>CM077643.1:212982604-213582604 GCA_039707465.1 Rhabdophis nuchalis
ATACCTCCCTTCGACCAGTCCGCTCCCACAGAGAGGGCCTCCTCAGGGTGCCGTCAGCCAGTCAATGTCGGCTGGCGACCCCTAGGGGGAGAGCCTTCTCTGTGGCAGCTCCTGCCCTCTGGAACGACCTGCCCCCTGACCTCCGCACAGCTACAGACCTGCACCTGTTCCGCCGAGCCCTGAAGACCCATCTTTTTCGTATGGCCAGCCTGGTGTGGCTTTTAATCTGGTTTTATTGGGGTTTTTATTGTGCATTTTAGAGCAGGCTTAGTATTTAATTTATTTTTAGCATAGGTATTTATATTGATGTTTTTATTATTGTTTTTTATCATTGCCTGTTCACCGCCCTGAGTCCCGTAAGGGAGAAAGGGCGGTAGACAAATTCAAATACAAATTCAAATACTAATCACAGGCACTTACATGAGCCTCATTGCGGGCGCTTGCAATCCCACTCACACAAGCCTCATTTGTGGGTGGTTGTGGCCTTACTTGTGCAAGCGTCGTTGCGAGTGTTTGTGTTCCCACTTGCATGATCCTCATTGCAGGCACTTGCAGCATCACTTGCGTGAGCATCACTACAAATGTGGACACTGCATGCCCCTCCCACAAAATCAACCCCTCTTTCCCTCCCCTCCCAGATCTGAGCAACCAACCTGGAAAGGTTGTGGAATTCTAGGTTAAAATATTATAGCTTTAGTTTGGCAAGATTCTGTCCATCAGATGTAAGCAAATTAAAGAATTGTACCTGATTGGATCTTGCTGTCTCATTTCAGGGCTTGATTAACATCTTGATTAACTAAATCTATAACTTTTTTACCTTATAGATATATCCTAAGGTCATTGCTAAAAGTGTACTTCACTGCATTCCATCACACCTGAGCACTACCTGTAGTTTCTTCACTAAGTAACAGTGCAGTAGTAAAGCAACAGTGATGCTTTACTACCATTTATCTGTTTTTCCAGGCAAATGTGTCATTCCTTTATTTTGAGTACCATCTGGCATGTTAGAACACCTAAAAGTCAAATTATGTTTGACTTTGTTACTACCGAGGATATGGACAGGCTGTCAAGGAGACTTAAGGCGACCACATGTTTATTGGACCCGTGTCCCTCCTGGCTTGTACTGGCATCCTGGGAGACGACACGAGGCTGGCTCCAGGGCATTGTCAACGCATCTTTGAGTGAGGGGTCCTTGCCTGCCGTCTTGAAAGAGGCAGTAGTGAGGCCCCTCCTCAAGAAGCCGTCCCTGGACCCAGCATTATTGGAGAACTATCGTCCGGTCTCCAACCTTCACGTTTTAGTGAAGGTTGTTGAGAGTGTGGTGGCCCAACAGTTTCCGCGACACCTGGAGGAAGTTGATTATCTAGACCCGCGCCAGTCCGGCTTCGGACCCGGTCATAGCACTGAGACGGCATTGGTCGCGTTGGTTGATGATCTCTGGAGGGCGCGGGATAGAGGCTGTTCCTCTATCCTAGTCCTGTTAGACCTCTCAGCGGCTTTTGATACCATCGACCATGGTATCCTATTGCACCGACTGGGCGGGTTGGGGCTTAGAGGCACCGTTTTACGGTGGTTCTCGTCCTACCTCTCTGGTTGGTCGCAATATGTGTTGACAGGAGGGCAGAGGTCGACCTTGAGACCCCTCTTATGTGGGGTTCCTCAGGGGTCGGTCCTCTCACCCCTCCTGTTTAACACATACAGTTGTGTTCAAAATTATTCAACCCCCACTGAAATTGAGTGTTTTGGCCAGTTTGGCATTGATTTTGATCATTCAGTCATCTTGCTTACATTTACATCAAAGAGGCACTTGTAGGTCAGACAAATATAACATAACATTTATAATGAAATAACCACAAATGTCTTTTCTGTGCTCACATCATTATCAGTTTTATTCAACCCCCAAGTGACATTCAATCTTAGTACTTAGTACAACATCCTTTTACAGTTATAACAGCTTTTAAACGTGAAGCATAGCTTGACACAAGTGTCTTGCGGCGATCTACGGGTATCTTCGCCCATTCTTCATGGGCAAAACCCTCCAGTTCAGTCACATTCTTAGGCTTGCGCACTGCAACTGCTTTCTTTAAGTCCCACCAGAGGTTCTCAATCGGATTTAAGTCTGGTGACTGCGATGGCCACTCCTTTACTCTGCAACCATGCTCTAGTGGACTTGGAGGTATGCTTGGGATCATTGTCCTGTTGAAAATGTCCAACGTCTCCCAAGCCTCAGGTTTGTGACGGACTGCATCACATTTTCATCCAATATCACCTGGTACTGAAGAGAATTCATGGTACCTTGCACACGCTGAAGCTTCCCTGTACCTGCAGAAGCAAAACAACCCCAAAGCATGATTGACCCTCCGCCATGCTTCACAGTAGGCCAGGTGTTCTTTTCTTCATAGGCCTTGTTCTTCCTCCTCCAAAAATAGTGTTGATCCATGGGCCCAAACAGTTCTAATTTTGTTTCATCAGGCCACAGAACACTATCCCACAACTTTTGTGGTTTGTCCACATGACTTTTGGCATACTGCAGTCGACTCTTCTTATTCTTTGGAGACAGCAAGGGGAGTTCTGGCATGGAGGCCTTCATTACGCAGTGTGCGCCTTATTGTCTGAGCTGAAACTTCAGTACCCACATCTGACAAATCTTTTCTCAGTTCCTCAGCAGTCACACGGGGACTTTTCTCCACTCTATGCTTCAGGTAGCACACAGCAGTCGAAGTCAGCATCTTCTTTCTGCCATGACCAGGTAGCGTTTCAACAGTGCCCTTTGCCTTGAATTTGCGAATGATGCTTCCTATGGTGTCTCTTGGTATGTTTAACATCTTTGCAATCTTCTTATAGCCATTGCCCTTCCTGTGAAGAGAAATGACCTCTTTTCTTGTCTCCCTGGACCATTCTCTTGACTTCACCATGTTTGTAACCACACCAGTAAATGTCTAGAAGGAGCTGAGTATCACAGTCATTTTAAAGCTGCCTAATTGGTGCTTATTATGCTTGATTGCTGCTCGGTGACATCCACAGGTGTTTTCAATACCTGATCAAAAACACCTGAATGAACCTCTGTTCTTCAGAGTGGTAGTCTTTAAGGAGTTGAATAATTATGTCAATGAAGAAATCACAAAAGAAACATTTACTACTGTATTACAAAAACAATTGATGTCATTTTAATTGCATTTGGTTCTTTAAAAAGTCCTTGTAGGATTTCATTCTGAATACAATTACAAATGTACACTAAATTCCCTAAACCCCTTTACAGCATTGGGGGTTGAATAATTTTGAACACAACTGTATATGAAGCCGCTGGGCGAGATCATCCGTGGTTTTGGGGTGGGATATCATCTGTACGCTGATGACACTCAGTTGTACATATCCACCCCAGACCACCCCAACGATGCCACCGAGGTGCTGTCCCGGTGTTTGGAGGCCGTACGGATCTGGATGGGTAATAACAAACTCAAGCTCAATCCGTCCAAGACTGAGTGGCTGTGGTTTCCGGCACCTCGGTTCAGCCAGATTACTCCAACTCTGGCCATTGGGGGCGAAACACTGGCCCCCGTGGAGAGGGTGCGCAATTTGGGTGTCCTCCTGGACTCTCGGCTGTCTATGGAGGATCATGTGGCAGCCATGGCCAGGGGGGCGTTTCATCAGGTATGCCTGATGCGCCAATTGCGCCCCTTACTGGACCGGGCTGCCCTTCGCACAGTCACTCAAGCTCTCTTGACATCCCGACTCGACTACTGTAATGCTCTCTACATGGGGCTTCCCTTGAGGTGCACTCAAAAGCTACAGTTAGTCCAGAATGCAGTCGCGCGGGTGATTACGGGAGCTTCTAGATGCTCCCATATAACACCGATCCTGCGCGAGCTGCACTGGCTTCCTGTGGTCTTTCAGGTGCGCTTCAAGGTTTTGACGACCATCTTTAAAGCGCTCCATGGCTCGGGGCCTAGTTAAATGCAAGACTGTCTCCTGCCCCATACATCCCTTCGGCCGATCCGCTCCCACAGAGTTGGCCTTCTCAGGGTGCTGTCAGCCGGGCAATGCCATCTGGCGACACCCAGGGGAAGAGCCTTCTCTGTGGCGGGCCCTGCCCTTTGGAACGACCTACCCCCTGAATTGCGTTCCATCACAGACCTCCGCCTCTTCCGCCAGTGTCTAAAGACACATCTTTTTCAGCAAGCCGGCCTAGCCTAACCCTCCCGTTGAGACTATTTAGATAGTTTTAAATTGGGGATTTTAATTTGATTTTAGCATAGGATTATAATTTAATTTAATATATTTTTTAATTCTGTATTTATTGTATTGTTTTGTATGTTTTTAAATTCCTGTGCGCCGCCCTGGGTCCTTTGTGGAGAAGGGCGGGATATAAATGTGATTAAAATAAAATAAAAATATTTCCCCTTCAGATCAAATATATTCTACATTGTCCTTCTGCATCTGAAATAAATAATATTGTACAGTAAAAATTCAGAAGAATCCTATATGATGATTAAAATCACAATCTACTGAGATCTATCCTGCACAGTTTGCTAACTTTATCTTAATTGTGTATTTGTGCTTTCTGCATAGCCTAAGAATATAAGACATAGAATATTGCCTTTGGGTTCCATGATGTTCTTACAGGGAACACCCCATTCCTTCATCAGGATACAATGCTACCAGAAAAGCAACTGAGAAAAAAAGAGACTACATAAATTAGAAATTCAGTATAGGTAATATACTAGGTAATATACTAGGTATATTAGTAATATACAACTGACAGCAAAATTATATTTCCAAAATAAACTAATGTCATTTCTAGCTAAGTATTTATTTATTTGGTGGAAATATATATAGATATAGATATATATAGATATATAGTGTGCATTTGTACTGATAGATAAATAAATAAAAGAGAGACTATGATAGATCTATTTCGAGCTGTTTAGCTCTCATCAGATAGCCATACCCTTATTGGGATTCGAACTCAGGCCGTTTGCATGTCAGGCAGCAGCCTTAACCATTAGGCCATGAGTTCTACTCCCTTATCAGCTGAGCCAGGGAAATAAGTCAATGTTTATGTCAGAGCACCTGGTATGCCCAAAGATGGGAGGAAGGGAGCTTACTGCTACCCATTTTGCCTTTCAGTTCCAACCTAGGAGCCTTTCAGGCAGAAAACCATTTTGTGTGCATTTGTACTGATAGATAAATAAATAAAGAGAGACTATGATAGATCTATTTCGAGCTGTTTAGCTCTCATCAGATAGCCATACCCTTATTGTGACACATATATATAGGTATATTTGTGTCACAACACCCTGGTAAGCCCCAATTAAGGGAGGTGTCAAGCTCCCAAGAGAAACTTCAAATGATTCACGGCCTCGCGTAAAAGTTCAAAGAAATGTCTGTTTATTGAATGTAACATCATGGCGAGCCTCGGTTGCAGCCAGGACTGGCAATAATTGGATGGCTTCTGCACTTTACCCCCTTATGCCCCCTCCCCTCTGCTTGTTATAAATCACGTTCCCCAATTAGCATTGAAAATAATTGCATGCATGCGCAGTCACAGGCTGTCCTGAGATTCCTTTCCTGCCACAGGAATGTCAAGAATTTTCAGTTCATTAAGGCAAACAGATAAGGTCCATGGCAACATCGGGATGTTGACACCCGGCTCCCCTTACTTCTCGAAAGCAACCTATGCGAAACAAAACAATCTGAATGCAGGTGTATGACTTAGGGATGCATCCCCCTCCCCCCCGGCTTGCTTGGGTTTTCTGCATGGAATTTTGCTACAAGGCGGTCAGCTTGGATGTTTCTATGTTTCACCCACGACGCCTCCAATAGGGGATAACCCTTCCACTTGATTAGGTATTGGAGTTGCCTTCTGTGCCACCTCGAATCAAGAATTCGTTGGACTTCATAATGGGTTTGGCCCCCTATGACCATAGGGCCTGGGGGCGCACGGGGCAGTGGTCTCAGAGTGGAACCGATCACAGGTTTCAAAAGGCTACTATGAAACGATTGGTGTGTCTTCCCCAGCAATCGAGGCAGTTTCAATATCACTGTGACTGGGTTGATGATCTTTATTATGGGGAATGGCCCCACAAATTTTGGGCCCAGTTTTTTGCTGGGCAGTCTTAGTCTCAAGTATTTTGTGGAGAGGTAAACCTTCTCTCCTACCTGGAACGGCCATTGCGGAGCCCGGTGTTTATATGCCTGTTTCTTGTAGGTTTGTGTCGCTTTGGCTAGGGCTTTCTTGACATTTTACCAAGCTGCTTTCAGCATCGACATCCAATCAGTCAAGCTGACTGAGGAGGGGGGGTCTCTTGGATACTCAGGCATTGGGACAAAATCCATGCCGCTCACTACTTTTAATGGTGTGAGTCCTGTGCTGCTGTGAACAGCATTATTGTATGCAACCTCAGCAAAAGATAAAAGGTCTGCCCAATTAGACTGCTGATAGTTCACGTAGCACCTCAGGTACTGATCTATCATGGCGTTCAGTCTTTCTGCTGCCCCATTAGTGCTCGGATGAAAAGCTGAACTAAGACCCTGAGATGATCCAATGGACCACAGGAACTCCCTCCAAAATTTAGCCGTGAACTGGACCCCTCTGTCTGAGATGATTCTTCAAGGTACTCCATGCAGTCGGTAGATATGCTTCACAAACAGTTTAGCCAACTTGTGAGCCGAGGGTAGTCCGCTACAGGGAATGAAGTGTGCCTGCTTGGAGAACAGGTCTATTACAATCCAAATCACTGTGTTTCCCCCACTTTTTGGCAACTCTACTATAAAGTCCATTGCAATCTCCTCCCATGGCATCGTTGGTTTGGCCACTGTTTGCAGTAGTCCCGGGGGTTTTCCTGGTCGTATTTTCATTGTGGCACAGACTGTGCAACTTTTTACATAGCTATCCACATCTTTCTTCATTCCAGGCCACCAGAATTGCCTCCGGGCTAGGTGTAAAGTCTTTAGGAACCCAAAATGGCCTGCCAATTTGGCCTCATGGCTCCTCTGGAGAACTAGGATACGTAGAGATTCTGGAACGTAGAGTTTCGTCCCCTTCCAGGCGAGGTCATCCCTCTTCGTCAAGATGTGTTCGTTGTTTTGGAACCAAGGGTCTGTTAGCAGCTCAGTTTTGAGTCTTGTGGTTAGATCGCTTGTGGTTTGACCCCGTCGGTCAGGGTGTTGCCGCCTGGTGGTTACTTGGGCAGCTGGTTGAGTAGAAGGAATAATGGTGTCCACTACGTGCTCCCGTTCGCATTTGTACTGAGGCATGTGGGAGAGGGCATCAGCTAGAAAGTTCCTCTGCCCTGGAATGTGCTTTAGTACGAAGTCGAAACGGTTGTAGTATTGAGCCCATCGGACTTGTTTGGGTGATAGTTTCCGTGGGGTTCTGAGAGCTTCCAGATTTTTGTGGTCGTTCCAAACTTCAAACAGTTTCTGGCTCCCTTCTAGCAGATGTCTCCAGGTTAGTAGTGCCCATTGCACTGCAAAAGCCTCCTTTTCCCATGCGGCCCATCATCTCTCCGTGTCTGTGAGTTTGCGAGAGGTATAGGCACAGGGTTGTAAATTTCCTTGGTTGTTTCTTTGGAGTAGTACTGCTCCTACGGCCATGTTGCTGGCGTCTGCCTGGATCACGAAAGGTTGCTCAGGGTCAGGATGCTTCAGTACCGGCTCCTTTGCAAACATTTCTTTCAGTGTTTCGAATGCCTCCTGGCAGGTTAGGCTCCACTGTAGGGGTTGTCCCGGACGAGGTTTCGTTCCTGGGCTCCCTGTCTTCAGGAGGTCTGTCAGGGGTTTGGCAATTTTCGCAAAGGAGGGAATGAACTGCCTGTAGAAGTTTGCGAACCCTAGGAAACTTTGTAGCTGTCTGCGGTTGCGAGGGGGTTGCCAGCTTAGGACGGCTTGCACTTTAGCTGGGTCCATCTCTATTCCCTCATTTGACACTCGGTAGCCTAGATAGTCTAGTTGCTCATGGTGGAATTCACATTTTGATAGTTTGATATACAGGTTGGCTGCCAGAAGTTTTTCCAGTACTTGGCAAACCAGGGGTATGTGGTCATCGAGGGTCTCAGTGTAAATAAGGATGTCATCTAGAAAGACAAGAACCCCCTTGTAGAGGTGCTCATGCAGCACCTCGTTTATTAACTGCATGAACACTGCTGGGGCTCCATGTAATCCAAAAGGCATCACTTTGAATTGGAAACTTCCTAAAGGGCAGTTGAACACTGTTTTCCATTCATCTCCTTCCCTGATCCGTATTCGGTAGTATGCTTCTCTGAGGTCTAATTTGGTAAAGACTTTTCCCTTGGCCAAGTGAAACAGCATATCTTTCATGAGGGGAAGCGGGTATAGGTTGTGTACGCACACCACATTTATCCCCCGAAAGTCCACCACCAGACGCATAGTTCCATCTTTTTTGTCTTTGAAGAGGACTGGTGCCGCAATCCGTGGCTTGGCTGGCTCGATGAACCCTCGTGCTAGGTTTTTGTCTATGTATTCATGCATTTCTTGCATCTCTCGAGGTGTCATGGCATACAGCTTAGGTTTGGGTAGTTTTGCCCCAGGGATGATTTCAATGGCACAATCTGTTTCGCGGTGGGGGGGCAGGATGTCGCATTGTGTCTCACTGAACACTTCTGCGAGGTCCTGGTATTCCACTGGAATCAGTTCAGCCTCTGGGGTTTTGTCAGATGTGGTTGCCAGTTGTTCTCGTGGGCTCTCTTGGGGGCTCCCAATGCGAGTGGTATTTTTGCTTGCTCGTGAGGGAGGGGTTGAGGGCCAGGTGATATCCTAAGCCTGCGGGTGCCCCCTTTCCACCAGATGGTTGGTCCCCACTTGTCTAGCCAGGAAAGTCCAAGTATGACTGCCTCTGTCGTTTTGGGGGCTATTATGAATCGAATTATTTCCCAGTGATCTGCCAATTCTAGTCTCACTGGTTCAGTTTGGTGAGTGGCATAGGCTCCTCCCATTAGGGAACCGTCAACCTGCTCGAACCGAATCGGGTGGTTCAGTCTTTTCGCTCTGATCCCCAGTTTCTGAACTGTGTTTAAGTTGCTCAAGCACCTAGTGCAGCCTGAGTCTACAAGGGCTTGAAAATCCCCCTGTTTTCCCGTTTTTGGGGTTGTGAGGCGTATTGGGAAAAGGAAAGGGTAAATTGATTCGCTCACCATTGGGTCATTTTCTCCCTCGTCCTCGCTGTCATAGGGTTCAATTGACTGGTTATCATTGCCTGGGGTTTCACTGCTTTTGCCTGGGAGGGAGGAGACCCCTGCAGCTTGAAGAGCCCTCCTGGATGTGTTGATGGCCCGTCGGGGCCCTCGTTCTTGTCGGGCCCATGGTGGTAGGTCCAGCCTTGGTTTTGGGACTGGGGTTGGGCATGCAGCTACCATGTGGCCCATCCCCCCACATCTGTAACACCTCACGGAACTTTGAGGGAGGGCTGGTGTCAGGTCTCACTGTGGTGCCATTTCTTTCTTTTGACGGGATGGTTTCAGATTAGGTTGCTGAGTTCCTCCTCTGCATATGGGTCCTCCTCCCCCTCTTCAAACCTGGCCTCTAGCACTTGCAGGAAGTCATCTATGTCTTGCAGTTGGGGGGCTCTCCGCTTATGGAGGGCTGCTAGCCATTCTTTTGCTTCCCCCTCGAAACCCTCTGCAATGGCATTCACCATGGTTCTGGGGGATGGGTAGAGGTGCCCATAGCGTTCTAAGTGGATATCAGCTGAATCAAGGAATAGAGCTAGTTGGTCTGAATCACCATCAAACTTTCCCCTGAATTGGGGTGGATCGTTTAGTTCCCTCCCTCCTCTGTTTTCCTCCCGGCTCCTGTATGCTCGTGCCTGATACAGCCGGTCATCATCTTCAACTCTTGGAGGGGGAGAGGGAGGGAGTTGCTTGCTCTTGGCAGCATGCTTGCTTCTGGGGCTGCGCTCCAGCATGCGTCTCCTCCCTTCAGCAGGATCAGATATGCCTCCTCTCTCTTCCGGATGGCAGGCTGGCCTCTCGTCATGAAGGGTGGCTTGATCAAAATCCTCCCTCAGTTTCTCTACTGCACCCCCCAGGGATCCCATCTGGGGCCGTGGCCATCTGGCTTGTTCCCAGTCCCACATCCAGTACTTATCTTTTCTTGCTTCTGTTGCTGGGAAAGGCTTTACAGGCTGGATGTCTGGAGCTCCGCTGTTCAGGGGGGTTGGCTGGCCTCCAGCTGAAATGAGGCTTTTTTCTGCCATGGCCTGATCTCCTCCTTCTTTATCAGGCATTGCCTGGGGGAGGCGGGACTCATGTAGTCCGGAAATCTTGATAGATTTCTTTAAAAAGTCCTGGCTGGCTGTCAAGCTCCCAAGAGAAACTTCAAATGATTCACGGCCTCACGTAAAAGTTCAAAGAAATGTCCGTTTATTGAATGTAACATCATGGCGAGCCTCGGTTGCAGCCAGGACTGGCAATAATTGGATGGCTTCTGCACTTTACCCCCTTATGCCCCCTCCCCTCTGCTTGTTATAAATCACGTTCCCTAATTAGCATTGAAAATAATTGCATGCATGCGCAGTCACAGGCTGTCCTGAGATTCCTTTCCTGCCACAGAAATGTCAAGAATTTTCAGTTCGTTAAGGCAAACAGATAAGGTCCATGGCAACATCGGGATATTGACAGGAGGAAGCATACTGTTTTCCTTTTCTGCCTTTCAGCTCATCACCAGAGACCTAACATATATATATGTTAGGTTCAAATCCCAGTATATATCTTAGGTTCAAATCCCAGTAAGGATATGGCTAGCTGATGAGAGCTAAAAACCTCGAAATAGATCTATACTAATCTCCCTGATTTATTTATTGATCAGCTCAAAAACTTAACACACATATAAAAGAAAGTACACAACGGAACTCATAGCTTTCTGTCTAGATGGTCTCTGGTGATGAGCCGAATGGCAGAAAGGGAAAGCAGTGTGCTTCCTCCCTTAATTGGGGCTTAACAGAGTGTTGTGACACAAGTATATATATGTTAGTTTTATGAGCTGATCAATAAATAAATCAGGGAGACTAGTATAAATCTCTTTCAAGCTTTTTAGCTCTCATCAGCTAGCCATACCCTTACTGGGATTCGAACCGGGGCTGTATTGCATATCAGGCAAGAACCTTTAGCCATTCAGCCAGCCAGGTTCTCTTTTTGCATCAGCTGAGACAGGAGAATAAGTATATATAATTGTTCCACAACACCCTGTTAGGGCCCCACTTAAGGGAGGAAACATACTGTTTCCTTTTCTGCCTTTCGGCTCATCACCAGAGACCATATAGACAGAAAGCCATGAGTTCCGTTGTGTAATTTTTTAAATATGTGTGTTAGATTTATGAGCTGATCAATAAATAAATCAGAGAGACTAGTATAGATCTATTTCGAGCTTTTTAGCTCTCATCAGCTAGCCATACCTTTACTGGGATTCGAACTGAGGCTGTATTACGTGCCAGGCAAGAGCCTTAGCCATTCAGCCAGCCAGGTTCCCTTACTGCTCAGCTGAGACAGGAGGATACGTATATATAATATACTTATATAATATAACATAATGTAATACAGCCCCGGTTCGAATCCCATAAGGGTATGGCTAGCTGATGAGAGCTAAAAAGCTCGAAATAAATCTATACTAGTCTCCCTGATTTATTTATTGATCAGCTCATAAACCTAACACACACACACACACACTATTCATGACAGAATATTAACATTTTGTATCATTTCCATCACAAACTAGTGCAAAATATCTGAGAAACTCAGATACCTTGGACAAATAAACTGTTTCTGCCAAAGCTATTGTGAAGCTCCCAAGGGAAAACCCCAATTAATTCACGGCCTCAAGATAAAGTTCAAGAAACATCCATTTATTAGGGTTAGCACCTTAGTTGAACTTCGGTGTAGCCAAGAATGAAAGTTATTTGATGGCTTCTGAATTTCTACCCCCCTATGTCCCCTCCCCTCTGCCTGTCATAAATCATGTTCCCCAATTAGCATCGAAAGTAAATCTATGCATGCCCAGTCACAGCTCATCTTGAGATTCCTTTTCCGACCACAGGAATGTCAAGAATTTTCACTTTGTTAGGGCACTCTGATAATCACTATGGCAACATTGGAATATTGACAGCTATATTTTCTCCTTAGTGACATGTATTGACCAACTATTTTTGACCTTCATAATTCCTACTTTGCTCCAAGAATGTTCAGGATTTTTGACATTTGACATCTCTTCAGGTAAAGTTTGTTTCAATTCAGTATATGTATTCATATGTATTCATTTACACAAGCATGTGTAAATGAATACATGGCTTACAAATGTAACCATCCCAGGTAGATGTAATACATGTATATGACCTCTTAATGTCCTCACAAACACATCCTCTTACACAGATACACATCATAGTATCTGCACAATCACACATGCATACAAGCTCCATAAACTTACTTATATACCCCACTCATCTAACTATATATAGTTAGATGAGTAATTTTGCAGCAGCACAGCTGTTCACATTTTCTTTGTGACTCTGGTTACCATATAATAAAAAGAAATAATAAAAAACTATTTTTAAAAATGCAGCAATTTAAACCCAAAATTGCTAAGAAGGGGGTTGCAGGAAATCCTTGAGTTGTGAATATAATGGAACCTGCCAATTACATTCATAACCCAAGGATTCATTGAAGTGAATCATGTAAAGCAAACGTGAAAACTCCCTACTTTTACACACGCATTCGCTAATCGAATGTGCAGGTCATTATGTGCACAAGTTATCTCCGGGTGAGGAAAGCCATAGGGAGCATAGCAGAGGTGGGTTGCTCCCAGTTCGAACCGGTGTGGGAGAACCGGTAGTGATAATTGGGCTTGGGTCACCAAACTGGTAGTGATGGCTGGCTGGCCACGCCCCCGAACTGGCTCGCTCGACGTTCACCCTGCCTCGTCTTCACCATGTGCAGCCACACAACTGCCTCCTAGTGCCTACCCACAGGTAAGCAGCATGGTCTGCTCAGGGAGCCCTGAGGTTTTGCAACCAACAAAACCATGCACTCTTCAGAGCCTCCAGTTCTCCTGCGTTCAGCTCAGGTTACTGCTTTCTTTGGCCTTTTTTTTTTTTTTACATTTTACAACATATTTTATTTCCTATCTCTAATCTAAAACGTAAATTTGCCAAGCCATGCCCACAAAATTAGCTATGCCCACAGAACCGATAGTAAAAATATTTGAAATCCACCCCTGAGTCCAAAAACTAGAAAAATGTCTAATTGTATATAGGTTATATTTTGGGTTTCATGGAACAGTAATGCAACCCCAAGTTAAAGACAGCCAAGTTAAACCCCAAGTTAAAGACAGACATCATCTTGGCTTTAAAAAGTCCAGGGTAAGATTCATTTACATGACTTCTCTATAGAATGCCTGTGCTGCTCTGTTATAACCTGCCAGCAGAGGTGGCAGCAGATTCGGACAGTGAGAAGATTGGGGAGGAACATGGGCCAATCCTGGAGTCTGGGGAAAGCTCTGATGAGGACTCTGTGCCGAGGCAGAGAAGGGGCTAAACAAATTTCAGCAAGGTGACACATCCTGTTATTTATCAGATTCTTCTGAAAGGAATCTCTATTATCCATCACAATTCTGAAATTTCATAAAGTCTTAGCCAGGCTGAATGCATTGCCCTTAGCAGTCCTTTCTAGATGTTTTTATGATTATCCCTATATATCTCTCCTTTTATGTCCATATGGTGATGACTCAATAAAAATTCTAAGTCATTTGCTTCTATGCTGTTTCCTACATAAGCACTCTAAACTTTCACTTATCCGATCTTGTAGACACCTCTGGGCAAAGAATTATTTTGGACAAAAACATCTCAAGTTGCCCAATTCTGTGCTATCGTTTGTATAACATATCACACCATTAATTAAGTTTGGATACTCATTTTTTGCTTTTTATAGTCTTTATTTTATTATATTATATATTGTATATTTTTATTTATTTTTAGATCCTATGAGTGTATTATCATTCTCTCTCTCTCTCTCTCTCTCTCTCTCTCCCTCCCTCCCTCCCTCCCTCCCTCCCTCCCTCCCTCCCTCCCTCTCTCTCTCTCTCTCTCTCTGTCACACACACACACACACACACACACACACACACACACACTCATTTCCACGTTAGTCTTCAAGGGTAGTCCCAGGTAAATTGAATTGCAATAATCCAGACACAAGGAAACAAAGGCATCTTCAAAAGAACCTGAAGCCATGGTGATTGGAAATTCTAGGAGTTTAATATATCATAAGGCACAAGTGGGCAACTATGGCAACTTTGCGACCTGTGGACTTCAACTCCTAGAATGTCTCACTTAGGAATTCTGGGAGTTGAAGTCCACAGTTGTAAAATTGCCATAGTTGCCCAACCTTGCCCTGAGGGCACTATTTTGGAGAAGACAGATTTAAAATATTTCTAGGGCCATAGTAAAACAAGGTAAGTTCTTAAGGAGGGAGAAAGGCCACAATTCAAGCTCATGGGAATCTACCTTTTTATTTTTTAACTACAGGTATTCCTCAATTTATGACCACAATTGAGCCCAAAATTTATGTTGTTAAACATTTGTTAAGTGAGTTTTGCCCCATTTTGTGACCTTTCTTGCCAAGTTGTTAAGTGAATTATTATAGCTGATAAGTTATTAACCCGGTTGTTAAGTGAATCTGGCTTCCCCATTGTCTTTGCTTGTTTGACAGTCGCCAAAGGTGTTCACATGACCTTAGAACACACCAACAGTCATAAGTACAAACCAATTGATAAGCATTTAAATTTTGATCACATGATCATGTGGATGCTGCCAAGATGGTAACTGTGAAAAACAGTCATAAGTCACTTTTTCAATACTGTTGTAACCTTGAACTAAATGAACTGTTGTAAGTTGAGGACAACGTGTATGCATATAGAGACATTCCCAAGCTCATAAAAGTCACGATAGTGACCAGGATTGCCATTTCACCCATTCTGATTCTCTTCCTATGGGTGCCCTTGTATCAGAGGTGATATTCAACAGGTTCTGAGCAGTTCTGGAGAACCGGTAAATGCCACCTCTGACTGGCCCTGCCCCCATCTATTCTGTGCCTCCCAAATCCCAGCTGATTGGGAGGGAAAGAGGATTTTGCAATATCCTCCTGGAGTAGGGAAGGAATGGAGATTTTATAGTATCCTTCCTCTGCCACGCATCAAGCCACGCCACACTCATCAAGCCACGCCCACAGAACCAGTAAAACAAATTGAATCCCACCACTGGAGCATAGTGATGGAGCAGGCTACCCAAGAACTCCCCTGATCTCCATGAGACCATACCTCATGCTACCCACAATTGCTTTTCCTTCCCACTTACTTGTGAAGATCTAGTGAGCTGTCTCCTCTCTGCCACATTTTCAGCACAAGGGCTTTTTGCAAAGCCTAGAAGGAGAGTGTCCCTCTAGGCCAGTGATGGCTAACCTTTTTCCCATCATGTGCCAAAAGTGGTGGGAGCGCAGGAGGGTCAAGCGCAGTTGTGTCTACACCCATAATTCTATGTACGTGACCCCCACCCTCCCCACCTCTTTTGGCACGTGATGGACCTGTTTTTTGCCCTCCCCAGGCTCCAGAGGCTTTCTAGGAGCCTGGGGGAGTTGAAAACGCCCTTTTTGCCCTCCAGAGGGCAAAAAACAGCCAAAATTACCATTATTTCTCCGCCCTTATCGCATCTGCAGATAACCGCCCTGCCGCCCTGTTTGGGGTGACCCGCTCCGTCCTTCACCAGAGGCCGCGGGAAGCTCCTTTACAGGGTCGTGTAGAGGAATTTGGGATTCCTCTGCATGACCTCTGCATGATAAAATCGTCCAGATTCCGAGCAAGTTGGCCTCCGATTGGGATAGTCTGGGCGGACTGACGGAGGCAGGTCTTGAGACCGTTATTTGGGAGGAGTTTGATCCTGTGACTCCTGATGACATGGACAGGATACTGGGACAGCTGAATGCCACCACATGTTTATTGGATCCGTGCCCTTCCTGGCTAGTACTGGCCTCCCGGGAGGTTACACAAGGCTGGCTCCAGGGAATTGTCAACGCTTCTTTGAGTGAGGGGCTCCTACTGGCCGCCTTGAAAGAGGCGGTCGTGAGGCCTCTCCTCAAGAAGCCCTCCCTGGACCCAGCTGTATTAGCCAACTATCGTCTGGTCTCCAACCTTCGCTTTCTTGTGAAGGTTGTTGAGAGTGTGGTGGCACGACAGCTCCCCTGACACCTGGAGGAAACTGTCTATCTAGACTCGTGCCAGTCCGGCTTCCGGCCCGGGTACAGCACAGAGACGGCATTGGTCGCATTGGTGGATGATCTCTGGAGGGCTCGGGATAGAGGTCATTCCTCTATCCTGGTCCTATTAGATCTCTCGGCGGCTTTCGATACCATCGACCATGGTATTCTATTACACCGGCTGGAGGGGCTGGGGTTGGGAGGCACCGTTCTGCGGTGGTTCTCCTCCTACCTCTCCGACCGGTCGCAATTTGTGTTGGCAGGAGGGCAGAGGTCGATGTCTAGGCCCCTCACATGTGGGGTGCCGCAGGCATCGGTCCTCTCACCCCTCCTGTTCAACATCTACATGAAGCCGCTGGGTGAGATCATCCGTGGTTTTGGGGTAGAATTCCATCAGTACGCTAATGACACCCAGCTGTACATCTCTACCCCTGACCACCCCAACAATGCCGTTAAAGTGATGTCCCGGTGCCTTGAGGCCATGCGAGCCTGGATGGGGAGAAACAGGCTTCAACTCAACCTGTCCAAGACCGAGTGGCTATGGTTCCCGGCATCACGATATAGCCAGTTGGTACCATCTCTGGCTATCGAGGGCGAGTCATTAGCTCCCACGGAAAGGGCCCGCAACTTGGGCGTCCTCCTGGATTCCTGGCTGTCGTTGGATGACCATCTGACAGCCGTCTCCAGGGGGGCATTTTATCAGGTTTACCTGATACGCCAGTTGCGCCCCTTTCTAGATCGTGATGCCCTAAGTACGGTCACGCGAGCCCTCGTCACCTCCACCTAGACTACTGTAATGGGGCTCCCCTTGAGGTGCACCCGGAGGTTCCAGCTAGTCCAGAATGCAGCCGCGCGGGGGATTTGGGGAGTGTCAAGATACTCCCATGTAACACCTCTCCTGCGTGAGCTGCACTGGCTGCCTGTGGCCTTCCGGGTGCGCTTCAAGGTGTTAGTAACCACCTTCAAAACGTTCCATGGCATGGGACCTGGTTATCTGCAAGACCGCCTCCTACCCTTTGACCTGTCCGCTCTCACAGAGTGGGCCTCATCAGGGTGCTGTCTGCCGAACAATGCAGGCTGGCGGCCCCCAGAGTGATAGCCTTCTCTGTGGCAGCCCCTACCCTCTGGAATGGCCTACCACCTGACCTTCGTACGGTCACGGACCTGCGCCTCTTCCGCCGGGCTTTAAAAACATAACTCTTTCAAGAGGCCGGCCTGGCATGATTCTAAATTTTAATCTTATTTTAAATGGGTTTTAAATTGACAATTTTAGCACAGGCTCGACTTAATTTAATTTATTTTTAATATTCTGTATTTATTGCTTTTTATATTTTATTAAAATATAATAAAATGCACCGCCCTGAGTCCCATTGGGAGATAGGTGCGGTATATAAATTTGATAAATAAAATAAAATGAATAAATAAAAATGAAAGCTGAAGTTTGACAACAGCATCTTGTGTGCCCTAACAAATGGCTCTGCATAGGTTTGCTATCACAGCTCTAGGCTCTGATCATCTTTACAAAAACCTCTGGTGCTGAAATGGAGCCTGGGAAGAACTCTTTTTGCAAAGACAACTGGAGCCTAGAGGGACACAATCCCATCTTTGTAAAAAAAGCCTTTGCACTGAAAAAAGCCCTTGGTTCCTACTGCCCGACCTGGAGGGAAGGCTTGAAGCACCAAAGTCTGCCTTCCATTTGCAAAGCCTTTTGCAGAAAATCTCATCCAGGCCTCAATTCACAGAGAACTTGTGTGATCTTGTGGTACTTTAGGCTTCTGTTCTCTGTGAATGCACTAAATGCCTGAAGTAGCAAAGCAGGCAAAGAAACCACAACAGAGAGGAGATAGCTTGTTAAATCTTTTCAAGGTACGTGAGTCTCCATAGGCCCATACGCAGTGTGTATGTTGCAGTGCCTCTGGTCATTCGTAAGGGTGAACAATTGCTGTGTTGCAACATTCGTAACTTCAGGACATTCGTAACGGGGAGTTGTTATGTCGTAACTGAACGGTTGGTAAGTGAATTGTTGTAACTCGTATTACTGGAAGGGATAGAATAGCCATGAGAGTCCCTGTGATGGGAGAGTTGGGACCTATCAGGTTACAAGGGAAGGTTAGCAAGCATATGTTCCACAGGTACCATATTGCAAATTCCCAAAATAAAATCGCTTTTGGATCTCAATCATTTGAATTGTATGTTAGATTTCTTCATTATTTTTCTGCTTATCTACGTACTGTAGAACTTGTGAGGGTAAAATTGATTCAGTTGGCCTGTTTCCATTCACTCAACTTATTACCGTATTTTTCGGAGTATAAGACGCACCTTTTTCCCTCTAAAAAGAGACTGAAAATCTGGGTGCGTCTTATACATCGAATACAGCATTTTTTTGCCTCCTGGAACCCCACCCCCTTCACCAAACTGGCTGTGCCTAGTCTTGTGAAGGCTTCCAGAGAGCTCCTGGGGGCTGGGAAGGGCAGAAATTAGCCTCAAACGGGCCGTTTCCCACTCCCCCAGCCCCCAGCAGCACTCTATAAGCCTCCATAGGACTATGCATGCAATTTATTTGACCCAAAAATGGCCCGTTTTCGCGATAAATGGGGTGGTTTTTTGCCCCCCCCCCCATGAGCACTCTGCAAGGCTAATCATGCTTTTTATTTGAAGAAAATCGCCCCCATTTTCGCGGAGAAAGAGCAGTTTGGAGGAAGTATGCAAAACGCAAAAAAACCCTTTTTGCCTCCTGGAACCCCGCCCCCTTCACCAAACTGGCTGTGCCTAGTCTTATGGAGGCTTCCATAGAGCTCCTGGGTAAACGGGGCGGTTTTTTTGCTCATGTTTCAAACCCCCCCCCCGGAAGCACTCTGCAAGCCTCCCCCAAGGCTACTTATGCTTTTTATTTTTAAAAAAACAGCCTCATTTTCACAGAGAAATGGGCTGTTTTGGCAGTTTGCCGAGTGCAAAGACTCCCCCCCTCACCTTTCGGATGACTCTTTAACTTTTTCTGAGCAAGCAGAAACGAAGTTTTAAGGTTTGTCTGCGATTTCCTTCTGCAGGACATAAATAAATACACCTGAGAACATCAACCTACCTACCTAATCTCTCTCTCTCTACCTACCTACTGTACTTCTCCCTTTCTCTCTCTCTCTCTCTCTCTCTCTCTCTCTCTCTCTCTCTCTCTCTCTCTCTCTCTCTCTCTCTCTCTCTCTCCTTCTACCTACCTAACTGCACCCACACACACACACACTCCCTACTTACTGTATTTCTCTCTCTCTCTCTTTTTCTCTCTCTATATATATTTCTCTCTATATATACTTCTACCTACACACACTCACTCACTCCCTTCCATCCTACCTACTGTATTTCTCTCTCTCTATTTCTCTCTCATCCTTCTACCTACCTACAGTACACACACATTCTCCCTCTCCCCCTACATACCTATTGTATTTCTCTCTCTCTTTCTATTTCTCTCTCTATCCTTCTACCTACCTACCTACACACACACTCTCTCTCCCTACCTACCTACTGTATTTCTCTATCTTTCTATTTCTTTCTCTCTCTCTCTTTCTACCTACCTACCTACCTACCTACCTACACACACACACATTCTCCCTCACCCCCTACATACCTACTGTATTTCTCTCTCTCCCCTTTTATCTACCTACCTACCTACCTACCTACACAGACACTCTCTCTCTGGTCTGATAACTTGATTACAGAATGTGATACTGTTAAACCAAGCCCTTATTTATCTATTCATTATTTATTATTTATTAATCTTTCCCTCAGGAGCTAAAAGGCAACATATATTGTGCTCAATCTTCCCATTTTTCCACACTGGCAATTTATGAAGCAGCCCCAAATTACTAAGTGATCTTCTATAGCTCTTGAATATATTTAGGGATTAAATACGAATTTAGTGTCATTCAGTATATTTTATTCATACATAGAATGTTTAAACCCATCAATGAGCTAATTTTGGAAGCCCAACACAATGTATTTTCCAAGGATATTTGATACCACTTCAGTTTGAATTTGGGCTTGTTCAAAGCTGCCATTCAAGAAAAAATCCCTTATTTTGTGTTTTTTAGGATCTTTTGAATTTTGATGATCCTTTAAATATTGAAGCTGCAGAACATCATTTACGTGACAAGGTGAGTAGCAGTGTACTGAAAATTAAAATTCTACTGCTCATTTCTTTAAAATTTATTTGGTCATTTTCAAAAGGGAAATAATGTATTGATACCTGGAAATTAATATTTTCAAAGTATCATGGATCTAAAATGGACCTGAGATTAGATATAAAGGAGACATAGCAACCTGAAAGGTTATTGTATACCAAGAATATCAAGGTAGCAGAGCCGTGTTGTTACACGCTTATGCTTATGAAGAAAATTATTGCTTAAAGGAATTTAAAAATTGTCCAATTCTATTTCTTGAGTTGGCTTGAGTAGCTATGTTGAAGGAGGTATGGCTTTAAGACTTTTGCAATTTTAGACTAATTTTCTGCAGAATTGTCAGAATGACAATTAAGTAGCAATGTGCAACAAAAACACCAATGTTTTTAGAGAACTAGAGCAAGCTGATTATCTGAAATGAGAATTAGAGCATTGCCGGAAATTAGGAGGGCCATGACAGTATTTTTCTACTTGTGTGAATCTAGATAGGGAGCCCCAAAGTCAAACTCAAAGTTGCCAATTAGAACAAGAATATTTATTTATTGTTTGTTTGTTTGTTTATGAAAAGTTATGTTGCTGCCTAGCATGTTTCCCCGAAAGTACAACATGCCCTGCTAGTAAGTCAAATTGGGATTTTCAGAGCATGTACCACAATAAGCCCTCCCCCCGAAACTAAGCCCCCTCCCAACTATTTAAGCACAAAAAGAGCCTGCCGCAAAAACAGTGGCAGGCCAGCAATGCAATCACCCTGCCCTCTCTTGCAAAATAAACTCCACCCCAATTGTAAAGGCAGTCTGCCTGCTTCCCTTCCCTCCTTTAGTGAGGGTGGGTGGGTGGGGGAGAAGCGAGGTGAGCCTCTTCCCTGTCCAGCTCAGCTGCGTTCCTGATCCTTTCGTTCAGGGATTCCCCTTTAAAAAAAAAACCTCATGAGTTGATCTCATGAGTTTTTTTGTAAAAAAAAAAAAACAACTCGCAAATTCAACTCATTAGGTTTTTTTTTTTACAAGGGGAATTTAAACCCCGAGGGCGAATGTCAGGTGTGGAGCACTAAAGTCCTCTGCTCCGTGGCTGGGCTGTGCAAAGTGGGCGGCAGTGGTGCTTACTCTTCTGAGGCCTGAGGGACCCAGGACTGCCTTGTCCTTGTCCCCAGGTCATACCTCAAAGAGGCTGCACCCACCCCTTTCATTGGCACCGGCTTCATCTCCTCCTCCTGGGCTCCCGACAGTCTTCCTCAGGAGGAACAGGTTGAAACCGTTCCCAGATAACAAGGCAAAAATCTGCCCCAGGGCCACCACCAGAACAGCAACCATGCCAGCCTCTTAACTGGGAACCAAGTCTAGTGATTTTGACTTCCAGAAAATCTGCAAATTTCTCAGTGTGTTTCTTCAGGTGGACCTCAGTCTCTTTCTTCCCCAGGAGGAGACAGCTCACCTTAAAGAGGATCGCTGGTTGATTATCTGCAGACGCAATTAGTATGTATTTTTAAAAGCAAAGCAAAAAATTATCATATAAGCTAGAAAAGGATACAAAAGCGATGGGAGACAGGTTTTTCCTTCCCGGTTGGGGGCACAAGGCCGATGGTTGCAAACGGTCAGGTGCCACAACCCCCGCAGGCTAGGTGGTCAGGGCCCGAGGCTGATGTTTTGCAACACCAGGTCCGTGGTCAACAAAGCCCCCCTCGTCCATGACCTTGTGTCGGAGGGGGAGCCGGACCTGGTGGGAATTGCGGAGACCTGGCTGGGCCACGAGGGAGGACTTCCCCTCGTAGAAATGTGCCCACCAGGTTACCGCGCGTTTCATCAGCCACGGGCCCTAGGCAGGGGTTGAGGGGTAGCGGTTATTGTTAGGGAAAGTCTTGAGCCGGAGAGACCACTGTACCACAGACCACCGGCTGTGAGTCCCTCTGCGTGAAGCGGGGCCTAATTGAGGCAGTTGGGCGTGCTGATTGTATACCTGGCTCCCCGCTATGTAACAGCAGCCCTGCCCGAGCTCCTTGAGGTGATCGCCGAGATGGCGGTTGAGACCTCCAGACTGGTTGTCATGGGGGACTTCAACCTGCCATCGGTGGGCGAATCATCAGAGGCAGCTCGGGAGTTCATGGCTTCCATGACGGCCATGGACCTGACCCAAGTAATTCGGGGCCCCACGCACGAGGGAGGACACACGCTGGACTTAATTTTTGTCTCTGGTCAGTGGAAGAGTGATCTGGGTATAGGGGACGTAGCCATCATACCCTTGTCATGGTCAGACCACTCACTTCTCCGGCTCGACTTTCCAATCGCTACGCCCCACCGTGGGGAGGCGGAACCGGATTCGCCTATATGGTTCCGCCCCAGGCGCCTGATGGACCTGGATAGGTTCCAGACGGTGCTTGGGCCACTACCTGTGTCCTTGACCCGTGCCCCGACGGAGGACCTGGTGGCCGCGTGGAATACCATGGCCACGGGGGCCTTGGATCGGGTCATGCCCTTGCGGCCTCTCTTGCGGCGATGAGCCACCCAGGTTTACCGAGGAGCTGAGGGTGATGAAACGCCACAAGAGATGCCTAGAGAGGAGATGGAGATCCACACGGTCTGAATCTGACCGAACACAGGTGAGAGCCCATTTACGGACTTACCTTGTGGCGCTGAGAGTGGCCAAACGTCAGCATTGTGCCACTCTCATCGCATCCGCAGATAACCGCCCTGCCGCCCTGTTTAGGGTGACCCGCTCCCTCCTTCACCAGGGCACGCGGGAAGCCCTTTTGCAGGGTAGAGCAGAGGAATTTGGGGAATATCTGCAGGATAAAATCGCTCAGATTCGGAGCGAGTTGGCCTCCATCGAAAGTAGTCCAGTGGGATGCCCCGAGGCAGATCTTGAGACAGTTTTGTGGGAAGAGTTTGACTCTGTTACTTCCGAAGATATGGACAGGTTACGTGGGCGACTACGAGCTACCACATGTTTATTGGACCCGTGTCCCTCCTGGCTTGTACTGGCATCCTGGGAGGTTACACGAGGCTGGCTCCAGGAGGTAGTGAATGCTTCCTTGGGTGAAGGGTTCTTGCCTACCGTCTTGAAAGAGGCGGTGGTGAGACCCCTCCTCAAGAAGCCCTCTCTGGACCCAGCATGGTTGGTAAATTACCATCCGGTCTCCAACCTTCACTTTTTGGCGAAGGTTGTAGAGAGTGTGGTGGCACAACAGTTCCCCCGTCATCTGGAGGAAATTGATTATCTGGACCCGCGCCAGTCCGGGCACAGCACCAAGACGGCATTGGTCACGCTGGTTGATGATTTCTGGAGGGCCAGAGATGGGGGTTGTTCCTCCATCCTGGTCCTATTAGACCTCTCAGCGGCTTTTGATACCATCGACCATGGTATCCTATTGCATCGGCTGGAGGGGTTGGGGGTGAGGGGCACCGTGTTACAGTGGTTCTCCTCCTACCTCTCCGGTCGATCGTAATTTGTGTTGGCAGGAGGGCAGAGGTCGACCTCAAGACCCCTCACTTGTGGGGTGCCTCAGGGGTCGGTCCTCTCGCCACTCCTGTTCAACACATATATGAAGCTGCTGGGCGAGATCATCCGTGGTTTTGGGGTAGAGTACCACTTCTACCCTGACGACACGCAGCTGTATATATCTACCCCAAACCACCCCAACGATGCCATAGAGGTGATGTGCCAGTGTCTGGAAACCGTGCGGGCCTGGATGGGAAGTAACAGACTCAGACTCAACCCGTCCAAGACCTAGTGGCTGTGGTTCCCGGCAGCCCGGTACAACGAGTTGACCCCATCACTGGCCATAGGCGACGAACATCTAACCCCTGTGGATGGGGCACGCAACTTGGGCGTCCTCCTTGATGCACGGCTGTCCATGGAAGATCAAGTGACGGCCGTAGCCAGGAGGGCGTTTTACCAGGTTCGCCTGGTCCGCCAGTTGCGTCCCCTATTGGACCAGGGTGCCCTTTGCACAGTCACTCATGCACTCGTGACATCCCGACTGGACTACTGTAATGCTCTCTACATGGGGCTCCCCTTGAGGTACACCCGAAGACTGCACCTTGTCCAGAATGCAGCCGCGCGGGCAGTTATGGGAACCTCCAGGTTCTCCCATGTAACACCACTCCTGCGCGAGCTGCATTGGCTGCCTGTCGTCTTTCGGGTGTGCTTCAAGATGTTGGTTATCATCTTCAAAGCGCTCCATGGCACGGGACCTAGCTATCTGCGGGATCGCATCCTGCCCCATACATCCCTGCAGCCGATTCGCTTCTCCGGGTGCCGTCCACTAGGCTATGCCAGCGGGCGACGCCCAGGGGAAGGGCCTTCTCTGTGGCGGGCTCGACCCTCTGGAACGACCTTCCCCCCGAAAGTAGAACAACTACGGACCTCCTCTCCTTCCGTCAAAAACTAAAAACACACTTCTTCTGCTTGGCCAGCCTGGGGTAATTTAACTGTTTTTAGCGTTTTTAGGGGTTTAGTTTTAGTTTTAATATGGGATTTTAGTGCAGGGTTTTAGTTCAATTCATTTTAATATTGTATTATGTTTGTGGTTTTATATATGTATTTTTAAATTCCCTGTGCACCGCCTCGAGTCCCTTCGGGGAGAGGGAGCGGTTTATAAATTATTTTTTTTTAAAAAAAGCATAAAATGTCACTCCCCCTATTTAAAACAACCATTTTACCCAAGTCCTTATTAAAGATATTGAAGAATATTTGGGACTAATATTTGTCATATTCTACTTGGTATCTTTCTCCAGTTTGTTGGGAAGCCATAAGTGGGCATTCTGACTATGGTTGCGAAACAGATATATATATCAGTGCATTCAGAATGTATTCAGACCCCCTTCATTTTTTCAATTTTGTTATGCTACAGCCTGATTCTACAGTTGTTGAAATTAATTTTATACACTCAGTTCCCCATAATGTGTTGAATACCAAGCTAAAGTTTTTTTTTGTTTTTTTTAATTATTATTAAATTTTTTGACATTACAACAAAATATACAATATTTCACCCTGTGCTGTACATAAGAAAGGAAGATTTGGTTCTTCGGATATATCCTCACGATCTCCAAAATCCACGTTCTCTGGGTACAGGTATCGAAGCGTCCAAATTTCCAAGCGCATAGTCCACAAATGGTTTCTAAGTTTTCCAAAAAGTATCTTTTTTATAAACACCATTTCTAAATTTAATGTCACATGTCATTTTATCATTTAAAGCTAATTTCCACATTTCACAATACCACTCTTCTATTCTAAAATTCACATTTAATTTCCAATATCTAGCTATTATAATTCTACCCACTATAATCATAATTCTAATCAATTCTTTCTCATATTTTGTTAGTTCTGTTTCCTTGATTATCAACAATAATATAGCTTCTGATCTCAATATTATTCTTTTCTCCATCATTTCAAATATCATTTTCTCCAATTGTTGCCAAAGCTTTTTAACTTTATCACATTTGTACCACATATGTTCATAAGTCCCTAATTCCATATCGCATCTCCAACATTTTTTACTAGTTTTTTTATCCATCAACGATAATCTTAATGGAGTCAAATACCATTTCCAAACAACCTTATAATTATGCTCTTTAATCCTTATAGATAAAATCCTCATAATTCTACTTTTCCAATTCACATTCCAATCTAAGTCTGATATTTTAATATTGAGTTCTTTTTCCCAATTCATCTTCATCACCATTTGTGGTTTTCCATCGAAATTTATAAACTTATAAATCTTACTAACGAGTCCCTTTAACCCAATTTCATCTTTCATAATTTGAGATACTAAATGTTCAAATTCAGTTTTATTTCTGCTTATCTTGCAACTTCCCCTTACTTTCTTAGTCCATTTTTCTATTTGTATTTTTTCAAACCAGCCTAAACCCAATTTTTCAATAATTTCTTTTTTCCTTCTTTCATTTCCTAAAGTTTTTAGCCAATCTATTATAATTTCTATATTTTCATCTTCTATTACCTTGTCATGACTTATATTGGTTTTAATCGGCCAATTTCCAATTGTCTTCCCCCAAAAAATTATATCCGGAATTAAAGTTTTAATGAATTTATTCCAAATTTTACTCAATCCCTTTAACCAATAGCTATTAATTACCCTTTTTGATTTTGCTTTATCTAAAAACCATGTTGAGCCGAATCTCTTAATATCTTTTAACTCTAAATCTCTCCAATGACTATCTTCACCTTTAAGTATTTTTACCACAGTTCGAATACCATAGGCCCAATAATAATTGAGTAGGTTGGGGATTCCCAATCCACCTTCCTTTTGATTTTGATACCACATTTTCTTCAGTAATCTAGGTCTTTTCCCGCCATTACAAAATTTATCCAATTTCTTCTGATATCTTTCAATATCTTTCTCTGTCAAATTTAATGGTAGCATCTCAAATAAAAAATTAAACTTTGGTAACAACATCATCTTACACATTGCAATTCTACCAAACCAAGACAACTTTATCTTTTTATATTTATCTTTTTCTCGACTTCATTCATCACCACATCGTAATTAAGTTTTTTCATTTCTCTAACTTTGAGTAAAAGTGTTATACCCAAATAATTCAATGTATTTTTAATCCCTATCCCAAATTGTTCTTGCATATTCTCCCGCTCATTACCATTATTATCCATTAATAATTCAGATTTTAACCAATTTACTTTCAAACCTGTCATTTCTTCAAATTCTTTCAAATGCTTGTGTATCTTCTTCAAATCTTTCTCTATATCTTTCAAAATAATCAAAGTATCATCCGCGTACAAGTTTATCTTATATCCCTTATACCCTTCCAATTCTTCATCTTTTTCTATCATTTTAGTCAAAATTTCCATAACCAATAAAAATAATGTTGGAGACAAGGGACATCCTTGTCTCGTACCCGCTTCCAATTTGATCTCTTCTGTCATTATTCCGTTCACCATCACTCTTGCACTACTTTTTTGATACAATTTCGAAATAACATGTATAAATTTATTACCAAAACCTAATACTTCAATAATTACTTTAATAGTTTCCCATTGTACGGAATCAAAAGCTTTAAAAATATCTAGTGATACTATACCTATTTTATCACCATTATGTTCAGCTACATCTATAATATTTAATACTCTTCTAACAATATCACTCATATATCTACCCTTTACAAAACCTACTTGATTATAACTTATATGTCTATCTATAAATCTACTTAATCTATTATTTATAATGGTGGTAAATATCTTTACATCTTGATTAATTAAAGAAATGGGTCGATAGGACTCAATCCTTTCCAAATCTTTATCTGGTTTAGGGATTATAGATATTCTCCACCATGTAAAATTCCATTAAATAATTTTTGCAATTTTGGTATTATTATTTCCTTAAATTCTTTGTAAAACTCAGCAGGTAGCTTTCCCTAATTTTATCTTTTGTATTATTTCGTTAATCTCATCTTGTGTTATAT
This sequence comes from Rhabdophis nuchalis, assembly GCA_039707465.1. Taxonomy (NCBI): domain Eukaryota; kingdom Metazoa; phylum Chordata; class Lepidosauria; order Squamata; family Natricidae; genus Rhabdophis; species Rhabdophis nuchalis. Next base: position 213,010,457 of record CM077643.1, read on the forward strand.
TTCCTTCCATCAAGTCTTTATGTATTTGGTCAATTTTCACAACATATTTTTCTAAGTGACTTTTCAATTTTTCCGAATCAATTGATTTTTTTGAGTATAATTTTTGAAAAAAATTCCTAACCACTTCACATTTCTCTAATTTTTTTATAACATCTTATACCTTTATCATCTATCAGGGGTCCAATTTCTCCCTTCTCCCTTTTATTTTTCGCCATCCTTGCCAATAACTTAGAGTTTTTATTACTAAATTCAAAAAAATTCCTATTTAAATATCTTATATTTTTTTTAACCAGTTCTATGTCTTCTTCTATCAATTTATTTTTTAGCAGGTTCAACTCCTCCCAAAAAATTTTTTCCTTAGTAAGTAAAAATTGATTCTCCAATACCTTAATCTGACTTATATCCTGTTCAATTTTATTTTTATAATTTCTATATTTCCTGCTTGATAACTTAATACTTTCTCCTCTAAATACTGCTTTCATCGCATCCCAAACAATTTCAAATTTGACCTCTCCATTATCATTCAATTTCCAACTTTCTTCCCATTTTTTAAATATCCATATTTTATCCTCCTCATTTTTATACAGTTTATCATCATATCTTCAACATCTTATTTTTCTCTCAAAATTAAAATCTATTTCCATCGTAACTTCTGCATGATCAGAGTCCTTAAAAATTCCCACATCTATTTTATCCACATTATTCAACAAATCTTTAGAAACCAGAATATAATCAATTCTTGAATATGTATTATATATCTTGGAGTAAAAAGTGTACACTCTTTCAGTACCTTTCACTTCTCTCCAAACATCCACCACGCCATTTCGAAGCATCCATTTATTTAAAGTCTCCCCTTTATTTGCTCCTCCACAACGAGTGGGATTAGTACTATCTATTTTATCTCTAATTAAATTAAAATCCCCAGCCACAATTACTTTCCCTACACTTTCAATTTCCAAGATTTTGGTTATTTTTTCAAGGAATTCTTTTTGTTTCTCATTCGGTAGATATAAATTAACAAGTGTCACTTTTTCCTCATTAATATTTCCCACAATTATTATATATCTTCCTTCATCATCCACAATTACTTGTTTTTTTTCAAAATATACCCTATCTGATATCAATGTTGCAACTCCTCTAGCTTTTGAAGTTCCAAAGGATTTTTCATAAATTTGCATACCCTTTATATACATTCTATTTGAATCTTCAGATTTTTGATGAGTTTCTTGCAAAAATAATATATCTGGTAGGTCCCTTTTAATTTTAAGTTCCAATCGTATTCTTTTAATCTGATTCCCTGTTCCCTTCACGTTCCATGTCATTATTTTTATAAAACACATTTAAGCTGTAACTTTTTTAATCCTATCCCCTCCTCTTCCTTTCCGTGCCCACATCCCAACACCAAACTCCCACATTTCAAATAATATTCAACATAAAAATAATAATAATAAAAGAACCAAAAAATTACGTAAGACATAACAAACAACGAATAACAAACAATCTTCATCCCCCACATCCTCAATCGGTTTCCGCCTCTACAAAGAGAGTGTGGGGGAGGGGACATGCCAATGGTCAGGTCACTTCTTTCGGGCTGTCTACTTAAATTCATCCCTCGAAAAAAGAAGACAGTGTTAACTGTTCCCCGCACTCAGCTTCCTGCATTTTTCCAAGATCTTCCATCTTATCCGCTCTCTCTCCCCTTGTATCATCACGACTTTTCTTTTGTTCAGACATTGCCGGTGAGATTTCCTTCCGCTTTAACCTTTTAGGATCTTGTCCTCCAACCGCCCCTTTTTCTTCTAGTGTTGGAGTTTTTACGTATGTTCCACCCATCTTAAGCATTTGATTTTTAATTTCTGTTATATCCTCATCTTTTTTAATCAGTCCAAGCTCATGTAAATATATTACTGCATCTATTTGCGGAGTAATTGTTTGCATTTTCCCTTTATAAAAGAATTTCAACTGTTGTGGTGGTCTCCAATTATATTTAATTCCATTGTCTCTTAAAACCTTTGTAATTGGCTTCAAAAAAAATATCCACGCTCTTTCATCTCTTGATATATCCGGAAAGATTTGAATAATTTTCTCCTCAAATTTTGGAACTTCACCCATTTCTCTTATTTTCGCCATCAACTCCATTTTATCACTAAGGTTTGCAAACTTCACCAATACATTTCTGTTTGAACCATCTTGTCTTTTATATCCAACTCTAAAAACACTTGCCAAATCTGTTACTGTAAATATAATTTGTGTATCGAGATCATTCAACCATTTTAAGACTCTTTGTTTCAAGTTATCTACTTTTTCTTCTTGAATTCCTCGAATAACTGCATTATATTTTCTTAATTCTTCTTCCAAAAGACAAATTCTTTTATCTTGTTCGTTTTTAAAAAAAATTCCTCCAATTTGGCGATCTATCTTTGCATCATGTACATGAATCTGTTCAATTTCATCTTTAATAATTGTCATTTCCGCTGTTTGCTTTGCAAAATTTTCATTCATTTCTTGCTTTGTTTTTTTAATTTCCAATGTCATATTGTCCATTCTATCTGACAATCCTGATAACTTTTCACCAATTTTATTTAAAGCCACCACAATTTGTTGCATTTCTGTGGACTGTTGAGTTGCCATATTTAATAAGTTTTTAATTATCCACTTTTACCAAGAGGGTCTTTAATGAAGATTAAGGGACAACAATCCCAACTGAAGCTGAGACAGCTTTTTATTGCACTCAAAAGAGCCAAGTAATAGTTTATAACTCTCAGTTCGTTTGTATAATTTACTTAAGAAAAAAAGCCAAACCTCTATCAGCCGTTTAAAGGCGTTGCCCACGATTGTGTATTTGCTACTTCAGCTTAGGCACTTCACAAACAAAAGTTAAACTTAAAAGCTTGAAATCCACGTACCTTTCGAAAGAAAGAATCTTTCCACTGTTTACAAATTCAGTCTTTGATATCTGTGCCTTTGCCTCGCAGCAAAAAAAAATGCAGATCGCGGTATTTAGTGAGAACAAAGAGCAGCTGTTTACCCAACTGCGCATTCGCGGCTGCCTCTCTGGTCAGCCCTCCTTCACTTTCCCACGATAAACAAAACCTCAAAATTCAAGCAATTCAGGTTGACCTACCAATTCAAAAGTCAATCTACTGGGACAACAGCTCTTCCGATGCAACTGTGAAAAATTTCGGCTTCTATCGGTGCATTTCAAACACTTTAATCCGCATTTACCTTCCGTAAAGTGCCCTGTGAAGTGGAGAGCACGTCCTCACACCACCACGGCCATAACCACGCCCCCACCAAGCTAAAGTTTAAAAAAGGACCCTTACATACAGTGCATTCAAAAATTATTCAGACCCCCTTCACTTTTGTCGATTTTGTTATGCTGCATCCTGATTGTTGTTGTGTTGTTGTATATTAATCTATACTATAAAAACAAAGCAAAAACAGAATTTTAGAAATGTCTGTAAATTTATTAAAAAGGAAAAACTAAAATATCATATTGGCATAAGTATTCAGACCCTTTGCAGCAACACTCTGGTTGGGCACTCTGGTGCCTCTAATTTCTCTTGATTGTTGCTGACATGCTGATCTTAATTGGAGTCCACCTGTGGTAAATTAATTGATTACATATGATTTGGAAAAGCACACACTTCTCTATAGAAGGTGTCATAATGCATACTGTAGCAGAGCAAATGCCACAAGGTTGAAGGAACTGCCTGCAGAGCTCAGAGACAGGATTATTTCAGGGCACAGATCTGGGGAAGGCTACAATAAAATTTCTGCTGCATTGAAGGTTCCCAAGAGCACAGTGGCCTCCATAATTCTCAAATGGAAGATGTTTGGCACAACCAGGACTCTTCTAAGAGCTGGTCGCCTGGTCAAACTAAGCAATCGGGGAGAAGGATATTAGTATTATTATTAGTTGGCCTCCGATTGGACTAGTTCAGACGGGCCGGCGGTGGCAGGTGTTGAGACTCAAATTCAAATTCAAATTTATTAACCGCACCCTCTCCCCACAGGGACCCGGGGCGGTGCACAGGAGAAGCTAAAAACAATATACAATAAATACAAAATACATACTTTAAAATAGAATTAAACAGTGTTACCCGTGCTAAAAATAATTAAGATTAAGAACCCATTAGAATATTTGGAATCAATAGACAGAGAGAACTATTCAAGGCCGGCCAGTCGAAAGAAATAGGTCTTCAATTTTGCACGGAAGGAGCGGAGGTCAGTGGTCGTTCTAATATCAGGGGGAAGGTCGTTCCAGAGGGCCGGGCCCGCCACAGAGAGAGCCCTTCCCCTGGGCGTCGCCCGCTGACAAAGTCTAGTGGACGGCACCCGGAGAAGTCCCTCTCTGTGGGAGCGAATCGGTTGTGAGGATGTGTGGGGCAGGATCCGATCTCGCAGATAGCTAGGTCCCGAGCCATGGAGCGCTTTGAAGATGATAACTAACACCTTGAAGCGCACCCGGAAGACGACAGGTAGCCAGTGCAGCTCGCGCAAGAGCGGTGTAACGTGGGTGAACCTGGTGGTCCCCATAATTGCTCGCGCGGCTGCATTCTGAACTAACTGAAGCCTCCGGGTGCACCTCAAGGGGAGCCCCATGTAGAGAGAGTTACAGTAGTCCAGTCGGGATGTTATCTGGGAAGAGTTCGATCCTGTGACTCCTGAGGACATGGACAGGATGCTGTGGCAGCTGAACGCCACCATATGTTTACTGCACCCGTGTCCCTCCTGGTTGGTACTGGCCTCCCGGGAGGATACACGAGGCTAGCTCCAGGGAATTGTCAATGCTTCTTTGAGTGATGGGTTTTTGCCGGCCGCCTTGAAAGAGGCGGTGGTGAGGCCCCTCCTCAAGAAGCCCTCCCTGGACCTGGCTATGTTGGCCAACTATCATCCAGTCTCCAACCTCCGATTCCTCGTGAAGGTTGTCGAGAGTGTGGTGGCGTGACAACTGCCTCAGCACTTGGAGGAAACTGTCTATCTGGACCCGTGCCAGTCCAGCTTCCGGCCTGGGCACAGCACAGTGACGACATTGGTCGTGTTGGTGGATGATCTCTGGAGGACTTGTTCCTCTATCCTGGTCCTGTTAGACCTCTCAGCGTCTTTCGATACCATCAACCATGGTATCATGTTGCGCCGGCTGATGGGGCTGGGGGGCACCGTTTTACGGTGGTTCTCCTCCTACCTCTCCAACCGGTCGCAATTTGTGTTGGCAGGAGGGCAAAGGTCGCGTCAAGGTGCCTCACTTGTGGGGTACCACAGGGGTTGGTCCTCTCGCCTCTCCTGTTCAACATCTATATGAAGCTGTTGGGTGAGATCATCCGTGGTTTCGGGGTAGAATTCCATCAGTACGCTGATGATACTCAGCTGTACATCTGGTCCACCACCTCAACGATGCCGTGGAAGTGATGTCCCGGTGTCTGGAGGCCGTGCGAGTCTGGATGGGGAGAAGCAGGCTCCGACACAACCCGTCCAAGACCGAGTGGCTGTGGCTTCTGGCGGCACAATATAGCCAGTTGCTGCCAGCTTTGGCTATTGGGGGCGAGTCTTTGGCCCCCACAGAGAGGGCTTGCAACTTGGGCGTTCTCCTGGACCCTCGGCTGTCGCTAGAGGATCATATGACAGCCGTGGCCAGGGGGGGCTTTTATCAGGTTCGCCTGATACGCCAGTTGTGCCCCTTTCTGGATCGTGACGCTTTATGCACGGTCACTCAAGCCCTTGTCATCTCCCGCCTGGACTACTGCAACGCTCTCTACATGGGGCTTCCCTTGAAGTGCGCCCGGAGGCTCCAGTTAGTTCAGAATGCGGCCATGCGGGGGATCCTGGGAGCTCCTAGATGCTCCCATGCGACATCTCTCCTGCGTGAGCTGCACTGGTTGCCTGTGGCTTTCCGGGTGCGCTTCAAGGTATTAGTAACTACCTTTAAAGTGCTCCATGGCAAGGGACTTGTTATCTGCAAGACCGCCTCCTGCCATCAAATACCTCCCACCAACCAGTGCGCTCCCACGGAGGGGGCCTTTTCAGGGTGCCGTCGGCCAGGAAATGTCGGCTGGCGACCCCCAGGGGGAGAGCCTTCTCTGTGGCAGCTCCTGCCCTCTGGAATGACCTACCTACCGACCTACGCACGACCACGGACCTGCGCCTCTTCCGTCGGGCTTTGAAGACCTATCTATTTCGTGCAGCGGGCCTGGCATAATTTTTAAATGTAGATTTTATTAATGGTTTTAGTACAGGCGTATTATTTAATACATTTTTAAATATATATTTCATGTATTTTTATCATTGATTTTATTGCTGCCTGTACACCGCCCTGAGTCCCGGAAGGGAGAAGGGCGGTATAGAAATTTAAATAATAAATAAATAAATAAAATAAATAAAAAAATAGTAAGAGAGGTGACCAAGAACCTGATGATCACTCTGACTGAGCTCCAGAGATCGTGTGTGGAAATGGGACAGAGTTCCAGAAGGACAACCATCAGTGCAGCCCTCCACTGATCTGAGATTTATGACAGATAGAAGCCTCTCCTCATTGCAAAACATATGAAAACCCACTTGCAGTTTGCAAAAAAACTCCTGAAGGACTTTCATGCAGTGAGGAACAAAATTCTCTGGTCTGATGAAACCAAGACTGAATTGTTTGGCCTCTATTCTAAACATTATGTCTGGAGGAAACCAAGCACCGCTCATCGCCTGCCCAACAGTGAAGGATTATGGTGGCAGCATCATGGTGTAGGGTGTTTTTCAGCAGCAGGAACTTGGAGACTGGTCAGTGTTGAAAGAAGGCTGAATGGAGCAAAGTGCAGTGCTATCATCAATGAAAACCTGTTCCAAATTTCTCAAGGCATAGACTGGGCTGAAAGTTTACATTCCAACATGATAGACAACACAGAAGTGGCCTAGGGACACTTCTATGGATGTTTTCAGTGGCCAAATCAGAGCCCTGACTTGAATCTTATTGAACATCTCTGGAGGGATCTGAAAATGGCTTTCACCAATGGTGACCATCCAACCTGACTGATCTTGAGAGGATTTGCAAGATGAATGGCAGAAAATCCCGAATCCAGGTGCAAAACCTGTCAGGTCATACACAGAAAGACTGGGCTGAGGGAGGAGCCAACGTTGCGATGATACAACATACGGTCTTGATGCTACGAGACTGCCATCGATACTTTTGCTGCTGGACGGTCCAATTGGACCTAAAGCGTCCCGCAGAGATGGTGAACAGGAAGATGAAGCTTTGCTGGTCTCAGGGACACTGTAAAGTTCCTGATTGATCCAAGGGAAGCTCTTCTAGACGGCGTTAAACAGGCAGTCCTAGGCTGATGAAGTTGGCATGGCTCTGGAAGCAAGGAAAGTGAAAGGAGAAAGTGTGTCCATCTGGTGAGGTATTTTTTTTTATTTCAAGAAAGACTGCCCAAAGAATCTTTTTTTAAAGCTAAATTAAATCCTTAAGTAAAAGAAGCAAGCGGCGAAATTAACCTATATTGGATTGCTTTGAAAAGTGTTTTTTTTCTGGTAACCATAATTGAAGTGCCTGTAGTGGTTTTTTTTTTCTACTCCTCTTTAAAGTGAACAGATCTTGTTTCTTGTTTTATTTTCTGGTTACTTTATTTTTCGACATGGATTAAAACCTTCTTTACTTTAACAATGGTTTTAACAATGCTTCCTACTACTCGTCATTAAACTTCATTTAATAACTTTATTTCCTTTAAGCCTTAGATAAGCAGCAGAGAGTGAAAGAAAGCAACACTGCCACTTGGAGGCTAGAGGCTGGAGTTTTTGAAATAATTTACTCTCTCTTTTTTTCTCTTTGATCCTATTGACTTTGGAGCTGAAGGGTCTGTAATTTGTTTATAGCAACTGATAAAGAGCCAAGGGCATGAATTGTTTACACATGTGCTCTTTGACAACTAATCTGGCAAATATTCTGGCAGTGGGAGAGAAAAGGGAAAAAAATACAGAACCCCCCCCCCCCCATTTTTTTTTTTTGGAAGATCATAAAAGAACTTGTGCCTAAGTTAACCTAAGATAAAAATTAAAAAAGCTAGAGTGGTAGTGGATATTAGTTTTTTTTTTTTCTCTCTTTGGAAAAATGGATCAATATTTCAACAACTGTGGAATCAGTCTGCAGAAAAGGAAACTTTAAAACTGCAAAACATTTTGTCTGGAATTCAAAATTTACTGGAAACAACTGGGAGAATTGAGAAGATGTTGGGAAAACTAGATTCCTTTTCAGCAAAAGACGATGGGATTGGAGCCCCCAAACTTGAAGGGATAAAGACAAGATAACTGATGATTTTACTAATGGAGCAAACGTGGGTGAAAGTGGAAAAAGTGGAGCATGGAAAAGGGAATTTGATGAATTGGAGCTCTACCCCAGATTCCAGGATATAGAAGAAGAAAAAAGAGAAATGAGGATGGATTTAAGGAGAGATAACCAAAGGCAAGCTAATCTCAATAGCAGATGGAGGGCAACGAGACTACCTGAGAGATGTTACAAGCAATAAAGTGCGGAGAGAAGTCTATAAAAACCTTACTAAGGAGATAAATAGAAGATCAATACCACAAATGGCAAAAGAAAGAAGACTGTATTGTTATTGGAAAGACACAGGTTGATAATAAAAGTTGATGATAAAAAACTAGTTAATTTTTTGTAATTAAAACAAGGTATAAAAATGTGTTGGTTTGATGAGAGGAAGGTGGGTAATAAATAATAAATGTCTTCATTAATAAATAATCAACTGCAATAACAATAATGAAATGACAATGGATATAGCTTAATAATATATATACATATATATATATGTCTGACACAAATACACACACACACACATATAATAATAATAATAATAATAATAATAATAATAATAATAATTTTAATTTATAACCTGCTCTCTCTCTCCGAACGGACTCGAGGCGGGGCACAGGGAATTAAAAATACTAATACAAACCACAAACAAATACAATGTTAAAATAAAATTAAACTAACCCTGCGCTAAAATCCCATCAAAAAAACTAAAAATAAGCCCTAAAAAACCCTAAAAACAGCTTAATTACCCTAGGCCGGCCAAGCAGAAGAAGTGTGTTTTTAATTTTTGACGGAAGGAGCGGAGGTCCGTGGTTGTTCTGATAGGTTTGTTGAGCTGATAAATAAATATAGGTTTGTTGAGCTGATAAATAAATAAACAAGAGAGACTAGGATATATCTATTTCGAGCTATTTAGCTCTCATCAGCTCGCCATACCCTTACTGGGATTCAAACCAGGGAAGTAGTAGCAGTTGTAATTGCCACACATGTAAGAACAGGTGTATTATTTAATATATTTTTAAATATATATTTCATGTATTTTATATTTTCATATTTTATATCACTGATTTTATTGCTGCCTGTACATCGCCCTGAGTCCCAAAAGGGAGAAGGGCGGTATAGAAATTTTAATAATAATAATAATAATAATAATAATAATAATAATAATAATAATAATAATAATGATAATGATAATGATAATGATAATGATAATGATAATGATAATAATAATAATAATACTTCTAGATGGTCTCTGGTGATGAGCCGAAAAGCAGTATGCTTCCTCCCTTAATTGGGGGTTACCAGGGTGTTGTGACACAAGTATATATATATACTTCTTAGTAAAAGAAATTTGGATATAAATTGTAAACAGCAGTTTGGAAAAAACTCTAGAAATTTTATTAATTATTTTTTATTCAGAACCTGGGTAATGTTATTGGGTTTGATGAGAAGAAGTTGGATATAAATAGTAAATGATTTCCTGTTAATTATTATAACATTAATTATATTTCAATTTAAATTTCAATAATAATGAAATGATAATGGATATGCATTGGTTTGGTGAAAGAAATTTGGATACAAATTTTAAACAGCAAGTTGGAAAAAAAGGCTAAACTTTATTAATTAACATTTAGAACATGTCATGAAGGTGTAATGTTATTGGAGGATTTTTGAAATAGCTAATGAATGCCCATGTGTGGTTGTGTTTCTAAATATGAATTATTTCAGGCAAAAGTCTGATGAGAATTGTAGTCAAATGAAAATTGTGGTATATTGATAGTAAGATATATAAAGATTCTTGATTTAAAATATATAACCTAATACGAACCTAGTAATGACGGTGGAAGAAATGCACAAAAGTTATCTGTAACCAATTGACCAATGCTTTCTACAAGATGTAATTAAGGATGATGCTTTTTTTGTTTTTTTGATTAAAATAAAAAAAATTCTTTAAAAAAAGACTCTGCGATGTAATTGTTGTGTTGTAGGTGCTTCAACAAAGTACTGAGTGAAGGGTCTGAATTACTTAATGCCAATGTGATATTTCAATTTTTTCTTCTTAATAAATTTACAGATATTTCTAAAATTCTGTTCGTCGTTATGGGGTACTGAGTATAGAGGGGGGGGGGATTTCAACAATTGTGGAATCAGTCTGCAGCCTGATTGACAAAAGTGAAGAGGGTCTGAATGCTTTCTGAATGCACTATATGCACTAAATTTTCATATCCTCCAGAAATCACCTTATCAAGTTATTTATCAGCGCATCACCAAATATTTATTGTATTTGCTGGTGCAAATTAACCACTAAACCAGCCCTTTTCACAAACTGTTAAGGAAGCTATCCAAGCAAAAATAAGGTAATATTGAAGTCTGAAAAGATTTCTGCATAACCTATTCACAATAAACTCTATTTTATTATTTTACAGTTTTCAAAGTTTTAATTAAATGATCCCTTTACAGTCTAGACTCTAGAGTATCAGAAATGTGAAATGTGCATTTCACAAAGAGATTGGTTTAGATGGAAACTTTTGTTTATATTTACTATATTAGTCAGTCACAACTATCTTGGCTATCTTTTTACATCTCCTCTCTTCCTTTGAACGCACATTCCAAGTTCAAGAGCCTGAAAACTGTTTCTGAGTTTCAGCACTAAAAGAAAGGTACTGACCTTGAGAAGAGGGAATATTAGTCCTTTTTTTTTTGCTTCCTTGAGGCAGGTTATCTGTGGGACCATTTCTCCCGAAGGACATCTACTCTTTCTACCAGATCAAAGGGCGGGCATGCTCCTAGTCTCTTTCCTTAAATAATTGCACTCTATGGAAACTAGGAAGTGTGCATTTCCTCTAGCTTGTAGAATTATGTTCAATAGCAGACTCAAGCAGTCTGTATTAACTGGACAGATTCTTCTCCAGCATCATCATTGAGGCCTCATAAATTTTATGGCACAATTTGTGTAAGTACCATGTTTCCCTGATCCCCCAAATAAGCACTTGGCCTTATTTTCAGGGAGGTCTTACTATTTTTGAGGTGCAGGAGGCAGTGAGCGTGGTCACCTCATGGCTGCTGTTGCAATATTTTTGGGGAGGGCTTATTTTAGTGCATGCGCTCAAAAGCCCAATTGGGCTTATTATCCGGGGAGTCTTATTTTTGGGGAAACAGGGTAGAAGAGAGAAAGGACCAATTTAATAACAAAAAACTTTGAACTACCTCCATAGAGGCCGGGGTAGAGACAGAGGTGCTATCATTAAGATACTTTCCTATGATGAATGTTAAGATAAAGGGGGAGGGGGAAAAGGTTGCATTCTCTTGGCAAATATCTAGTACAAGTAGCGGCTAATTTCAAAGGCACTCCTTTTTGTGGTGGCAAGATCCATAGCTATTTCTATATCCTACAGCAGGCCTATCAAACTGGCGGCCAGCAAGCCAGGTATGGCCCGCACAGGCCATGCCCAGTCAGGCTCCACAAAGGAAAAAACATCCTGATACATCACGATATGGCCCATGATACAATCGGGTTTGACACCCATGCCCTACAGGTTCCTTTTCTTTCAACACTTTTCTCCTCGGGAAGTGTCTCAGGGAGAAAATCATCATGCAGTAAGGTTTACTCTGCCAGAATGAAAACTATGTACTGAAATTTTAATGGAGTCACATTAGTATAGGGCTATTGTTGTTTCTGTAAACATATTTGTTTTCCAACTGCATACAGGAGGACTTCCAAACTAAAGTTGAAGATTACATTAAGCGCTATGCAAGATGATGATGGGAGACCATGCAAGACCATGAATGCACCTTGATGTTTTTCTAAAACCACCACCACCAAAAAAGAGGGTTTTTTTGTCTTGTGTTCATGTTGTTTTGATTAAGAAAACAATCCTGTTTGTTCAATGAAAAGATCACCAATACAGCAAGATACAGATGTATGTTGGCTAAAAAAAATTGTTTAACGTTCAACAATCTCTTTTTGAAATCGTATCATATATTCAGAAGCGAGATCTCCTCGACACTAAAAAGAAAGCTCTATTAAGATCATTTATTCATTTTAAAATTTTCTTAATAGCTAGTACATAATATTTAAGTATGGCAATAAATAAATGTTGGCCAAAATTGAGCATGCATTATACTGAGCATATATGTTAGCTCTGTCTACTGTTGCTGTTAAATTTGAAATTGATGATACTGGTTCATTTTTTATCTACTGTTTTAAATTTGCATTTACTGTGCAAAGCACTTACTGAAATGAAGGCTGAGTCTGAACACATACAAATACAGTGTATTTCTTTTAAAACATAACTATTTTACATGCAAATGTAATGAAAGCTATAATAGTTTTTAAATACCTTTAGTTTCTGTGGAGAATTGATATTTCAGATTATTATAAAACAAAATAATTTAAATTTTCTGATACCAAAGCTTTAGTAAAAAGCTAATCCTTGAAATCAAATTAATGCTGACTGTAACCTAATTGTAGCACTGTAAGAAGCAATTTTTTTCAGGATAAACATGGTATAAAGAACTTTAAATATAACTACAGTAACTCTCTCTCATGTAAAGTATGTATGAACTACAAAACCATTTGGGTTGAGTGTATACTGTGCAGATGCTACATGCAAAATAGGTACTTCATATTTTATCTTAACTCTTTTAACACAATGATCATTCAAAACAGTGAGAATCATACCCCTCAAATAATTTAAAATTAATTGAATTATTGCCAAAATAGAGACGAATAAATGTTTGTTTAGTTTCATACACATTGTGTGCATAATATTTTCCTCAACTTTTTTCATATAGAAGAATCTAATTTATTAGGTCCTTCTGTAATTTCCCAATGCAATAAACCTTCAATTTAATGGTCTCATTGGGAGAAAGAGATGTCTATAAAAGCTGAATTTTACCTATACATATTTTATGCATTTTTAAAAAAACCATAAAATTAGAATGACATTTTATGCATGTTTGGAATAGAGAATGGGATTTTATGCATGTTAATCATTGCATCTGAAGTCTGAAAGTATTAAATCAAATGTTTACTACATCATACTTCAAACTTTGATAGTCAATTTATTATAATTACACCTCAGTAAATATTATCAGTCACGAATGAAGGAGTATATGTGTCTCACGATAATGTTGTAGGATCGGATCTGGGTCAGTCACGGGACCAGAGGTTTTGTTTTCTGAGTTTTTGATTGGAGCCCATCTTCAGGGAGCTTTCTAACAGAGTGTGTGCCGTTCTCTGTGTGATATTTATATGGTGCCTGTGGTATGTGGCTTTTAGATGTTGATTGGGATGTGTTGATGACCGGCTATCAACCATCAAGCCAGTCGTCAACACACACCAATCAACATCTAAAAAGCCACATGCAACAGGCACCATATAGATACCACACACAGAACAGCACACATTCTGCTAAAGAGAAGTTTTCTGATAATGAACACCAGAATGAGTCCAAAAACTCAGAAGACAAACCTCTGGTCCCAATGATTGACCCAGATTGGATCTATCATCAGTGTAATGATATTCAAAACAAGGTACCTTGAGGTTCAGTTGGCATGAGAATTAATTAAATACATGGATTAAATGTTCATTGCAATTAATGGTCCTTAGAAAATGCTTAATTTGTTCAAATAGAAGTTTCAAAATAAAAAATATTTCTTTGTAATTTGAATTACTCACAGGTTCTGAGAAAAAAATTATCTGTTGTCTGTTTTTGGGAAATTATTTACAAATGTTTTGACACAACAATATAGTGGGCAGATAGAAAGAGCCTGTTTCCAGTAGGACAGTTTTCACAAATATATATTGTTCGCATTTTGAAGAAATATAACCAAAATTACAAAATGAGTATTGTAAATTGACACACAATTAAACACAGTTTTTCTCCATGAACAATGCAAAATTCTTAATACCTCACATATAGCCATCTTTTCATTTTCCAATAAAATACTGTATAGAAAACTGTATACAGAAAGAATAGCTGAGTAATGACAGAAAACAATTGGGACAGCTAACACAACTGAGAATTAGAAGCTCACAATACTAAAGATTGGAAAACTGGAGCATCTGGGAGGTGTTGGTTTCATGTAACATCTGCATTCAGCTGGGAGGGTTGACTGAAGTATAGCTGACCTTTGGGAAACTGGTGACCAATGCAGCTGAGAGTATTTGGTGTATTAGATGTATTAGATGGACACTGAAATATCTAAAAGGGCATTGGAGACCTATAAAATCCATGAAAGAATATAATATGGAAGTTTTCCAAATGACTCAAAAGTTCTTTTAAATAATTGTTTGGATTGTGGTTCTGTTACAAGTGTTGTAATGTGAGTCTCTTTAATTTTGCATTCTTAATGAACTCTGTAGTTCCGGGTCTGGACCAGCGTTGAATGCAGCCACTTTCATTAGAGCTGTTGGGATTTCCCACTTGAGTGGCTGTTACTGTAGTTCCTGTTTCTGAATGGACTGTGGATTGTGCAGGAAGGTTATCTTCTCCCCTTCATACATATAGACCATTGTTTTAGAACCTGAAGGGGAACTAAGCCATAGTGAGGAAAATGGGATAAATTAACAGCTTCAAAGTCAATGAAGACAAACTGGGTGGTCTTTCTCTGCACTAACAACAAAAGATTGAGTAGACAAGATTTTAAGGTGAATGTTGAATGATGCAATTGCGGGATGTGAATATGGTCTTGAGCAACTGGGATCACTTCACAGTTCTGAGAAATACACCCCAATGACTTAACATACTTATGTACCATGCAAAGTCAAACTCCCCTTTATTGAGTGCAGAGCATCGGTACATAGTGAAATGAAGCTAGCTCTACCAGACTTCCTCATACCAGTGGCATAAGAAGTCTCCACCCCTCCAGGTGTTCTTAGGTACCGGGGGGGGCGCGCAATCATCCGTCACTTCTCCCTTGGTTCGTTCTCAGCAGGCAGTAGTCTTGATCCCCTCACATTACATCCAGCTATGTAGGGCACTCTCTCCTTCCACTCCCACCATTCCCCTCCATACTGTGGCCTCCCCCTATGTGAGGCAACTAAGAAATGGAGCACAGGAATGCCAGGTTTTGGCCAATGTCGTTTCGGAAGTTGACACATTCTTTACTCCCCCCCAACATCCCAAAGGCACATCAAAGACAAAAGGAACAAACAAAATCCCATGCAAGTGTAACCCAAATCCATATTCTTTGCACAGTCCTCTGAGAAGCTGATAGCAGGCAGTTCCCAGATGTCATGATCTCACTCCTCTGGTGGTGAGACAAAACAGATGACCCAAGGCATATTCTTTGCCTTGCAACATCCCAAAGGAACAAAAAAAATCCCATGCAAGAGAATCCTCCCCCCTCTCATCAGAATGGCAAGGTCCCAATATGGGACCTCACAAGAGGTCCAAATTTATGTTGCTAAGTGAGATATTTCTTAAGTAAATTTTGTCTCATTTTACAACCTTTCATGCCACAATTGCTAAGGGAATCACTGCAGCTGTTAAGCGAATAATACGGTTATTACGTGAATCTGGCTTTCCCATTGACTTTGCTTGTCAGAAGATCACAAATAATGAACATGTGATCCCAGGACACTGCAATCATCATAAATATGAGTCAATTACCAAGCATTTTAATATTTCCTGTAAGCAATTTTATTGAGTTATAGACTATTATAAAATACAAAATACCAAAGTAAAAAGAAGAGCAGTGAGGGGTGTAGACGCATGGCTGCAGGTCACTGTTGGTGTTCCTTTAGAGAAGAACATCAGCCACAGCCACATAACTTTCATCTGCCTGCACTACAAAAGATTGTTTTGGATCTGGATGCCTTAGCAGTGGTTCTTCAGCAAAGCATCTCTTAAGTATTTCAAATGCATGTCCATGACTTTGGAGTGCCAATAAAGTCCAGTTTAGGGGTTGCCCTGGCCTTTATTTATTTATTTATTTATTTTTGTGCTGGTCCTCCCTGTATTAAACAACTGGGCAAGGCAATCTCTGCAAATGAAGGAATGAATTGGTGATAAGAAGTTGGCAAACCCTAGGAAGTTCTGTAGTTGCTTGCGAGTGGGTGGGGGTTGCCAGTCTAAAACTGCTTTCCCTTTCCCTGGGCCAATCTCTATTTCTTGGTTTGATATGCAGTAACACACACTTTTGACAGTTTTACATACTATATAGCTTGGCGGCAAGTAATTTCTTTAACACTTGTCGCACCAGCTTTACATGCTCCTCCAGATTTTCATTGTAGATGAGCATGTCATCTAGGAAAACAAGAAATCTTTTATGCAGGTGCTCATTCAGGATCTGTTATCAATTGCATGAAGACCCCAGGGGTGCCTTGTAGTCCAAATGGTATTACTCTAAGTTGGAAACTGCCTAAGAGGCAGTTAAAAGCGGTTTTCCATTAATCTCCTTTGATCCGGACCAAATAGTATGCCTCTTGGAGATCGAGCTTAGTTAAAACCTTTCCTTTTGGTAGGTGGCCCAGCATGTCTTTCATGAAGGGTAAGGGTAAGTATTGTGCGCACGCACGCATACACACACACACACAGCATTGATCCCTTTGAAGTCAGCACACAGTCTCATTCCCCCCATCTTTCTTTTACTTGAATAGTACAGGAGCAACTATTCTTGATTTTGCTGGTTGTATGAAGCCTCTAGCCAAGTTAGTGTCAATGTATTCCCTTAGTTCTCTCATTTCTTTGGGTGTCATGGAATACATCTTCAGTTTATGTAGTTTAGCCCCCTCCACGAATTCAATTGCAGAGTCTGTGGGCCCGGGGGGGGGGGCACATTGTATTCTTCTTCACTGAACACTTCAGCCAGGTCCCTATACTCTCTGGGGATCAGAGGAATTTCAGGGGGCTTTTCTGCTGCTGTTGCCTCTTTTCGGTCAGTGGTGGCTTGTTTGTGGGCCAACCAGTTCATCTGATAAATTTGGAGGTAGTTCAGGGCCCAGCGCTAGTTTGAGTTTCCAGTAGCCACCCTCCCAGCCAGGCAAGGCCGAAGATGACTGATTCTGTCATTTTTGGCAAATTAGCTCCCAATGTCCAGCTTTAACTCTTGAGTCTTAGACCATCTTCAGCTTTAACTGTTCAGTGGCAAGTGTGTCGGGGTGTCCCCCTATCATTAACTTGCTTGAACCAGATAGGATCTTTCAGTGGTTTTGTTTTAATCCACAGTGGCTGGGCTGATGAGGCAGTGTGTTCAATCAGAATCTATATTGATTTCTATGTCCCCATGGGTCTCTGTCTGGGGCAGTTATTTTTGCTTTAATTATGAAAGGGCTCAGAGTTCTCGCAGGAAGTCGTCTATGTTGTCCAGCTCTGGAGCTCCCTCATCATGGAGTTGGATAAACCATTCAGATACTTCTTCTAGGTAATCACCTAAGATGGAGACAATGTCCCTGTCATCATGGAACTCATCCCCATAGCAATCAATGTAGGACCAGGCAAGCTTGTCCACACAACCATCGAACATCATCTTGAATGCGGGAGACACCGAAAACACCGCAATGAGACCGGTTGGGAAATAGCGGAGCTCTTCTGGGCTCCATGAACACACCCAACTGGAAAAACCGCTGCCAGGGACCTTCAGGTCAGAACTGTTCTGGAAGAACAGGGGTAAAAGAAGAAACATCTCAGTGACCAAAGAGGCAGTTCCTCGAAAGGTCTGAGATAAAGTTCTTCGAACTGTCAAATAACAAGGTGGAAGTGGCAGCGGCCACACAAATGGCTGCTTCAAAGTGTTGGACCTGGATGGAAGAGTGATCAACCCAAGGTAAAGAATTTTAAAATTGGACTTACAGAAAGAAACCTGGAGCAGAAATTAGAGGCTATTTGGCAGACGGGATTTAACAGAGAGAGAAAAAGGGCAGAGACTAAAATGGAAAGCCCTAGAAGATTTTTATTTCCAAATGTGGACTTTGAAACATTAAAATCAATAAAGGAATTCGGGGGTGGAGGATTCCTTGCCTTCTTTTTCTATTTTTTGTGGATTCAACATGGACTTTGACAACTTTTGACAGCTAGTGGACTAAAACACATGGCATACTGCGGAAAGGGAGACATCTACTGGTGAGAAGAGGATACAATAGACTTAATAGAAAATAACAGAGGAAAGTACAGCTGTAGCCCTGACCTTGACTGTAGCAAGATAAAGATACCTTGAAGCAAAATAAAGACACTTTGAAATGGTGGGAAATAAAAAGGAAGATTAGTTTTTGTAACAGTGTTGTGGAAGAGAAAAAGCAAAATAAAAGTGGAACTGGACTTTAGAAATTGGAAATAAGAAAGGAAAAAAGAACTAATTAATGAATTTTAAATTTACATAAATATGGCATAGCAGAAAAAGTTTAAATAACTTGTTAAATCAACCAAGTGGACATGGAATTTTGGATGTATAATGAACTACTTGACATGTTAAAAAATGCATGTGAAACGTTAAATGAGGAAAAAACAGTGGCAACTCAGAGGGAACTTTTGAATAAGGAGAAAAAGAAAAGGAGAAAGAAAAGGGATTAAATAAAGAATAAGAAAATACTACAAAAGAAAAGGAAATTAAAAAGAAAAATGATCGTATTGAGATTTACAGTTACATACCAAAAGGAGACAAATGGGAAGTGGCCCCAAAAAAGGGAAAATTAAATAGTAAATGTGGGGTTAAAGGGGAAAAATAGAGGGGGAAATTGGGGAAAGGTACTAAAACAAGAGAATTAAAAATGAGTAGAAAGATTGGAAAGAAAAAATATAGAAGCAACAAGAACAAGAAAAAAAAAGCTAGGGAAATGGGTGCAAAGAAGAGAATATAACAGAAGTGAAGTTCCTGAAAAAATGGCTGAAAGGAGGTTGGGAGATTACTAGTAGAATAGAATGAAATTTGTTAAATATAACCAATGGTATATAGGTAATATGTGAGGGAAATATATTAATACTATTATGGATAATTAATTAAGTGAAATGTTTACTGTACAACATTGAATTTGAGAATACATGATATTGTGAGTAATAAAGAGGAATAGATGGAAATGATATGTTAAATTTGATTAACTGGGAGAGGCAATAAGGATATTGTTTATATATTAAGAAGAAATTAAAGTTAAGCTGGAAAATATGAAAAGAAAATGACTGAAATGTGAAATGAAAATATGATGTAAAATGAACTATGTATAACAGAAGATGTAAAGGGGGAAAACCAGGACAACACTTTGTTTATAAAAGAAATTAAAATATGTAATAAAAAATTAAAAAAATCTTTGTTTAAAAAAAACAATGCCTTGAATGGTTGTGGAGCATTAGTTCAGGCAAGAGGCTGCTGTGGCAGGGGGGCTGGCAGTGGGGCTGGGATCACTGTTTCGTTGGTTGATTGTTTCTTTGGTTCTCACTGTCAGAAAATTTCTCCTTATTTCCAGGTTGAATCTCTCCTTTTTCAGTTTCTATCCATTATTCATTGTGTGGCCTTCAGATGCTTTGGAAAATAGCTGGACCGCTTCCTCTCTGTGACAGCCCTTGAAATATTGGAACACTGCTATCATGTCTCCCCTGGTCCGTCTCTTTACCAAACCAGCCATGCCCAGTTCCTGAAATTGTTCTTCATATGTTTTAGTCTCCAGTCCCCTAATCATCTTGGTTGCTCTCCTCTGCACTTTTTCTATAGTTTCCACATCTTTTTTATAGTCTGGTGACCAAAACTGGATGCAGTACTCTAGGTATTGTCTTACTAAGGCTTTATAGAGTAGTATATCTTGACTGTAGCCTTCTGTTAATGCAATTTAATCCAAGAATCCAAGATCCCTCTGACAGTAACTGCTATTAAGCCTGGTTTCACCCAGTCTATATGTGTACTTTTGGTTTTTCATGCCTAAGTGTACAACTTTACTTTTCTCTACACTAAATTTTGTTAGATAGTGTTCAAGTCTGTCAAGATCCATCAGGATCTTGAGCCTGTCTTCTAGTTTGCTACAGTAGCTATTCCTGCCAGTTTATTATCATCTGCAAATTTGGTAAATTCCCCTTCTATTCCCTCATCTAAGTAGTTTATGAAGATATTGAAAAGTACTGGGCCTAAGTTGGAACCTTAGGTCCTTAGTAGGAATCCCACTGCACATGTAGACTACTAGTTGAGTATAGTTTGTCAGCCACTTGTGAATCTATCTGGTGGTGATGCTTATCTCACTTTTTTCTAGCTTGCCAAGAAGTAGGTTGTGGTCTATTTTATTGAATGCCTTGCTGAAGTCTAAGTATATTATGCCCATAGTATTTCGCTGGTCCACTAATTTAGTCATTATATTGAAGAATGAAATAAGATTGGTTTGGCATGATCAGTTTTTAACAAACCCTTGATGGCTGCTAGCTATTACTGGTTTCTAGATGTTTATTTATTATCTTTTCCAGCATCTTCCTGGGTATTGATGTTAGACTGATTGCTCTGTAGTTTCCTGAGTCTTCCTCCCCCCCCCCCTTTTTTTTTTTTTGAAGATGGGAACCACATCGGCTCTTTCCAGTCCTCTGATAGTTCCCCGGTGCTCCAGGATTCTTGAAATATGTGATGCAGTTGTTCTGAGATGACATCTGCCAGCTCCTTTAGCACTCTGGGATGTAATTCGTGACATCCCTGTGATTTGTACTCATCAAGATCAAACAGATGTTCTCTATTTTTTTGTTTATTTTAATTTTTCTTTCTAGTCTGTCTTTTACAGTTATGCTTTGGTAGGTTGGGCTATAGTTTCTTTTTGCATGAATACTGATGTAAAGAATGAGTTATGCAGCTCTGCTTTTGCTCTGTTGCCTGTTACTTACTTGCTGTCTTCCATGTGAAGCTTCATTTGCGCATGCACGGGAGTTAGCTTGCACACACAAAACACTTCCCTCCCCACCACTGCTGCTGTCAGTCCTTGGAGCCAGAAAGGTTGGGAACTGCTGGTCTAAAGAATTCTTCATGATAATCAGACTGTGTTTAACATGTAGTAAAATATGAAATACTATATAACTTTTCAAAAATCGGCTTGCCTTTATTGCAATATCACATTCTTTATAACAAGTCATTTAACTGAATTCCAAATACAGAGATTAAATAATAATAAAAACTTTTCTTTTAAAAAAAAGTGAAGCTATTGCCATTTGATCCTGAAATGAAGTAGTCATAAATGAATTGGAGAAAAATTGCTTATAAAGTTTTAATTGATGAAGTCCATTTATAAGGTCACTTTTGCTTCCAAGACCATTTTTATTCATGATTCCAAAATTGAACATTTGCTCTGCAATGACTTGTGGTTCCAGTTTTTTTTATATTAGAACTTGATAAGGATATACTAGGGTTGCTACTCTTTCAGATACAGCCATTACAGGAAATCTGAAAATTAGTCTTTAAAAAAAACCTAATTTCTAGAAAGAAAATTCAAATTTCTAGTTTAATAGGACAATAAAAATGTCCTTTCAGTATTGTTTTCAAAATGCCACATCAAATTGAGGAAATATCATGTGCTTATTGAATTGCTTACAGCTACAGTATTGAATCTGAGAGAGACAATAATTTGGAGCAGCTGTTCATAATTACAGTTATATCAGTTCAGAATTTGCATAACCAAAATTTCAAGATATTGGCATATGGTCAAATGGATTTGTGCATGTGAACTGTGTTGTCTTCAGAAATATGAAAGCATCCCAAACAGGTACAGCCGTAAGCCTGGGTGGCATGGTTGTCAATCAGTCCAATAGCCCCAGCAACAGCTGCCATCTATTGCTGAGAGAGTAAAGCACTTCTATTGGCTTTCATCTTCTCTAGGCGTTTAACTAGATGCCCGTTACTTACTTCAAGTTCTTCTGTTTTGTCTAATGCTGAACGAAGCTGAAAAAAACATTTAAAAGAGACATTGTATTCAAATTAAGGTATAGAAAATAGCATGCCCCCTGACCTTCAGCAACGACTAATATACCAGATGGAAAAGAAAGCTTACTTGAAATCTTTACAATTTAAGAATTTATCTTCTGGGTTATCATTCAAATAGGTTCTATGCTCACACAGAACAACATCTGGAAAACCTTTACAAATTATTTTCAAGTTCTAAAAGTTTAACATGTCTTTTTGCTTATATATTATACAGGTCTACAGATTTAGTCCTTCAGCTTAGATTAAAAGGACACCATGATTCCAGTTCATTTCTTTTGTAGGAATAGTGACTCTTTTTAAAAAAAAATTCTAACTAAAGAAGATCTGCTCTGACAAGCTCTGAACAAAGAGTTCAATTGGGATTGATGTCAGAATAATCAAGATTTTCTTTGAATATCTGTGGAAAAGTATGCATCAGCAATCAAGCTTTGCTGATTTGAAGTTTACAGAATTTTTTCCCAGTATTATAACTACTATTCAGCCACATATTACATTTGACAGATTCTGAAAAATTAGGGGTAAATAAAAATTAGGTTTATTTTCTGATATATTTTTTGGTTGGCAAAAAAGTGAGAGACCTGTTTCTGAAAATATATAATAAACATGAATTTTAATGTACAGGTAAGACTTATAACCAGAATGGAGTCTGCCTATCATAGTGGCAACTATGATGGTCATTAAGTGATCCTGTGACCACTTAACAATTCCTACCCATTTTCTCTCATGTGATTATTTAGTAGAGCTCATAGTACCTCAGGGGAGACCCTCGGAGTGTAGGGCAGAGATGGATTTTCCTGCCTCAGCCCACCCAAGCCCTCCTCCAACCTGAGGCACCCCATGCTCTGTTCCCAGCATCCCAGGGCCAAGGTAGATCGACGCTGAGTGAGAGGTCGCAAGGGCATGACTCGCTCCAGGGCCCCCATGGCCACACTATTCCAGGCAGCCACTAGGTCCTCAGTCGAGGGACTCAGGTATCAGCCCAAGCTCCATCTGGAACCTCTCTGGGTCCATCAGGCGCCTGGGGCGGAACCATCTCGGCACTTCTGGGATGCAGCGGTGGGAAAGTCAAGCTGGAGTAGAGAGTTATCTGACCATGACAGGGGCTCGATGACTAGCTCCCCTAATCTAAGATCAGACATCCACTGGCCGGAGGCAAAAACTAGATCCAGTGTGTGTCCCCCCGTGTGTGTGGGGTCATGAATTAATTAGGTCAGGTCCATGACTGTCATGGAGGCCATGAACTCCCGAGCCACCTCAGATGTTTTGCCTACCGATGGCAGGTTGAAATTCCCCATGACTAACAGTCTGGGGGTATCAACCGTCACCTCAGCGATCACATCGAGGAGCTTGGGTAGGGATGCTGATACATAGCGGGGAGCCAGGTACACAATCAGCAAGCCCAGCTGCCTCCCATGTCCCCACTTCACAAAGAGGGACTCACAACAGGCTGTCTGCGGCACAGTGGTCTCCCTCGGCTGTAGACTCTCCTTTACAATAACCGCCACCCCCCCACCCCGACCCTGGGCCCGTGGCTGATAGAATGCCCGGTAACCCAGCAGGCACATTTCAACGAAGGGTACTCCCCCCTCATGGCCCAGCCAGGTCTCTGTGATACCCACCAGGTCCAGCTCCCCCTCCGACACCAAATCTTGGATGAGGGGGGCTTTGTTGACCACGGACCTGGCATTACATAACATCAGCCTAGGGCCCAGGCCCTGAGATCCTGAGATCCTATCTCATACATTAGTTTCACCTTTTAAGTTACTGAAATAAATTAACTTTTGCACAATATTCTAATTTTTCAAGTTTTACCTGTAGATTAAGAAATCATCGGGAGGCAAGGAAAATCAAGAAAGCACTGGAAATACGAAAGTAGCAAATAACTGTCATAGCCAAGAAAAATAGCAGATACAAAGCTCAGGTAACCCTGACCCGCGACTCGACTGAGGACCTAGTGGCCACTTGGAATAGTGCGGCCACGGAGGCCCTGGACCGGGTCGTGCCTTTGCGGCCTCTCACCCGGCGCCAAGCCACCTTGGCTCCCTGATTTTCTGAGGAGCTGAGGGTGATGAAGCGCTGGAAGAGATGCCTAGAGAGCGGTTGGAGGACCGCCCATTCTGAATCTGACCGAACACTGGTAAGGTCACATTTGAAGACCTACCTAGTGGCGATAGAAGCAGCGAAGCGTAATTACTTCTCTGCTCTTATCGCATCTGCAGATAACCGCCCTGCTGCCCTGTTTAGGGTGACTCACTCCCTCATTCATCAGAGGGTGCGGGATGCCCCTTTGCAGGGTCATGTGGAGGAATTTGGGTGTTATCTGCATGATAAAATCGATCAGATCTGGGCCAGGTTGGCCTCTGACTGGACTAGTTCAGACAGGCTGATGGCGGCAGGTCTTGAGTGAGTCATCTGGGAAGAGTTCGATCCTGTGACTCCCAAGGACATGGACAAGATGCTGGGACGGCTGAACGCCACCACGTTTATTGGACCCGAGTCCCTCCTGGATGGTACTGGCCTCCCGGGAGGTTACATGAGGCTGGCTCCAGGGAATTGTCAAAGCTTCTTTGAATGAGGGGTTCCTACCGGCCGCCTTGAAAGAGGCGTTGGTGAGGCCCCTCCTCAAGAAGCCCTCCCTGGATCCGGCTGTGTTGGCCAACTACCGTCCTGTCTCCAACCTTCGCTTTCTTGTGAAGGTTGTTGAGAGTGTGGTGGTGTGGCAGCTCCCTCAGCACCTGGAGGAAACTGTCTATCTGGACTCGCGTCAGTCCGGCTTCCGGCCCGGGCACAGCACAGAGACAGCATTGTTCGCGTTGGTAGATGATCTCTGGAGGGCTCGGGATAGGGGTTGTTCCTCTATCCTGGTCCTGTTAGACCACTCAGCGGCTTTTGATACCATCAACCATGGTATCTTGTTGCACCGGCTGGAGGGGCTGGGGGTGAGGGGCATTGTTCTATGGTGGTTCTCCTCCTACCTCTCCGACCGGTCGCAGTTTGTGCTGGCAGGAGGGCAGAGGTTGACATCAAGGTGCCTCTCATGTGGGGTACCACAGGGGTCGGTCCTCTCGCCTCTCCTGTTTAACATCTACATGAAGCCGCTGGGTGAGATCATCCGTGTGTCAAGCTCCCAAGAGAAACTTCAAATGATTCACAGCCTCACGTAAAAGTTCAAAGAAATGTCCATTTATTGAATGTAACATCATGGCGAGCCTCGGTTGCAGCCAGGACTGGCAATAATTGGATGGCTTCTGCACTTTACCCCCTTATGCTCCCTACTCTCTGCTTGTCATAAATCATGTTCCCCAATTAGCATTGAAAATAATTGCATGCATGCGCAGTCACAGACTGTCTTGAGATTCCTTTCCTGCCACAGGAATGTCAAGAATTTTCAGTTCGTTAAGGCAAACAGATAAGGTCCATGGCAACATCGGGATGTTGACACCCGGCTCCCCTTACTTCTCTAAAGCAACCTATGGGAAACAAAACAATCTGAATGCAGATTCTGGAACGTAGAGTTTCGTCCCCTTCCAGGCGAGGTCATCCCTCTTCGTCAAGATGTGTTGGTTGTTTTGGAACCAAGGGTCTGTTAGCAGCTCAGTTTTCAGTCTTGTGGTTAGATTGCTTGTGGTTTGACCCCGTCGGTCATGGTGTTGCTGCCTGGTGGTTACTTGGGCAGTTGGTTGAATAGAAGGAATAATGGTGTCCACTACGTGCTCCCGTTCGCATTTGTAATGAGGCATGCGGGACAGGGCATCAGCTAGAAAGTTCCTCTGCCTTGGAATGTGCTTTAGTACGAAGTAGAAACGGTTGAAATATTGAGCCCATCAGACTTGTTTGGGTGATAGTTTCCGTGGGGTTCTGAGAGCTTCCAGATTTTTGTGGTCGGTCCAAACTTCAAACGGTTTCTGGCTCCCTTCTAGCAGGTGTCTCCAGGTTAGTAGTGCCCATCGCACTGCAAAAGCCTCCTTTTCCCATGCGGCCCATCGTCTCTCTGTGTCTGTGAGTTTGCGGTAGGTATAGGCACAGGGTTGTAAATTTCCTTGGTTGTTTCTTTGGAGTAGTACTGCTCCTACAGCCATGTCGCTGGCGTCTGCCTGGATCATGAAAGGTTGCTCAGGGTCAGGATGCTTCAGTACCGGCTCCTTTGCAAACATTTCTTTCAGTGTTTCGAATGCCTCTTGGCAGGTTAGGCTCCACTGTAGGGGTTGTCCCGGATGAGGTTTCGTTCCTGGGCTCCCTATCTTCAGGAGGTCTGTCAGGGGTTTGGCAATCTTCGCAAAGGAGGGAATGAACTGCCTGTAGAAGTTTGCAAACCCTAGGAAACTTTGTTAGTTTCCTTTGTTAGCGGGTATAGGTTGTGTACACACACCGCATTTATCCCCCGAAAATCCACCACCAGACGCATAGTTCCATCTTTCTTCTCTTTGAAGGGGACTGGTGCTGCAACCCGTGGCTTGGCTGGCTCGATGAACCCTCGTGCTAGGTTTTTGTCTATGTATTCATGCATTTCTTGCATCTCCCGAGGCGTCATGGCATACAGCTTGGGTTTGGGTAGTTTTGCCCAGGGATGATTTCAATGGCACAATCTGTTTTGCGGTGGGGGGGGGGGCAGGATGTCGCATTCTGTCTCACTGAACACTTCTGCGAGGTCCTGGTATTCCACTGGAATCAGTTCAGCCTCTGGGGTTTTGTCAGATGTGGTTGCCAGTTGTTCTCGTGGGCTCTCTTGGGGGGCTCCCAATGTGAGTGGTATTTTTGCTTGCTTGTGAGGGAGGGGTTGGGGCCAGGTGATATCCTAAGCCTGCGGGTGCCCCCTTGCCACCAGATGGTCGGTCCCCACTTGTCTAGCCAGGAAAGTCCAAGTATGACTGCCTCTGTCATTTTGGGGGCTATTATGAATCGAATTATTTCCCAGTGATCTGCCAATTCTAGTCTCACTGGTTCAGTTAGGTGAGTGGCATAGGCTCCTCCCATTAGGGAACCGTCAACCTGCTCGAACCGAATCGGGTGGTTCAGTCTTTTCGCTCTGATTCCCAGTTTCTGAACTGTGTTTAAATTGATCAAGCACCTAGTGCAGCCTGAGTCTACAAGGGCTTGAAAATCCCCCTGTTTTCCTGTTTTCGGGGTTGTGAGGCATATTGGGAAAAGGAAAGGGTAAATTGATTCGCTCACCATTGGGTCGTTTTCTCCCTCGTCCTCGCTGTCATAGGGTTCAATTGACTGGTCATCATTGCCTGGGGTTTCACCGCTTTCGCCTGGGAGGGAGGAGACCCCTGCAGCTTGAAGAGCCCTCCTGGATGTGTTGATGGCCCGTCGGGGCCCTCGTTCTTGTCGGGCCCTGGGTGGTAGGTCCGGCCTTGGTTTCGGTGCTGGGGTTGGGCATGCAGCTACCATGCGGCCCATCCCCCCGCATCTGTAACACCTCATGGAACTTCAAGGGAGGGCTGGTGTCAGGTCTCGCTGTGGTGCCATTTCTTTCTTTTGGCGGGATGGTTTCAGATTAGGTTGACCCCTCTCCTTTGTGTCTGGTTCCTTCCTTGTGTCGTTGGAACATAGCCCACTGTCGACTTTTGTTGCCACTCGGAACCACTCAGAGAGTTGCTTTGGGATGTCACGATATGCAGTTACTTGGGCAATACGTTTACCCAGGCTTATTCTGAAAAAATGCACCAGCAACCGTTCTGGTGGGGGGGGGGTAGTCTTCCAACTATCCTGAATTCACGGATGTGCTCTTTGATGGGGCGGCCTCTTTGCTTTAGGTTGCTGAGTTCCTCCTCTGCATATGGGTCCTCCTTCTCCTCTGCAAACCTGGCCTCTAGCACTTGCAGGAAGTCATCTATGTCTTGCAGTTGGGGGGCTCTCCACTTATGGAGGGCTGCTAGCCATTCTTTTGCTTCCCCCTCGAAACCCTCTGCAATGGCATTCACCATGGTTCTGGGGGATGGGTAGAGGTGCCCATAGCATTCTAAGTGGATATCAGCTGAATCAAGGAATAGAGCTAGTTGGTCTGAATCACCATCAAACTTTCCCCTGAATCGGGATGGATCGTTTGGTTCCCTCCCTCCTCTGTTTTCCTCCCGGCCCCTATATGCTCGTGCCTGATACGGCCGGTCATATTCTTCAGCTCTAGGAGGGGGAGAGGGAGGGAGTTGCCTGCTCTTGGCAGCATGCTTGCTTCTGGGGCTGAGCTCCAGCCTGCGTCTCCTCCCTTCAGCAGGATCAGATATGCCTCCTCTCTCTTTCGGATGGCAGGCTGACCTCTCGTCATGAAGGGTGGCTTGATCAAAATCCTCCCTCAGTTTCTCTACTGCACCCCCCAGGGATCCCATCTGGGGCCGTGGGTGCCTGGCTTGTTCCCAGTCCCACATCCAATCCACCCTTGCCAGTTTGCTGGAGACTACCCCTCTTTTTTGGGAATCAGGGTAAGGGAACTCGAGTTCGGCTGCTTTAGGATCTAGATTCCAGTACTTATCTTTTCTTGCTTCAGCTGCTGGGAAAGGCTTTACAGGCTAGATGTCTGCAGCTCCGCTGTTCAGGGGGGTTGGCTGGCCTCCAGCTGAAATGAGGCTTTTTTCTGCCATGGCCTGATCTCCTCCCTCTTTATCAGGCACGATAAAGAGGGAGGCGGGACTCAGGTAGCCCAGAAATCTTGATAGATTTATTTAAAAAGTCCTGGCTGTCTGTCAAGCTCCCAAGAGAAACTTCAAATGATTGACGGCCTCACGTAAAAGTTCAAAGAAATGTCCATTTATTGAATGTAACATCATGGCGAGCCTCGGTTGCAGCCAGAACTGGCAATAATTGGATGGCTTCTGCACTTTACCCCCTAATGCCCCCTCCCCTCTGCTTGTCATAAATCACGTTCCCCAATTAGCATTGAAAATAATTGCATGCATGGGCAGTCACAGGCTGTCTTGAGATTCCTTTCCTGCCACAGGAATGTCAAGAATTTTCAGTTCGTTAAGGCAAACAGATAAGGTCCATGGCAACATCGGGATGTTGACACACGGCTCCCCTTACTTCTCGAAAGCAACCTATGGGAAACAAAACAATCTGAATGCAGGTGTATGACTTAGGGATGCGTCCCCCTCCCCCCCCGGCTTGCTTGGGTTTTCTGAAAGGAGAGAGTCCAAACAACAAGAGACAAAAGTTCCTAACTAATAAGATAATTTTAAAGTCCAAATTCAGTGATGGAAATACCAAAAAAGGAGATTAAGTCTTAGATAATTCCAGTCATTAAATATCAGTTGGAGTAGTCAACTGGACTCAAGATGAACTAGAAGCCATGGTCCTACATTCTCACAATGATGTTGATAGACTCTATTTACCAAGGACCATAGGCAGAGATGAGTTCCTACTGGTTTAGCCCGGTTTGGCCGAACAGGTAGTGGTGTGCCCGTCTGGGTCGCAAAACCAGCAGCAACCAAGGCTGGCCATGCCCCCGAACCGGTTGCTGCTGTCGCCATCATTTTTTGGAGTTTTGCACATGCGCAGAACAATTTCCATTAAAATGTGCATGCGTGCACAAGCAAACTGACAATAATGCCAGCTAGAATCCCAGGTGGGTTCAGAAAGTATACCAGACAGTCAGTGAAGAAAAAAGGACATTAGAAAAATATCTGAAGGATAGTGAAGAAAATACACTGAAGCCACTATACCACAAAAACTTACTGAATATCAAAGTGATCTATAAGAAAGACCAAATGAAGAATAGAAGAGATATGACAAGGCAAAATATTACATGGTCAGTATATTTTAAAAAAATATCAGGCAAAGCAAGACCTGGCAATGGCTAAGAGCATGGAAGTTGAAGAACAGAGGGGCTAATTATGTCTGCACAAGACCAAGCCTTAAGAACAAATACATACAAAGCCAGAATTGAGAAGACAGCAACAGAGAGCAAATGCCATCTCTGCAAAGAACTGAAGACTTAGTGGACCACTTGGTTATATGCTGCAAGAAATTGGTGCAGACTGATTACATGACAACAATAATGGTGTATTGGAAGATCTGCAAAAAAATACTACAGTGTTTCTCCAAAAATAAGATCCGGTCTTATATTTTTTGAGTCTTCAAAATAAGCACTAGGGCTTATTTTCAGGGAAACACGATTTCAGGGTGATCAGCCTGGCTGGACGACCCACCCTTGTGCACATGCACAAGAGGCAGCAAGCACATGGGGACTGAATCTGTATCCAGAAGCAACTGCAGCCCACCAGGCCCTTGGTCGACACACTCTGGAGCTGCGGAGCCAGTGCAGTGCAGGTGAGTTGATTTCCTGTTCAAGTAGCAAATGGAGGCAGAGGTATGGTGGGGGGAGGCGGGTGATCCAGACGTGCTGCGCAGGCCACAGGAAAGCCGAAAGTCAGTGGGCCAGAGTGGGCAGGCAGCCACGGAAGGCTCGTCTTTGTACAACAGCACTAGCAGAAGACAGAGAAAGAGGCAGAAGGCAGGTGATCCTCCTGCGTCGTGCAGGCCGCAGGCAAGCTGAGAGATGCAAAAACAAGCTTCCCATGGCCATCTGCCCACTCTGGCCCACTGACTCAGCTTTCCCACAGTCCATGTGGCATATCCAAAGTACCTGCCCCCCTCCTCACACCTCTGCTTCCATATGCTGCTTGGACAGGAAATCAAGTCACATGTGCTGCACGGCTATGGCTGCTGCTGGACACTATTGACCAGTGGAATGCTGGCCATGCCCACCCCCCTTCACTAGGCTTTATTTTTGGGGTATGGCTTACATTAGGTGCACACTTAAAAACTTATTTTTGAGAAAAAGATTAGAGAGATAAGGAGGAAATATTCCTTCTTATCCAAAAGATTATTCAAAAAGGGGGTGTGGTTCAAGTGGGTGATGCCTGAGGGAATGTTGGTGTTCTGGGAGAGAGGAAGGGTAAGAATTAAAACAATTGCAAAGGCCCTTTCTCAAAAAACATTCCTCAATCCTGGAGGATGAAAATGGGGGAACGGAGGGGGCCACGGCTCCGCCCACTGGAGGTCAGGGAGAGGAAGACACAATTGCCAAAAGACTTAGATCTCACAAGTGACTTTATTTTTGTTTAGTGAAACTTTTATTTGGATGTTTATAAATGATTGATTGCATAGATTTTAAATTGAAATATCTGTATCTCTTTCCACTTTGTAGAACAAATGAAAAATTTATTATATTATATATATTTTTTTAATGAAGCCTCGGAGGAGGTCAACACCTTCGACATAGAGGTTCTCAAAATGTATTTGTATCGCCTTATACCCTTTTCCTATTCCTTTTAAAATTTGTAAAACCCAATAAAACTTTTTCAAAATCAAATCAAAAACTTATTTTTGGGGAAAACATGGTACCTGCCTTCAAACAAGAACAACACTGCTTCAAAGACATAAATAAAATTATTTGTCATACAGTCAGTCAGATCTTTAGACTGGATTTGGCATTTTTGTCCACTATTGAGCCCTTCCCTGGACATGGGATAGAAGATGTTGGAGGGTGTTAAAGGCATTGCCACAGATTTAAGCTGTTCCGAGTAAAGTTGCCTTTTGCAATTGACTGGTGGTGATTATGCCCTTGGGGATTCAAGTAGCACTCCAAATGTTTTGAACTTTAAAAATTGCACTGAAGGTGCCTATTACTATTGGTACTACCTTACTTCTGATGCTACAGCCATTCTACTTCTATTTGGAGTGACTTTCTTGAGTTCTATCTCTTCTATTCTGGTGTTGCCAGGTACTACAATGTGCACTATCCAAAGTTGTTTGACTTTCTTACAAGCAATTGTTACATCTAGGGTGTCATGTTACAGGTGCTTGTCTGTTTTAATACTAAAGTCCCAGAGCAATTTAGCTTCTTCATTTTCTTTTATTGCCTATTTTTGTCCCATCCAATTCCTACAACTACCTGGAGAAGCCCTGCAGTTTTTTGGCAAGAGTTGCCTTGCTTACTTCCTAGGGCTAAAATTGAGTGACTGACTCAAGGTCACCCAATTGGCTTCATGCCTATGGCAGGACTAGTACAGTTAATCCTTAACTTACGACCACAATTGAGCCCACAATTTATGATATTAAGTGAGACATTTGTTAAGTGACCTTTGCCCCATTTCATGACTTTCTCACCACAGTTGTTAAGTGAATCACTGCAGCTGTTAAATTAGCTTCCCCATTGACTTTGTTTGTCAGAAGACTGCAACATATGACCCCTAGATACCGCAACCATCATAAATATGAACCAGTTGCCAAGCAACTGAATTTTGATCATTAACTATGGCGATGCTGCAATAGTCATAAATGTGAAAAATAGTCACAAGTCACTTTTTTCAGTGCTGTTATAACTTTGAGTAGTCACTAAATGAATTGTTGTAAGTTGAGGACTACCTGTCAACATGCACCTTCTGCCGTGCTCTTAAAACTTTTCTTTTTCAAGAAGCCAGGCTGGTGTAAATATAAATTTTATTAATCTTAATTGGGTTTGTTGGTTTTTAACTTTTATTATGGGCCAAATTATTTAATATGTTTTTAAATTGTTTTAACTCTTGTATATCTGTGTCTTATTTTGGCTGTACACCGCCCTGAGACCTTCGGGAGTAGGGCGGCATGCATACATACATACATACATACATACATACATACATACATACATACATACATACATAAATAAATAAATAGTCTCCCAGTTTCTAGCCTGGTGTCTTAACCACCACACCAAACTGACTCCCTTCTCAAATTATCGACTGCAAGAAACTCTAATTTTCATTTTATCTTTTAAAATTCATAAACATAAATAATTTCATATAAAGGATATTTGATGCCCAACTATTTTATGAATGTGTCAACTTTCAATAAAAATGTACATCTGCTGGGGTACTGGATGTGAAATATGCAAAATATACTTAAAGAACCAATTATTTCCTGTGCTTTAAATAAGAAAAAATAGTCTTACAAGAAGAAGTCTTAACTGGAAACATGTATTTTCATAATTTCTGAATAAATTACTTGCCACTAAGAAGTACTTGCTAGCATATAACATCAATAGTTTCAGATATCTGAGAAGAACTAGACAAAGTTTGAACATAATGATTAAACAAAACAATTCTTTCGGTTTAGCATGAACAAAACGCACTAAGTGATAAATTTAAAGTTTTTATAATATTATTTAGAACTATATATATAGTTTTTACACACACACACACACACACACACACACACTTTTTTCCTTTGTTAAACTCTATGTGCTGGTATAGTCACAAAAAATACAGTATTTTTCGCACTATAAGATGCACTTTTCCCCAGAAAAAAGTTGGTGGAAATGTCTGTGAATATTGCGGTGGTGGGATGGGATTGGTGCAGTCGCACCGCCTGTTGCTGCTGCTACTGCTGGCTGCCGCCACTCACCGCCGCCATGGAACACTGGAGGCTTTGCTGTTGAGCAGCTGATTGGATTGGCCTCTCGGAATACTGCCAATCAGCTATTCTAGGTGGCGGGGATTGTTGCTGACAATCGGCGCTGTTCGTCACTGCTGCCAATTGCCATTGAATGGCAGTGGTGGCAATAGGCAGCAATAGGCAGCAGTGATGGGTGGCGACAAATGGTAGCAACAATCCCCGCTGCCTTGATTGGCAATCAGTCCTGGAAGCCAAATTCAGGTTGCTAGGAAGAAGATTGAAGTCCCGGACCTCCAAGGTAGCATTTTCAGAAGTGCTGCCTGTTCCTCGTGCAGGACCTACCAGGCAGGCAGAGCTCAGAAGCCTCAATGCGTGGATGAGGTGATGGTGTTGGGAGGAGGGCTTTAGATTTGTCAGGAACTGGAGAACATTTTGGGACAAGCCAAACCTGTTCAGGGGGGATGGGTTGCACTTGAACCATGATGGGACAAGATTGCTGGCACTCAACATCAAAAAGGCTGCAGAACAACTTTTAAACTGATAACTGGGGGAAAGCCGACAGGAGCTGGGCAGCATCCGGTTTGGGAAAGTGTTTACTTGAGTAGTGAGGAGGGTGCAATAATTACTGAGCAGAGCGAGGAGCCAGTTACCAGCACTCTAGCAGAAGGAGGCAAGAAGCAGTCTAAGGATGCAACTGGACTCAAAAGACTGCATCAGAAAAGTATATATAAATGTCTGTATGCAAATGCCAGAAGCCTCCGGAACAAAATAGCGGAGCTGGAATACTTAGCAATAGACAAAAATATTGATATTATTGGTATCACTGAAACCTGGTGGATGGATGATAACCAATGGGATACAGTCATCCTAGGCTACAAACTGTACAGGAAGGACAGGAAGGGGCAAACGGGAGGTGGTGTAGCCTTGTATGTCAAAGAAGAGATAAAGTCATACAAATTGGCATATCGAGGTGATTTAGAGTCACCATTAGAAACTCTATGGGTAAGACTATCAGGCCAAAATAATGGTCTAACAGTAGGCATGTTATCGGCCTCCAACCCAAACCCCTGAGAGAAACTGGCAGTTGGAGAATGTTGTAAAGGAGGCATCAAAAAAGGGTAGCCTGGTTATAATGGGGGATTTCAATTACCCTCACATAGACTGGGCGAACTGTTGTTCAGCACATGACAAAGAGATAAAGTTCCTAGATATGCTAAATGATTGTTCCCTGGAACAGATGGTTGAAGACCCAACTAGAGATACAAGAATCCTTGACTTGGTTCTGAGCAATATACAGGATCTGGTGCAAAATGTTAATGTGACTAATCCAATAGGGAACAGTGACCACAACACAATTATTTTTAACTTAATCATAGACTGCAAATCACCGATAAAATCTAACACAGAGACCTTAAATTTTCATAAAGGAAATTTCCCGAAGATGAGGAAACTAGTAAAAAAGAAGCTGAAAGGGAGAATTGAGAAAGTCCAAACACTCCACGAGGCATGGAGGCTGCTCACAAAAACAATATCAGAGGCCCAATTGGAATGTATACCTAAAAGGAAAAAGGGCACTGCCAGGTTCAAGAGGACTCCGATGTGGCTTACAGGAGCTGTTCGGGAAGTAATCAAAAGCAAGAAAAGCTTATTTAAAAGATGGAAGGCTTCTCCAAACGAGGACAACAGGCAGAAACATAAATTCTGGCAGAACAAATGCAAGGAACCAATCAGGAAAGCAAAGCAAGAATTTGAGGAGCGTTTAGCTAAAAACACTCAAAGAAATAACAAGGACTTCTTTAAGTACATTAGAAGTAAGAACCCAACTGGGAAGGCCATTGGACCATTAGATGACAATGGAAGGCAAGGGATTATTAAGGAGGAAACAGAGATTGCAGAGAGATTCAATGAATTCTTTGCTTCAGTATTCACTGAAGAAGACAGAGATCACAGATTTCCTTCCGGTTGGCCGGAGGCAACGGTCGAGTCTTTGTGCTCGTCCGCCGCTTGGTTGCCTCTGCGGCCCCCCCAGGGGCAGGGAGCTCTTGTAAAGAGCCCCGCTGTACGGGCAGTTTGCGGGGAATCCCCCCATCCCGACGGCGGTCGGGGGGGTGGCCCCCGCTTCGACCTAGGCGCAGAGGAACGAGTCGTGGGGGGGGGGTTGTCCCCTTTGCCGATGGAGAGCCAGAACAGCTTTGTGATTTAAAGAAGAACCGAGATGCCGGGGTGGAAGGCAACACCGAGGCTCCTGGCTGCAGAGTGGATCGTGAGTGTTTTATTCTAATGCTCTCAACTTTAAATTTGAAAGAAGAAGGAGGGAGTTTGTAAAAAAAACCCTCGGAAAGGAAAAAAAAGCGGCGTTTAGAAATGCTCCCCAGGCTTGGGGAAGCGGAGGAATCAACATCCGATTTTCTTAAACCATAAGTGAAAGTCTTTCCTTTACGATGTCTGGATACTTTGTATCGAAGTCTGGCAACAACTGAACTGATTTCCACTAACTCTTGGCGGCTTCCAGGAGGGCGGGGGAAGATGGCGTTCCTTTGTTCTCAGGAGACATACTTTTCTTGGAAAATTGCTGACACTCCCTTGTGTTCGGGACTGTTCTTCTCTTTTTATTAATGGATGAATATAATTGATTACTTCGACCTTTCCCTGATGTGCCTTCTTTGTTTTTTTTTATCTGATTGCCTTTAAGAACTTGTTTTCTCTCTGGATTATAACCAAATGGAACTTTGAATTTGGACATTGGCTTTTGCTCTTTCCGTGCCTCACAGACTGTCTCTCCAACAGACGCCATTTTAGTGACAAGGACTTAAAACTTTCATTATGGCTTCAAAAAAGCAGCTACATCAACCTAAGATTACTTCAATGTTACCTACAGAAACAGAGGTGGAAGCTACACAATTATCAAAAATAGAGGAAACTCTTCAAAACATTATGAAAGAAATTAAAGAAATGCAGAAGGACAATGTCAGTTCAAAATGAGAACTCGTTGAAATGTGCCCACCAGGTTACCGCGCGTTTCATCAGCCCCGGGCCCTAGGTAGGGGCGGTGGGGTAGCGGTCATTGTAAAGGAAGGTCTTGAGCCGAGAGAGACCGTTGTGCCACAGACCACCGGTTGTGAGTCCCTCTGCGTGAAGTGGGGCCTAGGGAGGCAGTTGGGCTTGCTGGTTGTATACCTGGCTCCCCGCTATGTAGCAGCAGCCCTGCCCGAGCTCCTCGAGGTGATCGCTACGGTGGCAGTTGAGACCCCCAGACTTTTAGTCATGGGGGACTTTAATCTGCCATCGGTGGGCGAATCATCCGAGGCAGCTCGGGAGTTCATGGCTTCCATGACGGCCATGGACCTGACCCAACTAATTCAAGGCCCCACTCACGAGGGTGGACATACACCGGATCTCATCTTTGTCTCAGGCCAATGGAAGAGTGATCTGGGTATAGGGGATATAGTCATCACACCCTTGTCATGGACAGACCACTCACTTCTCCGGCTCGACTTTCCGACCGCTGCTCCCCTCCGCGGGGAGGCGGAACCTGAGTCACCAATCTGGTTCCGCCCCAGGCGCCTGATGGACCCGGATGGGTTCCAGACGGCGCTTGGGCCACTTCCTGTACCCCTGGCCCGCGCCCCGATGGAGGACCTCGTGGCCGCATGGAATACTGCGACCACGGGAGCCTTGGATCGGGTCGCGCCCTTGCGGCCTCTCTTGCGGCGGCGAAACACCCTGGCTCCTTGGTTTTCCGAGGAGCTGAGGGTGATGAAACGCCGCAAGAGATGCCTAGAGAGAAGATGGAGGTATACTCGAACTGAATCTGACCGGACACAGGTAAGAGCCCATTTACGGACTTACATTGTGGCGCTGAGAGTGGCCAAACGTCATCATTGTGCCACTCTCATAGCATCCGCAGAAAACCGCCCTGCCGCCCTGTTTAGGGTGACCCGCTCCCTCCTTCAACAGAGGGTGCGGGAAGCCCCGTTACAGGGTAGAGCAGAGGAATTTGTGACTTTTCTGCAGGAGAAAATCGCTCAGATACAGAACGAGCTAGCCCCCATTCATGGCCCAGTGGGATGCCACGAGAGAGATCTTGTTTGGGAGGAGTTTGACTCCGTTACTTCCGAGGATATGGACAGGCTACGTGCGCGACTGCGAGCCACCACATGTTTATTGGACCCGTGTCCCTCCTGGCTTGTACTGGCATCCTGGGAGGTGACACGAGGCTGGCTCCAAGAGGTTGTCAACGCATCCTTGAGTGAGGGTGCCTTGCCTGCTTCCCTAAAAGAAGCGATGGTGAGGCCCCTCCTTAAGAAGCCCTCTTTGGATCCAGCTCTTTTGAACAACTACCGTCCTGTCTCCAACCTTCCCTTTCTGGCGAAGGTTGTCGAGAGTGTGGTGGCACAACAGTTCCCCCGGCACCTGGAGGAAGTTGATTATCTAGATCCGCGCCAGTCCGGCTTTCGGCCCGGGCATAGCACCGAGACGGCATTGGTCGCGTTGGTCGATGATCTCTGGAGGGCCAGAGATGGGGGTTGTTCCTCCATCCTGGTCCTATTAGACCTCTCGGCGGCTTTCGATACCATCGACCATGGTATCCTATTGCATCGGCTGGGGGGGTTGGGGGTGGGAGGCACCGTTTTACGGTGGTTCTCCTCCTACCTCTCTGGCCGATCGCAATTTGTGTTGGCAGGGGGGCAGAGATCGACCGCGAGACCCCTCGCATGTGGGGTGCCTCAGGGGTCGGTCCTCTCGCCCCTCCTGTTCAACACATACATGAAGCCGCTGGGTGAGATCATCCGTGGTTTTGGGGTAGAGTACCATCTGTACGCTGATGATACACAGCTGTACATTTCTACCCCAAACCACCCCAACGATGCCGTAGCGGTGATGTGCCAGTGCCTGGAAGCTGTACGGATCTGGATGGGAAGTAACGGACTCAGGCTCAACCCGACCAAGACCGAGTGGCTGTGGTTTCCGGCAGCCCGATTCAACCAGCTCACTCCATCGCTGGCCATAGGGGGCGAACATCTTGCCCCTGTGGATGGGGCGCGCAATTTGGGTGTCCTCCTGGATGCCCGGCTGTCCATGGAAGATCAAGTGACAGCCGTGGCCAGGAGGGCGTTTTACCAGGTTCGCCTGGTTCGCCAATTGCGCCCCCTATTGGATCGGGACGCCCTTTGCACAGTCACTCATGCTCTCGTGACATCCCGACTGGACTATTGTAACTCTCTCTACATGGGGCTGCCCTTGAGGTGCACCCGGAGGCTTCAGCTAGTCCAGAATGCAGCCGCGCGAGCAATTATGGGGACCGCTAGGTCTACCCATGTAACACCGCTCTTACGCGAGCTGCACTGGCTACCTGTCGTCTTCCGGGTGCGCTTCAAGGTGTTAATTATCATCTTTAAAGCGCTCCATGGCTCGGGACCTAGCTATCTGCAGGATCGGATCCTGCCCCATACATCCTCGCGGCCGATTCGCTCCCACAGAGCGGGGCTTCTCCGGGTGCCGTCCACTAGACTATGTCAGCGGGCGACACCCAGGGGAAGGGCTCTCTCTGTGGCGGGCCCGACCCTCTGGAACGACCTTCCCCCCGATATTAGGACGACCACGGACCTCCGCTCCTTCCGTCTTAAATTGAAAACCTACTTTTTCCGTCTGGCCGGCTTGGGATAGCCTCCTTGTCCTGGGGTTTTTAGGTTTTAGTGCTTAGGGGTTTTAGGGACAGTTTTTTAGTTTTTTATAGATGTTTTTAGCGCAGGATTTGTTGTTTAATTGTGATTTTAAATTATGTATTCTGTTGTGTTTACTGTTTTTTAATTTTCCTGTGCCCCGCCTCGAGTCCCCTGGGGAGAGAGAGCGGGTAACAAATAAAATTTATTATTATTTATTATTATTAACTTTTGGAGACACAGAAAGCACTAATGGAAAATAAACAAAGAATCGATGGACTGGAGTGGGGGATGGCTGAGACAGGGGAAGAGCTAAAAAATTCTCATAATGAAATAGTGGATTTGGCTGGTCATATGTCTAGGATGGATTTTGAAAGAATGTCTTACTTTTTAAGATTTCAGAATGTCCCTGAGTCAAGCACTGAGGACCTGAAAGATTAGCAGATTATACAAAAAAGAGTAAAGAAGATATTTGGGGGGACATTGATCTGATTTATAGAATTAATTCAGCATATGCCAGGATAAATGAAGTACCCAGAGAGATACATATTAAATTTGTAAGAAGGTCTACAAGGGAGGGGATCCTGAGAGCACAGAGAGACGGTCCTTTAATCTATCAACAGAACGAGATTGCCATCTTGAAACAGATCCCGAAAAAGATTAGAGAGATAAGGAGGAAATATTCCTTCTTATCCAAAAGATTATTCAAAAAGGGGGTGTGGTTCAAGTGGGTGATGCCTGAGGGAATGTTGGTGTTCTGGGAGGGAGGAAGGGTAAGAATTAAAACAATTGCAGAGGCAGACGCCTTTCTCAAAAAACATTCCTCAATCCTGGAGGATGAAAATGGGGGAACGGAGGGGGCCACGGCTCCGCCCACTGGAGGTCAGGGAGAGGAAGACACAAGTGCCAAAAGACTTAGATCTCACAAGTGACTTTATTTTTGTTTAGTGTAACTTTTATTTGGATGTTTATAAATGATTAATTGCATAGATCTTAAATTGAAATATCTGTATCTCTTTCCACTTTGTAGAACAAATGAAAAATTTATTGTATTATCTTTTTTTTTTATGAAGCCTCGGAGGGGGCCAACACCTCCGACATAGAGGTTCTCAAATATCTTTGTATCACCTTATACCCTTTTCCTATTTCTTCTAAAATTTGTAAAACCCAATAAAACTTTTTCAAAACCAAAGACAGAGATCACATGCCTAAAACAGAGCCAATCTTCGTAGGGAGGGAAACTGAGGAATTAACTCAGATAGAAATAACCAGGGAGGAGGTCCTTGCATGTCATGTTAAACTAAACACTAACAAATCACCAGATGGCATCCATCCACACGTTCTTAAAAATGAAATTGTTGATGTCCTTGCCAAAATATATAATCTTTCCCTCAAATCAGGCCTTGTGCTGGATGACTGGAAGGTAGCGAATGTAACACCAATCTTCAAAATAGGATCCAGAGGTGAGCCAGGAAATTACCGACTGGTCAGCTTGACAAGTGTCCCAGGTAAAGTGATGGAAACCATCTTAAAAGATAAAATTAATAGGCACATAGAAGAGAAGGCGCTGCTGAAGAAGAGCCAACATGGCTTTTGCAAGGGCAAATCATGCCTCACTAATCTGCTGGAATTTTTTGAGAGTGTCAACAAGCACGTGGACAAGGGAGATCCAGTTGACATTGTTTATCTGGACTTTCAGAAGGCCTTTGACAAGGTCCCGCACTAAAGGCTCTTAAATAAACTTGCCAATCATGGAATAAAGGGACAGGCCTTGTCCTGGATTAGCAAATGGCTAAGGGACAGGAAACAGAGAGTAACATTAAATGGACACTTCTCCAGGTGGAGGGAGGTAAAGAGTGGAGTCCCCCAAGGTTCAGTACTGGGAGCCCTGCTCTTCAACCTTTTCATAAATGATGTAGAAGTAGGAGTAAACAGCAAGGTAGCCAAATTCGCCGACGACACTAAATTATACAGGGTAGTAAAAACTGAAAGAGAGTGTGAGGAGCTCCAGAGGGATCTCTTGACACTGGGGGAGTGGGCAAACCAGTGGCAAATGAGCTTCAACATTAGTAAGTGCAGAGTGATGCACGTTGGGGCAAAAAACCCCAACTACATCTATAAACTGATGGGGTCTGAACTCCTTGCAACTAACCAGGAAAGGGACCTTGGTGTCCTGGTGGACAGCTCAATTGAAGGTGTCAACCCAGTGTGCCGCAGCAATGAAAAAAGCAAACTCATTGCTAGGGATCATTAGGAAGGGTATAGAAAATAAGTCAGCAACTGTCATTTTGCCTCTTTATAAATCTATGGTGAGGCCCCATCTGGAGTATTGTGTCCAATTCTGGTCACCATACCTTCAGAAGGATATTATAGAAATGGAAAAGGTGCAGAGGAGGGCAACCAGAATGATTAGGGGGCTGGAACACCTTCCTTACCATCTGAGGCTGCAATGGCTGGGCCTATTCACTCTAGAACGACGGCACCTGAGAGGTGACCTGATTGAAGTTTATAAAATCATGCACGGTGTGGACAAATTAGAAAAGGAAAAACTGTTTTCCCTATCGCACAACACTAGAACTAGGGGGCACTCCATGAAACTTTTGATAGACCTCAAACAAATAAGAGGAAGTACTTTTTCACCCAGAGGATCACTGGTCTATGGAATTCCCTGCCAGAAGAAGTGGTGACAGCTGTC
The DNA here is from genome assembly GCA_039707465.1 of Rhabdophis nuchalis. Classification (NCBI taxonomy): domain Eukaryota; kingdom Metazoa; phylum Chordata; class Lepidosauria; order Squamata; family Natricidae; genus Rhabdophis; species Rhabdophis nuchalis. The sequence continues at coordinate 213,052,377 of CM077643.1, forward strand.
AGACTTGACACCTTTAAGAAAAGATTAGATGAGTTCATGGAGAACAAGGGTATCAATGGCTATCATTATGGATGTCTAAGGACACCCTCCGGGTTGGAGAGATAGGCAGGATATTTCTCAATGCTATTTGCAGGGAATCATAAGCAGGTGAAGACATCTGCTTGGGAATACCCTGAAACAAATAGTGAGCCACTCTGTGAGACAGAATGCTGGACTGGATGGGCTGTGGCCTGTTCCAGCAAGGCTATTCTTATGTTCTTATGTTCTTATTCCAGGAGGCCAATCCAACTGCCAATCAGCTGCTTGGCAGCAAAGACTCTAGTGTTCCCTGGTAGCAGCAGCTCAGCTCAGTTGACTGGTGGTGAGCACAATGGAGCGGAGCCCCGATGAACCATGTGCTGGGGCTGTGATAATGTGCTGAAGCTGACCAGGCTGTTTGCTGTTTGCTGCAAGGACACTAGCCAGATGAATACCAGATGGATCATGGAAGGCAGAGGCAGATTTTATTTTTCTTATTTTCCTCGTATAAAGCTAATGTGCCTCTTATAGTCCAGTGCGTCTTATAGTGCTGCTATAAGGTACTTTCTGAACAAATTAAGATGGAGAAATTAGAAATATTATTTATAGAGTAGGCAAAATGTCAAGGTGCACACAGATACATTGATTCCTAAACTTTTAAGATTTTGAATGAATAAAACAAGGTAGATGAGTCCCTGTGGATTTTACTCTACTAGTCATTAAGGGGCAGCGCTCATCTCCATTTCAGGACCTTGAGCCAGCGCTATCCATAAACATTTATGTCATGTGACCATTATGGAGCGCTGTTACATTCCCACCAAAGTGATGCCTTTTTATCTACTTGCATTTACATGCTTTCAAATTGCTAGGTTGGCAGAAGCTCACCCTGTTGCCTGGTGTTCGAATCTCGAATCTGAGCTGCTGGCTTTCCAGCCAACAAGCCCAGCGTCTTAACCGCTGAGCCACTGCACCACCCTGATTAATGCCTGCAGGTGTTAATGATTAATGAATGCAGATATTAAAATGTTTTGTCTGTTATTTTAATTTATCATCTTGAAAATCAAGTTGTTAAAAGCTAACAGCTTTTCCTGAATAATCATCCTGGATAGAAAAGGAACTAATTATCTGAGATTACTAGCAAATTGTGTTGCATTAAATTCAGCTGTAATTACAGTATTTCATTAATTACTTGAGTGTATATTATAAAACTTTGGGCAATATTTATTTTTCATTCTCTGTTTTTTCTTCAATTATGTTTTTTCCCCAGAACCACAAGTGAGAACTAATGGATTCCATTCCCTTTTTTAGTAAGAAAGTTACAGCAACTTGTTTCTTTATTTAGTTAGTGTCTGAAAAAGGCTTTCTTTCAGTGCTTTGGCACAAGCAAGAAGGAAATATAAAATACTCCAATTCGCAGAAGTGTAATTTTAGGGACATTATTCATGGCTAGAGGCTATAAAGGTTTTCATTTAATACAGAAATGATAAGTCTAGAGTCCTATTACTCATGTTAAATTTTAACTTTTTTTTAAATTCAACCCTTTTTCTTAATTCAAAAGTACAGTAATGTAGATTACCTCTCTTTGGAGCTTACGTTTCTCTGCTTTCAATTCATCCTCTATTCTTTCAGCATTTTCTGCAGCTGTTTTATAACGAACAACTTGACCTTCTAACCGTAACACCTAGCATAATATGATAGAATATTATTTATTTTAATAAAAATGTATACTCCATCTTCATTTCAAAGGATTGTCTATACAAAATAAAGAGAAAATGAAATTTTATAAAACTCTTAAATATAATCATAACTTCAAAATAAACAAACAGTAGCACATAATTCTAAAATTTTAAATAAACTACTTTTAATATGCCTATGAAGTAACTGGCTTCCCAAAATTGATAATATTGATTTAAACAGGCTGTAAAGCATGTTTTACTTAAAGCATGGAAAAAAATAAAATTGAAAGTATAAACTTAAGAACTTGAAATAAATTCCTACAAGACTGCAACCCATGTCAGTCTGCTGCCAACATTTCAGCTAATTTGAAAAATAGTGCAAACATAATTTTAATGTACATAATTAAAAAAAACAAAACCTTGCTCAGAACATACTGGATTAGTGGCAGAAAGAATATAATTTAGCAGGTGAATTGTGCAATGCTTTGGACTTGGTCTACAAAAGTTGCTTTAGAATGTGGATTAATTTAATTTAATTTATTAAATTTCTAAACTGCCCCCTCTCCCCGAAGGGGCTACAGACATTGCATCAAACTCCTTAAAGCAACTATGACTTTTCCTAAAATAAGTTGAGCCTCTAAGTGTTCTAAAATGCTTTTTGGAATTGCATCTAGGACAATGCACAGACACTAATTAACAGAATCTAATCAGTCTCATGAACTGTAGCAACAAATGTGAATGCAAAGGTTTATTTTTTTAAAAAAACTGTTAGGTGATGAGCTAACAATGCAACTAAAGAGATAGACAACTTTCAACCTGAATTTAGCAGTTGCTAATAAAATTCAACAAGCTAAAACCACAGCCTACCCAACATCAAAAAGAAATCAAATTTACTAAAAATATCCCCATTCCTATTGGATTCATAATAGTTTTATTTTCAATAAACATTTAAAAATATTTTTAAGTCAAGCATTGTCTGCTATGTAATTTTGATCATTGCATGAATAAATAAAACATTAACCGTGTCCCGTGGAGCCCACTGCCATTTGGGTGAGAAGAACAACGATGAAGATGAGAAGAATGATGAGTCTTTGCATCAGCCAACAGGGAGCTGGTCAGGCGGAGCTGCCTGGCTGGTTGGGGAGGGGGCAATCATGGTTCTTAGGTGGCTGCCACTGGCAGCAGCTTGCATACCCTCACTGAAGCTGGAATTTGCCATGGTGGGGGAGAAATGAGAGGCCTTGCTGTCTCGCAGGGCCTGCTGCTGCTTGAGTACGGAGGAGGAGGAGAAAAAGGCTGCTCAGTTGGCTCTTCTCACCCACCCCCTCCATTGCCAGCAGCTTGAGTGCCCTGACTAAAGCAAAGATTGCATGCTCTCTCTCATACACATACACACACACGTTTGGAGAGCCCCCCTCCCCATCTCACTGTGGCAGTAGTTGTGGCACTTCAGTGCTTGGCTGCCAGGATGTTCAGGTAAGCCAGTGAGGGTGTGTGTGTGTGGGGGGGAACTCTGCACCCCCCTCACCTTGCTTCCTACTCCACTACTACCACCTGCCTCGCTGCTCAGGTGTCGCCCGCACCATTGCCACTAGTTTGAATGCACTGGCTGAAGTACGGATTGTTCTCTCCCACATACGCACCCCACACACAATTGGTTTGTGGGCTCTCTTTCCATTTGCATGCAAGCATGCTCCATGGGACAATGAGGTCTCACTAAGTAGTTAAGTAGAAAGTAGTTGGGGGGAGAGGAGGAGCAGGAGACTGGCAAACACTTTTCACACCAAGAAGAAAAGTTTGTAGGACCCTGACTCTCTGCAAAAGAGGATGGGTGCCTGAATCTGTGTGATATTATAGCACCCAGGAGAGTCCATTCTCAGCTTGAAAAGCATTTCCCAGCCAACTCTCCTCTCCCTTCTTTAAAAGCAAAGAAACAGAGAAACAAGAGACAGATGTTTGCAAGGTAAGTGAGTCCTTGTGGCAGGGAGAGAGAAGCAGGAGGTATCTTAGTGGGTGGGTTGGAGAGGCCTTGAGGGCCTGTTCTATCACTAGACGCCCCATGGCCTTCCCCACCCTGAGATACCCTGAGTGTACATTAGTATCCTTGAATTGTGAGCTCTTAGGAAAGTATCCCCTCCTTGTGTGTTGCAAACAGCTATTTCCAGTGGGGAAAACAGGACAAACAAGTGGGAAAATAGTTTCCTTTGCTATATTTCCAGTCTGAATTAGACCATGGCAACTTCTCTACAGAAGAGCCCTTTTAAGGATTATGTATTAATAGAGAAGCAACTAACTTACCTCTGTTCTTAAATGCTAAATCTGTTGCACATAAAAAACAGAGGACCTCTAATCAACTATCAGAGCCATCATTTTCACAGTTTTGCTGTACTGTAGTCTTTGGACACCCCCATGAAATGCAAGCATTGGATCAACTGAACCTGATTGGTTGTCAATCTTTTAAGTTGCCACAAACTACTAGCAAAAGTGGCATTTGATTACAAGGCATCAAGAAATATTTCGCCTTTTGCATTTGAGCATCCAAGAAGAGACAGGAAAGACAAAGAGAAAGAAGAAAAGAGGGAAATAGAGCAAGGAAGCAAAAAGAAGGAAAGCGGGTGTAAGGGCTTAAGAAAGTGAAGATTCTTGAAACAGAGTATTTCAAAACGAACCTTTTATTAAGTAGAATGGCAACCATTTCATTTCATTTTCATTTATTCGACTTATTAACCGCCCCCTCTCCCCGAAGGGACTCGGGGCGGTGCACAGGGAAATATAAAAATACAATACATTACAATAAATACATAAATACATTAAAACTATATTAAATTTCACCCTGTGCTAAAAACTACCCCATTAAAATCCCTAAGGTTCAATTTTAAATTTCTCTACTAAACAACTGAGGCTGAAAACGGTAGGTTAGGCCAGGCCGGCCTGTTGGAAAAAGTAGGTTTTTAGTTGCTGGCGGAAGGAGCGGAGGTCCGGGATAGATCTAAGTTCGGGGGGTAGGTCGTTCCAGAGGGTCGGGCCCACCACAGAGAAGGCCCTTCCCCTGGGCATCACCCACTGGCATTGCCTAGTGGATGGCACCCGGAGAAGTCCCTCTCTGTGGGAGCAAATCGGCCGAAGGGATGTATGGGGTAGGATGCGATCCCGCAGATAACTAGATCCCATGCCATGGAGCGCTTTGAAGATGGCAACCATTGAATTCAAAGCAACATCTGAATACCCTTAGGCAATGCAGGTAGGATTAAAGAAGTAGAGACCCCTCCCATTAGTTAGAATGCAGATTTTAGTCAATACACAAGTATGACAATTTTTCCTTTATCAACTGCCCTGAGAGCCGAATAAACATACATTCCCATGGCTATCTTCCATTAGACATTAAAGTGAAACATCCAACATGGCCATCATAAACATTCCCCCAAAAGGTGAGGGGATCTCAAGGCACTTCAGTGCTAGGAAACCAGTTGTATAATATCAGTTGTCACAGGCATTGCTAATAAATCGACTCCAAGGCTCCCCTCCTCCCAATTGAATGGTAGTATCACTTTTAGGGATCTGACGTGCTGTCTTCCTTAGAAAAGAGAGATCCACCTGTGAAAAGATAGAAACAAAAATTCCATCATAGTATTTTAACAAGGTTTGTCAGGGTATTGGGAATGAATAAGGTAGGGGCCCTAACATGGTATTTAGCTACCCATTTATTTTGGGATGAAGATAGATGCTTCCAAGCAACTAAGTATTGGGATTTCATTTCATTTATTCGATTTTTATACCGCCCTTTCTCCCAAGATGGGACTCAGAGCGGTGCACAGGAACTATATTATTATTATTAATTCGATTTATATACCGCCCTATTTCCCTGGGGGGACTCAGGGAATAAATATAAAATATAAAGTACAAATAAATACAAAAAGTCACAATGGTTAAAACGAGAATTAAATAAAATTTGGCCTGTGCTAAGAACATTAATTAAAACCCAACTAAAATAATAAAATAGCTATACCAGCTATGCCAGGCCGGCCATATGAAAGAAGTATGTTTTTAATGCCCGACGGAAGAGGCAAAGGTCTGAGATCGTACGGAGGTCTAGGGGCAGGTCGTTCCAGAGGGCAGGGCCTGCCACAGAGAAGGCTCTTCCCCTGGGAGTCGCCAGCCGGCATTGTCCGGCGGACGGCACCCTAAGGAGGTCCTCCCTGTGGGAGTGAATAGGTCGAATTGAGGTATGTGGTAGTAGGCGGTCCTGCAAATAACCCAGCCCGATGCCATGGAGCGCTTTAAAGATGGTCACTAAGACCTTGAAACGCACCCGGAAGGCCAGAGGTAGCCAGTGTAGCTCGCGCAGGAGAGGTGTTATATGGGAGTATTTTGAAACTCCTAAGATCCCCCACGCGGCCGCATTCTGCACTAACTGGTGCATCTCAAGGGAAGCCAGATTTCCCTCTGTGGATCCGAGAGACAAGGATTTCCTTAATTTCAAAGTGCTGTTCACCTATCTACTTGATAGGAACAAGTGCAGGTGGTCTGAGGGGTGAGATTACTTCTCATTTGAGTAAACTAATGTGAAATACTGGGTGGACTTCCCTGAGTGTCTTTGGAAGTAGTTCTACTGTTACTGGGTTGATGACTCTAGTGATAGGGAAAGGTCCAATGAAATTTGTCCCTAATTTCTTTGATGGCTGCAATGACTTCAGGTATTTTGTAGATAAGTATACTCTATCTCCAATGTGGAAAGATTTGGGTTCCACTCTTTTCTTGTCAGCTTGAATTTAAAAAGCTGCTCTAGGTTCCTCTAAAGCTAATCTAATTACTGGCCATGTGTTTTGTAATGTGTCTATTCACTCCTTAAGTGAGGGGATAGTGGGTTCCTCTGGGATAGTTCAGGCATGGGGCTGAAATCCTGGCCTGTTGCTACTATAAACGGGGTAAAACCAGTGTTTGAGTGTACAGCGTTATTGAATGCCACTTCTGCAAAAGGTAAAAGTTCAGTGTATCAAAAGTATCATGTTGAAAATTAATAAAACATTTTAGATATTGTTCTAGGACTGAGTTAAATTTTTCAGTTTGACCGTTAGTTTGGGCATGGTGCAACGAGCTCAACCCTTGGGCAGTGCCAAGTAGAGTTAAAATGCCCTCCACAATTTTGAGGTAAATTGGACCCCTCTGTCAGAGATGATTATGTGTGGGGCTCCATGAAGACCATAAATGTGTATCAGGAATAACTTGGGTAGACTTTTGGTAGTTGGGATTGTTTGGCAGGGTGCCGACGGTTCAGCTACCTTCTATAAGAATTCTGGAATTTTCTCTTGACATCTTTTAGCTGCTGCACAAATAGGGCAGCTAACTAACAGCTCTCTATGTCCATTTTTAGTGATGGCTACCACAATTGTCTTTTAATTAGGTGCAAAGTTTTCACAAAACCAAAGTGTCCAGCTAATTTGGACTTGTGGCACCTTGCCATTAAGCACAGTCTTTGGCTAGCTGGAACATACAACTTCCCTCCCACCCAAGCTAAGTTATCTTTCATCAGGCAGCTGGATTTGTGGCTCAAAAACCATTCGTCGGTGGCTAAAGCTTGTTTAAAAGTTTGGGTGGTGTCATTGTCTGTCAATGTTTATTGTTTTGTCTGGGATCTGGTGATTACTTTAGCGGTTAGTTGATTGTTTTGTATCATGGGTTGGATTACATCTGGCTTCGTACAATTGTATTGCAGTTTTCTGGATAGAAAAATTGGCCTGCCAGAAAGTTTTTCCTCCCTGGGAGATATCTGAGGGTAAATTCAAACCATTTAAAATACTGAGCACATTGTACTTGTTTTGGGGATAGTTTCCTTGGAGTCTTTAAGAGTTCTAAATTTTTATGATCCATCCAGACTTCAAAAGGGACCTTACTCCCCTCTAGGAAATGCCTTCAGGTTAAAAGTGCCCACCAAACTGCATAAGCTTCTTTCTCCCAAATAGCCCACCTTTGCTCAGTTTCATTCAATTTTTTGGATGTGTAAGCTCATGGTTGTAATTGGTCTTGCTCATTTTTTTGAAGCAGGTCCACTCCTATTGCCACATCGCTGGCATCTGCTTGTATGATGAATGGTTTCTGTGTCTGGGTGTTTTAGAATTGGCTCTGCTGAAAACAAGTCGTTTAAATTTTTCAAAGGCAGCTTGGCATTCCATTGTCCAGTTCAGAGGCTGCTTTGGTTTCAGGTTACCCTCCGACTTTTTTTTTTAAAGCTTGGTGATGGGGAGAGCAATCTGGGCAAAAGCGGGGATAAACTGGTGGTAAAAGTTGGCAAATCCCAGAAAGCTTTGTAACTGTTTACGTGTTCTAGGTGGTTCCCAATCAAGTACTGCCTGCACTTTTAAACGATCCATTTCTATGCCCTGGTGTGAAATGCAGTACCCTAAATAATCAATTTTTTTCTTGGTGGAATTCACATTTAGAGAGTTTAGCATAAAGTTTGGCAGAGTGGAGTTTGTTCAGAACAGCCCAGACTAGTTTTACATGTTCTGCTTTGGTCTCGGTATATAGTAAAATGTCATCTAAATATACCAAAATGCCCTTATACAAATGTTCATGAAGCATATTTATTCATTGCATAAACACTGCAGGGGCCCCTTGTAACCCAAAATGGGCGCACTTTGAATTGGTAGCATCCAAGAGGGGTGTTAAATGACATTTTCTATTTGTCTCCCGCTTTAACTCTGATATGGTAGTAAGTATCCCTTAAATCCAACTTTGAAAAAAAATTCCCTTTAGCAAGGTTTGCTAGCATGTCTTTCATAAGGGGGAGGGGGGTACATGCTCTCCACACTGATCATATTTAAGTTTCTAAAATCTAAAATTCTAAACATTGAGCCATCTTTTTTTTCTCTAAATAACACTGGGGCTGCAATATTTGGTCAGGCTGGCTCAATAAACCATTTGCTAGTTTTTTCCTCAATGAATGCTCTCAGTTCTTCCAGCTCCCTCAGGAACATGTTATACATCTTGGGTTTAGGGAGTTTGGCACTGGGTAGGATTTCTATTGCACAGCCAGTGGAGCAGGGGGTGGGGCTTATCAGAGGCTTTTTCACTAAAAAAACTCAGCCAAGTCTTTGTATTCTTTGCGTATGCCCTGAGGTTGCATAATGCAAGCAGGCATTGCTGTTTCTTGGTGCTCTGCCCCCTCAGTTTCTTTGTGTGGATTCTCAGTAAAAGTCAAGTGCATCTGAACTTTTATGGTGCCTTGCTTCCAATTAATTTTGGGGTTCCATTTTTTAAGCCATGCAAGGCCCAAAACTAGTGGCCATTCCATGCCAGACACCACTATAAATGTAAGTATTTCTTTGTGGCTCCAAATGCCTATCTGTAGAGGCTCAGTAGCAAAAGAAGCTGCACCCCCCCCCCCCCCCGCTATTGACCATCTAGTTGGTAAAAAGCTATGGGGCTTTTCAGCTTCTTTACATTAATCCTCAATTTTCTTACCAGGGTTGGGCTGATCAAACAGCAGGTGCACTCTGAGTTCACTAAAGTGGATAAATAGTCTTAGAGGGAGGGGAAGCCATTTAATTGGTTTGCTTACCAGTAGTTCATCTGCTGGATCGCTTCTGAATGAGTATGGTTCCTTCTGCTGAGAAGCCTGGGTTTCCTCCTCAAAGAAGGGAAGGCATGGTGATTCTATGATCTCCCTACTCCTCAGAGCCATCTCCTTCCCGTGCTGGCCAGGTTTTGTAGTCCCCCCCCCCCCATGGATGCTCTGGTTTCCTAACCGGTGCTTGAGAACAGAATTCTGCAGCTCAGTGCCCCTCCTTTCCATATCTGAGACAGGCTTAGAGTTTCAAAGAAGATGCCGTTTTCAGATTGAAAGGTTCTTGCTTCAATTTGGGTGGGAATTTCTTCCACGCTTGCCCCGCTCGGTACTGGTTCCTGGCCATGTCGATCTCAGCATCTCCAGCAGTGAGATACCACTCATGTAGGTGGTTCGGTGGACCTCAAGCCATGCAGGCATTGTAGAGGTCATCACTCAGCCCATCCTTGAACCAGTTTACCAGGATATCCTCTGGCCAGTTCACACGACACACCAGGTCTCGGAATTCTTTGGTATACTCTGCCACTGGCTGCTGTCCCTGCTTCACAACTTTAATGCAGTCATGTGCTTTGTGGTTTGCGAGGGGGTCCTTGAAACATCATCGCAAGTCCTACAGTTCTGGCGCATCAGCATCATGTAGGGTCACCATCCATCTGGCAGGAGCTCCTTCCAGAGCTAGGGTAACCACTTGCACTCGGGATCCTTGGGTTTGAAAATCACACCGGTATTCTTGCATGTAGGTGAGCACGTGTGTCACAAAGAATCTCACTTTTTTGGGTTCCCATCAAACTTCACCCCAAGGGAAGGAGTTTTTCTTTCTAATTGTAGGTTTCGGGGTTGGTTGGGAGCAGGCTTCAATCCACGTGCCAACTGGGGGGGGGGAGGGTTTCCTGGGTCCCCTGCTGTTGCTGCTGTGCCATCTGCTTTATCAGCAGGATCCAGAGGGGAGTTAGCCCCCCTGGCATCATGCACGGCTGCTGCCCTTCCAGTGCTTCTTGGCTGCCATTCTGGCTCTCCCTGGATGTTGAGATTTCCCAAAATCTCCATCACCAACTGGGTTACATGTCTGTTCAGAGGATCCTCTCTCAGCGAGGCTTCATTTAGCTCCTCCTGGTCAGAGGGGGCTTCTAGCTCCAATTTCCACCCCAGTTTTCGGTTACTATGGGTGAGTTTGACTCCTCTGGTCCTCCCATTCCAGCCGTCTTTCGTCCCGATGCCAATTGACTAGCGGGGCTTTTTGGGGTCCTCCAGGTTTACCTCATCCTCTCTGACAGGGTAAATGGAGCAGACCTCCGGTTGGGGAGTGGGGTTTGACATCTCCCTCCAGCATTCAGCTTCCCTTGCTCACTGTTGTGCTCAGATATGGTTTGCAGGGTCCCCTTCGTAGAGCAAATATTGCTTCTCCGGCCTGACCGTTTTGCAGAGATGTTGCTTTATGTAAGGTCTTAAGAAAGTAAAGAAACTTAAGAAAGCAAAGACTCTTGAAACAGAGTATTTCAAAAGAAACCTTTTATTAAGTAGAATGGCAACCATTGAATTCAAAGCAACATCTGAATACCCTTAGGCAATGCAAGTAGAATTAAAGCAGTAGAGACCCCTCCCATTAGTTAGAATGCAGATTTTAGCCAATACACAAGTGTGAAGATGTTTCCTTTATCAACTGCCCTGAGAGCCGAATAAACATACATTCCCATGTCATAGGCACTGCTAATAAATCGACTCCAAGGCCCCCCTCCTCCCAAATGAATGGCAGTATCACTTTTAGGGATCTGACTGCGGGGAAGGAAGAATAAAGAATGAGGGAATGAAAAAGGAGGGAAGGAAGGAGATTATAATGAGAGCGAGTGAGGGTCTGAGGTAAATCCTGCCTTAGCACTTGACCACCACCAGCTCTGCTGCTTTTTGCCATCCCCTTGTCCCCTCCTCCTGACCTCTCCTGGTAGTCTCCCATCCTATCACTGAGGATGCTTTGATTACAAAGCCAGGTCTCCTCATAAGGAGAGGGAGTGGGCCTCCTGCACACATGAGCAACCGGGCCATGGAGAGCGAGCACAGCAGCAGTGGGAACCCATCACAGCCCCCCAAAGTTAACCACAATTCTGATGTGGCCCTCATTGAATTTGAAGTTGATACCCCTGGACTAACAGATGACCTGAGTGCTGCACGTGTTGCTCTCAAACTTATAAAATATGAGCCAAGGAAAAATGATGAACATGCATACAACAGCAAAAGTCACATTAATCAAAAGCATGCCAAATGCAAACTTTTACCTTTCAATAAAAAGTTGTTTAATTCATTGAAATGTCTGTTATTGTTGGGGGGGGGGGTTCAGAGAAAAGATGTTAATCACATATGAGTTGTTTTTTCTAATGAAAATCTCATTATTTGGGTTAAATTGCCATGTTGACACTTCACAATAATTAAGTGGGTTTTGGATTGCAGTTTGGGCACTCAATCTCTAAAAGGTTTGACATCACTGTCCCAAGCTATACCAAGAGAAGCACAATCTACAGAATAAATGTGATTAGCACATTTGTTGAAGGTCAGTCCGTGAAGAATACATTTTTGCAGAATAATTACTGGGAATTTCTACATTTTTCTTCAACTGTCAAAATATTCCAAAAGGCATTTTCTTAGTGAAAAAAATAGAAAGATTGTAAAAATAGTTCATATTATTTAGTTTAATTCACAACAAAAGCCGTGTTATATATAACCTCTTTGCAAGAAACAATAGTTATGAGACAGTAGCATGCATGTAAATGTTTGTGGACTAAATCTTCTGAAGGCAGTTGTCTTCTCTTTAAACAGTTGCAAATCTATTTTCTTAATGAAAAGCAGAAAAAATTGTTAGTAATTAATCTATCTGAATATGGAAAAAAAATGTAACAGGGTCTTTTTCTGAAGGATGGAAGGAGTTTATTGAACCCTATTTATGATCTGTTAGAAGTTATCCAGTCTTAATTATATTTGTTCATCACAGAAACACTATGTGCCTATAAATGCTTTTCAGTTCAAAATAGTTTTTGTTAAACTCCACCATCAAGTTTCCCTTTGTATTCATACTGAATTATATTGTATGTCTAGAAGAGAAATGTAGGAAATCTATTAGGTTATCTCAACAGATGGCAGCAGCTAGCCAAGTTTATCAGGATATCCTAGAATTGTTAGATTAGGAAGTACAACAATAATTCTGGAAGAAATAAGGGTAAATAAGTATTTCTGTATTGCCTTTCACAGCTATAACTGAGTTTGATTTAAGTAAAATTTAAAGATGAGGCCACATGCCACATAAATCTGTAACATAATCTCAAACTCCCAGATATGGTTTACAATTGAGGGCTTGCTAGACAAGCTTCATGAGTTCATGAATTCTGCTCCACACTTCCTCTGTGATTACTTTAGGAAAGTAAAGTCCCTGATCAGCTATTGATCACCATATATACAGTACATCAATCATTTTCAGTCATAGGGGCCCACATATGGCTACAATGTTTATGGAGCTACAGCTCATGAAAATCCAACCAATTTTCCTATGTTTCTAAGAAGCTCTCTTTTGCTTTTACTTCAGACTACACATCCCCAGGCCCTATCACTGGGCTACCATATCCAATGAAATTCAAACAAGATTGTTTTCAGAATGGTCACTTCAGCCATAGGTTTGGAATGCAGCTGCATTCCCCTTCCATCCATCTCCCCTTCTATCCTTGAATTCATGGCAGCTGATATTGAATAGTTGTGAAGCACAAGCTTCAAGTGGCAGCTGACATATACTTAAGGGCAAAAAGTAATTGGGCCATTGAAAACGCTCAGAGAAAAAAAGATTGTATATATCAATAGATGATTACTGAACAATTAAGAACCTGCTCTTTTACTTTTTATAACAGACACTGGTGACATTCATATTCTCTCTGAAAAATATGTGATACTATAATATGTTGACAACCATTTATAGAATAACTCATACTTTTATCTTGTTTCTGATGAGCTTACCTGAAAACTTTTTAAAATGATACATTTCTAACCTATACATGCATGTAGTAAGAATCTAAGAATTATTATTTCCATAATGTTTAATATGAAGTAAAAACTATTTTTATCCACAAAATACTTATTTCTTCATGGAGATTCTGCAGATGTTACAAAATAACCCCCCCCCCTTACATCTGGTGTGGTAAGTGGTAGTGCCTACAAGGAGGCCCTACAGATGTCTGCTAAGGTAGCCTGTGTTCCCCAGGCAGCAGTGGTAGCAGCGCTCCTGATAGAGTGCATGGTTATTCTTCCTGGACACTGTGACTGGTATGTAGTAGCAATACAGGCCCTCAACCATCTACCAATGGTGGAAGCTGTTACTTTCCTGCCCAGGGAGGCTGGCTGAAAGGACACAAATAACGTCTATGATTTTCTATATGGTAATGTCATTTTCAGATAGATCTTAGAGCCCTCCTCACGTCCAAGGTGTGCCACTTTCTCTCTAGATTTGAACGTTCCCGGTAGAAATGAGAGAGAACAAGTTCTTAAGCCCGGTGAAAGCAGGAGCACACCTTGGGTATGAAGAAGGGGTCTAGTCGAATACCACATAGTTCTGGTGAAGTGGTTTAAGATTGAATGCCCATTTCAGGAAGTGACACATGGTGGGGTGTTGGGACAAGGATTACAACCCCCACAAGTCAGCACTGATGAGACAGCTTCTACCTGCGTCTGGATTGTATTTGGAGACAGCCCCTATCCAGTCCATCCCAGAGGAAGTCCAGGGCCTGAGGGATTGTTGCCCTAACAGGGTTTACGTTCTTACCAGCACACCACAAACAAAACATATGCCAAGTGGAATTGTAGATTTGTTCTGTGGATGGCCTTCTAGTGGCTTGGGTCATCTGAATGACCCTGGAGGAAAATTTGTCCTCCCTAAGGATGCTCCACTCATTTGCCAGGTGGTCAACTGGAGACACTGAGGGTCTGGGTGCTCCAGTGCCCCCTGGCTAATGGAGATCCTGTCCCGAGGGATCCTCCAGGGTCTGTCCACTGAAAGAGTCCATAGGTTGGTGAACTAAGGCCAGCATGGCCAGTGGGGGGCAACCAACATGACCTCTGTTCCCTCCCCTGTGATCTTCTGAATGACCCTTGGTAAAGAGGAAAGCATAGAGGAGGCCGAGAGGCCATCTACAGCGAAGGCATCCACCCCTTCCACTCACTGTGATTGGAACCGTGAGTAGAACCACGGAAGCTGCGTGTTGAGAGGGGTGGTGAATAGGTCAACCACTGGAAAGCCGAAGCAGTCTACAATATCCCGGAAGATCGACAGGTGCAGGTGCCACTCAGCATTGTCCATGATGGCTTGGCTGAGCCAGTCCACCTGCACATTTGCTACCCCTGTTATATGCTCTGTGGTGAGGGACAAGTTCATCTCTGCCCAAAGTCCCAGTCTCTTGGCCTCCATCATGAGGGATTGAGACCTGGTCCCTCCCTGCCAGTTTATGTGGGCCTTGGCTGCCAAGTTGTCCATTAGAATAAGAATGTGTCTGCCTGCCACCGTGTAATGGGGGGCAGACACATTCCGTGTGTTCCCTAGCCACTTGACCCGCTAAGTCCCTAAGGGTTGGGACATAAGACCCTGCATTCAGTAGCAGTAGGCCCCCGTGGAGCAGCGAGGCCGGGTAGAGGCCTCCACAGGGGATGGCTGTTGAGGTTGGCGGCCGCAGAGAGATGGGAGGCGCGGCGGACCGATAGAGCGTCAGAGGCCCCGGCGGAGGCCTGTTGGAGTGGTGGAGGCCCTGACCGAGGCCCTGGCGTGGAGTGGCGAACCTGCAACGCGGTGAGAACAGCGGAGGGAACCCTCCCCCCCCAGGACTCCCCGGTAAAACATCTACGGGGAGGGGGGCGAGAGCGAAGCAGGGACAGCCAGAAGGAACAACAGTTTCAGCCACCCCGTGGAAAGCCTCTCCCCGAGGAAGAACTGACTGACTTTGATTACGATCTATTTTTTCCCAGTTTTGACTTGCACATGCACTTTATTTAGGCGTTCCTCCCTTTAATAGCCAGCAATGGAGCCACGGGATGGTATTTTATTCAAGGTCCGACCTCCTCTACCTGCGAGAGTCCCCCCTCTCGCAGGTTTGGCCCCTTGGTTTATCTCGGGCCCACCTCAAGGATGGGTTAATTAATCCAGAGAGGTGGAAAAAACGCAAGCTCAGGGGGGTTTTAAATAAATTTTTAATTAGGCTTTTAAGGGGTTCTGGGGTGGGGGGAGGGTTTATTCAGTCAGAGGGGGGTCAAGACATAGGGCCGGCCGGCGGAAGAAGGTTAAAGGAGGAGTCCACTAGGGAAGGGGGACTGGGGGTCGTCTCTGTTGAGGGCCATCTTATTCAACTGGTCTTGGGGAGGGGCAGGGGCGGTGGAAGACAGGATGTCCATCGCGGGTTGGGGACGCGCAGTCGCTGCCTAAAAGCGGTCGCCTGCCCCAACCGCCTGTGCTCCACTCGTGGGCTAGGCGGTCAGGGACTACAGAGCTGGGGCCCTAGGCTGATGTTCTGCAACGCCAGGTCCGTGGTGAACAAAGCCCCCCTCATTAATGACCTTGTGTCAGAGGGGAACCCGGACCTGGTGGGAATCACGGAAACCTGGTTGGGCCCCGAGGGGGGTTTACCCCTCGTGGAAATGTGCCCACCAGGCTACCGTGCATTTCATCGGCCTAGGGCCCTAGGCAGGGGTGGGGGGGTGGCGGTTATTGTTAAGGAAAGTCTGGAGCCGAAGGAGACCACTGTGCCTCAGACGACCGGCTGTGAGTCCCTCTTCGTGAAGTGGGGCCTAGGGAGGCAGTTGGGCTTGCTGATTGTATACCTGGCTCCCCGCTATGTAACAGCAGCCCTGCCCGAGCTACTCGAGGTGATCGCCGCGATGGCAGTGGAGACCCCCAGACTTATAGTCATGGGGGACTTTAACCTGCCATCGGCGGGCGAAACATCCGAGGCAGCTCGGGAGTTCATGGCTTCCATGACGGCCATGGACCTGACCCAAGTAGTTCAGGGCCCCACTCACGAGGGAGGACACACGCTGGATCTGATTTTTGTCTCTGGACACTGGATTAGTGATCTCGGAACAGGGGATTTAGTCATCTTACCCTTGTCATGGACAGATCACTCTCTCCTTCGGATAGACTTTCCAACTGTCACACCCCACCGCGGGGAGGCGGAACAGGAAACACCAAGTTGGTTCCGCCCCAGGCGCCTGATGGACCCGGAAAGGTTCCAGAGGGAGCTTGGGCCAATACCTGTATCCCTGCCCCGTGGCTCGACTGAGGACCTAGTGGCCGCATGGTTATCGCATCCGCGGAAAACCGCTCTGCCGCCCTGTTTGGGGTGACCCGCTCCCTCCTTCATCTGAGGCTGTGGGAAGCCCCTTTGCAGGGTCGAGCAGAGGAATTTGGAGTTTTCCTGCAGGACAAAATCACTCAGATTCGGAACGAGTTGCCCTCCACTGAAAGTGACCCAGTCGAGGTGTCCGGTGCTGGTCTTGAGATTACACCTTGGGAGGAGTTTGACTTTGTCACTACCGAGGATATGGACAGGTTGCGGAGGAACCTTAGAGCCACCACATGTTTATTGGACCCGTGCCCCTCCTGGCTTGTACTGGCATCCTGGGAGGTGACACGAGGCTGGCTCCAGGGTATTGTGAATTCATCTCTGAGTGAGGGGTTCTTGCCTACCGTCTTGAAAGAGGCGGTGGTGAGGCCCCTCCTCAAGAAGCCATCCCTGGACCCGGCTTTATTAGAGAACTATCGTCCCGTCTCCAACCTTCACTTTTTAGTGAAGGTTGTTGAGAGTGTGGTGACCCAACAGTTCCCTCGACACCTGGAGGAAGTTGATTATCTAGACCTGCGCCAGTCCGGCTTCCGGCCCGGTCACAGTACCGAGACGGCATTGGTCGCGTTGGTGGATGATCTCTGGAGGGCTCGGGATAGAGGTTGCTCCTCTATCCTGGTCCTGTTAGATCTCTCAGCGGCTTTTGATACCATCGACCATGGTATCTTATTGCACCGATTGGGGGGGTTGGGGCTGAGAGGCACCGTTTTACGGTGGTTCTCGTCCTACCTCTCTGGTCGGTCGCAATGGGTGTTGGCAGGAGGGCAGAGGTCGGCCCCGAGGCCCCTCACATGTGGGGTTCCTCAGGGATTGGTCCTCTCGCCACTTCTGTTCAGCACCTACATGAAGCCACTGGGCGAGATCATCCGTGGCTTTGGGGTGGAGTACCATCTGTACGCTGATGATACTCAGCTGTACATATCCACCACAAACCACCCCAATGATGCCGTCGAGGTGCTGTCCCGGTGTCTGGAGGCTGTACGGGTCTGGATGGTAGTAACAAACTCAACAAACTCTTGCCCCCGTGGAGAGGGCGCGCAACTTGGGCGTCCTCCTGGATTCCCGGCTGTCCATGGAGGACCATGTGGTGGCCGTGGCCAGGGGGGCGTTCTATCAGGTTCGCCTGATACGCCAGTTGCGCCCCTTACTAGACCGGGGGGCCCTTCGCACAGTCACTCAAGCGCTCGTGACATCTTGGCTGGATTACTGTAACGCTCTCTACATGGGGCTCCCCTTGAGGTGCACTCGAAAGCTACAGTTAGTGCAGAATGCGGCCGCGCGGGTGGTTATGGGTGCCTCAAGGCAAGCCCACGTAACACCTCTCCTGCGCGAGCTGCACTGGCTGCCTGTGGCCTTTCGAGTGCGCTTCAAGGTGTTGACTACCATCTTTAAATCGCTCCAGGGCTCGGGGCCTAGCTATATACGAGACCGCCTCCTGCCCCATACATCCCTTCGTCCGGCCCGCTCCCACAGAGCGGGCCTACTCCGGGTGCTGTCGGCTGGGCGATGCCGGCTGGCGACACCCAGGGGAAGAGCCTTCTCTGTGGCGGGCCCGGCCCTCTGGAACGACCTACCCCCCGACCTTCGCACTACCTCGGACCTCCGCCTCTTCCGCCAACGTCTTAAGACGTACTTATTCCAACAAGCCGGCCTAGGATAGCCCCCCGCTTCTGACTTTTAAATATAAATTATAATTTGGTTACGGTTTTAATAACGGGTTTTAGCACGGGTGAATTAATTTAATATATTTTTAATTGATGTATATTGTATTTATGGTTTTATATAATGCCTGTGCGCCGCCCTGGGTCCTAACAAGGAGAAGGGCGGGGTATAAATTTAATAAAATAAAAAAATTAATTAGCATGCCCAGGTGCACCAACCTGGTGGTGGGCTCCAGGTAGCTCTTGGGTATGTTAATAGAAAACCCATGGGCCTGTAGGATCCACATGATCATTCTGAGATCCCTACGAGCCTGACTCTCCGAAGATGACTGTATAAGGATGTCATCTAAGTAACACTGTAGCCTGATCCGCACATCCCTAAGTGCTGCTGCCAAGGCAGCCAACACCTTCGTAAATACACGAGGCACCGAGGAGAGCCCGAAGGGTAGCGCTGTATACTGGAATTGATGACCCAAGTAAGAGAATCTAAGGTATTGTCTATGGAGGGGTAAGATAGGGATATTGATGTATGCCTCCGTTATATCTATTGAGGTGAGAAAATCCCCTTCTCTGAGAATGGTTTGTAAGAAGTGCATCTTGAATCTCCTGTAACATAAAAGGTTTAATCTTTTAAGATCGAGAATTGCTCTCCAGCCCCTCAAGGCCTTGGGAATAACAAACAATATAGAATAATATCCCTGACACTGCTGATCTTTTGGTACCAACTGCCCAGATGTCCAACAGCTGTTGTATCGCCTCCTGCATGAGGCATCTGCAAGCCAGATTTGCTGATACCAGACAGGTCCGAAAAAACATTGGAGGGGTTGGAGATAAATTCAAGGGCAAGCCCTGAGATGGTGCTATGCCACCAATCGGCAAAGAATGCCAATCGGCTCCTGATGGGGGAATTGGTACCCGCGAGTCTAGGTCCAGTGATAGAAGCGACCCCCCACCTCCACGGAACGATCACTTAGATGATTTATCCCTCTGGTAGTGGTCTGTCTGGTTCCGCTGTCTTGGAGTATAGCCTCCCTGCTGTCTAAACCCCTGGGACCCAAAGTCAGACCCCCGAAAAGATGAATCATAAACCTGGTTCCAAAAGGACAAACCAAAGTCCTGGCCACATAAGGCGGGTTGCCTAGGGTATGGAGCCGACCAGGAGAAACCCTTCTTTGACACGGTAGGGAGGACCTTCCTCTTCTCCTTGTTTTCTACCAGGAATGGTTCTAGGACATCACCAAACAGTGAACCACCTTTGAAGGGAGCTGATGCCAAACGCAATTTGTGGCACACATCAGCCTGCCATTTTTGCAACCACAACAGCCTGTTCAAGGCCACTGAGGATTCCATAGCCCTGGAAGCGAACCTGGCAAAGATTAAAGTTGTGTCAGACATGAACTGGACTGCTGCCACCAGTTTGTTGATATCCTGGTGGGCTCAAATGTCAGTGGTAGGGACAAGCTGCTGCAGGTCCCGCAACCAGAGGAGGCTGGAACGAGTAAATAAGGATGCCATAGTTGAAGCTCGGACCACCCATGCCACTGCTTGATGCCCATTTTGCAGCGTGAGGTCCGCTATCTTGTCTTCCAGTTTCAAGGCATCCTAAAGAGCTCCTGGCAACTTGGCCAAAGTGTAGAGGGCGGTCACGGGTGCATCTATGGTTGGAATCAACAGGAACTGGGCCAGGTTATTGACCACATTAAAAAAAATTATCTGTTGATGACGGCATGGGGCCTGAAATTGGAGCCACCCACTGATGTTGGACCAGGTCCACAAAGATCTTGGGAGTGAGCACCGTCTTTGTCTGAGGTGTTTGTTTGGAGAATAAGGTCTTCGCGAAAACAGTCATTGGGCAAATGGTGGCAGCCGATGATTTGGTTCCAAAATTGGCAGTCTTTGCTTTGAAAAGCAGGGACTTAAAAAGGGAGGGCAGGAACAGACCGGAAAATCCTGGTTGCTCAGATGCCATACCCTCGTCCTCAGAGAGCTGTGCTTCCCTAATCTCCCCCTCCTCTGACACAGACAAGTGGCCCTCTGGTTCCTCGTCAGGTGAAGGCAACCCCTGTGCAGAGATGAGCTCCTGTGAATCTGTAGCGCACCCAGATACCTATCTTTGTGCATGAGCCTCCTTTTGTTTCAACCCAGCAGCAATGCCCTGTGAATTAGAGTTGGTTATGATGTCCTGGAAGTTGATCATACACAGGGGATTGAGCTAGTCAAGGCAGAATCCCATAAATGTAGATGGGAATGTATCCACCCTTTCAGTGCTAGGCTGCTGAGCATAGTCTCGAGATGATAATGGGGTCTGTGTATCTTGCACTGATCCCCAGATGCCTGACATAAGAACATAAGAATAGCCTTGCTGGAACAGGCCACAGCCCATCCTGTCCAGGATTCTGTCTCACACAGTGGCTCACAATTTGCTTCAGGGTATTCCCAAGCAGATGTCTTCATCTGCTCATGATTCCCTGCAAATGGCATTGAGAAATATCCTGCCTATCTCTCCAACCCGGAGGGTGTCCTTAGGCATCCATAATGATAGCCATTAATACCCTTGTTCTCCATGAACTCGTCTAATTCTTTCTTTTTTTTTTGAATAAAAGTTTTTATTGATTTTACAATTTTATAATGTTAGGGAAGGGTAATTAGGGTTTATATTATACATTTTAGAGCTTCCATACCAGAGATGGTGACTGCAATCAGGTCCTCATACAATATCATGTTAAACAAGTAGTGTTAGGAGATATATACATTTGGCACATTTTTAAGATTCATACATTCAATCTTTAGTTTTACGTTTCAAGAATTACAATAGTTCAAAATTAATTATTTTTGAGATCTGAGCCTTTTTGCTATCGCACCTTCTTTCTCCCTCCCCTCAGAGGGCGGGGCCGTGGCTCCTCCTGTCCCTTCTTCTTCATCGCCCAGGATTGAGGAATGTTTTTTAAGAAAGGCCTCAGCCTCTGCAATTGTTTTAATTCTAATTCTGCCTCCCTCCCAGAATACCAACATTCCTTCAGGCATTAACCATTTAAACCAGATCCCGTTTTTATATAATTTTTTAGACAAGAAGGAAAATTTCCTTCTTGCTTCTCTAATCTTTTTTGGGATCTGTTTTAATATGGCAATATCTTTTTGTTCATATTTCAATGGACCCTCCCGTTGTGCCCTTAGTATCTCCTCCCGTGTGTACCTTCTTAAAAATTTAATATGAATCTCTCTGGGAACTTCATTTATTCTAGCGTATGCTGAATTAATTCTATAAATTAAATCTATTTCCCCCAAAATATATTCTTTAGTTTTTTTGATATAATCTGCTAAAATTCCACTCATTAAATCTCTTAAATCTTCACCTTCCCTTTCAGGAACATTCTGAAACCTAAGGAAGAAAGACATTCTTTCAAATTCAAATTTAGACATGTGCTCAGAAAATTCTGATGTTTCTTTCTGCAATTCTTTTAACTCATCCCTTATCTCGGCTGCCCCATTCTTCAACTCTCCAATTTACTGTTGGTTAATTGTTATAGTTTTTTGTGACTCCCGCAGTTCATCTCTTAAATCTGAAAAATCTTTCGTTAAGCCTATCCGCATTTCTTGTTTTTCTCTCATTATGTCATCAAGCGTTAGTCCTTTCTCTTTCTCTTTGTCTCCTCCTGTTGCCCCTTTCTGTAACATGGTAGAAATTTTGGCTTGTTGTGAAGTTGGGGTGACTTTAGATGAAGCTTGAGCTGGAAGGGATTTTCCCGTCGGAGATTTTTTTTTTTATGAGGCATTTGTGATTTTAAGTTCGTAGGATAAAAATGGCGTTGAGGAGTGGGCAGTCTGTGAGGTTCAAGATATCAGGAACACATTAAGTCAGAGTCCAATTTTCAGTTTTTAAGTTTTATCAAATCCAGAGGGATATTTTTTCTATAAATCCACAATAAGAAGGTCCTCATATTGGGAAGTACACCAAGGGCTTCTTGAGAATACCGAAGAAATATATTTTCCTTTAAATTCCAAGTAACTGAAGGGATGTTACATAACTCAATAAAAGTTTATCATCCGGAACAAAGAAATCGCCATTTTGCCCTCTCCTCTGGGAGTGCGAAGAAAGTGAAAGCAAGGTAAAAGTTTCCACTGTTTAAACAAGCCGCAGATATAGTGTTACCAATTGTAATTCCAGCATTGAAACAAAGTTTCTTTAGTTGGTATAAGAACGGATGATGTTAATCTTTCCCTCTCCTTGATTCGAAGAGCATTTTAAACAGCCGCTTTTACGAGAGGGGTTTTTCGTAATTGAAACTCCCCCCTCTGTTCTTTTTTACAACGATTTAATGGATCGTAAAGCAATAACTCACAGTCACGTTTCCTTTGAAAGAAGGTCCCGCTGCAGCACCAGGTCCGGCATTTCAGCCCGTCTTCTTTTTTCCGCTAATTCCAGTAAGCATTGGCAAGGGGGTCGCCCCCCCGCTTTCGGCTCCCTCAGTTCCTAGAGCAAAGCGGGAAAGGGCATCCCGCCGACCGCCGTTGGTACAGAAACCCCCCGCAGCTGCTCGTCCGGCAGGGAGTTAACCCAAACTCCCTGGATCCCCCTGGAGGGGCCAGCTGAAAAAGCAAGCGGCAGGAGCGCCCGAAAGCGCTTCTGTTGCTGTCAAGAAACGGAAATCAAGTCCGTCTAATCCTTTCTTAAAGGTGTCGAGGCTGACAGCTGTCACCACTTCTTCTGGCAGGGAGTTCCATAGACCAGTGATCCTCTGGGTGAAAAAGTACTTCCTCTTATTTGTTTGCGGTCTAGCTATCAAAAGTTTTATGGAGTGCCCCCTAGTTCTAGTGTTGTGTGATAGGGAAAAGTTTTTCCTTTTCTACTTTGTCCACACCGTGCATGATTTTATAGACTTCAATCAGGTCACCTCTCAGGCGCCGTCGTTCTAGAGTGAAGAGGCCCAGCCGTTGCACCTCAGATGGTAAGGTTCCAGCTTCCTAATCATTCTGGTTGCCCTCCTCTGCACCTTTTCCATTTCCATAATATCCTTCTGAAGGTATGGTGACCAGAACTGGACACAATACTCCAGATGGGGCCTCACCATAGATTTATAAAGAGGCAGTATGACACTTGCTGACTTATTTCCTATACCCTTCCTAATGATCCCTAGCAATGAGTTTGCTTTTTTCACTGCTGCGGCACACTGGGTTGACACCTTCAATTGAGCTGTCCACTAGGACACCAAGGTCCCTTTCCTGGTTAATTGCAAGGAGTTCAGACCCCATCAGTTTATAGATGTAGTTGGGGTTTTTTGCCCCAACGTGCATCACTCTGCACTTACTAATATTGAAGCTCATTTGCCACTGGTTTGCCCACTCCCCCAATGTCAAGAGGTCCCTCTGAAACTCCTCACACTCTCTCTCAGTTTTTACTACCCTGTATAATTTAGTGTCGCCGCCGAATTTGGATACCTTGCTGTTTACTCCTACTTCTAGATCATTTATGAAAAGGTTGAAAAGC
This sequence comes from Rhabdophis nuchalis, assembly GCA_039707465.1. Taxonomy (NCBI): domain Eukaryota; kingdom Metazoa; phylum Chordata; class Lepidosauria; order Squamata; family Natricidae; genus Rhabdophis; species Rhabdophis nuchalis. Next base: position 213,076,136 of record CM077643.1, read on the forward strand.
AGGGGTCCCAGTACTGAACCTTGGGGGACCCCATTCTTTACCTCCCTCCACCTGGAGAAGTGTCAATTTAATGCTACTCTGTTTCCTGTCCCTTAGCCATTGGCTAATCCAGGACAAGGCCTGTCCCTTTATTCCATGACTGGCAAGTTTATTTAAGAGCCTTTCATGCGGGACCTTATCAAAGGCCTTCTGAAAGTCCAGATAAACAATGTCAACTGGATCTCCCTTGTCCACGTGCTTGTTGACACTCTCAAAAAATTCCAGCAGATTAGTGAGGCATGATTTGCCCTTGCAAAAGCCATGTTGGCTCTCCTTCAGCAGCGCCTTCTCTTCTACGTGCCTATTAATTTTATCTTTTAAGATGGTTTCTATCACTTTACCTGGGACACTTGTCAAGCTGACCGGTCGGTAATTTCCCGGCTCACCTCTGGATCCTTTTTTGAAGATTGGTGTTACATTCGCTACCTTCCAGTCATCCGGCACAAGGCCTGATTTGAGGGAAAGATTTTATATTTTGGCAAGGACATCAGCAATTTCATCTTTAAGTTCCTTGAGAACTCGTGGATGGATGCCATCAGATCCTGGTGATTTGTTAGTCTTTAGTTTAACAAGAGTCTGCAAGCTGCTGGCGCTTCGATTGAAGGTCGCTGAATGAGACAGGCAAAGATGTGGGGATGCTACTACTAGATGTAATAGCAAATCCAGCAAAGGAGAGACTCATTTAATACCGATAGGACACCATCGCTCATTGTTTAGGATCCTTACAGTAGAGCTAGCCTTTTATTGCTGCGAGAGTCCCCGCTCTCGCAGGTTTGGCCCTCCGAACTATCGAGGGCCCGTCTTGAGGAAGGATTCATTAATCCGGAGAGACGGGCGAAGCGCGGCCTTAGGGGTTTTTTAATTAGGAAATTTTTGTCTATTTTAGGGGGCACTAGGGAGGGGGGTGGGCATAGACAGATTGAGACAAAAGAATCACGTGAAAGAAAGGGCCGGACCAGTAGCCGACGGGAGGAGACGGAAGGTACCGATTTGAGGGGGGAACCACGAGTCGTGCCATTAGAGAGCATTCCAATCCAGAGGGTCGTGGGGAGGGGCAGGGCCGAGGGGAGACCATCCTCCCGGTTGTTGGCACGCAGCCGTTGGTTACGAACGGTTGAGTGCCACAACCCCCGCAGGCTAGGTGGTCAGGGAATACAGAGCCTGGGCCTGCGGCTGATGTTTTGCAATGCCAGGTCCGTGGTCAACAAAGCCCCCCTCGTTCATGACCTTGTGTCAGAGGGGGAGCCGGACCTGGTAGGAATTGCGGAAACCTGGTTGGGCCACGAGGGAGGACTTCCCCTCGTTGAAATGTGCCCACCAGGCTACCGCGCTTTTCATCAGCCCCGGGTCCAAGGTAGGGGTGGTGGGGTAGCGGTCATTATCAAGGAAGGTCTTGAGCCAAGAGAGACCATTGTGCCACAGACTACCGGTTGCGAGTCCCTCTGCGTGAAGTGGGGCCTAGGGAGGCAGTTGGGCTTTCTGGTTATATACCTGGCTCCTCGCTATGTAGCAGCAGCCCTGCCCGAGCTCCTCGAGGTGATCGCTACGGTGGCAGTGGAGACCCCCAGACTTATAGTCATGGGGGACTTTAATCTGCCATCGTTGGGCGAATCATCCGAGGTAGCTCGGGAGTTCATGGCTTCCATGACGGCCATGGACCTGACCCAACTAATTCAAGGCCCCACCCACGAGGGTGGACACACACCGGACCTCATTTTTGTCTCAGGCCAATGGAAGAGTGATCTGGGTATAGGGGACATAGTCATCACACCCTTGTCATGGTCAGACCACTCACTTCTCCGGCTCGACTTTCCGACCGCTACTCCCCTCCGCGAGGAGGAGGCGCCAGAACCACCAATCTGGTTCCGCCCCAGGCGCCTGATGGACCCGGATGGGTTCCAGATGGCGCTTGAGCCACTTCCTGTACCCCTGACCCGCGCCCCGATGGAGGACCTCGTGTCCGCATGTAATATTGCGACCATGGGAGCCTTGGATCGGGTCGCGCCCTTGCGGCCTCTCCGCCCCGGCTCCTTGGTTTACCGAGGAGCTGAGGGCGATGAAACGCCGCAAGAGATGCCTAGAGGGAAGATGGAGGGCTACTCGCTCTGAATCTGACCGGACACAGGTAAGAGCCCATTTACGGACTTACATTGTGGCGCTGAGAGTGGCCAAACGCCATCATTGCGCTACTCTCATAGCATCCGCAGAAAACCGCCCTGCCGCCCTGTTTAGGGTAACCCGTTCCCTCCTTCAACAGAGGGTGCGGGAAGCCCCGCTACAGGGTAGAGCAGAGGAATTTGTGACTTTTCTGCAGGACAAAACCGCTCAGATACAGAACGAGTTAGCCCCCATTCATGGCCCAGTGGGGTGCCACGAGGCTGATCTTGTTTGGGAGGAATTTGACTCCGTTGCTTCCGAGGATATGGACAGGTTACGTGGGCGACTGCGAGCCACCACATGTTTATTGGACCCGTGTCCCTCCTGGCTTGTACTGGCATCCTGGGAGGTGACACGAGGCTGGCTCCAAGAGGTCGTCAACGCTTCTTTGAGTGAGGGTTCCTTGCCAGCTTCCCTAAAAGAGGCTATGGTGAGGCCCCTCCTTAAGAAGCCCTCTTTGGATCCAGCTCTTTTAACCAACTATCGTCCCGTCTCCAACCTTCCCTTTTTGGCGAAGGTGGTTGAGAGTGTGGTGGCACAACAGTTTCCCCTTCACCTGGAGGAAGTTGATTATCTAGACCCGCGCCAGTCCGGCTTTCGGCCTGGGCACAGCACCGAGACGGCATTGGTCGCGTTGGTGAATGATCTCTGGAGGGCCAGAGATGGGGGTTGTTCCTCCATCCTGGTCCTATTAGACCTCTCGGCGGCTTTCGATACCATCGACCATGGTATCCTATTGCATCGGCTGGGGGGGTTGGGGGTGGGAGGCACCGTTTTACGGTGGTTCTCCTCCTACCTCTCTGGCCGATCGCAATTTGTGTTGGCAGGAGAGCAGAGGTCGACCCCGAGACCCCTCACATGTGGGGTGCCTCAGGGGTCGGTCCTCTCGCCTCTCCTGTTTAATGCATACATGAAGCCGCTGGGTGAGATCATCCGTGGTTTTGGGGTAGAGTACCATCTTTACGCTGATGATACTCAGCTGTATATGTCTACCCCAAACCACCCCAACGATGCCGTAGCGGTGATGTGCCAGTGCCTGGAAGCCGTGCGGATCTGGATGGGAAGTAACAGACTCAGGCTCAACCCGACCAAGACCGAGTGGCTGTGGTTTCCGGCTTCCCGATTCAAGCTCTCTCCAACGCTGGCCATAGGGGGCGAACATCTTGCCCCTGTGGATGGGGCACGCAATTTGGGTGTCCTCCTGGATACCCGGCTGTCTATGGAAGAGCAAGTGACAGCCGTGGCCAGGAGGGCGTTTTACCAGGTTCGCCTGGTTCGCCAATTGCGCCCCCTATTGGATCGGGACGCCCTTCGCACAGTCACTCATGCCCTCGTGACATCTCGACTGGACTATTGTAACTCTCTCTACATGGGGCTCCCCTTGAGATGCACTCGGAGGCTTCAGTTAGTTCAGAATGCAGCCGCGCGAGCAATTATGGGAACCACTAGGTTTACCCACATTACACCGCTCTTGCGCGAGCTGCACTGGCTGCCTGTCGTCTTCCGGGTGCGCTTCAAGGTGTTAGTTATCATCTTTAAAGCGCTCCATGGCTCGGGACCTAGTTATCTGCGGGATCGGATCCTGCCTCACACATCCTCACGGCCGATTCGCTCCCACAGAGAGGGACTTCTCCGGGTGCCATCCACTAGACTTTGTCAGCGGGTGACGCCCAGGGGAAGGGCTCTCTCTGTGGCGGGCCCGGCCCTCTGGAACGACGTTCCCCCCGATATTAGAACGACCACGGACCTCCGCTCCTTCCGCCTGAAATTGAAGACTCATCTTTTCCGCCTGGCCGGCCTAGGGTAGTCTCTCTCTCTATGGGTTTTTAAATGTATATTTATATTTAGTGGGGATTTTTAGTTAAGGGATTTTAGCACAGGAATTAGTTTAATCTGTTTTAAATTGGTATGTATTTTGTATATTTATTGCTTTTATTCTCCCTGTGCACCGCCCCGAGTCCCTGTGGGGAGAGGGAGCGGTCAATAAATTCAACTATTATTATTATTATTATTATTATTATTATTATTATTTTAGATTTTCTAACCTTCCAATAAATTCGATTCTGCGCCTGCTGAATGTTAAAGAAAAAAGTTCCCGCCTCCTCCGAAGCAACCTTTTTGAATCTAATTGCCAAGCGCTACCGTTACACTTTAACAGATTTAACAGATGAACAGAGTTGGAAGGGACCTTGCAGGCCATCTAGTCCCACCACCCAAGCAGGAGACCCTACCAAAAAGCCCCTAGCTTTTTGGCCCTAATAATAGCATTTTTCACATTTGTTGGAACCGCAAGGCAGTCTTCCAAACTCCCAGCGCCTTAGCAGGTAAATCTTCCAGGCAAGGCAATTGTTAAATGAGTTGTCCACAGTCTGGAGCTTGATCCTGACTGGCTCAGTCTTCCATCCTTCTGAGGGAGACCTCCTGCAGGTTACATACTCAACAGTTTATAAAGTAAAATAACCTCACTGTGGATGAGGACTCTTTCACTGCTGGTCAGACAGTTGGGACTGCTAGGCCTGCTCCCTTCACCTTGCTCCTTTGAACAAGGCTGTACTTTTGTGTGGCTCCTCTCAGCAAGACTGTAACAGGGTTGTTCAAACCTCTCCCAGGCCTAATTGGAGCAGCAATGCAAGCATTCATAATGAATCGTGTCCCGAGTTGGAAGAAGTAGCTGGAGAGCCATTGTAGCTTCCTGGCATACGGTCCTTGTCACGCGAAGGCCAGGCTTGTGGCTTGCTCTATTAAGTGACTGTTGAAATGTGTGGACTCGATTGCGGAATTACGTGTCAAGATGACAACAAGCTGGCACGGTTCATTGAGAGTCGCAGAAAACAGGCCCATTTACATTTTTATTAGGAGATCAGAGGGATGAAAAATGGGGGGTGGGGTTATGGCCAATGCCAAGACCTATTTGCTTTGATGGGTATACTGCAGTGGTGAGATTCAAATAATTTAACACATCCATGTATAGCTGAGACAAGCCGGGAGCCGGGAGACGCCATCCAGAAGAGCGAGGAAGCGGGGAGATGCGGACGCAAGTAGGAGACCCGACCCCGACTCCCGATCCACCACCAGCATTTTATTCGACTAGCCATTCCTACTTCTTACCTGGGCAGTTTTCCTGCTGGCGGGACTCCTTGTGGCCTCGGCCGCCCCTTCTCCGTCCCTTTTCCGGCTTCTTCGCCCGGCCGCAGAGCTTCTGCCCAGTCTTTTTGCTCCGGGGCTGGGCGGCTCCTCCTTCCCTGGTTCCCGCCCTTGGGGGGCCTCGGCAGAGCCTCTTTCCTCGCTCTCCACCATGGCAGGGGGGCTTTCTGGGACCGCTGGGCGCGGAGGATGGGCCGAGAGCTCCCACGGGCAGTAGAGACATGTGGGCTTGCCGTCTTGAACTTTGGAACTGGGGCTGGGAGAGGCCTGACGAGGAAAAGCAGGTTGCGAATGAGCGAGCGGCGCCATCCCCCACCCATAGGGAGGGGTTGGCGGTAGCAATGCTGCAAGACAGTCCCATTGAGGCGAAGGGGGCAAAGGTGCAGTTCGGCCTACCCCAGGGCCGTGGTGGCCACTCATCATCACCATCATCTCCACCAGCATTACCAGCACCCATACTACCACGCTCCCCCCTTTGTAGAAGGTAGGATGATGCTGAAATACATCAACAAAGAACTTAGTGACTTGGCCTGTGGCCTAACAGCTCAGTGTTTTGCAGGCCTTGTTGGAGCTGACATGGTCTATTAGTAAACCTCAACTATGGGCCCTAATGACAGTTTATATCAAAGTGGCCCAGTGGGATGCCCCGAGGCATATCTTGAGACAGTTTTGTGGGAAGAGTTTGACTCTGTTACTTCCGATGATATGGACAGGTTACGTGGGCGACTGCGAGCTACCACATGTTTATTGGACCCGTGTCCCTCCTGGCTTGCACTGGCATCCTGGGAGGTTACACGAGGCTGGCTCCAGGAGGTGGTCAACGCTTCCCTGAGTGAGGGGTTCTTGCCGGCCTCCCTTAAAGAGGCGATGGTAAGACCCCTCCTCAAGAAGCCCTCTCTGGACCCGGCATTATTGGTGAATTACCGTCCGGTCTCCAATCTTCACTTTTTGGCGAAGGTTGTAGAGAGTGTGGTGGCACAACAGTTTCCCCGTCATCTGGAGGAAGTTGATTATCTAGACCCATGCCAGTCCGGCTTCCGGCCCGGGCACAGCACCGAGACGGCATTGGTCGCGTTGGTAGATGATCTCTGGAGGGCCAGAGATGGGGGTTGTTCCTCCATCCTGGTCCTATTAGACCTCTCACTTTTTCCGTTTGGCTAGCCTAGGGTAATTTTAATTCAAATTTTAAATTATTAAGGTTTTTTTTAGAGATAGTCCTATTTTTATAGAAGTTTTTTAGCGCAGGGTATGTTTAATTTGATTTTTAACCTGTATTTTGTTTGTTGTAATTTGTTTTTAATTCGCCTGTGCCCCGCCTCGAGTCCCTTTGGGGAGAGAGATATAAATAAAATTTATTATTATTATTATTATTATTATTATTATTATTATTATTATTATTATTATTATTATTATTATTATTATTATTATTATTATTATTATTATTATTATTTAAAGTGCTCCATGGCAAGGGACCTGGTTACTTGCAAGACCGCCTCCTGCTACCAAATACCTCCCACTGACCAGTTCGCTCCCACAGAGAGGGCCTCATCAGGGTGCCGTCGACCATGCAATGTTGGCTGGCGACTCCTAGAGGGAGAGCCTTCTCTGTGGCGGCTCCTGCCCTCTGGAATGACCTACCCCCTGACCTAAGCATGACCATGGACCTGCGCCTCTTCCATCCGGCCTTGAAGACCTATTTATTTCGTGCGGCCGGCTTGGCGTAATTTTTTAAATGGTTTTTAGTAGGGTTTTATTAAGGTTTTAGAACAGGCCAACCATTTAATATATTTTTAAATGTATTTTATGTATTTTATATTTTATACCAATGATTTTTATTGCTGCCTGTACACCGCCCTGAGTCCCAGAAGGGAGGAGGATGGTATAAAAATTTAATTAAAAAAAAAAACATGCAAGGACCTCCTCCCTGGTTATTTCTATCTGGGTTAATTCCTCAGTTTCCCTCCCTACGAAGATAGGCTCTGTTTTAAGCATGTGATCTCTGTCTTCTTCAGTGAATACTGAAGCAAAGAATTCATTGAGTCTCTCTGCAATCTCTGTTTCCTCCTTAATAACCCCTTGCCTTCCATTGTCATCTAATGGTCCAATGGCCTTCCCAGTTGGGTTCTTACTTCTAATGTACTTAAAGAAGTCCTTGTTATTTCTTTGAGTGTTTTTAGCTAAACGCTCCTCAAAGTCTTGCTTTCCTTTCCTGATTGTTGCCTTGCATTTGTTCTGCCAGAATTTATGTTTCTGCCTGTTGTCCTCGTTTGGAGAAGCCTTCCATCTTTTAAATGAGCTTTTCTTGCTTTTGATCACTTCCCGAACAGCTCCTGTAAGCCACATCGGAGTCCTTTTGAACCTGCCAGTGCCCTTTTTCCTTTTAGGTATACATTCCAATTGAGCCTCTGTTATTGTTTTTGTGAGCAGCCTTCATGCCTCATGGAGGGTTTGGACTTTCTCAATTCTCCCTTTCAGCTTCTTTTTTACTAGTTTCCTCATCTTCGGGAAATTTCCTTTATGAAAATTTAAGGTCTGTATCCCATTGGTTATCATCCATCCACCAGGTTTCAGTGATACCAATAATATCAATATTTTTGTCTATTTCTAAGTATTCCAGCTCCCCTATTTTGTTCCAGAGGCTTCTGGCATTTGCATACAGGCATTTATATATACTTTTCTGATGCAGTCTTTTGAGTCCAGTTGCATCCTTGGACTGCTTCTTGCATCCTTCTGCTAGAGTGCTGGTGACTGGCTCCTCGCTCTGATCAGTAATTAACTTAGTAATTAAATTGACACATCAATGGGAAACATAGAATTAAGGGAGTCCTCCCTACCTTCAGGGGAGAGCTGCAGGATTAGCCATCCCTGGGAATGCTGCCTCCTGTCCGCTGAATGAGAGGAGAGAGCTTTCATACTGGAAGCCTTTTTACATATGTGCTCAAGTGCTTTGTCTTTTTGTTTTTCAAATCTGGAGCTGGACTTAGAAGATTTTCTAGCCTTGACTGACTTAACAGAAACCTTGGAACTCCTCCAGCCTCTGTGTTGGTGGAAGTGGAAGGCAAGGAGGCGAGTCAAGGGCAGGAGCCCCTGACCCAGACTGGGGACTATGAGCCTCCATTGCAGCTCCATTACATCATCAGTCCGATTGGAAGTAGAGACAGCTGCCATTTTTAAATTAGAGTGTGTGCCTAGAAAATGGCATTTCATGCCCTTTTCAACTGGCCAGATGCTTGTGCTGTCTCTCAGCTTGCCTCTTCCGACTGGCTGTCCCCCCTCAACAGAAGAGCATGTCGTGTAACGAAAGTAATACGGTGGGTTAATCAGGTACCTAACCACCTTTCTCCCCACAGGGGGATCCTTTGGCTTATCAGGGTATTTGTCATGGAACTGCTTAACTAGACTATTTGCATTTACATTTCAGCTTTTTACCCACGTAGCTACTGACAAAAGGTACCCTTTCCAGTGTATTACCGTATTTTTCAGAGAATAAGATGCACTTTTTTGCCTCAGAAAAGAGGCTGAAAATCTGGGTGCATCTTATACACTGAATACAGCAATTCTTTTTGTCCTGAAGCCCCAACCCTTCACCAAAATGGCCATGCATAGCCTTATGGAGGCTTTTAGAGAGCCCGTCCCCCCCCCCATCTCCAGCAGCACTCTATAAGCTTCCTAAAAACTATGCGTGCAATTTTGTGACCAAAAACAGGCCTGTTTTCGCAAAAAATGGGCCGTTTTGGGGAGGTTTGCAGAGTGCAAAAACTCCCCCCCCCCTTTCAAGCTCTTTAGTTAGAGTGGTTGATGAGAATTAGATTGATCAAGTGCTGTGCCAGCAGACAAAGTCTTAGGTGCTGCAGATTGTCAGCAATTTCCTTCTCCAGCACATGGATAAATATACCTGGAAACATCTACCTACCTACTCTTTCCCTCTCTCTCTCCCTCCTTCCATACTGTATTTCTCTCTCTCTCTCCCTCCCTCCCTACTATTTCTCTCTGTCTCTCCCTCCATCTACCTACTCACTCTCCCGCCCTACCTACTTATCTCTCCCTCTCTATTTCTCTCTATCCCTTTATCTACCTACCCACCTAACTACTCACTCTTCCTACCTACCTACTTTATTTCTCTCTCTTTCTCTCCCTCTACCTGCCTACCTACTTTTTTTTTTTTAAGCCTCTTCAAAACCTTGGTTCGTCTTATACTCCAAAAAATACAGCAAGTATTGTAATTGACCCCTATGCAATGTAGAGTCTAGAATCTTCTTCATTCCATAATAGTTTTCCTCTTGCATTACTATAGGAGGAGGTGGGGTCTGAGATCATAACCTAGATTTCAAGGCCAGTTTTAGTTAAACTATGTTTGAAATTTGGCAGGCTTGAGGCCCTATACCCCGATGGCTTCCAAGCCTGACACTGACAGCCATAGCCACCCTGCTAAATGGCATCCTGAGACTGCAGTCACAACTTCCCTACACCACTGCTGTAGATGTCCCCCAGCGATGCCCTTCATGGAGGCCAAATTGTGCAGGTGTTTCTCGGCAAGCACCCACCCCCATACCATCTGTCTCCGCCCCCTACAAGCATCCTCAATGAGAGAGTCCCAGTGCTGCCCCTGTCCCACCTGTCGCTGACATTCCCCCACCTGCTGACACTCCTGCTAGTGGACACACCACAAGTGGAGCTAATTGTCCCATGTGGGGAATTGGATGTGGAGATTTGTGTCGCAGTGCACCTGCAAAGATAGCATGGGAGAAGAGCCAGGGTAGTAATGGTGGCGGTATAGCACCAGGGAGGGCCAGCTATGGACAAAGGCTGGCAGTGGATTGCCTGGCATGGGGTTTTTTACTTAAATGTCCATGGAGGCCCAGTCAGGGAGCAACATCTGCAGTGGGCCAGCTGGACTGTGGAGGCCTAGATGAAGCGGGCACATCCATGTGTCCAAAATTATCTTAGACCCTTATAAAACTGCAGTAATTTTGATACCTTGTATCTCTGCTTTGGGGGCTCTGAAAACAGTCCCTAGACATTTTGCCAGAATTTTAAAATAATCAACATGTGTCTGTGTGTGGTTTCCTTAAATGTACCCACAATTACATTCTCTATCAGTTCTATTAATAAATTATACCTGTTCCATAGAAATGGATGTAGAGGTTTACTTCAAATTAAACAAACTGTTGAAGATGAAAAGCTTGCATTGGCTGCCTATAAAAGCATTGAAGCGACTAAAAATTTATTGAATGTACAGGAAACAAAACAGGAACATTGAAGTAATGTAAATAGGGAAAGTGAAAGATAAACCCTGAGGATAGCTTACAACTGGAACATTAAAAAAAGAAACTGAAGGCTTGATTTTGGCTGCTCAGGAGCAAGCTATTCAGACTAATGCAATCAAAGCCAGAACTGAAAAAAATCATCCAACGATTCCAAATACAGAATGTACAAAAAAGCAGAAGAAACAGTAGATCATATAGAAGGCTCATGCAAGAAGATTGTACATACTCATTATAAACAATGACATCAGTTACCAAAATATTTCACTGACTCATCTGTAAAAATTATATGCCAATAATGACAAATCGGTGGGAACACCAAATGCATTGGTGTTGAAAAATTGGTGTTGGGAAAAAAATGAGTTGGAAAAGTAGTGAAAAATGACAGGTTACAATAATGTGAGATTTCTGAATACACACTAATAAAGTCTTGCCTCATAACACACTAGATTTAATTCTGGTTGAAAAGAGGAAAGTGCGGATAACGGATGTGGTAATACCAAAACATAATTGAATAGAACACAAATTGGAGAAAGATCAAAAACTATCAAAATCTGAAAATTGAAGTTGAAAGATTATGGCATAAAACCAGCTGCAATGGTCCCAGTGGTTATCAGCACACTAGGTGCCATATCAAAAATATCTTAAGACAGTTTAGAAATCATACCATATCATATCACAACACAGCACAGCATTAAATCATTGTATTGCATTGATTCACATGCTGAGAGCTGCACTGAAACTCTTCCCCCCCCCCCCCATCCCACAGACCCCATTTGCAGCCCTAGTCAAAGAGAAGCCGGGGAAGATGGCAGCCTCTCTTTCAAGCCTTCTTTGCTTCTCAAGTGAATGTCAGCTGGGGGTGGGGGGTAAGGCTTGAGGAGATGGGCTTTGCATCCTGGCAGTCTTTGGCCACTCAATAGCAATGGTGGGGTGCAGCAAGTCAGTGGAGAACAGCTCCTTAATGGGAGCTCTTGGGAGGCCCATCTGTCTGTCCTTTCTTGCTTGCCTATTTTCAGTGGCTGACACATCTGGACTATGGGCAGTCTGGATGCACCCCACACCCCACTCCAAAAACTCCCCAAAGACCCCCACCCCTGGTTCTGCTATCTGATCCCGGGCAAAGGAAGTTGAGCCCCCAAGGAACCCTCACCTTCCACCCTCCAAGGGGGACCTCCACCAAATCCTTCCTCCCACACCCCATTCCCTGATGGGAGCTGAGGGATCCACCAAGGGGATCCACCCTTCCTTTCTATTTACCTGATCCTAAACTTGCTGGAGAATTTTTTGCTTAAAAGGAAAAGAAAACAACACACATTGGTTGTGTAATTTCACACACCCTGCACCCTCCAAGGAGCAAAGATGGAAGAAAACTTCGGTGGGGGGAAAACTTCATAAATCCTTTTGAATTTTGAATATCCATATGCAAACCTGGGCCTAAAATGTGATCTGTCTCCACACAACTATTAAAACCAGATAAAGAGACTCTGATCCAACAAAATTATACATTTATTCATTGAGCAAAATGATCCAGGACCTTTGAAGGTTTCCAGATTGTTCCTAGCAGCTTAAAATGGTTCTTTGAGTGACTGTTCAAAGTTACAATGACACTGAAAAAACAAAATTTTCATCTGTTGATTGCAAAAGGCCATATGGCTTGGATCTGCACATACAATATGCTGATATATTACAATATTTTAGGTCTTGGAAGAACTTAATATGAATGAAGGCCAATATCAAATAAATATGCTAGTGTTTTATCCCATCTCCTGAGGATTACAGAACTCTACAACAGCTGCCCAAAACTACTTCAAGAAAGAGGTAATAGTGGGGTTCAGCTTTTAGGAAGTTTCCCAAACACTCCAGTCCTCAGTAAATTTTGTCAAGGTTACCTACCAGAAACATTGGATGGCTATCTATAAGGGTTACAGTAGATTTCTGCACCCGGCCAGGGTTTGGTCTAGACAGGTTTCTTCCAACCCTTCCATTCTATGAACAACAATTTGAATCCAGAAGCCAGAAACTTACCATAAATTACTCAGAATATTAATCAAATAAATCAAATTATCATACATTAACATTTAGTTAATATATTTAGAATTAAAAATTAAACAATTAAAATTAAACAATATGGACTAATTTCATGGAACATGGTTTTGAAGCAAATGAGCTGAAATAATCTAATTTCTCCTCTAACACTTTTAGATAAAAAATATAAATAACTGCACCAAGCCAGGCAATTCAAGAATACTACCAGGACTATTGTAAACTTACATTCTGTTCCAGTGCTGTAATCTCTTGCTCAGATTTTCCAAGCTTAAATTTCAGGTCACTGATTTGTCTCTGATTTGCATCTCCTAAATAAATAACAATATAAAGTCATGTCTGACATCAAATTATTCTCAAATACTGTAACTCCTTTAGCACCCATTAGCATTAATGACACAGCTAAGGATGTTACCCACCAGCAGATGGTTCTCCCTCCCTCTTCAGATTTCAGTAATACAGGTATTCCTCGAGTTACGAATGTAATGGAGACTGCCCATTCCATTTGTAACCCGATGATTTGTGGGAATGAATCTCATACCATGAATGAGATCACTCCCTCCTTTTGCCCAAGATCGAATGAGAGGCTTGTTAAGTGGCACATGAGGTATTTCAAGGTGGGGATAGCCATGGGGGGGAGGCCTCTGGACACCCAAATGGGGCTTCTCAGGGGGCAGATCCACCCCTCAGAAGCTCCATTTTGACTGACAGCATGCAGGACAAATGTTACAGAGCCTCTGAGGTTGTTCATAACAGTGAACAATCGCCATGGTGCTGCAAGATTCATAGTTTCCGGCCTTGTTCACGAATGCTAGGGTGTGCTTATTGCATAACTTCAAACATTCGCTAAGGGAACACTCATAACTAACCCAGGGATTTCCTGCACTTCGCAATATTTTGAGAGGATTCTCCAGTGCTTTCAAGAAGATTTTCAACTGAGGGAGAAAATGAGGAACTAAACTGAATAGAAATAAACAAAGATCACCTCTTTCTCCACTCTCCCAGGAAAAATACCAGCTGGACAGTTCTGGGTTAGAAATAACACTTCTTGATGTTTGGGACTTACTAATAGACATAGCTGAAACTTTGAGATTGTGTATTAAGTTGATTCTTGATAAAATAACTGCCACTATCAGGGTGAAGGGTCAGAAAGTACTAAATTACTCAAAGTAAAATTAATAATAATGATTACCACCATTCACTATAGCTGCCCAACTCTTATCAGCCTTAATATCTATTTTGCTGCCAAATCCTGCCCCTATAGCATCTGAATTGTTAGGATGCAGCCATACAACATATTTATTTTCTGAAAGGCCAAATGACGAACTTGGTACTGGGCATCATTGCAACTTTTCTAATGCCTTATGTCACTCTTCCCACTAAAATGGCCATGACACAATTGCTCTTTCCTGTTACAAAGGCCAACTCTGGGTATACAGCTGATTCACCTTCTGAAAAAGCTTTTTTAAAAAACTTTTGTTGTGGTCCGCCAGCAGCCTGCGGAGCTGGCAGCAGAATCGGACAGTGAGGAGATTGGGGAGGAACATGGGCCAGTCCTGGAGTCTGGGGAAGGCTCGGACAAGGGCTCTGCATCTGAGGCAGAGAGAGGGCCAAAGGCATCTGGTAGTGATGTGCTGCCTCTGGAGCCTGACATCAGTGAGGCAAAAGAAAGTGTGAACCTGTTCCCAGTGTGCGCATGCGCAGAACTGCCAGAAGACAAGAACAGTTAAGACAAAAGGGACGACTCAGGAGTAAGGCTTGGAGATTATTGGCAACTCCCACCTATATAAATAAAATTGTAAAATAGTTTGTGCAAAGCCACTAATCTCAGAAAGTACTGCACTGATCGACACCAAACTTTCACACAATGTTCCCAAGGACTTCCGATGCAATCATACGTACATTTTGTGTGGCTGGCACACATGTGTCATGTGCAAGCAGCACAAACGTAAAAGGTACGCACTTCTCAGGTTTTCACCTCTCTGTAGCTCCTCCCATCCGGGTGCTTTTTATGATGCGTCATGCACATGCCCCTCACATTTCCAACAGACGTTTCCTCAGCAACCGAATAAGCTTCTAATGTTCCCACACTGCATGGATGCCTACAAGGCCCAAAACTAGGCAAGTGGGGTTACACACTCCCAGGTGGCCCATTTTTGGTCCCAGGAAGCTGTATGGATGCCTACTAGGCCCAAAACTAGGCATGGGGGGGGGGGGTTACACACTCCCAGGTGGCCCATTTTTGGTCCCAGGAGGTTGTATGGATGCCTACTAGTCGCAAAACTAGGCATGGGGGGTTACACACTCTGAAACACTGCCCTGAAACACTGTGGCAGACCTCTGTTGGACTCTTCACAGACTGTTTGGGAATCATTATGGGCTGTGAATGATCATAATTCACAGCTGTTTAAGTCAAAGAGAGTTTTTGGGACTAAGCGTGTGATTTATGCTTTATCAGGAAGCCTAGGTCAAAACAACTTTTTTTAACAATGTAAGAGAAAAATGCTACTCATTTGACACCATGTTACAATATGGGTTCCTAATAAGTTTGACTTAGTATTCAGCTAACTCCAGTGGTTCAGAGTGACAGCTCAGAAAAAAGCTATTGTATTTCTGCATGACTAACTGAGAGGCCTATTTCATTTTATAAGTAGAAAAAAAATAACTACTAAATTAAAATTGGGATTAATCTTACTTTGAAGATCAACCACATGCATATCTGGGCCATTTTCTAGGACTCCATCTTCCAAATGCAACTTCTCAATTTTACTATTTTGTTTTTCTTCCAGTTGTCCCTTTAATTTTTTAATCTGAAATCCATAAAAAAAATAAATCCACGGAGAAATGATCCCAGTTACACATGAATAGAATCATTATAACTTTCAGAACATTGACTGGTGCCTCTGTTTTGAATTATGGAGTACTTATAAAAGAGGTAAACGTATTAAATGGCAAGATAATTTTCAGTTTATGCAGCAGACTTTTGTAACATAACACTGAAGAATAAGGATGGCTACCAATTCTGCCCTTTCATAAAATACAGAAAAGATTTTGGAGATGCCAAATTCAGTTATTAAGATAGTAGGAATAGAGTAGAGTAGAGTAGAGTAGAGTAGAGTAGAGTAGAACAGAACAGAACAGAACTTTATTACGGTCATAGACCAGCAATAAACATCACTTTTTACAATATATTAAAAAAAATAGTACTGACATTAATAATGGATAACAACATCCCTGTTAAGAAAATACATGTTCTCAAACTGTTTGGGTCACACCCTAGTTTACGTGGGTGAAAAGCTGATAAATAAGTAAGTAAATATAATGTTCCAAAAATTGTTAGAGATATCTCCAAAAAATTGGTACAAGTTAACAGCTAAAATACTGTAATTTTTTTTTCTTGTGGACATTGTAGCAACACAGATTTTTGCCACTGCATGCATAATAGACAGGTTTGAGTCCAGGAGGAGAAAACCTACATAAAAATTGTCTGCCCTCCCTGACAATTTCTCTAGTAAGGGGAGAATATATGCTGACCTATAAAAGCTATATAACTCACAGTACAGTAAAACATGTGAGATATCTTAGACTTCTCCTTTACCACATATACATACCCGTTCTGCTATTGGTGTTCTCTAATACCTGCCCTGGAGGCGGAATGGGACCATTCTCCTCCTCCCCTTCACCGCGCCTATTTCGCCCCCAGGTTTCCACCCCCAGCCATTAACCTCTGCCATCCCATCTCCGCTGTTAGGACCCTAGCTGTTCGTGCCAGCCAATGGAACCCTCCCTCTTTAGTCCCACACCCTTCCTCACAGGCTTTTGGGAGAAACGCTGTTCACCCTGGGCTTTTGGCTTTTCTGCTGGACAAAATCTGAGCGATTTTGTCCAGCAGATATTCACCAAATTCCTCAGCTCGGCCCTGCAACGAGGCTTCCCGCGGCCTCTGTTGAAGGAGGGAGAGAGTTACCCCAAACAGGGCCGCCGGACGGTTATCTGCAGATGCGATGAGGGTGGCACAATACTCGCGTTTGGCCACCCTCATCGCCACTAAGTAAGTCTTCAAGTGAGCTCTAGTGTGGGACTAAAGTGCTAGTGTTCGGTCAGATTCGGACCGAAAAGACCTCCACCTACTCTCTAGGCATCTCTTGCGGCGTTTCATCTCCCTCAGCTCCTCGGAAAACCAAGGTGCCTGGGTGAGATGACGACGCGTGAGAGGCTGCAAAGGCACGACCCGGTCCAAGGCCCCCGTGGCCGCATTATACCATGCGGCCACTAGGTCCTCAGTCGTGTTGCGGGTCAAGGCTACAGGTACTGGCCCAAGCTCCCTCTGGAACATTTCAGGATCCATCAGGCGCCTGGGGAGGAACCATCTAGGAATCTCCGGTTCCTCTTCCCCGCAGTGGGGTGTGACGATTGGAAAGTCCAGCGGAAGGAGAGAGTGATCTGTCCATGACAAGGGAGAGATGACTAAATCCCCGGTTCCAAGATCACTACTCCACTGACCAGAGACAAAAACGAGATCCAGCATGTGCCCTCCATCGTGAGTGGGGCCCTGAACTACTTGGGTCAGGTCCATGGCTGTCATGGAAGCCATGAACTCCCGAGCTGCCTCGGATGTCTCGCCTGCCGATGGCAAGTTAAAGTCCCCCACGACTAATAGCCTGGGGGTCTCAACCGCCATCTCGGCGATCATACTCAAGGAGCTCGGGCAGGGCTGTTGATACATAGCGGGGAGCCAGGTATACAATCAGCAAGCCCAACTGCCTCCCTAGGCCCCACCTCATGTAGAGGGACTCACAACCGGTGGTCTGAGGTACAGTGGTCTCCCTCGGCCTGAGACTTTCCCTAACAATAATCGCCACTCCACCACCCCTGCCTGAGACCCAAGGCTGATGAAATGCACGGTAGCCCGGTGGGCACATATCCACGAGGGGTAAACCCCCCTCTGGGCCCAACCAAGTCTCCGTGATTTCCACCAGGTCCGGGTCTCCCTCTGACACTAGGTCATTAATGAGGGGAGCTTTATTCACCACGGACCTGGCGTTACAAAACATCAGCCTGGGGCCCCGGCTCTGTAATCCTTGACCACCTAGCCCTCAAAGGGAGCACAGGGGGTCGGGGCGAGGGACCACTTGTAACCAGCAGCCTCGGTCCCCCGACTCTTCATGGGCACCCTGTCTCCCACCACCCCTGCCCCTCCCTAGGACCATACCGATGGAAAAACCCTCCGTCGGGGCGACCCCCCCTCCCCCCTCCTTAAAAGACCTCATCTTTTTCCTGTTTCCGCCAGCCGGCCCTACCCACTGACCTACTTCTAACTGCCCAAACCCTCCCCTCACCCTGGGACCCCTTAAAAAACGAATTAAAAATTTAGATAAAAACCCCCTAAGTTTGCGCTTCGCCCATAAGAACCCAACTTGTGATCTATTGCCTGTTTCCAGGAGGAGGGGACGTTGTCAGTCAACACTAGCGGGGAGAGTCCCCCTGGAAAGAAATGCATTTTAAGTCAATGAATGATCATCATCTTCCAGGCTCTTACCTGTAAGATAGTAGTAATATATTGCATATATTTTAAAATGAAAAACTGTGATAGCCAGTTTAGTCTAGTGGTTTTGCACCAGGCAAGAAACTAGGAGGTTGTGAGTTCTAGTTCCACCTTAAGCATGAATGCCAACTGGGTGCCTTGGGGGCCAGTTATGCACTCTCAGTCAACCCAAACCTACTCATAGGGTGGTTGTGAAGAAAAAAGGAAGTTATTAAGTATATTTGCGGTCTTGAGTTATTTATAAAAAGAAAGATTGGAGTTAAAAAACTCTAAAAGAACACTTCTGATCCGTTAGATAGTTTCATATTCTGTAATTTGTCCTCTACAGATAAATTAATAGTATGTTATACTATACAGAACAATATCTGGAAATTATTATTTTTTAAATCTAGAACTAAAATATATATTATGTTAACCAAAGTTTGCAGTAATTCCAAAATCTCTATTTTCTTCAAAGTATTTCTTGGAAAGAATACCTAAAAGCCATGAAGCAAAAGATGGAAAGGGTAAGAATCATGGCCTATGCTACAAGCCATTTCTATACCTGTCTAATTCTTAGATGGATAGACAGCTTTTAGAAAGACACTTTGAATGTTGTTTGGTGGAGAGTGGCACAAAATAATGATAAAAGCAGAAACTAGAATGAAGACACAAAAGCATCTGATTTTTTAAAGAACCCTTTTTTAGCATTCAAATTCTAGTTGTGAAATCTACACACTGTATTCAGGCCAAATTAGCGAATTTTAACTGCCTTGTATTATTTTTTTTCACTTTTCATTACATTGAAAGACACCCAGAGTTCTTATATCGGTGAGAGGGGTGGCATAAAAATTTAATAATATTTTAATAATATAATATTTATTTAATAATAATAAATAAATATAACTAAAATATATATTGAATTTGTAAATTTAATATATATTTAATTTATAATTAATTATATTTAATTTATAAAATAAATAAAATACTTGATGCATGCTAAGATACAGGTAATCCTTGACTTACAACCACAATTGAGCCCAATATTTCTGTTGTTAAGTGAGTTTTGCCCCATTTTACCGCCTTTCTTGTCAGTTATCACTGCAATTGATGTTAGTAACCTGGTTGTTGAGTGAATTTGGTTTCTCCACTGATTTTGCTGGTCAGGAGAGTTCAAAAGGTGATCATATGACCTTGGGACACAGCAACATTCATAAATATAAACCAATTGCCAAGCATCCGAATTTTGATCACGTAATCTGAGGCTGCAAAGGTTATAACTGTAAAAAATGGTCATAAGTCACTTTTTTCAGTGCCATTGTAACTTTGAATGGTTACTAAATGAACTGTTGTAAATTGAGGACTACCTGTACTACAGTTCAGCAGGAGACAGAAATATATTCACTGAAATTTTCCATAGCAACTCTTTTCACGTCATGAAAAATATAGCATTTAGTTTATGATCAGCAGTAGTTTATGAGCCAACAATGAGTATACTCAAACAAACCAAACACAAGGTATTCAGCTCTTACCTGCTGAAGTAAAAATTCTCGCTCATCCATATCCATAAGTCTTTTTAATGTAATGCCTATAAGAAAAAAAAGATACAAAACACTTGATATTTTTCACATTTTTAATGAAAGATAATGATGAAGGTTAGTGGGACAAATGATAAATGAAATTATGCACGTACCACAGTAAATGATGTCACAGACAGGACTAGGAAGGGATTTTCAACCAAGGGAGGTTATGCCAATCCCACAAAGCATGCTTGTCACTTCAATAGAAGCACCCAGCAGCATGCAAAGCGCTATCTTCTAATATTAGCATGCAGGTATTCTATGGTCAAACACTGAAATACAAAAATCTCACAAATCTTTTATTGTTCAAGTATGTATAATTTTACAATATAAATTTTAAAACATAATAATCAAACTGCATAGTTGAAATGTTATGAAAGGGACCCCAGATTATGTGGAAATATGATTCTAGCACCCATCTACAATAGCTTTTTTGTGGAATTGTTCAGTATTGCAGAGGCCATTACATAATCTAAGAAAAGGTATATATGTTTTAAAATGCCAGAGACAATTGCATTCATTCATTCATTCATTCATTCATTCATTCATTCATTCATTCATTCATTCCCCTGCATGCTTAAAGGCACTTTCTGGCACCAGAATTCAAAGCATTGCAGAGCCCTACATACTGATACATTAAGACACATTGTAGAAACTCGTCATGTTTTTCATAAACTGGAATCTATCACTTGCATATGATGGTTTTAAATTTTTCCACATTAAAAGGTTTTTCAAGTATAGGGAGTCCCAAAAATTTGCTATTTTTTTAATTGCACAAAAATAAATCTAGATTTCAAAACATCTATTTTACTTCAAAATGTGAAATGCTACCTATTTTATACAAAATAATTACAAAGTCTTCCAAACACATAAGTTAAAGAGAATTAATGGTCTCTTACAAGTCACATATAGAAATCGCTTCTTTAAAATCTATTTTATTTATTTTAAGGTAATCTATTTTAAGGCAAGACCGGATTCATAGCTCTGCTGCCTAACTTTTAATTTTCCTTTTAGATTATTTTTATAAATGGGAAGTTAGCAGTCACAAAGTACCAGTGTACCAGTACTATTATTTACATTTACCGCGTAACAATGCCTTTAGATCCAAATATGCCAAACATTCTTAAGAGATAAGAATGATAGCTGGTTGAAGGTCAGCTTTGGAATTATATCCTTTTTTTTATTAAAGTGTTTAAAAGCTAAGTATCGGATTTCATACACAATGGTACCAGTTGGAAATGTCTTCTCTTCGCCTAACCTTTTCTTCCTTTCAAATAATTTGTACTGGGTGGCTCCCTAACAGTTTGGAGCAATTTGTTTTACCATCAGATGAACACAATGGGATATAAAAGAACAATTCTATTCTGACAGTGATTATGCAACCAAATGATTCACTTCATGGAGTTGAATATGGAACATCCAACCTTTTTATATTACAAGCTTGGAAGGCCAAGTGCTTTTCACATTTATTTTGGAGATCATTAACTGGCTTTTCCCCAATTTAACATTTTTGAGGCAAATAGTAAACTGTTCAATATTTTAATAAAATTATGAAAAAATATGTTGCTTGAAAAAAAAGGACACTTCTATAATAATTCCACATAAAGTAATCCAGAAGCATGAAGCATACTCAAAAACTGACAATAGTTCAAGTTAATAAATTTGGTAAAGAATTTACATATTCACTGAAAGCAAGAATATTTGAATTTAGTGGAAATCATGTAAGAATACATGCAATGTGACTTCTTAGGCATAATGTAATGATATACTGGGCACTGAGTGAGAATTCTTTAATGTAAAGAAAATTATTTTCTAATGAATGGCTATTACATTAAGAGTAAGCTGAAAATAAAAATTTAAGATTAAGATACAAAAGAAAATTATATATCATGAAACTAATTCCTTATAAATGATGTGGCAGGTATAAAACATTTAGACAAGAATTAGAATTATTCAATCTCACCTTTATTATTTTTATAAAGAATTCAAGGAAGTGAATATACCTATTATTCCTTTCTCCTATTCCCATACAATTACAAGAATTGCTGCCTAATGTATATTAATACAACTTTGTGCAATATACATTTCTTCAGTGAAACAACTGAGCAGTATAACTGTACCAGATAAAATAATAATCTTTTTCAATGACAGTTTCTTCTCTCGTCTTGTCTTGTCTCATCATCCTTCATCTTTTTTTCCCTCCCAAAAGGTAGAATGCTTATTTTACAGATACATTTCTCAGCATAGGGAATGAGCAATAATTATCAATTTCTTTAAAACTATTAATCTTTTAAATGGCAGTTGCACAAAATATTTAAATCAATTTTACAATCAAATGAGAAGAGACATTTTAAAATATAAAACTTCATTTCCATTATATACATTAGATACTATGTTATATTTTTAATTTTTCTATTTTTATGTAATACATTGTTACACTGCTATATAGCTATGCAAATTTTAGAGTTTGCATAATATTAAATTTAGTATGGTAAAGCAAATGTTAAAATTACTTTATTCATTAAAAGTGTTCCAAGTTTTTATATGCTCATAAATGTTTTATGTTTTAAAAAGTTTTATATGTTCATAAATTATTTATTTTAGCCATTAACTAACTCTCTTAGAAAAAAGATTGTTAGTTTTATCATAAAACTGCAATAGCATCTTTCATTTTGTGATTTAAATAGAGATAATTATTAGAGACAATTAAGATTTATATTCCAGCAAATATTAAAGGGACAGATTTCTCAATATCAGAAAATATTGGTTTACATTCAACTTTCAATATCTATTTCTTTGCAAGGCATTGCAGAGAACAAATGATAGTTTATTTTAAGTAAATAGACTACAATTTGCAGTAAATATTTAATACAAAGACTAATATAAAGCGAACTGAAAGTTTTTATAATACATAAACCTACATAGATTACAGTGAAAGAAACAGAGGAAGAGAGACAATACTAAATACTAAATTGGATCAAGAGCATGTCATTTATGTATCAATTGCAGAGATATTACCGTATTTTTTGGAGTATAAGACATACCGGAGTCTAAGACGCAGCAAGGTTTTGAAGAGGAAATTTTTTTAAAAAAAATTTTGCACTCTGCAAACCTCCCCAAAACGGCTTGTTTTTCATGAAAACAGGCCCTTTAAAAAAAAGAGAGAGAGAGAGAGCATGAATAGCCCTTAGGAGGCTTGTCAAGTGCTTGGGGGGGGGGGGGGGGGAGAAAAAAAAACGGGCCTGATTTTTGTCAAAAAAAGGGCATGGATAGCCTTTAGGAAGCTTATAGAGTGCTGCTGGAGGCTAGGGTGCAAAAAATTGGCTTTTTTCCGCTCACCTCTGCCCTCCCCAGCCCCCAGGAGCTCTCTGAAAGTCTTCTAAAAGCTAAGCATGGCCATTTTGGTGAAGGGGGCAGAGTTTCAGGAGGCAAAAAATGCTGTATTCAGTATAGAAGATGCACACAGATTTTCAGCCTCTTTTTTGAGGGAAAAAGGTGTGTCTTATACTCCCAAAAATACGGTAAATTAAATCCAACAAGAGCTTGATTTGGTAAGAAAATACTGAATTGAATGTGACTGAATGATTCTTAGTAAGTGATTTTTATTGTAAGTAGTAATGCTTTATGTCTATATCTTTACAACAGAAATGGTATTAATGTGAAGTGAGTGAAACATACACAGCAAAAACTCGCTACTTCTCTAAAATTGTCATAATTTCATTATTGTTATTCATTTAGCTTGAACTTGTCTTTTTGTTCAGAAAGTGTAACAGTATTGAAGCGAAAGTTTTATATAATAACTTGAAATAAAATATAAATGTATAAGACTAGTGACATTTTATCAAAACGCTAAAATGCATCCTATTCATTCCCATGAATTTTCCAATCCTAGCATTCATTAAAATTCTTAGAGAACAAATATTATATTTGATGGAATGTTAAGAAGCAGCTTATTGGAAATTAGGATAATAGCTTTGATTAGACTACAATTAAACTTGACAAGAAACTTGATAAAAAGGGTAGCCTCCATATACATACATTATTGACTACTTTGCATTATTTAAGTATGACATTAATCCAGTGGTAGAACCTTTTTCAAATTTTGACTTTTTAAAAATTAAAGATGTATTTTTGTTCTTTAACTGATGCCAGGTGAATGATGTAGAACAATGATCCAGTTCCTGAGTTTATGATATAATGCAGTCTTCCCGAGATTTACCTTTACCCTTCTTATACCTTTGTGTTTCCTCTTGACTTTCATCCATAGCACTCTCCAGGTTTTCCAATTGTTCTGGTGTATAATCAACAATTTGTACTGAGCTGATTTTGTCCAACAATTTACTTTCTTCTTCCAGCTGTCCACATTGTGACATTGTTGCTTCAGAAACAGATAAATCAACCTGCACAAATTTGACTTTTTCAAATTTATGTTCTTTCAGCTGCTGAATACTCTCACTTTCTTCCACAAAAGCCTCAGATACAACTTCGTCTGATGAGATTAAACTGGCTTTTACATTTTCATTATCTTTATTATCATCTCTTCTCAGATCATCTCTCTTCTCAGAAGTTTTCAATTCTCCCAAAAAAACTGCATCAACATCTAAGGCTTCATGATATTCTTCTACAATTATTTCTTCACTCTCAGGCTTGTTTTGTTCAATGAATTCAGTCTTCTGTTTTTCAAGACAAACAATCTCCTCAATATCTGGCACAATACTGTGAATTTCTTCATGCAACTGCTTGCAGTTTTTACCCTCTTTATTTCTAGTGCCTACTTCTTCAGTCCACTCTTTCATTGTAGTTGTAGTTACAGCAGACTCAATAGTATTGTCTTCTTTATCTACACTTTGTTTTCCTGCAGATAAAACTTCTTTATGACTGCCAGCAACTTCTTTATTTATTATATCAATATCAGCCAGAGGTCCATCTATGCATACTGATTTTATATTACAGTTGGAATCATTATCTATGTTTGCATTTGTTTCTTCATGGGTCTGGCATTTGCTTTTATTTATATAATCTACAACAGCTTGTTCTGCATGAACATCCTTCACAGTACATTCATTGTTCTTTTCCTCAAAATCTAAATAAGCATTCAATGCCTTCATATCTTCATTTTCTTTGTTTGCTCCTAACTCTTGCTCATTTTGTTTCTCAACAACTGCATCATGTTTTGAAGGTAGTGACTGGATTTCTTCAATTTTAACTTGTTCTTGTTCCTCTTCAAACTCATTCAAAGTAACTTTTGTAATACACAATGTTTTTTTTGGTTCTTCTGCAGCATCTACTACTTGGTCCTCCTGCTGCAGTATCATACTTTGTGCCTCATTTTCTTCATTTGTTTCACACATTTCTATTTTTGTCCCTTTTGTTACAACATTTATGATAGAATTTTGTTCATTTTTAAGAAATTCTCTGTTTAAATCTCCCTCAACAACCCCATTTTTTGATTGTTCACTATTAAGATCAATACCAGAGGCTTTCATAAGGATAACATCTACCAATTGTGGTGAAGTAGAAATTGTCATGTGGCCATTATTTATAAAATCTAAAGCTTCCCAAAATACTTCACTATTCCCTTCTGACTCATCAACTACAGTATCTATTTGTTTTTCTTTATTTTGCTGTTGTGAAACTATTTCTAAATTTGCATGTATTTCCTGATTTATCTCAATACTTGAATCTGCCATATAATTTTGATTATGAGTTACATTTATATTTCTATCAGACACTTTCTCGTCTAAAATATGACTTGGTGAAGCCTCTTCAACTTTTAATTCACCTGAATAGCTTTTTCCAAGAGAATAAACCATTTCTGGGATACATTCTGAGTAACATTTTACAGGATCCTCAAGTCCACTATTTAATTTCAGTGTTGATGTAATTTTGGCTTCAGTGGCTTTCTTAGTCTCTACATTTTCATCAGCAGGCAATGTCTTTATTTCCAAACATTTGAGAATGATTTCCTGATCCTTAGTGTCCTCTGTGTTTTCCTCATGCTCAGAATTCTGCAAGATTTCCTTTTTCCCAATATTCTCCAAAATCTCATTTTCCATCTCCACTTCATTTTCTCTGCCTAAAAAATCATTATAAGAAAGTTCAAGGGACCACAATATAGATACATCATTTAAGTATGTTATCACTTACCTTTCCACTTAAAACCCCAAGAGTATTAGTAACATGTTAAAAAGTATCCACTTTTGCAAATTATATGAAGGCAAAGGAAGAATGTAACTTAAAATATCTGAACAGAAAAGTGTATCACTGTCAATTATATTGAATTTGTATTACTTTAAGTGAAGAGGTTTTATATTCCCTGTGCACCGCCCCGAGTCCCTTCGGGGAGAGGGAGCGGTATACAAATAAACATTTGATTTGATTTGATTTGATTTGAATTGTACAAATTAAAATTCCTTATTTTTAACTTTTTTAATATAATAGAGCCAATAATTTAAATACACAAAGTTTTATTAAGTATGTTAATTGAATATATGGCTGGGATAAATCTCACTGTAATTAATAACTTATAAATAAGTATTATAAATAGCAATGCAATTAATTTTATAGGCAGGCCTCTACTTATGACCATTTGTTTAGCAACTGTTAAAAAAATATGGTGGTGCTGAAAAAAATGACTTATGACTGGTCCTCACATTACCATCACAGCATGTCTGTGGGCCATGATTGCAATTCAGATAATTAGCAACCAGCATTTACAATAGTTGCAGCATTCCAGGATCATGTGATTACCATTTGCAATCTTCCCAGCTGGCTTATATGTATGACAACCAAAATTGATTGGGTAAACCGGATTTGCTTAACCATGGCAAAAAAGGTTGGGGGGTATGACTCACTTAATGACCACATTGCTTAGTGAGGAAAGCTTTGTTCCCAATTGGGGTCATAAGCTAAGTACAATCTGTAATTATTATCTTAAACTTAACATTTTCAAGTGCTTTTCATATACACTGCTGGGAACCAAAGCAAAGTTAATGTCTAAATAATATATATAATGCTTAATATATTGAAATGAAATTTACAATGTATATAGGTAAAATAGCTTTACATTATTTGAGTTTCCTGAAATTATGAATTAAATAACACCAATTAAACTCTTCTCACCAAAAAACCTCATACTATAAAAAAAATGGGCTTAAGTAATTTTTGTATTAAGGAAAAGTTAACATATGTAGACCATGCCGAATATTATTGTTAGATTGTAAACATTTTCAAGCAAAAAATGATCATATATAGTATCTTAATGCAATGCAAATGCTTACCTTCTGGACAATCCTCAGATACTTTAAACATATGACTTGTCTCTGAAACAATCTTGGAAGAATTTGATAGTCCATCAACACAATCAGACATTTCTTCATTGGTAGCCACTCCTAAATTGGTGATTATTCCATATTGCTGTGAATGCAAAACAAAATATATTTATAACATTCAGTTCCATGTAAAGTATGTTTGCAAAAACTGAAATCCTGCATAATAAAACCACATAAATGCAGAGTATGACGCTAGTATGAATATAACTAGATAACAGTACTAAAACTTTTTCAGCAAGAGGTGATATTCACAGATTATGCTACTATCCTAAGTGAAAACAAATTCATGATACAGCTTCAGACTAGAGAAGTGGCATGATCCACAGTCCTACTCCAGTAGCTTGAAAATTTTACGTATATGTTGTTATCTAATATTATTTTTTTCTAATTTCCAAATGTAGCTAAATGCACTTCAAAAGCAGCATAATGAGAGAATACAATTAGTTAAGATCACAATGATGTGCCACTCCTAGTTTAAGCTTATCAAATAATGGAACACTCAAGGAAGATTCTTTCTGGTACACTGAAACAAACAGCTATTATTTAATATCACTACCTTTTATACTTTATATTTTTTGCTGATGTTTGTTTGCTTGCTTCATCATACCTTTAATTGTTCCTTCAGCAAAATCACCTCCTCTCTAAGATCATCTCGCTCACTTCTTAGGGAATCAAAGAAAACTTTCTGCCTTTCTAATGCCTAAGTATTTGATGAAGAAGCAGAAGATAAAGACAGTAAAATCAGAAAAGAGAATATAAAGATTAAGAAATTTAGCAATAAGAATCAGCAATTTTAGATCCACAAGATAAAAGATTTGCATAAAAGAAAAAGGAATGCTTATTTATAGAAATTTCTCTTAAATAACATTAAGGGAGCCCTTATACGCAGTGGTTAGAATGCAATATTGGAGGCTAACTCTGACCACAAACTGGAGTTCGATCCTGAACAGCTCAAGGTAGATTCAGCTTTCCATCTTCCAAGGTTGATAAAATAAGGACCCAGATTTTTTGGGGGGGGGGGGGGGGATATGCTGACATTTGTAAAATGCTCAGAGAGTGCTGCAAAGCAGAGTAGTATATAACTCTAAGCGCTATTGTTAATAGCTGGCTTCATATTTCAATTTCCATTGAAAATGGTTTCCCTAAACCCGTGATGGTGAACCTGTGGCACATGAGCCATTTGTCAGGGCACACGAGGGTTGCTCATAGGGCCAGGTTTAGGACTCTGGAGCCTTCCGGCTAGCCTCCTGAGGGCTCCTGAAGGTTCTGGAGGACTAAAACCGGCCCTATGAGCAACCCGGAAGTGACTTCTGATTTGCTTGTAGAGTCGTTTTTTGCCCTCCTTGTCTTTCTTGTCAAGTTTAATTATAGTCTAGTATAGATGCCCCCTGCACTCCCTCTGCTTTTGGCACGTGAGCCAAAAAAGGTTCGCCATCACTGCCCTAAACATTCTGTCACTAACTTATCAAGGCAAGCCTCGTTCTATTTGAATTTCTTCACAATCTCTTTTTATGGCTATGGCTTTATATGCTACTCAGAATTGCAACAAGGAGCTCCTCCTTCCATTCTGATAACCAGTGAATTCTACTACCGCTAGAGTTGGCATACTCATTACTGTAATGAAAGAGAAATATTATGTATAAAGGAAATGTAATGTATTGCATATTAATGAAAAATAATATTTAATTCTGCTCTAAAGACTTCATGACCAAAGGTTTTTAAATTTTTAAATTTGCTGTTCTGCTGTTTGTACTAAGAAATATCCTAAATCTAGAATTCACTTTTAAGGACAAGTATTAACCATATTATAATAAAAGAAAACCATTCAACCCTCTTTCTTCTGAAGGCTAAAGAACAGAGAAGTATTGTTGGCTTACCTGAACGATCTTCTCTGGGCGCTGCGGGAGAGTCCAACGATGGGTTAATTCTGTCTCACTGCCCATTGGACTGAATTGAATCTTCTTAAACCACGCCTCTGCTGCTGATGGTCAGATTTTTCAAGAAGACGTGGATGTAGACTGTTCGGTTGGTTCCTTCACATGCCTGTAAGGTACACTGTGGTAGTAGAGTCAAAGCACAATTGTCATAGTAGAAAGTCAATGTTCAAATCACAGTCAAGGCAAAAATAAACAAATAATCCGTTGAAGATAGGGCGGGGTTGGACTCTCCTGCAGCGCCCAGAGAAGATCGTTCAGGTAAGCCAACAATACTTCTCCTGTGCGCTGCTTGGAGAGTTCAACGATGGGATATACCGAAGCTAAGCATTATTAGGGCAGGCAACGGATACAGCCGTGGGTTCCGAGGCGGTGTGGATACTCTGCAACACCCGCCTGTCAAAAGCCGCATCAGGCGATGCAAATTTGTCCAGCTTGTAATTGCGTATGAATTGTGAA
Source organism: Rhabdophis nuchalis (assembly GCA_039707465.1). Classification (NCBI taxonomy): domain Eukaryota; kingdom Metazoa; phylum Chordata; class Lepidosauria; order Squamata; family Natricidae; genus Rhabdophis; species Rhabdophis nuchalis. The sequence goes on from CM077643.1 coordinate 213,105,614, forward strand.
GGGGATGCCCATGTGGCAGCGTGGCAAATCTCCTCTATGGGCGCCTGGGCTGCCCAGGCTGCTGTGGATGCTGCGCTCCTGGTGGAATGTGCCGTGATATTGCGTGGTACCTGCTTGGACTGGAGCTCATAGGCCGAGGAAATGCATGCCCGCAGCCACCTGCCAATGGTCGCTGAGGTGACCTTACAACCCATGGTGCCTGGCTGGAATGAGACGAACAGAGATTCGGATCTCCTGAAGGAGGCTGTACGTTTGATATAGTACCGGATGGCCCTCCGCACGTCGAGCTTGTGCCACCTGCGTTCGTTGGGGTGAACTGGATGCGGGCAAAAGTTCGGCAGGATGACCTCCTGGCTTCTGTGGAAACAAGAGTTGACCTTCGGGAGGAACGTCAGATCCAGGCGCAGCACCACTGTCTGGATGCATTACACATAGATCCTCCCTCATGGAGAGAGCAGCCAGCTCCAATATTCTGCGTGCTGAAGTGATGGCTGTCAAGAAGGCCGTCTTGAGGGACAATCTCTTGAGGTCACAGGTCTGCAATGGCTCGAAGGGAGGACCAGACAAGGCCGAGAGCACCGTATGGAGGTCCCAGGAAGGAAATCTGTGTATGGTAGGAGGTCTGAGGTTGGCAGCACCCTTGAGAAAGCTATGCACCCTGGGGTGGCGAGCCAGGGAAGGGTAGGGATCCGAGTTTAGAACCGTGGAAAGAGCTGGGACCTGACGCCGAAGCGTGTTAGCTGCCAGGCCCTAGACCAGACCTGCCTGTAGAAAGTCCAACACCTCAGGTATGGAAGCGGTGACTGGATCAATCTGCTGAGGAACACACCACTTGGCGAATGCCTGCCACGTGGCATCGTAAATCCTGGTGGTGGAAGGTCGACAAGATGCCTGGATGGTACGGATGACCCCGGCCGACAGGTTGTCTCTCTCTAGGAGATCCCTCTCAAGTGCCACACGGTCAAGTGCATCCACTGAGGCTCGGGATGGGAGAGAGACCCCTGGTTGAGAGAGACCTCTTCTGGAGGGATCCTCCAAGGTTTGGAGATGGAGAGACTCATGATGTCTGCGAACCATGACCTCCGGGGCCAATGGGGGGCCACCAGGATCACCTCCGCCTGTTCCGTCAGTATCTTGCGTATTATGGCTGGAAGGAGGGGTAGAGGCGGAAACGCATACAGAAGGCCAGGTGGCCAATGGCAGAGAAGGGCGTTCGTGTCCTCCGCTTCGGGACATCGGAATCTGGTGAAGAAACGCGGAAGGTGCGCATTCTCCGGGGTGGCAAACAGGTCGACTGCCAGTTGACCAAACCTCTGCGTGATCTGGTGAAAGAGGTCCGGATGTAGGCGCCACTCTGAGTTGTCGATCGTGGTCCTGCTCAGCCAGTCGGCCCGAACATTGCTCTCTCCGGAGATGTGCTCCGCTCTGATCGATAGCAGGTGTTTCTCGGCCCAAAGGCCCAGTCGCTTCACCTCCGCCATCAACGACTTGGACCGGGTGCCCCCCTGCCGATTGACGTGGGCCTTGGTTGCAACATTGTCCGTTAGCAGGAGGACATGGGCACCCTGGATCGATGGGAGGAATTGACGTAGGGCTAATCTGACCGCTTTCAACTCTAGCCAATTGATGCTGTGCTTGAGATCGTTGGGTGACCACCTGCCCTGAGCGACCTGATCGTCGAGATGCGCTCCCCAGCCAAAGAGGCTGGGGACCATGGTTACCACCTTACCACCACGTGATCCGGCCTCGCAAAACAGACACCCCCGTGTCAGAGCTGAGGAGGTCCACCACCTGAGGGACCTCTGTACTTCGTTTGGCACTGGAACCTGGACTGGAGAGTTGCTCTCCTTGGCACGTTGGTAGGGCAGCAGGCACCACTGTAGCTGTCTGGAGTGTAGCCTTGCCCATGGCACAATTGAGAGGCAGGAAATCATCTTGCCGAGAAGTTGGGACAGCTGGACAACGGGAGCCGTCCTGGAACGTTGAACTTGCTGCACCAGCTGGATCAGACTGGAAGCATGGTCCGGTGACAGAAAAACCTGGCAGGTCTGAGTGTCTATGAGGGCTCCCAGGTGGATAAGCCTGGAGGTGGGCACCAGGTGACTCTTCATGTTGATGGAGAACCCGTGGTGTTGGAGGGTTCTCATTGTCAGGCGAAGGTCTCTGACAGCTTGTCGGTATGAGGAGGACTGGAGGAGAATGTTGTCTAGGTACGCCTGTAATCGGATGGGGCGTGACCTCAGGGACGCTACCACTGCTGCCAGTACCTTCGTGAATGTTCTGGGGGCTGAGGACAGGCCGAAGGGAAGTGCCCTGTACTGATAGTGTTGCCCCCCGTAATAGAACCGGAGATACCTGCGGTGAGTTGTCCGAATAGGAATGTGGAGGTAAGCCTCCCGGAGATCTATGGATGTTAAGAGATCTCCTGGCCTGATGCTCCCTAAGATGGAGTGGAGGGACTGCATTTTGAAGCGTTTGTACGCCAGGTGAAAATTTAGCTTCTTTAGGTCAAGGATTCCCCTCCAACCCCCCCGAGCTCTTGGGTACCAGGAACAGGATGGAGTAAAAACCTGGCCCTTCTTGACCTGCAGGGACCGGTTCTATGGCCTGAATTTCCCTTAGGTGCTGAATTTCCTGCTCCATCAGGGACCTTTTGGCAGGGGAGGATGGAGTGGGACAGCGAATGAAGTGACGGGGAGGGAGGGATAGGAAGTCTAGAGTCAGACCCAGGCGGATCGTTTGAAGGACCCACTGATCTGACGTGGCCTGCTCCCACCTGTCCTGAAATAGCTGCAGGCGACCTCCGATGGGAGCCGTCTGCCTGGAGTCACTTATAACGGCAGAAAGGCCTGGAGCCCGATCCGCCACGGTAAGGGCGTTTGGAAAATGATTGCTGACGTCCCCTGTCCCGAAAGGACTGGCGGTCCTGTGACCTGTCAGACTGCTGGTGGTACGGATGGTGAAATTGCCCCGAGCTGGTGGAGGGTTCAGAGGAACGAAAGGGCTGCTTCCGAAAGGAACCAGAGCCCTTGCGTTCAGGCTTCTTAGCAACAGATGGCATGACCTTTTTCTTGTCCTTGTTTTCAACAAGGACACAGTCCAAGGCCTCCCCAAAGAGACTACCACCCTTGAACGGAGCGGAAGCCAATTTCCACTTTGAACGCATGTCAGCATTCCAATGGCGGAGCCACAGGAGGCGTCTGGTGGTAACGTTAGAGGCCAGGGCTCGGGATGAGAATTTAGCAGAATTGAAGGTGGCATCTGCTGTGTATTCAACAGCTGCCATAATTTTGTTCAATTCCTGCCTGGTTTTGGTGTCAGTGGCTGGAGTCCTGACAGCAAGCTGCCTAAGCCATTTGAGGGTGGCCCGAGACAGGAAGGAAGCGGACGTGGCAGATTTTATTGCCCAAACCGCTGTTTGGTGGGTCTTATGGCAAGCCCTCTCGGAGCGCTTGTCTTCTGCCTTAAGTCCCTCCCAAAGGTCAGTAGGAAGGACCGAGGAGGGCGTAAGGGCCTGGACTGGTGGATCCACCTCAGGCAATTTCAGGAGATCCCCCAGGGTGGCATCCACTGTGTACAACTTCCTATCATTATTGCTAGGGGTAGCCATGGTGCCAGGTTGGATCCATTGGCGTTGGACCACATTAAGAAAAGTTTGGGCACTGGAATAATCGCCTGCACAGTGACTGGCTCATCAAAAAGCCCTTCATCATGCTCATCATCCACCTGGGGAGCAGGGTCTGGAGTGGTGACCCCCATGCGAGTGGAAACTTTGGCCTTGCTGAGAATGGTCTTAAAAGAAGCATTTTTAAAGAGACCCTTAAAGGCAGGTTTGTCAGGCACTGCGCCCTCATCACCTGAAAATTACTGCTCAGGTGTGATGTCCTCATCCACAGCAAAATCCTCGCTGTCCTGTGAGGAATGCGGGGAAGGGGACCTGTTGCCCCGAGACCTGGATGACCCCCCCAGCAGGGGTAGACCTGCGAATTCTCTTAGCTTTCTGATGCATGCCTTTCTCAATGCCCTGAGAAATGGCCTTGGAAATGACTGCCTGCATTTCAGCTGATAGGGCTGGCCCCTGGTCCTCTGCAGGCCTGGATCTTTTAGTGGGCCTAGCCGGAGTAGGCTGGGATACAGGGTCTGCAGAAGAAGGAATTTCTACCTCCATGTCCAAGGAGTCATGGAACAAATCCTCATTTCCTGCAATGGAAGAGTCTGGAGATTCATCAGAGGAAAACTCCTGCTCTTCCTGTTCCTCCTCTGTTAAAGGGGAATTTTCAGGGACAGGGACAGAAACCTCTGAGGCATCTGGTGGTGGAATGGCGCTAGAGGTTGTAGCAGTAGTGCGTTGGGCCCTTTCAAATTGCTTATCCAAAGCCTTGTGGAGTCTAAGGGCTGTCCTTGGTCTTGTCCTGCTTCTTTTTCCCTGCCTTGCTGATGGCCTCTGAGGCAGCCTTGCTGGCCTGCCTGATAGGGGCTCTGCTGGAAGAAGGCCCTGCCTGTACACTGGAACCAACCCAGAACATGTCCTGGGCATGAAGCTGAATTGAAAAATCTGACCATCAGCAGCAGAGGCGTGGTTTAAGAAGATTCAATTCTTCGACTTCCTTCCGGTCTTCCGGAGGCGACGGTCGAGTCTTGGGACTCGTCCGCCGCTTTGTTGCTTCTACGGCCCCTCAGGGGCAGGGAGTTCTTCTAAAGGATTCCCGCTGTACGGGCGGCTTGCGGGGAATCCCCCCATCCCGACGGCGGTCGGGGGGGTTCCCTGGCTTCGACCTAGGCGTAGGAGAACAGGCTGCGGGGGGGCATCGTCCCCTTTGCCGATGGAGGAGCGGAAATATCTAGCTGTTTCTACGAAGAGCTGAAGCGCCGGTGTTGGAGGCACCACCGAGGCTCTGGCTGCGAATTGGATTGTGAGTGATATTATTTTAATGCTTGCAACTTTCAGCTTGAAAGAGGTTGGAGGGGGGAGTTTGTAATATCCCCCCTCAGAATGAAAAAAAGCGGCGTTTAAAAATGCTCCTCAGGCTTGGGGAAGCGGAGAAATCAACATCCGATTTTTTTAAACTATAAGTGAAAGTCTTTCCTGTATTACCTTTGGATACTTAGTATCGAAGTCTGGCAACAATGAGACAATTTATTGCTTGTTAACTCCCGATGGCTTCCAGATGGGCGGGGGAAGATGGCGTTCCTTTGTTCTCTACAGACACACTCTTCTTGGAAAACTACTGACATTCCCTTTTGTTCAGGACTGCCTTTCTCTTTTTATTAATGATTGCATATAATGGATTAATTGGACCTTTCCCTGAAGTGCCTTCCTTTTTTCTTTTTACCTGATTGTTTTTAAGAACTTGGTTTCTCTTTGGATTATAACTAAATGAAATTGTGACTTTGATCACCGGAATCTGCTCCCACCTTGTCTCACAGACTCCTCTCCAGCAGACGCCATTTTACTGACTAAAACTTACATCTTTCATTATGGCTTCAAAAAAGCAGACGCATCAACCTAAAATCACTTCAATGTTACCTGAAAAATCAGATACGGATGCTAAATTAGCAGCAAAGGATGAAACTCTTCAGAACATTATGAAAGAAATTAAAGAAATGCGGAAGGACCATGTCAGTTCCAAATTAGAACTTTTGGAGACACAGAAGAAATTAATGGAAAATACACAAAAGATTGATGGTGTGGAGCTGGGGTTGGCTGGGACAAGGGAAGAGCTTAAAAGTGTTAATAATGAAATAGGGGATTTAACTGGTCATATGTCTAGGATGGATTTTGAAAGGATGTATTACTTTTTAAGATTTCAGAACGTCCCCGAGTTACCTGATGAAGATCTGGCTGATTTAATGTGTACAATTTTAGCAGATTATATACAAAAGAGCGAAGAAGATATTAGGGGGGACATTGATCTGATATATAGAATAAATTCAGCATATGCCAGGATAAATGAAGTACCCAGAGAGATCCATATTAAATTTGTAAGGAGGTTGACAAGGGAAAGGATCCTGAGAGCGCAGAGAGACAGTCCTTTAATTTACCAGCAGAAGGAGATTGCCATCTTGAAGCAGGTCCCGAAAAAGATTAGAGAGATAAGAAGGAAGTATTCCTTCTTATCTAAAAGATTATTTAAAAAGGGGATTTGGTTCAAGTGGGTGATGCCAGAGGGAATGTTGGTGTTCTGGGAGGGAGGAAGGGTGAGAATTAAAACAATTGCAGAGGCGGAAGCCTTTCTTAAAAAACATTCCTCAATCCTGGAGGATGAAAATGGGAGAACGGAGGGTGCCGCGGCCTCGCCCACTGGAGGTCAGGGAGAGGAAGACACAATTGCCAAAAGACTTAGATCTCAAAAGTGACTTTATTTTGTATTGTACAACTTTTATTTGGATGTTTATACATGATTGTTAGCATAGATTTTACAATGATATATTTGTATCGCTTTCCACTTTGTAGTACAAATGAAAATTTACTGTATTAATTATATATTCTTTTATGAAGCCCCGGCTGGGGCCAATGACTCTGACATGGAGGTTCTCACAATGTCTTTATAATACCTTACCCTTACCCTATTTGTATAAAAATTTGTAAAACTCAATAAAACTTTTTCAATATGAAGAAGATTCAATTCAGTCCAATGGGCAGTGAGACAGAATTAACTCATCGTTGGACTCTCCAAGCAGCGCACAGGAGAATGATCCAGTGACAGATGATGTTGAAGTGTTAGTTGCTGAGATTAAATGTTATAGAGGATGATAAAAACAAATTTGAGGAAGACCACGCTTCAATTTAATGGTCCTAACTTGCTCATCTATCCTTCTCTTAATAAATCTCTAATAGAAGGGGTTATTTTAATCACATTCTTGGAGTTAAATACTAAAATCATATTCTTAAAAAAACCTCCCCTCCTTTTTTTTTTTAACAAAAAGTGCTTGGGGATATAACAGTTAACCAATTTCAGGCACTTTTAAAAGATATTTTGCTACAATTCATTTTAGTATGCTTTGCTTATTGATAATATGCATTAAGGGAATTCCTGAACTCTATGTCAGGCCTGTAGCCGGTTCCTTTTGGGATCTTTGGCCTGCCACACTAATATTCTATTCTACTATGCTGTTTCATTAGTGAGGAATTGGGAGGGGGAATAGTAAGAGGTAGAATGTGATTTTCTCAAAATAAAATTCCTTTCTAGAATCCAACGTCATTCTTTGTCTCTACACCTCTGCACCTGACCGGAACTGAATGGGTAGAACTGCCAGCATAGTAGTGGAAGAATGGACCATGTGATGGACTTGTGGGTGTGGGGGCAAGATCATGAACTTTCAACTGGGTGGGGAAAACCCAGGAAGCTCAGATTTGGGTTTCCCCAGATGTGCCAGCATGATTCTCTTAATAAATTGGAACTTAGAGCAATACTTTGCCTTGGACACTGATTTAATTTTTGATGTTATTTGGAACCCTGACACTGAATGTAATTTGTATAAGTGAATTCTAGAATTCTTCCATATTCACAAAATGTCAGAGTCCTCAAAATCTGCCCCATGTTCCTGCAGATACTGAGATAGACTGATAAAAGGCATAGAGATAAATATTCCTAAACTACTGAAAGTTTAAGCTCAGCCTGAATATTTAAATCCTCAAAAATAAAAGTTTCAGAGTCTTCTAAGATTAGCTCAGACAGGGAAACTGCTCAGCAATGTGGTGTATAGTACACCAACTAGGTCTTTGACTTATGCAACCAAATGTTGGGCCTCTCACATTTTAGAACTGGATAAGAAAATGGAGTCTCCAGCAAGGATAGTAATACCCCTCTGTCCTACCTCTGTCTCAGGCACAGAAATCTGAAACTTTGATGAAATGACTCCAGATAACATTACCAATCTCCCCAACTATTACAGACTTCAAAAAATTGTTAAATAACAATAGATCTCATAATCCAAGCTCATTAAGTCACAAAAATATTTTTAAAAAAAGCTACTCATTTCTGTTTCCCCTACAAGATTATGTTCTGCAATGAACAACAGCAGAGACTAAAACAAAACTTCCCCATCCCCTGTATTCAGAACCATGACACAATACTCTCCCACTCCCTTAATGTCTAACCCTTCTCTATCTGTACACTGTACCCACATCACTGTAAGGGTGTCTTCAGAAATAACACCATTAAAAACAGTCTGCTTTTTCCTGGAAGACTGCACTATACATGTAGCAGCAGTTTTTAAAAGTTTTTTTAATGCAAGTATAATAAAACATTTTCGAACTCTTTAGCTCCAGAGCTACATTTGAAAGAATTACCAAGCATCAGTATTACTTGGTCTTTAAAAAAATAAGAAAGATAACTTGAAAGAAAGATAACTTAAGAAAGAAAGAAAGAAAGGAAGGAAGGAAGGAAGGAAGGAAGGAAGGAAGGAAGGAAAGAAAGAAAGAAAGAAAGAAAGAAAGAAAGAAAGAAAGAAAGAAAGAAAGAAAGAAAGAAAGAAAGAAAGAAAGAAAGAAAGGAGTCTCATTGGAAGCTCTATTCAATTTTTATGTTATTTTTTTCTGGAAAACAATATTGTATTATGAAGGAATTTTGTTTTCCAAATTGACATATGTAGGCTCTCTATTTAAAATTTCAGAAATAATAGAATGATTTTCACTACACTTTGTTTTTAATTTCTCCAGAGTTTCGGAAATTTTTAGACAATATGTACCTTTTATTTAAACTAAAAAACTGTCTCATGTCAATCTGCAGGAAATACGTGTCTGATTTTCGGACACTGACTGGACAAGTTTATCTTGACAAGAAGGTTTGCCATTGCCTTCTTCCTAAGGCTGAGGGAAGGTAACTGGCCCAAGGCCATCCAACTAGATCTGTACCCAAGGCAGGACTAGAACCTACAGTCTCACTCTAGTTACTAGCCTGTTTCAAGCCTTATCTCTGAGCCTAGATCAGTTTCTAGCCTGATCCTTTAACCGTTAAACGGGGTTTTACACTAGCTATTTCCTATATTATATAAAGATGCAAATATCATTGCATGTCTTTTCAAAGGCATTTTGCAGCTACAACTGCACAACTCATATCTTACTCTACCATTTTATCGAATTTATTTGCCACATTTTTAGACCACCAAAGTCCCAAATTCTTATCAATTTAAAAATAGAAATAATAAACAATAAAAATATTCAAATGGGAAGATCTATAAATAATTTTAAAATATAGAAAAACATTAAATAACAAAGCTAAATTATAACCCAGCCAAGATGGAATTGCATCAAAAAATCCTCTGGAAGAGCTTAGTTTTCAGCTGTTTCTAAAAGGCACTTGGATGTCCACTGGGAAGCCGAACCAAAGAACTAGTGTGGCCATAGAAAAGCAATGCAGCCAAGCCCTTGCCCCACCCCCTAAAGAGGGAAGCCACTTACCATTGATTTTTTGATTCCTAGCAAATGCAATTTGGTTAGAAGTGGTTTGCCCCTAACTGCTTTCTAGGGAAGAAAGAGTGATTGGCCCAAGATCACCGAGCTGACTTTGTGCCTAAGGTAGGACTAAAATTCACCATATTCTGGTTTTTAGTCTGGTGCCTTAACCAATTACACCAAACTGGCTTCCAAATAAAATTTCATTGTGCCTATATGAAGTACTATATTTGTCTTCTGAAATCTGTTTTTGGGTGGGAATTATCATCGCCAAATTTACCTTAGTACCTATCTTAGTATTATAAAACTGCAGAAATGGTTTCATTCTCAACTTATCCTTGAGTTTATTCAAATGGATTTTAGAATCAAACATAGTTGAAAATTTGGGAGGACTTGACAGTTCACTGAGTAAAAATACAGATTATAGCCTATTATCCTACAAGCTTGATGTTCTGTAGAAGTCCAATAGGTTCTTCTAATCCTGACCCATTTTAATTCAGAGTTTATAGCTTTTTTCACTTAAAACAGAATATTGAAAACTTGAAAAAAAAACAATGCTACAAAAATCCTACCCCTATCTTTTTTTCTTTCCATTCTATTGTCTCTTGAAGATCAGTTATTTCTCTGTCAAAACCCTCTTGTTTTTGTTGCAGTTGTCGGATTTCCTGAGATGTAAAACAAGAAGATAAAAATCAGAGAAGATAGTTAATGAGAAGGTGAAAATTCAAGACTGCAACATTCACAAAGAACAATTAAATAAAAGGATGCATGAAACAAAGCCAAATGTCTATTTGTAGATTTGAATGCATGGATTTACACTGAAATCTCAAAATATTTCAAGATAATATACAGTTTTACAGATTTTCCAATTTCCCAGTATCTACAGTATCCCCAACAGATGGCCAAAAACAATACATTAGTGATAAAGCAAATATAAAAATGATAGCAATAATTAAATTAGCTATTGAAGAGCTTTTTCTCTTTGAAACCCACTTTTTTTCCTGGAACATACCTGAAAAATTCTATCCTTCCTCTATATGACAACCCTTCACATAACTTGAAGACGGCTACATATCTTTTCTCTTTTCGGGTTAAATGTACCCAACATCTCAAAGTATTCCCCATAAGCTTAATTTTTGTCTTCCACACCTCTTGCTTGTTCTCCTCTGAATATGTACTAGTTTGTTAATATCCATCAACAATGCAGGGCTAGCTGTCAACCCAAACAGGTGTGCAAGTGGGCACTTTGTGATTTCCAGCTGTCCAGTGGACTTATCAAAGTAGTCTGGGGGAGGGGAGGCAGTGGGAGAAGAAGGACAACCTGTTGAGCATATTTGGGTGGCAGCCTGTTTCGGAATACGGAGAAAGCTTTCACAAAAATGGACGGGGAAGAAGACGGCTTGTAATGGCCAAACCATAGAGCTGACAGCTGTCTGATGCAAGCAGTGGCAAAGTGGAACAACAATGGATCGGAGCTGGCCGAAAATTTAAATCTGACTTCTGCAGAGTGAGTAGAAGGAAAGAGGAGCAATTCTGAGTGAAGACCCTAGTGGATTTAAAAGAAGAAGGGTCTCCAGACAGGATGAGTGGATGTTTCTTTCCCCCCCTGCCCCCCCCCCCATTACAAAAGCGGCAAAGGGAAATTGTGGAGTATCTTTAGGATCCATAGGATAGAACCAAGGGAGAGACAAACTGAAAAAGGAGATTTGGACTAGAGCTTTTTGTGGGACTGTATAAAAGAATTGGATTGTGCTGGAGAAAACTATAAAACTTAAGAGGCAAAATGGCTTTCTCCTTCCTTTTTGGACACTGACAATGATTTTTGGAGCTGAGGCAAGACACAAAGAAGACTCCTATTGGGCAAAAAGGAGATATATCTATAAGACTAAAAGGCTTAAAAGAGAGACAGTTCCCTTTTTGTGACTTTAGTTTCGTTTGATATCTTTTGGATATTGGATATTTGAGTTTTTGATGGAGTGACAGCTCACAGTTTGACTGGTGAATTGGGGATATAAATTGTAGCTGTGCCTGATAAGCTAAAAAGAGAGATCCATGGTGGATAGAAAAAACAGAACATTCAAACCAAACAGAGAGATAATTTTGGAAAGCTTTCGAACTAAACCACAACACACATACTGCTGGTTGGAAGTTACTGGTGTCTCTCATTATTATTAATACCAGAAGCACTGCCAATACTGTTATTGTTATATTGTGATTACTGTGATTATTACTAATATTATTGTGTACTATTGCTTAGACTGAGTTTGTAATCTTTAACAACACTAGTATTATTCTTATTTTTACTATTATGATGTTTTTATCTTTATTGCTAATTTAACTAGTTAATTATAGGTAGACTAATAGAGACAACAAAAAGAAGTGGGTTAAAGAGAAAGTTAAAATATGATAAACTTGACATTTTGTGGTTACTATAGATAGTTTAAATTGTGCTTGTGCAGTGGAGGGTTATGCTGGTGGGAGTGTTGGACAAAAAATAACTTTGTGAAAAAAACTGTTAAATATGACAAGCACCATGAACAGCTGAAATTGGGAAAACAATCGTATCATTATCACAACAAAAGAAGAGAAGGATAGTGTTATATATTAAGGAGAAAATTCCGGCTAAGCAAATCTATAAAGATGAGGAGGGAAGGATTTGGATTGTGGAAATAGTGTCAAATCAAAAATGAGTTTTATTAGTATAAATTTATGCTCCAAATAGGGACATGAACAATTTTACAAAAAATTACACAATGTCATCCGTGGTGTAGAGTGTGATAACCTATGCATATTAGGAGATTTCAATGCAATAATAGATAAAAAATTAGACTACAGAAGTGACAAAGCAAAAAACAGAAAGAGAAAGAAGAAACAATAGCAAAGAGATTCAGATCTCAGAAATGAATAGATATTGAAAATACTACTGTTAGTTGTGAAAAGGGATGGCAGGAAAAACAAATGATTGAATGTATGCATGTTAAAATATGATATATATATATATATCTTTTGCCAATTATTTTCTTTTTTTTTAATTTTGAATTTTTATGAAGTATCGGAGGTGACCAACATCCTCCACATGGAAGCCACTAAAATGTTTATATATTACCCTATTTTACTCCTTTTCCCAAAAATACTGTAAAACCCAATAAAATTGCTTTAAAACAAGAAAAAGAAAAAGAAAAGGAGGACTTGGCACAACACAAAAGAGAACTAAGCAAAATTTTTTTGAAAATGCAAATAAATTAGGGAGGTGGTTAGTTTATAAATTGAAGAAGCAAAAAGAAAAAAGGTGGATTAGTGAATTACAAAACAAAGATGCCACCAAAGTGAGGGGGGAAAGAACATAATCCAGCAGTTCTATAAGATTCTATACAGTGACAATGATAGTCTCTCAGAAGAAAAAGCATTACAATGTTTTGAGAAAGCTGCCTTGCCCAAAGTTCCAGAAGAAATAAAAAGTATGTTAAACAAAGAAATAAAGATGCCAGAACTAATAGAGGCAATTAAAAAAAAAGAATAACAAAACACCAGGTCCTGATAGGTTACCAACAGAAATTTACAAAGAATTACAAGAAACACTAGGATAAATATTATTGGAGGTATATAATGCAGTTCTAAGAGAAGCGAAGACACCAGCATCATGGGTGGAAGCTAATATTACATTGATTTGGAAAAAGAATGCTGATTTAACCTTAATTAAAAGCTATCGACCTAACTCTTCGCTGAATATGGACTATAAAATATTTATATTAATAGTAGCTAAACAATTGAAAAGTTTCCTGTTTATACATGTGGATCAAAATGGTTTTCTGCCCAAAAGGCAAATAAGGAATAACATGAGAACTATTTAAGATATACTAGAGTATTATGAAAAACATAGTGAGAAGCAAGTCATATTAATATTTATAGATGCTCAGAAATAGATTTACTTTTCATTGCTCCAGAATAACATAAAAAATAATTTACAAGAGAGGCCCTGACTGAGTGTTAGAAGAAAAAATCCTCACAGGAAGATATTTAACTGTGGAACAAAGTATTCAAAAAAGTAGTGGTTTCAATTTTAATATAAATTTGAATATAAATATTAAAAAGTACCATTGGCTGAAATATTTTGCGTCTGTGATTCTGGGGAGGTGGAAAATATGGAACGTGTTCTTCTATGTTCCTCCTTTTAGACACCTGAATCATATTCATCCTAACCTTTGATTAGTAGATCCTGATCGTTCAGTCTATGCCCAGATGCTGCTCACGAATGTACTGCCTTTTGTTTCACCACATGTAGCTAGGTTTTGTGCAGAAGGATGGACGATCCCTCAGGCCCTAATGGGCCAATTTTCTACTAGCAAAATGCATTTTGTGTAACTGTTGCTTTAAATTATAAATATTACCACTTTTTTGTAATTTTAGATATTATTATAAATATAATTTTAATGTCTAGATCAGTTATGGTTAACCTTTTTGGCAGCAAGTGCCAAAACTGGAGAATGCCGCATGCGCTGGAGTGCCAGAACCTGGAAGAGAGCAGCTGGCCAGTGCACATGCACGCGACAGCCAGTTTCTCTTTCAGGTTCCATTGCATGCATGCACACCAGACAGCTGGTCTTTGAAGCATGCCCTCTATGTGGCATGTGTGCCCTGGAATCTGGAAGAGTGCTGCTGGCTGGTGCGTATGATGGAACACAGAACAGCAGCTGGCGATGCCATGCGTGCCCACAGACAGGGCTCTGTGTGCCACCTCTGGCACGTGTGCCATAGGTTCGCCATAATAGGTCTAGATTATAATTCAGTGTAGGCTGCAGACTTCACTTATAGATATTAGTTTGTTTTATATTTTAACTTTGTCTTAAACTTTATTTTGATATGTGTGTGTAACATGTAGCACTCTATTTGTATTAGTCTGTGACAGGAGTGTCAAACTCAAGAAAGGCCATTATGCAGGCCAAAAGAGAAGGGAGGAGCAGTGGATCCTCTTGAGGTGAGGAGAAGCAGGAGAAGCACATGGGAACGCAGCCCCCCTTCTCCACCCATTAGAAGGAAGATGAAGCCAGTTCCTCTCCCACGTAGCAGGCAGCCTGCCCAGGGCAGACAATCTCCACCCTCCCTTCAAACTAGAACTGATGGGTATATTCAGACACATCAAATGCAAGCATACAGAGGCCGACAGGAGGAGGGAAGGAGACTGCTGATTGAACCGCTCCAGTTCAGAGGAAAGTTTGATGGGGACTCAGACCAGTTAGCCCTATTCCTTGACTCAGCTGAGGCCCACCTGGAATGCTATGGACATCTCTACTCATCCCCCAGAGCCATAGTGAATGCTATCGCAGAGGGACTGGAGGGAGAAGCAAGGGAATGACTGGCAGCCCTCCACAAGAGGAGAGCCCCTCAACTGCAACACATAGATGATTTCCTACAACTGCTAGAGGCCAGATTTGAGGAGGTGGAGGAAAACCTGTATGCAGAAGATGAGCTCAGCGACCTAAAGCAAAGGGGCCGCCCCATTAAAGAGCACATCTTCGAAATTAAGAGAGTGATTGGAAGGCTACCCCCTTTACCAGAGCGTCTGTTAGTGTATTTTTTCAGAACAAGTCTGGACCAGCAGATTGCCCAAGTAATTGCCTACCGCAACATCCCAAACCGGCTCTCTGAGTGGTTCTGAGTAGCAATAAAAGTTGACAGCATGCTGCATGCCAACGACATGAGAAAGCAACTTGACACAAAAGAGAGAGATCAACCCAAAGTAAAACCACCCAGCCAACCGGGAACCACAGCACCACAGCGAGCCTTGAGACCAATCCTTCCTCAAAGTCCGCTAAAATGTTACAGTTTCAAGGGAATGGGCTATATGGCATCCGTGTGCATGACCCCAACTGCGATGCTGAGGCCACAGCTACTACACAGGACATGACTGGAATACTGCCACAAACAGGCTACCCCCATATCCTGGAAGGCCTTCCAGGCTGCAGAGGTCCCTCTCCAACCAGATGAAGTGGGGGGAACCCAAGGCAACAATGACCACTCACCAGAATCCTATGAGAGTGATGATGAGGGCGAAAACGACCCAATGGTGAGAGGACCAATTCACCCTTTCCTTTTCCCAATATGCCTCACAGCCCCAAAGACAGGAAACCAGGGGGATTTTCAAGCCCTAATAAACTCAGGCTGCACTAGGTGCTTGATCACCCTGACCACAGTCCTGAAACTGGGGATCAGAGCAAAAAGATTGGCCCACCCAATCCGGTTCGAACAGGTTGACCAGTCCCTAATGGGGGGAGCCAATGCCACCCACCTGACCGAACCAGTGAGACTAGAGCTAGTGGATCACTGGGAAGTAATCCGATTCATAATAGCCCCCCAAATGACAGATGCAGTCATACTGGGACTCTCCTGGCTGGACAAGTCTGGCTGGACAAGTCTGCAGGCTTATGGAAAAAAGGGGCCCCAACCCCTCTTCCGCCACCAAGCAGAAACTCCACCCAAGCAGGGAAGACCCCAAAAGAGCACACTTCTGCCTTCCTGCCAACACAAATTGCGACTGGCCGGAGAGGAAGGAGGCGAACCACCACAGCACAGTGCCTCCCACTCCTAACCCCTCCAGCTGGCGCAATAGGATACCATGGTCGATGGTATTGAAAGCCGCTGAGAGATCTAACAGGACCAGGATAGAGGAACAACCTCTATCGCGGGCCCTCCAGAGATCATCCACCAGCGTGACCAATGCCATCTCCGTGCTGTGCCCGGACCGGAAGCTGGACTGGCGTGGGTCCAGATAAACAGTTTCCTCCAGGTGTCGAGGGAACTGTTGTGCTACCACACTCTCAACAACCTTCGCCAAAAAGTGAAGGTTGGAGACCGGACGATAATTTAATAACAATGCTGGGTCCAGGGAAGGCCTCTTGAGGAGGGGTCTCACGACCGCCTCTTTCAAGGCGGCCGGCAGAAACCCCTCACTCAAGGAAGCGTTCACTATTGCCTGGAGCCAGACTCGTGTAACCTCCCAGGAGGCCAGTACCAGCCAGGAGGGACACGGGTCCAATAAACATGTGGTAGCATCCAGCCGCCTCAGCAACCTGTCCATGTCATCAGGAGCAACAAAGTGAAACTCTTCCCATAATATGGTCTCAAGACCTGCCTCGGATGGTCCACCCAGACTTGTCTCATTGGAGGCCAACTCGTCCCGGATCCGAGCGATTTTATCCTGCAGATACTCTCCAAATTCCTCTGCTCTACCCTGCAAAGGAGCTTCCCACGGCCTCTGGTGAAGGAGGGAGCAGGTCACTCTAAACAGGGCAGCAGGGCGGTTATCTGCGGATGCGATAATAGTGGTGAGATGGTTCCATTTCGCTACTCTTATCGCCACTAACTAAGTCCTCAAATAGGACCTTACCCGTGTTCAGTCGGACTCGGAGCGAGTAGACCTCCAAGTGCTCTCTAGGCGTCTCTTGCGGCGTTTCATCACCCTTAGCTCCTCAGAGAACCAAGGAGCCAGGGTTGATCGGCGCCGCGTGAGAGGCCGCAAAGGCACGACCTGGTCCAAGGCCCCTGCGGCCGCACTATTCCATGCGGCCACCAGGTCCTCAGTCGAGTCGTGGGTCAGGGTCACAGGAATCTCTTAGGAATCTCTCTGGATCCATCAGGCGCCTGGGGCGAAACCATCTTAGTATCTCTGGTTCCGCCTCCCCACGGTGGGGTTTAGCGGTTGGAAAGTCAAGCCACAGAAGGGAGTGATCTGACCATGACAGGGGTTCGATGACTAAATCCCCTATTCCTAGATCACTCAACCACTGGCCAGAGGCAAAAATTAAGTCTAGTGGCGCATGCGTGGGAGATGGCGGTCTGCGGCTGAGCTCTGCGTGGGCTGTATGGCTTATTGGCAGAGGGGGATGGTCCCCGGCCCTTTTCATCAACTTTGAGGATCGGGGTCCAGCAAGTACCCACCCTGGCGTTCCACCGCAGCCTGAATGGCCCCCTAGGGTGGGCGGACGGCTCAGAACGGGTTGTGCTGGCTGGAAGGTAGCAGCCAGCTGGAGGTGCCGGGCGTTGGTCTAGATGTCGGGCGGTGCTGAAGATCGGCGCTGGGAGCAAGCGGAGCGCCGGAGGCCGGGCGTTGGCCTAGATGTCAGGCGGCGCTGAAGATCGGCGCTGGGAACAAGCGGAGCACCGGAGGCCGGGCAGAAGGGCGTGTGGGCGCTGGAGGCCAGGAGACCAAGGCCGGGAAGAGCCGAGAGGAGCCGAGAGCCGAGAACAGCGCTGGAGGCAAGAGAGCTGAGGAGCGCTGGAGGCCGGAGAGCTCCAGAGGCCGGATACCGAGACCGGGAACGTCGGAGGCCGGGAAGAGCTGTGAGGAGCGCTGGAGGAGTTGGAGGAGCGATGGAGGCCGGGAGCGCCGGAGGCCAAGAGGTCAGAAAGAGCGGAGTGCTGGAGGCCAAGATGTCGAGGCCGGGAGCGCTGGAGGCCGGAGACTGGAAGAACGGAGAGTGGAGCGCTGGAGGCCAGATAGGCCGGGAAGGATACAGAGTGGAGCGCTGGAGGCCAGGTCACCTAATAAGAACTGGGCCGAGGCCTGAGACTTGACACCGTAGGCCGAGGCCTGGGGCTGGAGAGACGCTGGACTGGACTTTCTAAGGCCATACCTGAGACATTGCACCTTATTTGGACTATTTTATCTTATTTTATTACCCTAAGACTCTATCTTCTGTGAGCTGGACTATAGGCTTATTGGAAATTAACTATATTGTAACATCTACTTTAACACCCTTTAATCATCCCTCGAAACCAACTGATACCCTGTAATTAATTTTGACCTGCTACGTACTCAAGGGCCGACCTTCTCCTACTGCGGGAGTCCCCCCTCTCGCAGGTTTGGCCCTCCCCTCTTACGAGGGCCCACCTTGATGAGGGATTAATTAATCCAGAGAGATGGGCGAGGCGCAGTCTCAGGGGGTTTTTATTCAAATTTCTGATTCGTATTTTAGGGGGTCCCAGGGAGGGGGGAGGGATTAGTCAGGCTGGGGGCGGGAGTAATGCCAAGCCGGCAGGCGGAGTTAATAAGGAAGTGAGCGGGTCCGTTAAGAGGGGGGGAGTAGGGACGTTCCAGAAGAGGGTCTTTCCATTCAAACGGTCGTGGGGAGGGGCAGGTGCGAGGGTAGACAAAGATCTCATCACCGGTTGGGAGAACGTGGCCGATGGATATGGGCGGTCACATGTCCCAACCCCTGCAATCTAGATGGTCAGGGCTTACAGAGCCAGAGCCTGAGACTGATGTTATGCAATGCCAGGTCCGTTGTCAACAAAGCCCCCCTCATTAACGACCTTGTGTCAGAGGGGGAGCCGGACCTGGCAGGAATTACGGAGACCTGGTTGGGCCAAGAGGACTTCCTCTCGTGGAAATGTGCCCGCCAGGTTATTTATTTATTTTTTATTGTATTAAATTTATACCCCGCCCTTCTAAAAAAGGACCCAGGGCGGCGCACAGGCATCATTAAAATCATACAAAATACAAAAATACAAAATTATTAAAAACTAATTAAATATTCCCTGTGCTAAAATTAATAAGACTCTAAAAATTTAAAATTATCCCTATAAAAGTCAGAAACAGGGTTTATGTTAGGCCGGCTTGTTGAAATAAATAGGTTTTAAGACATTGGCGGAAAAGGCGGAGGTCCACGATGGTGCGTAGATCGGGGGGAAGGTCGTTCCAGAGGGCAGGGCCCGCCACAGAGAAGGCTCTTCCCCTGGGCACCGCCAACCGGCATTGCCAAGCCGACGGTACCCTGAGAAGGCCCTCTCTGTGGGAGCAGATCGGTCGAAGGGATGTATGGGGCAGGAGGCGGTCGCGAATCATGCATGGTTACCATGCATTTCATCAGTCACAGGCCTTAGGCAGGGGTGGCGGTCATTGTGAGGGAAGGTCTTGAGCCGAGAGAGACCACTGTGCCAAAGATAACCGGTTGTGAGTCCCTTTGCGTGAAGTGGGGCCCAGGGAGGCAGTTGGGCATGCTGATTGTGTACCTGGCTCCCCGCTATGTATCAGCAGCCCTGTCCGAGCTCCTCGAGGTGATCGCTGTGATGGCAGTTGAGACCCCCAGACTGTTAGTCATGGGGGACTTTAACTTGTCATCAGTAGGTGAGACATCCAAGGTAGCTCGGGAGTTCATCGCCTCCATGACGGCCATGGACCTGACCCAAGTAATTCAGGGCCCCACACACGAAGGAGGACACACACTGGATCTCATTTTTGTCTCTGGCCAGTGGATGAGTGATCTGGGAGTGGGGGATTTAGCCATCATACCCCTGTCATGGTCAGATCACTCACTTCTCCGACTCGACTTTCCTACCGCTACACCCCACTGCGGGGAGGCAGAACTGGAATTTCCAAGATGGTTCCGCCCCAGGCGCCTGATGGAACCTGAAAGGTTCCAGATGGCGCTTGGGCCACTACCTGTAGCCCTGACCCGCGCTCGGATGGAGGACCTAGTGGCTGCATGGAAGAGTGCGGCCACTGGGGCCTTGGACTGGGTCGCGCCTTTGCGGCCTCTCTTGCGGTAGCGAACCACCCAGGCTCCTTGGTTTTCCGAGGAGTTGAGGGTGATGAAGCGCCACAAGAGATGCCTAGAGAGGAGGTGGAGATCTACACACTCCGAATCTGACCGAACACAGGTGAGAGCCCATTTAAGGACTTACCTTGTGGCGTTAAGAGTGGCCAAGCGTCAGTATTGTGCCACTCTTATTGCGTCCGCAGATAACCGCCCTGCCGCCCTGTTTGGGGTAACCCGCTCCCTCCTCCAACAGAGGCCGCGGGAAGCCCCTCTACAGGGCACAGCAGAGGAATTTGGGGAGTATCTGCAGGACAAAATCGCTCAGATTCGGAACGAGCTGTTCCACTGGAAGTGGTCTGGAGGGGATGTCAGAGGCGGGTCTTGAGATACCATTCTGGGAGAAGTTTGACTCTGTTACTTCCGATGATATGGACAGGTTGCGTAGGCGACTGAGAGCCACAACATGTTTATTGGACCCGTGTCCCTCCTGGCTTGTACTGGCATCCTGGGAGGTTTCACGAGGCTGGCTCCAGAAAATAGTGAATGCTTCTTTGAGTGAGGGGTTCTTGCCTGCCGTCTTGAAAGAGGCGGTGGTGAGGCCCCTCCTCAAGAAGCCTTACCTGGACCCAGCATTGTTAGTAAATTATCATCCGGTCTCCAACCTTCACTTTTTGGCAAAGGTTGTAGAGAGTGTGGTGGCACAACAGTTTCCACGTCACCTGGAGGAAATTGATTATCTGGACCCGCGCCAGTCCGGCTTCCGGCCCGGTCACAGCACGGAGACAGCATTGGTCGCGTTGGTGGATGATCTCTGGAGGGCCAGAGATGGGGGTTGTTCCTCCATCCTGGTCCTATTAGACCTCTCGGCGGCTTTTGATACTATCGACCATGGTATCCTATTGCATCGACTGGAGGGGTTGGGGGTGAGGGGCACTGTTTTGCGGTGGTTCTCCTCCTACCTCTCCGGTCGATCGCAATTTGTATTGGCAGGGGGGCAGAGGTCGACCTCGAGACCTCTCACTTGTGGGGTGCCTCAGGGGTCAGTCCTCTCACCTCTCCTGTTCAATGCATATATGAAGCCGCTGGGCGAGATCATCAGTGGTTTTGGGGTAGATTACCATCTGTATGCTGATGATACTCAGCTATACATCTCTACCCCAAACCACCCCAACGATGCCATCGATGTGATGTCCCGGTGTCTGGAAGCCGTACGGATTTGGATGGGAAGGAACAGACTCAAGCTCAACCCGTCCAAGACTGAGTGGCTGTGGCTACCGGCGTCCCGGTTCAACCAGTTGACTCCATCACTGGCCATTGGGGGCTAACATCTGGCCCCTGTGGATCGGGCACGCAACTTGGGCATCCTCCTAGATGCCAGGCTGTCAATGGAGGACCATGTGACAGCCGTGGCCAGGGGGGCGTTCCACCAGGTTCGCCTGGTGCGCCAGTTGCATCCCTTATTGGACCAGGATGCCCTTCACACAGTCACTCATGCACTTGTGGCGTCCCGTCTAGACTACTGTAACGCTCTCTACATGGGGCTCCCCTTGAGATGCACCCGAAGGCTGCAGCTGGTCCAAAATGCGGCCGCGCAGGCAGTTTTGGTAGTTTCTAGATACTCCCACATAACACCGCTCCTGCGCAGGCTGCACTGGCTGCCTGTGGACTTTCGGGTGCGTTTCAAGATGTTGGTTATCATCTTTAAGGCGCCCCATGGCACAGGACCTAGTTATTTGCGGGATCGTATCCTGCCCCATACATCCCTCCGGCCGATTCGCTCTCACAGAGAGGGACTTCTCCGGGTGCCGTCCACCAGGCAATGCCAGTGGGCGACGCCTAGGGGAAGGCCCTTCTCTGTGATGGGCCCGACCCTTTGGAACGACCTTCCCCCTGATATCAGAATGACCACGGACCTCCGCTCCTTCCGCAAGAAACTCAAGATGCACTTGTTCTATCTAGCCGGCTTGGCCTAATTTCATGCTGCTCGCCCAGTCTGTGATTTTAAAAGATTTTATTCAGTTTTATGGGGTTAGTTTTTAAATTTTATAAATTTGTACAGGGGATTATTTCATTCGATTTTAACTTTGTTTGTATTGTTTTGATTTTAGTAGTTTTAATTTTTACCTGTACAACGCCCCGGGTCCCTTCGGGGAGAGGGGGCGGTCTAGAAATCAAATTAAATAAATAAATACATAAATAGTGTGTGTCCCCCGGTGTGTGTGGGACCCTGAATTACAGGTCCATGGCCGTCATGGAGGCCATGAACTCCCGAGCCACCTCTGATGTCTCGCCTACTGATGGCAGGTTAAAATCCCCCATGACTAAAAGTCTGGGGGTATCAGCTGCCACCTCGGCAATCACCTCGAGCAGCTCGGGCAGGGCTGCTGATGCATAGCGGGGAGCCAGGTACACAACCAGCAAGCCCAGCTGCCTCCCATGGCCCCACTTAACACAGAGGCACTCACAACCGACTACTTGAGGCACAGTGGTCTCCCTTGGCTTAAGGCCTTCCTTAATAATAACTGCCCACCCCCACCCCTGCCCTGGGCCCTTGGCTGATGGAGGTAACCTGGCGGGCACATTTCTCGTGGCCCAGCCAGGTTTCCGTGATACCCACCAGGTCCAGCTCCCCTTCCGACACCAGGTCGTAGATGAGGGGGGCTTTGTTGACCACGGACCTGGCGTTGCACAACATCAGCTTAAGGCCCTGGGTCTGTTTATCCCGACCACCTAGACTGCGGGAGGAGCTCTGGAGGTCGGGGCGGGCGACCGCTTGTAAACAGTATGTCCCCCCCCCCCGCGTGCAGTATGTCCCCCCCCCGATGATTGATATGGCCCCCGGCTCCCGTCATACCTACCCCTCCCTAGGACCGTTCTGATGGGAAAGCCCTCTATTGGAACGACCCCCGTCCCCCCCCTTGTATCGAACCTTCTAGCCTCCGTATCGCTGTCACCGGCTGGCCTAGCAATATTTCCGGTAGAGCCAAATTTGGTATTTCCACCCACCTCCCTAGTACCCCTTAAAACCTGAGTTAAAAAACCCCTTAAAAACCCCTAAGTTTCCGTTTTCCGTTTTCTCTCGAGATTAATAAATCCGTCATTAAGGTGGGCCCTTGTTAGTGCAGAGGGCCAAACCTGTGAGAGAGGGGAATCCCGCAGGGCGAGGAGGTCAGCTACCGAGTACATAGCAATACATAGCAAGTCTGTATGCCTTGAGCCTGGAGAGGGAATAATAGCCTAGTTGCAAAAGTAACCCTGGAAGCCATAGGTAAACTTCGCCATAATTCTGGTTGGTAAAGATGTTCAGTGAGATAACTCCAATACCTAATCAAGTGGAAGGGTTACCCCTTATCAGAGGCATCGTGGGTGAAAAGTAGAAACATTCAGGCTGATCGCCTTATAGCAAAATTCCAGGCAGAAAATCCAGGCAAGCCTGGGGGAGGAATGCATCCCTAAGTTATACACCTGTACTCAAATTGTTTTGTTTCCCATAGGTTGCTTTCAGGAAGTGACGGGAGCCGGATGTCAGTTTGTGAAGCAATGAATACCATCAAACTGTCATAGAGAGAGGGGAATGCCAAACATACCTGTGGTCAAAAAGGAATCTCAAGTTGGCCTGTGAATGCGCATGTCTAAACTACCATCTCTCATTGGCTGTGATTTATGACGACTGCTGAAGGGAGAACAGTAATGTGGGCAAAGTTCAGAAGCAGATAAAGAAAAAAAAAAGGATGGCTGCAAACAAGAAACCCCTAATGAGGAATGCCTAGTGAAGCTGTTAATAAATCACTGCTTTTTGTATCACAGTATCAGTCGCTTATTATGAAGTAGGCATTATTAGGGTACTTGACAGGTATATGTTTTTTCAGATGCTTAACAATTAAATGCTTAATAGAAAAATACTTTAACAGCAGCATAACATAAATATACATACATACTTACTTACATATGTACTAAAATAGAAAAGGAATATATACAATAACAAGTTTCTACTTTAATGCAATAATACTTATTACTTTTTATTTATTATTAGTCCCTTGAAATTCTATATCTGTTGATGAGATAATTTTCTTAGTTTAGCTTTGTTTGGAAGGAAAAAAGGTTTATCTCTGTTGAAAAGATATGAACTTGGGAAATGTGATTAATTCCTGTACCTAATAATTGCTTTAACAAGATGGTAATTATTCAGTATTTTGTTACTCTTTCTGATTAGCCCCCTGGGACTATTAGTTCTTGAATTGAGTCAGACAAGGCTATTGTTTTTGAAAGCGTATAAACTGCTGTGACTTACATAAATTAAGAAGAGAAATGGTATAATAATAGATATGTTAAATATGGTGGTAAACAAATGAATGATGAAATGTTTGTATTAAAAGAATTTAGTTTTAATATAAACACATACACACACATTATAACCTCAACTTTTAACATAATATTGGCACCAGTAGAAAAAAAAGTATTGTGTTTATTGTGATCCAAGATGAGTTGCGAAAGTGTTCCAAAAACTCGGGGGGGGGGGGGGAGCTGGCCCTATGGTTTTCAGAGTCTCAGGACAAGCAAAGTGCTAGGAATGATTAACTCTGTAGTTAGAGGAAGTTGAGTTCTCTGTCTCTCTGTATCCCCGTTTCATTCTACTTCTTTCTCCCTCTTTCCCTATGCTGTCAGGGTTCAATATGCTGTTAGAATTTGCTTGTAGTATTTCAAAACTCCTGTTTTTCTATCTGTGAGATGTCCTGCTGCTACCCTTTCCACATACCAAAAGCATAATTGTTAAGAGTTTGCTTGTAGCTTTTCAAAACTCCTGTTTTGCTATCTGTGAGATATCCTGGTGGTACCCTTTCCACATACAAACTGGCAAATTCACTTGCTCCCCAAAGATGGAAATGTTAGGACTATAAACCTAGTGTTGGGTTGGCAATATCAAAGGGTTTTGATTAGTTATTACTATTTAGTAATATTTTATATTTATACATATTTATCTTAAATCTCTGTTCGCCGCCCCGAGTCCCTTTTGGTGAGATGGGTGCGGGTTATAAATGTGAATAATAAATAAATAAATAAATATATATATATATAAGCCATGATTGCAAATGGTATCTGTAACTTTAAATGCTACAGTGAAATGTAATTGGCTGCTGCTTCCTCAACTCAACCATAAGAGGGAGCCGCAATCACAGTTAGATGCTGATCTTTGAATGGAGACACTGTGATGTCAGGTTAGGTCGGCAGAGCAAGGAGGATCATGGATTAAGCAACTGTAAGCTAACTGTTTGAGTTATAGACTGTAATTTGATTCAGGACTGACTATCGCTGTTTGTGAAGAAGTAGTTTATTTTTCCACCACAAGTAAAGTCTAATTGTTTTTATTATCAGTGTCTGTGACTATCAGTGTGAAACCTAGCAACATACCTCTGGCTGCAAATTCCATTGCACAACTCTCTGTCTCCTAAAGGAGATATCCCCAACAGTAAGTAGAACTAATATAAGGAACATTCCATCAATTGTAGGGGGACATAACCTGGATATTAATATTTAAATTTGATACTTTAATACAATCACTATTGATGGTAGTAGAATGACCATTGGTCTTACCTGAAGGGTCGTTCTAGGTGCACAGCGATGAGTGTCCATGCAAGGGTTAATTTTCAGCTCCGCTGCCCAAGGACTGGATTGAATTGTTGAAGTTCCACCTTCCTTTCCCATGATCCTTTAGTTTTTCCAATGAAGATCAGCCACCATGAAACGATGCTTGCCAAATGATCCATCCTCTGTGAACACATCAGGTAAGTGCTACAACAGTCGGGGGGGTTGGACACTCATCGCTGTGCACCTAGAATGACCCTTCAGGTAAGACCAATGGTCATTCTCAGGTGCACAGCTCAGAGTGTCCATGCAAGGGACATGCCAAGCAAAATGTCACTAGGGAGGGTGCCCAAAGGGCCTATTGCGATGACACCTCCTGAGAAACAACACTTTGAAGGACCCAACGGCCAAAGGCCGCGTCGGTGGATGCATACTTGTCCAGTTTATAATGGCGGTGGATGCATACTTGTCCAGTTTATAATGGCGAACAAAGAGTGAAGGTGACGCCCAGGTGGCTGCCCTGCAAATCTCCTCTATAGGGGCCTTGGTGGCCCAAGTCACCGTAGTGGCCATGCTCCTGGTTGAATGGGCCGTGAGACAAGAGGACTTAGATCGACCCTGATGCTCATATGCAAGGGAGATACAAGCCTTGAGCCAGCGGGCGATGGTAGAAGAAACTCCGCGGCACATGGTTGCCGGTTGAAAGGAGAGGAACAAGGTCTCCGACCGTCAGAACGCTGAGGTGCGTTTGATGTAGTGCCTTAGTGCCCGCCAGACGTCTAGGGTATGCTAATGGCGTTCCCTGGGATGGCTGGGTCAAGGGCAAAAGTTCGGAAAAACAATCTCCTGTGCTCTATAGAAGAGGGAGTTGACCTTCGGAAGAAAGGTCGGGTCGAGTCGGAGGACCACTCGGTCAAGATGGAAATGACAAAGGTCCTCTCGCACAGATAAAGCAGCCAGCTCTGACACACGACGATCCTAGGTAATGGCGACCAGAAAGGAAGTTTTGAACGAGAGGTGTCGGAGAGAACTAGAACGTAACGGTTCAAACAGTGGCTCCGAGAGCGCTCTAAGAACTGTGGTTAAGTCCCAGAAGGGATAACGGTGGATAACCGGAGACCGGAGGTTGGACGCCCCTTTGAGGAAGGATTTCACGCTGGGATGATGACTGAGGGGCTGAAAGGACCTGGCTGAAAGTACGGTGGCCAGGGCTGCGACCTGGCGGCGGAGTGTAGCCAGGGCGAGACCCTTCTCGAAACCCTCTTGGAGGAAGTCCAGGATCTGGGGCAAAGAAACCAAGAGAGGGTCGAGACGATGTTGAGAACACCATGTGGAAAACCTCTTCCAGGTGGCCCCGTATATCCTGGTGGTGGAAGGACGCCGGGCTGCCTGAATGGTCTGGATGACTGGATCTGAGAAGTGAGCATGGGTCAGGAGGTCCCGCTCAAGTGCCAGGTGGCTAGATTGAGCCACTGGGGCTCGGGATGCTGGACAGCCCCCTGGCACAGAGAGACGGAGTCCGGTGGAATTCTCCAAGGCAGACTGATGGACAGGCTGAAGAGGTCCGCAAACCAGGTCCGACACAGCCAGTACGGTGCCATCAGGAGAACCTCTGCGCGCTCCACCAGAATCTTCCTGATGACTTGCGGTAGGAGAGGCACCGGAGGGAATGCATATAAGAGACCTTTCGGCCACAAAGAGTGGAGAGCGTCCATCCCCTCTGCCTGCGGAGACCGGTACCAGGTGAAGAAACGTGGGAGTTGGGTGTTCTGTGGCGACGCAAACAGATTGACTAGGGGGAAACCGAACCTGAGGCAAATCTGCTGGAAGAGGTTCGGGTGGAGCTGCCACTCTGATGGGTCTAGAGTGGTCCTGCTCAGCCTATCCGCCCGGACATTCGCCTCCCCGGAGATGTGCTCGGCGCATATGGAGCCTAGATGATGTTCGGCCCACGGGCCCAGGGCATTGGCTTCTGTCATGAGCGCGGTGGAACTGGTGCCGCCTTGACGGTTGATGTGCACCTTCGCCACCACATTGTCCATCCATACGAGAACATG
Organism: Rhabdophis nuchalis; assembly: GCA_039707465.1. Classification (NCBI taxonomy): domain Eukaryota; kingdom Metazoa; phylum Chordata; class Lepidosauria; order Squamata; family Natricidae; genus Rhabdophis; species Rhabdophis nuchalis. The sequence goes on from CM077643.1 coordinate 213,133,186, forward strand.
GTGGCCCTGTACCTGTGACCGAAGCTGACGCAAGGCGAGGTGTACGGCCCGCAGCTCCAGCCAGTTGATGATGTGCGTCAGATCTCGAGACCACCTGCCCTGGACCAACGAGTCGTTGAGGTGTGCTCCCCACCCAAAAAGGCTGGTGTCCGTGGTGAGAATCAACCTCTCGGGTTCCTGAAAGAAGGAGCCCCATGCCAAGGCCAGAGTCAGTCACCACTTCAGAGAGCGGCGGATCTTCGGAGAGAGATGCATCCTGGACGTCAAGTTGCTGGTGTTGACCCTCTGCGCAGGGAGAAGAAACCACTGCAACTCTCTCGCGTGTAGCATGGCCCATGGGATGATGGACAGGCAGGAAATCATCTTGCCTAGAAGCTGAGACAAGAGGACCACCAGAACGGAGGGGGAGTTCTGAATCCACCGGATCAGGGTCCTGAGACTGTCCGTACGGTCGGGGGAGAGAGAGACAAGACAAGACAATGTGTCAATCACCACTCCCAGGTGTAGCACCTTCGTCGTTGGTATCAGGTGACTCTTGTCCCTGTTGATGGTGAAACCGTGGGACTGCAGTGACAACAAGGTCGTGCACAGGTCCTGCAAGGCTTGCCAGCGCGACGACGACTGGATCAAAATGTCGTCGAGGTAACATTGTAACCGGATAGAAAACCGTCTGAGGTCCGCTGCCACTGCTGCCAGCACCTTGGTGAATACCCTCGGGGCGGATGACAGGCCGAAGGGTAGTGCCCAGTACTGGTAATGATGTCCGGCAAAGATGAACCTGAGAAACCAGCGATGGGCTGGGCGAATGGGAACATGGGAGGTAGGCCTCCTTCAAGTCAATCAACATCATGAAGTCCCCTGGTCGAAGGCACCCCAAGATGGACTGTAGGGACTGCATCTTGAATTGTTTGTAAGCAATATGGTAGTTGAGTGCTTTCAAATCCAAGATTGGATTTTTTAAATTTTTTAGATTTTTAAATTTATATGTTTTGTATTTTTTTGTATGTTGTTTTTAAATTCCTGTGCGCCGCCCTGGGTCCTTTTGGGGAAGGGTGGGATATAAATTGAATAAAATAAAATAAAATAATAAATAAATAAATTGCTCGGACTCCTCCCATGCTCTTGGGTACTAGGAAGAGGATAGAGTAGAAACCCCCCCCCCCATTCCTGACCCTGGGGAACTGCCTCTATGGCCCTGATGGCTAAGAGGTGGTGGATGTCTGCCATCATGAGCTCCTTCTTGTTGGGACACCTGGGGGTGGGACAACGGATAAAATGATGGGGAGGGAGCGAAATGAACTCTAGGGTGAGGCCACGCCGAACTGTTTGCAATACCCACACATCTGACGTGGTCGCCTCCCAGCGATCGGCAAACAGTTGGAGACGACCCCCTATGGGAGGAGAGGGGAGATGGTCATTTATTGCAGCGGAAAGGCTTGTTGGCCTGACCCCACGAAATGGTCGTCTAGCGTAGGGCTGTCCGCCACGATAAGGGCGCCTGGCATAGGATTGGTAACGGTTCCTGTCCCGAAAGGACGGCTTGTCCTGAGGACGGTCATTGCCCTGGGGATAACTGCGCTGGAAGGACGTGGAAGGATTGGCGGGGGGCTGGGATTTGGAGGCCTTGTAGTTCTGCTTACGAAAGGACGAAGTCCTCCTGTCTGTCTTACAAGAAAACAGAAGGCATGACCTTCTTCTTGTCTTTATTTTCTATGAGGACTGAATCCAGAGCCTCCCCAAACAACTTATGTCCCTTGAAGGGAGAGGACGCTAACTTCCACTTGGAATGCATGTCAGCGTTCCAATGGCGCAGCCACAGGAGGCGTCGTGAAGTTATATTAGACGCCATGGTGGGGAAGCGAACTTCGCTGCATTAAGAGAGGCGTCTGCAGTGTACTTTACCGCCAACATGATCTTGCAAAAGAGCTAAAAAATGCAAAAGAATTTTTTAGCTCTTCCTCAACATTTCAGGGGGGGGGCATTGCAAAGGATATTTTAGCTCTTCCCCAAAGTGGGGGGGAGGGGGAATGCAAATTTTCAACCTCGGATACGAGGCAACTGGAAACTCGACACAGAACACTTTCTCCCTCACTCCCTCTCTCTTTCTCCCTTCCCTTCCTCAGATTGGCTGGCACCAACTATCTATTGAACCCATAAGGCCAGGATGAGCAGTATTTCTCCTAATGGCCAGTGACGAAGGGCCTCAGACAGAAGAGGCTGGGTCCCATTGCCTAAGGAGAACAGCTAGGGTCCTAACAGCGGAGGTGAAATGGTAGGGTGAATGACTGGAGGAGCAAAGGGTACAAGGAGAACAGTCCTAGACACCCCCCCCCCTTCACATACACAGGAATTCACACAGATTCAGAGCATCCATTTTGATTTTTAAAGTATTAACGAAGTTGAAGAATATCACAAGGAAAATCACTTTTGTCAATGAATTTTATTCATGCAGTCTCAATATTCTTGTTATTTGTGGGTAGGGAGCAAAATGTTATCTTCTGATATAATGACAACAGTCTGTTATTTACACACATTTGTGTACTTACAGCAAGCAGTTCTTCTTTTTGTTTCAGAGCCTCTTTAAGTTCCATGAACTGGAATTTCAATGTAGCATGAGCATGTTTTTCCCTCTCAAAATCCTGCAAAATTACCATTTTATAATTAGATAATAATTTTTTTTAATTTATTTTATTAAATTTATACCCCGCCCTTCTCCTTGTTAGGACCCAGGACGGCGCACAGGCATTATATAAAACCATAAATACAATATACATCAATTAAAAATATATTAAATTAATTCACCCGTGCTAAAACCCATTATTAAAACCGTAACCAAATTATAATTTATATTTAAAAGTCAGACGCGGGGGGCTATCCTAGGCTGGCTTGTTGGAATAAGTACGTCTTAAGACGTTGGCGGAAGAGGCGGAGGTCCGAGGTAGTGCGAAGGTCGGGGGGTAGGTCGTTCCAGAGGGCCGGGCCCGCCACAGAGAAGGCTCTTCCCCTGGGTGTCGCCAGCCGGCATTGCCCAGCCGACGGCACCCGGAGTAGGCCCGCTCTGTGGGAGCGGACCGGACGAAGGGATGTATGGGGCAGGAGGCGGTCTCGTATATAGCTAGGCCCCGAGCCATGGAGCGATTTAAAGATGGTGGTCAACACCTTGAAGCGCACTCGAAAGGCCACAGGCAGCCAGTGCAGCTCGCGCAGGAGAGGTGTTACGTGGGCTTGCCTTGAGGCACCCATAACCACCCGCGCGGCCGCATTCTGCACTAACTGCAGCTTTCGAGTGCACCTCAAGGGGAGCCCCATGTAGAGAGCGTTACAGTAATCCAGCCGAGATGTCACGAGCGCTTGAGTGACTGTGCGAAGGGCCCACATGTGCAACATAATGTGTTGCATCTATATTTAAAATGCTTTTAATCAAGCATGTTTTCTTTTTAGTCAATCTATATGCTAACTCATGTATTTTATTAGATTTCTGTTCTAAGCCAGTCATGAATTTATGCCACTATACATTCTAGTCTCTACCATGGCCTAGACATAATCTTTTATGTAGTGAGGTCATACTCATAGATTTACCTGGATAAACATATAGATAAGGGAATGGAAATGAATCACCTTTATATTTAGTCAACAGTTCCATCAATATTACCATCAATATAATATTCATTTAGAAAAAGAGTATTTTAACAATTGTTGCCTAAAATCTAGACCTTTCATGGAGTGTTTTCTTCAACTATACAGCTGAGACACTATGAAGATTTATTACTACTTACTTTGCTTTTCTCTTCAAATTGTCTCTTAGATTCTGCAAGCTGCTCTTCTAGTTCCAATAATGCATCCTGTAGGGTTTCTACTTGGTACATAAAATTTGTTTTCTCGTTATCCAATTGAGCATTTGAAACCATAGCTTTCTTATATTTTTCTTCAACTTCATCCAAAGAGTCCTAAAGATAAAGAAAAATTCAAAGGAATATTTTCAATTTATTTATCAGACCTAAATCTAATAGGTGACGTATGGCAGGCAAGATAATAATAATAATAATAATAATATTTAATAGTTGTAAACCGCTCCCTCTCCCCATAGGGACTCTGTGGACAAACTTTCTTGCGAAGTATGCTATTTGTTCTAGTTTGTCATAGAAGTATCAGAATAGGGTATGTCACAAGGTAATGGCTTCCACTTAAAACTTTTCTGAATGATTTCACACTTAATTAACTAAACTAAACTAAATCAGCATTTGTATACTCACAAACTAATCATGCCAACTGAATTTCAAGGATATATTAGTGTATTAGACATTTAAAATACAACATAATTGAATTGAGTGATTGAATGTAGTGAAGTATTCTTGACATTGACTTAAATATTTACCAACGCGCTATTTTTTTTAAAGGAAAAAAACTAAATCCTCTGAACTACAACACTGGCATACAAACACCAATATTTTATGTATGTATGTATGTATGTATGTATGCATGCATGCATGCATTTGCCTTCATGTTAATAATAATAATAATAATAATAAATTTTTATTTCTAACCCGCTCTCTCTCCCCAGAGGGACTCGAGGCGGGGCACAGGAGAATTAAAAACAATAAACACAGAGTACAAAATTTAAAAACACAATTAAACATATCCTGCGCTAAAAACATCTATAAAAACTACAAACTGTCCCTAAAACTCCTTAACACCATAACTAATTAAAATTACCCTAGGCCAGCCAAACGGAAGAAATGAGTTTTTAAAAGCTGTCGGAAGGAGCGAAGGTCAGTGGTCGTTCTGATTTCGGGGGGAAGGTCGTTCCAGAGGGTCGGGCCCGCCACAGAGAAGGCCCTTCCCCTGGACGTCGCCCGCTGGCACAGCCTAGTGGACGGCACCCGGAGAAGTCCCTCTCTGTGGGAGCGAATCGGTCGCAGGGATGTATGAGGCAGAATGCGATCCCGCAGATAGCTAGGTCCCGTGCCATGGAGCGCTTTAAAGATGGTAACTAACACCTTGAAGCGCACCCGAAAGACGACAGGCAGCCAGTGCAGCTCGCGCAGGAGCGGTGTTACATGGGAGAACCTAGAGGTTCCCATAACTGCCCGCGCGGCTGCATTCTGGACTAGCTGAAGCCTTCGGGTGCACCTCAAGGGGAGCCCCATGTAGAGAGAGTTGCAATAGTCCAGCCGGGATGTCACGAGGGCATGAGTGACTGTGCAAAGGGCACCCCGATCCAATAGGGGACGCAACTGGCGGACCAGGCGAACCTGGTAAAACGCCCTCCTGGCCACGGCTGTCACTTGATCTTCCATGGACAGCCGGGCATCAAGGAGGACGCCCAAGTTGCATGCCCCATCCACAGGGGTAAGGTGATCGTCCCCTATGGCCAGTGATGGAGTCAACTGGCTGTACCGGGATGCCGGAAACCACAGCCACTCGGTCTTAGACGGGTTGAGTCTGAGTCTGTTACTTCCCATCCAGGCCCGCACGGCTTCCAGGCACTGACACATCACCGCTACGGCATCGTTGGGGTGGTTTGGGGTAGATATATACAGCTGCGTGTCGTCAGCGTAGAGGTGGTACTCTACCCCAAAACCACGGATGATCTCACCCAGCGGCTTCATATATGTGTTGAACAGGAGTGGCGAGAGGACCGACCCCTGAGGCACAAGTGAGGGGCCTAGAGGTCGACCTCTGCCCTCCTGTCAACACAAATTGCGACCGACCGGAGAGGTAGGAGAACCACCGTAAAACGGTGCCTCCCACCCCCAACCCCTCCAGCCGATGCAATAAGATACCATGGTCGATGGTATCAAAAGCCGCTGAGAGGTCTAATAGGACCAGGATGGAGGAACAACCCCCATCTCTGGCCCTCCAGAGATCATCTACCAACGCGACCAATGCCGTCTCGGTGCTGTGCCCGGGCCGGAAGCCGGACTGGCGCAGGTCTAGATAATCAACTTCCTCCAAGTGACGGGGAAACTTTTGTGCCACCACACTCTCAACAACCTTCGCCAGGAAGGGAAGGTTGGAGACGGGACGATAGTTGGCTAATAAAGCTGGATCCAGAGAGGGCTTCTTCAGGAGGGGCCTCACCATGGCCTCTTTAAGAGAGGCAGGCAAGAAACCCTCACTCAGAGAAGCGTTGACAACCTCCTGGAGCCAGCCTCGTGTCACCTCCCAGGATGCCAGTACAAACCAGGAAGGACACGGGTCCAATAAACATGTGGTGGCTCGCAGTCGCCCACGTAACCTGTCCATATCCTCGGAAGTAACAGAGTCAAACTCCTCCCAACCAAGGCCCGCCTCGTGCAATCCCACTGGGCCATCAATGGAGACTAGCTCGTTCTGGAACTGAGCGATTTTCTCCTGCAGATAAATCACAAATTCCTCTGCTCTACCCTGTAATGGGGCTTCCCGCACCCTCTGTTGTAAGAGGGAGCGGGTCACCCTAAACAGGGCGGCAGGGCAGTTATCTGCGGATGCTATGAGAGTGGCACAATGATGGCGTTTGGCCACTCTCAGCGCCACAATGTAAGTCCGTAAATGGGCTCTTACCTGTGTCCGGTCAGATTCAGATCGAGTAGACCTCCATCTCCTCTCTAGGCATCTCTTGTGGCGTTTCATCACCCTTAGCTCCTTGGTAAACCAAGGGGCCAGGGTGGTTCGCCGCCGCAAGAGAGGCCGCAAGGGCGCGACCCGATCCAAGGCTCCCGCGGTCGCAGTATTCCATGCGGCCACGAGGTCCTCCATCGGGGCGCGGGTCAGGGATACAGGAAGTGGCCCAAGAGCCGTCTGGAACCTGTCCGGGTCCATCAGGCGCCTGGGGCGGAACCAGATAGGTGACTCAGGTTCCGCCTCCCCGCGATGGGATGTAGCGATTGGAAAGTCGAGCCAGAGAAGTGAGTGGTCTGACCATGACAGGGGTGTGATGACTATATCCCCTATACCCAGATCACTCTTCCACTGGCCAGAGACAAAGATTAGATCCGGCGTATGTCCACCCTCGTGAGTGGGGCCCTGAATTACTTGGGTCAGGTCCATGGCCGTCATGGAAGCCATGAACTCCCGAGCTGCCTCCAATGATTCGCCCACCGATGGCAGATTAAAGTCCCCCATGACTATCAGTCTGGGGGTCTCAACTGCCATCGTAGCGATCACCTCGCGGAGCTCGGGCAGGGCTGCTGCTACATAGCGGGGAGCCAGGTATACAACCAGCAAGCCCAACTGCCTCCCTAGGCCCCACTTCACACAGAGGGACTCACAGCCGGTGGTCTGTGGCACAGTGGTCTCTCTCGGCTCAAGACCTTCCCTGACAATAACCGCTACACCTCCACCCCTGCCTAGGGCCCGTGGCTGATGAAAAGCGCGGTAACCTGGTGGGCACATTTCTACGAGGGGAAGTCCACCCTCGTGGCCCAACCAGGTCTCCACTATTCCTACCAGGTCCGGCTCTCCCTCCGACACAAGGTCGTAAATGAGGGGGGCTTTGTTGACCACGGACCTGGCATTACAAAACATCATAACATATATGTTATGTCAACATTGACCTATGTTACAGAAACTGCTTAAAAATCATTTTCAAAATATATTCATATTAAATATATACTCCAAAGTAGCAAATATGCAAAACAAAAAATCTAATAATTGTTATGTTTTTTGACACTTTAAAAATGTATATTGCCCAAAATCAAACAATTTGAGTTTATTCAAACACTGCAAAGTATGCAAAATTTTGAAACAAGGCATGCAGATTAAATTCAACACAGATCTTTTTTTATATCTGGAAGCTAAATCAGATCTGCAAATCTATTCTTTAATAAACTTGTACCTTCATTTGTTTCAACCTCTGCATGTATTTTGCTTCTACATTCTCAATTTCATCCTTTAACTCACTGACATCCTGAAGAAAATTGCAAAACATTATGAAAAATAAAACAATGGAAAACAGTGTAATAAAGAAAAGAAGTTTACAAGAAAAATATGCCTTTATTATTTTATTAGTAATTTATGCCTCTGCTCCACAAGCTGCACTGGTCTGCTTTTGGGTACAATTCAAGGTGTTGATTTAAAACCTTGCATAGCATGGGTTTAGGTAATCTGAGGAACCATCTCATCCCACTGGGAGTGGCCCGTCCCATCAACACTGGGAGAGGAAGCATGCTATGGGGCCCATTAGTCAAGGAATTCCAGCTGGTGGGGTTCAGGAGAAGAGACTTCTCTAACTTGGCTCCTGCCCTTTGCAATATCTTACTCCCTGAAGTGATATTGGCTTCCAACCTCCTAGTTCTAGGAGATACTTGGGGCCCCAATGGGGAAGCATAATACTGGAGATTAATTAAAAGGCAATCCCACCTTTTCCCCCAGTCATCCTGTTCCCTCCCGCCACATCTTTTAACTATAACTTTATTTTGAATGTGATTTCCATTTGTATTGTTTTATAAATATTTATGCTAAGAGTTTTAATGTTTAAATGGTATAAGCCATACAAAATTCTTCTGATACAAGAAGGGTGGCAAACAAATTTATTTAATAAAAAAATAAATTCATTCCTAGAGGGAAAACAGTTTAAGATGCTTGGAAAAATCTGAAAAATGAAATAATAATGGCCCGAACATAAATAATACCGTGGGGGGAGGGGGGGGGGACACTAGTATGGTTGCACAAAGTCTCAGAAAAATTGAGGGACAAAAAAGACCATCAGCAAATAGCTCAAATCTACAAATATGGAGTCAGGAAAACTGCCTAGAATGAGCTAAGATTGACAACTAACGCCAAAATAACTCTCCCAAAAAGTTATTTTGATGTGTAAGAAACAAGGAGAAAGTCAAGAAAAAAATAGATCTACTAATGGGAGCAGGTGGAAAGAAGATGACAGGTAGCAGGGAGATAGCAGAACTACTTAATTCCTTTCCCGTATCTGTCTTTATGCAAAAGGAAGCAATAGCTCAACCTTTCAAAAGCAATACAAAGGGAAATAGAACAAGAATACAAAATAGGCAAGGATTTGGTAAGACAACACCTATTCACCCTGTACAATTACGTCACTTGGACCCAATGATTTACATCCCTGGGTTCTGAAGGAATTGGCACATATCATTTCAGAACCAATGAATGTAATTCTTTCAGAGAACAGGGGAATTATGAGAAGACTGAAAAAAGCTAATGTGGTTCCAATCTCCAAGAAACTATAAGCCAATCAGTGGGCATCAATATCTGGGAAAACACTGGAAAAGAAAATCAAGTGGTGGATCCATGAGGACCTAGAAATGAATGAGGCAATTACTAGAAGCCAGCATGGGTTTGTTAAAATAGATCATGCAAGACAAAATGTATTGCTTTTTTTGATAAAATGACTAAATTAATGGATCAGGAGAATGCTGAGGACGTAGCATACATGGATTTTGGTAAGGCTTTGACAAAGTAGACAACAGTCTATCTCTAGATAGAACAATGTGGGATAGAAAATACCACCACAAGATGGATTCAAAATTGACAAACTGCACCCAGCATGTAGTCCTCAGTGAAACGTCTACATGAAGGGAAGCCTGCAGTGAGGTACCACAAGGTTCTGCCTACATCACAGTGCTCTTCAGCATCTTAATACATGATCTAGATGAAGGGACAGAAGGGGAACTCATCAAATTTGCAAATGACATCAAGCTGGAAAAAATTGCTAAAAAGTAGACTCAAGATTCAGAAACATCTTGACAGACTTGAGCAGAGATGGCAAACCTTTTTTGACTGCCATGTCAAAAGTGGAGGGAGCACAGGGGGGTCATGCACCGGCTTGCCACACCCATAATGCTATGTGTGGAGGGGTGCCAGAACGCATGCATGCAATCAGCAACAAACCCCCCCCCCTTGCTTTTGGCACATTTTTTTGGCCTTCCCCAGGCTTTCTAGGAGCCTGTAGTGGGCGAAAACAGCCTTCCTGCCCCCCCCCCCCCTGGATACCCTCCAGAGGCCTCAGGAGCTTCCCTGAAGCCTCCGATGGGCAAAAAACAGACCTATAGACAAACCGGAAGTCACTCATATGGCTGGGGTTTGCCCTCTGGAGCCTTCAGGGAAGCCTCCTGAAGGTCCCTGAAGGCTCTGGAGGGCGAAAACTACGAGCAAACTGGAAGTTCAGTTTGCCCAGAGGGCTGATTTTTGACCTCCAGAGCCTTCAGGGACCTGAGGGTGAAAAACGGTCCTAAGAGCGAATTGGAAGTTCATTCCTGAACTTCCAGTTTGCCTGTACGGCTGGTTTTTCACGTTTTGGAGGCTTCAGGGAAGCCTACGGAGGGTAAAAAACAGCCTCAAAAGAAGGCCAAAGTCAGCTGTGCATGCACACTGACCAGATGACAGGGCAACGCCTTGCGTGCTATAGGTTTGAGCATTGGGCCCTATCCAACAAAATGCAGTTCAGTAATGAGAAAAATAATGTCCTGCACTTAAGCAGAAAAACCAAATATATACAGTAGATGTAGAATTGGCAGCGTCTGGCTCAACCAATATTATCTGTGAGAGGATCAAGGTGTCCTGATGGACCACCATTTAAATATAATGATAATACCATTTTATACTGCACTTTGAATACTGCAGTGAGTTCTGGTCTCCACAATACAACAAAGATGTTGAGGCCATAGAAAGTGTGCAGAGAAGAGCAGCAAATATGATAAGGGGTCTGGAGGCTAAAGGTTATGATTAACAGTTAAGGGAACTAGGTAAGTCTAGCTATCAAACAGAAGAATCAATGGTGACCTGATAGCTGTTTTCCTATACTCGAGGGACTATCACAAAGAAAGGGGGTGGTCAACTTATTCTCCAAAATTATCAGAGGGGAGGACAAGAAGCAATGGGTGGAAGTTCAGACCCCAAATTGTGATCAGATCCTGTGCTGGGAAACCAAGCAAAGCCATTCACCATTAATAAAGACCTTACCTTAATTTCTCTAATAGATGCTTCTGTATCAGTTGAGATAGAAGTATCCCCACTGCCTCGGCGAGAAAAGGTTCCAACCAGGGAGGCTAGGGTAGCTGCTGACAAGCTTGATGCAGTTTGGATTCCCTGCAATTACACACACACACACACACACTATATATATATATATATGTATAAGTGATGTTTATGAGACAGTTTATTATAAATTTTTACAGATAGTCCTTGAGTTATGACCAGAATGAAGCCTTCCCATTGAAAGTCCCATTAATAACCTGCTCTTCCAGTGTATTAGTTAAACAAATGTACAGGTCATTAAGTAAAGTTCAGGGGTAGGGAGATCCTGGGAAGCCTAGTTCAGGCACAGGCCCATCTATCTCGGGATTCCCAGTGTCTCCCCCACCCCACCTCAATATACCCCATGTTCCCCCTATTGAAATAGTTTGGGATGCAAGTAAAGCTTATATGCGTGGGGTCCTGATACATATGAATTTTAAACATAAACACAGCAGACAGAAAAAGAGAATAGAATTGGAAGAAGAAATAAAAAAGAAGGAACAGCTACTTATAGCAACTCCAAAAGATGGGTCACTTCAGATGGCAATAAAGCTGTTGAAAGATCCATTTCAAATGCTTATATCAGAACAAACAGCAACTAACTTACAATTTGCTAAACATAATACCTTTGCTAATGCTAATAAACCTGGTAGGTGGTTGGCTTATACCTTGAGAAAGAACACGAATAATAGAATTATTGATAGAATTCAGTATGGAGAAAAAACGGTATATCAACAAGATTTGATTAAAAAATCATTTGTGGACTATTATGCTAAGTTATATGCACAGGACAATATACAAAATAAGCTAGTAGATGATTACCTGGAAGGAAAAAGGGTTACTAAAATATCCTTGCTTCAAAAGGCAAATTTGGAACGTTTGATAACTGCTGATGAGATTAGCCTAGCTATAAGCCAACTTAAACTAGCTAAGGCTCCAGGGACTGATGGTTTGACTGCAATTTATTATAAAACTTTACAATTGGAGATGATTGAACATCTTACAGAATTATTTTGCAATATACAGCAAGGAGGCAAAATACCCTCCTCATGGAAAGCAGCTTTTATATCGCTGATACCTAAAGACAAAGATGGCCCTAAAAAACCAGAGGATTACAGACCGATATCTCTTTTGAACACAGATTATAAAATATTTGCTAAAGTACTAGCCAACAGATTGATGCCAGTTATCCAAGAGGTTATTCATCATGACCAAGCAGGATTTATTGAAGGTAGATATATGAAGGAGAATGTAAGGCAACTCATAGATTTAATTGACTATCTTGATAAGAATAAGCAGATCTCTGCAGTGCTGGTTTTCTTGGATGCGGAAAAGGCCTTAGATCGAGTGAACTGGAACTTTCTAACCAAGACTTTGGAAAAGATGGATATGGGAATACGATTTCGACAGGCGATTGGAGCAATATACCAGCAACAAAATGCACAACTTATTATTAATGGAAATTTGTCTACGACTTTTGAGATACAAAAAGGTACAAGACAAGGTTGCCCATTATCTCCATTGTTATTTATTTTAACTTTAGAAGTCTTGTTGAATACAATTCGGGACTCAAATTCCTTAAATGGTATAGTTATTAGGCAAAAGGAATACAGAACTAGAGCATTTGCTGATGATCTGGTTGTTACCCTTTCACATCCTTTGAATTCAATAATCCAGATGAAAAATATTATAGCAGAATTTGGCATGGTGTCTGGGTTTAGACTAAACCAAAACAAAACGAAAATGATTGTTAAAAACATGATAGAGACTCAAAGAAAGAGACTTGCAAGTTTGGCAGGTTTTGAAATAGTTTCCAAGGTCAAATATTTAGGTATACAAATTGCAGACTCAAATACAAAACTCTTTCAAAATAATTATGAAGTGTTGTGGCAAAAGATACAGAAAGACCTACAAGCATGGAAAAAGTTACAACTATCTTTGCTTGGAAGAATTTCAGCAATTAAAATGAACATTTTACCTAGATTTATTTTTTTATTCCAGATGATACCGGTGCTCAAATCAGATAAAATTTTGTTAGAATGGCAAGCAACATTAAATAAATTTGTTTGGAAGGAGAAAAAACCGAGAGTAAAGATGGAAGATTATGCAAGATACTCGTGAAAGAGGTGGCCTTAGACTCCCAAACCTTCGATTGTATTATGAAGCAGTGGCATTGATGCACGTAGCAGAATGGTTTGGGAAAACAAAAACTGAATTGCTGAATATAGAAGGTGTCAGCCGTCGCTTCTGATTTATTTCTATGCTGCTTGGCTGCCATGGAAACGGGGAGGGTGGGACGCTGGGGTTTCATTTATGAATGCTGGTGGACGATTGGTGGAAGATGTTCCCGGCTGGTGTTATCTTTGGTCTAACGGTCTCACATTCCATGCTGGTGATGACCTGCCCACCTGATGTCGGAGAAGAAAGTACATTGGACAATGCTAGGGGGGGTTAGGGCTATTGGGGTGGGCTTAAGCAATAATACTCACTGTTCGCGCCTAAACTAGTTACTCTCTGCTTCACTATGGTCTGTTAATTTTGGGTATTCAGTAAAAGTAACCTTATTCATTCCAAACAATGTTTAAGTGTGGTCTTTCTTGAGTACTATAAGAAACTGACCCTGACATTAAGCAGAGAGTCATAAAAAACCACAACCTGATGTCGGAACTTGCCAAAGAGGAGCCTCCTGCTTCAGAGGACTTGCCAGCCCACGCCCCCGAAGAGACTGGAGCTCTGGGTGAGACTGCATCCAATATACCTGTTCCAAAAGACGACCCGAGGTCAGTGATGGATTTTTTAGCCGGCCTAGATTTAAACCCGGTAGCCGAAGAATCAGCAAAACCCTATCGCTGGTCAGAAGGTGTGGGAATGACGGGAGACGTAGGCTCGGGGGTCAATACCATCAGACGCCGCCGCTCCTCTCCCATGCCATCCATATCTGAGCTTTTGAAAGAAGAAAGGGAATTAAAGGAGATGGCTAATGAATTACTCCGCCAGGCCAGTGACAAGAGGGAAGCCCTGGATAAACTCTGGGGGGGGGCATTATTTGGAAGGCGAACAGAGAAAAGAGACTGCCACGGCTACTGCTCAGGAGATCAGACGAACTACCCCTCCCCCTCCTGCTCAAGCCGGCAGAGAATTACAGAGGGAAATTCCCCCCCCCCCCGCCGAGCTGCTAAACTCCCTCCCTTGGGCATTAAGTTTGACGGTGACCCAGAAAGTTTAGCATTTTTTCTGCTTCACGTTAATGATTTTGTTAAGCACTACGCAGATGATTGTGATGTTAAAATTAGAATTGTCTCTTTCGCCTTGGAGAATAAAGCTGCCAAATGGCTGGTTTCTCTGCATAATACTCACTCACCCTTGTTACGGGACTTTGAACGCTTTATGACTGCGCTTAGAAGACGTTTCGAAGACCCCCGAATTGAAAGAAAGGCAAAAATAAAGATGAGAGATTTGCGCCAGGGAGATATGTCTGTACAGGAATACACCCAAATTTTTCAAGAACTTTCTGTTTTTATGGTGGGCTATAGCGACAGGGCGTTAATGGATCTTTACACAGAGGGGCTAAATAAGGACATTTATCAAACGTCTGTGAACAGATACCGGCCCGATTCCCTAGATGATTGGATACAATTGGCCGGGGATGTTGAGCTGGACCAGGCCCAGTCACTAGATCCAGCCCGTTTTGAGAAGAAGAAACTATTTGAAAGCCCCAGGCCCCGGTCTCCTGATAAGGATTCCCATAAGCAGAGGGGCGGGCGCAGATCGACTCCAGCTCGCCCAGGCTCTTGTTTTCGCTGTGGGAAGGAGGGGCACTGGGCAAACAACTGCAGATCTAAACAACCGCCACGCCCACATTCTTCTACTGAGACTAGAAGGCCAACTAAAACTCCAAGCGTGCGCAGTAGGCGTGATGACTGGGGTGGAGCCGCTTGACCTTTCCGCTGACCAACCTGAGGCCCAGCCCGATGACTGGGAAGGAGACTCCGCCTCCTCTGACGATAATTTGGTAAGTCGCCGATCCGGGCCTCTTTATATTCATTTAAAGCTTATAGTTCCATCTAGTGGCCGTAGCTGCAACACGCAAGCTCTCATTGATTCCGGTTGCTCCCGCTGTCTGATCAGTCAAGATCTTGTTTACGCCATGGGATTCCACTTAAAGAATTTAAAAGTACCTATTGCTTTTTGCCAAATGGATGGTTCTGTAGCGGGGGGAAATCCTGCAACCTTTGTTACTGAGCCCCTTCAAGTTTCTATTGGTGAGACACATAATGAAACTATTAATTTTATCGTGGCTCCCATAGCTGATAATGCTGTCATTTTGGGAATCAACTGGCTTCGTAAATGGAATCCCCTTATTAACTGGAAAGAGGGATGGGTGCGTATACCTTTATTGCCACCAGACCATGCCTTTACACTTTCAGATCACAGCCGTGATTCTCCCCTTGATCTGACTCCTGTTAGGGAACCTGCAGGCCCCACATTAGCTCTTCCACCACCCGAAATCATTCCTGGAGAGGACAAGATTCCTAGCGAATATTGGGACCTTAAAGACACTTTTAGCGAAAGGTCTTGTGATTCGCTTCCTCCTCACAGAGCTACTGATTGCTCTATCGATTTTCTCCCGGGGTGCAACTACCTAAACCTCGACTCTACTCTATGACGCCATGTGAAATGGAAGAGCTACGCAAATTCATTGATAAGAATCTAAAACGGGGTTTCATTGAACCTGCTAGGCCACGCGTGGCCGCACCGGTGATGTTTAGGGAGAAGAAAGATGGTACTCTGCGCTTAGTTCAGGACTACTCTTACCTTAACACTATTTGTGAACACAATGTCTACCCACTTCCACTTATGAAGGACATGCTAGCTCACCTTGCTACAGGCAAGATTTTTACTAAACTAGATTTACGTGAAGCTTATTATAGGGTAAGAATTAAGGAGGGTGACGAGTGGAAAACGGCTTTCAACTGCCCGCTGGGATGTTTCCAGTTTAAAGTTTTACCTTTTGGTCTTCAGGGAGCTCCTTCTGTATTTATGCAACTAATCAATGAAGTTCTCCACGAACACCTGTACAAGGGTGTCATCGTTTATCTTGATGACATAGTCGTGTATTCGCAAACACGTGATGAACATGTTAAGCTTGTCCGTTCCGTTCTTCAAAAGCTCCGCTCCGCCGAGCTCTACGCTAAATTATCTAAATGTGAGTTTCACCAGGACAAGATTGACTATTTGGGTTATCGTATTTCCTCAGAAGGTATTGAAATGGATCCTGCTAAAGTAAAAGTGGTCACGGAATGGGCACCCCCACGCACTCGTAAACAGCTACAAAGTTTTTTGGGTTTCGCCAACTTTTATCGTCAATTTATACCTTCATTCGCTAGTATTGCGTTGCCCATTACAAATCTTCTCAAAACGAAAGGTGAGGGTAAACCTCGGCCTAGTGCCCCCCTGAACTGGACCATGGAGTGCCAGGCTGCTTTCGAGAAACTTAAACGTTTATTTGCCGCTGAGCCTGCCCTCAAGCATCCCGATGTCAACTCTCCGTTTGTAGTTCAAGCTGATGCCAGCGATGTCGCTGTGGGAGCTGTTTTGCTACAACGCAACCAACACGGCCAACTACAACCATGTGCCTACACTTCTCGTAAGTTATCCGCTACTGAACGTGGATGTGCTTTTTGGGAGAAGGAAGCATTTGCTGTCCGTTGGGCCCTCTTGACTTGGCGTCATTTTCTTGAGGGTGCCCCACATCCATTTGAGGTTTGGACGGACCACAAAAACTTGGAAGCTCTCACTTCATCCCGCAAATTATCCCCGAGACAACTACGTTGGGCGCATTACTTTCATCGATTCAACTTTCGTCTCAAATATATTCCTGGAGGAAAAAATTTCATGGCTGATGCACTCTCCAGGCTACCCCAATATGATGTGTCTAAACTCACGGTTGTGCAACCCATGATTCCACTTATTTTGCCAGCTTCTCCTGTTTCAACCAGAAGTCAATCCACTATGCAGGCTAACCCTCCCGTTGAACTGATTGCTCGAATTAAGTCTGAACTACTTACTGATGAATGGTATTCCGCACACTCCGGTGATTGCACTATCAGGGATGAACTCCCTTGGATTGGTTCAAAGATTTATGTCCCTGCCACAATACGACCTTTTGTATTGCAATGAGCTCACGACTCGCGATTGGCGGGACACTTCGGGTTTGTTAAGACTATACATCTAGTTAAACGCCAGTTTTGGTGGCCTTCCCTCAAGAAGGACGTTGAATCATATGTCGCCAGTTGCCCTGTTTGTACTGCTTCGAAACGAGCTCCTGGGAAGCCCCAGGGCCTCCTACAATCTGTGGCGAAGCCAGAAGCTCCTTGGAAGGAAATTTCGATGGATTTTATTGTTGACCTTCCGAGCAGCCAGGGCTATACCGTCATTTGGGTGGTTACAGATCTTTTCTCCAAGCAAGTCCACTTTGTACCTTGTTCCAAAATTCCGTCCTCCAAATCGCTGGCTAAACTGTTCCTGAACCATATTTACCGTTTCCACGGTGTCCCTAAACGTATCATTTTTGAGACTGATAGGCTCCTCCCAGGGCCTAAGCTCCTCCTACCATCCGCAGACGAACGGCGCTTGCGAGAGGGCCAATTCCGTTCTGGAACAATACCTACGCTGTTTTATAAATTTTCAACAGGATGACTGGGCCGACCTTCTGATACACGCCGAAGTGGCCTATAATAACTCTGTTCATTCCGGTACGAACATGACCCCTTTTAAGATCATTTACGGTCAGGACTTTGTGCCCATCCCTGAATTGCCTCACGACTCGCCTGCAGTTCCCTCCCTGGCTGATTGGTCCACCAAACTGTCTTCGGTGTGGCCCGTCATAAGGAAAACTTTGGAAGAGGCGCATCAATCACATAAGTTATATGCTGACAAAAAGCGAGCGGCTCCTCCAACCTACAAGGTTGGCGATAGAGTTTTCGTTTCTACTAAACATTTGGATAGCCCTCAGAAATGCAAAAAATTGGGCCCTAAATTTGTTGGGCCATTCACTATCACTAAGATAATCAGTTCCGTTTCCGTCCGTTTGGATCTCCCTAAAACCTACCGTCGCTTATACCCGGTGTTCCATGTTCACTTGTTGAAGCCTGAACGCACTTCGCATCTCCGCAAACCCCATCCTGATTCCCCTGTACCGATGATGGTAGACGGTCACCAACACTATGAGGTTCGGGACATTTTGGACTCCAGAGGGTGGAGGATGGGGAAACATATATGTATAATTAATTTAGAAGATTGGGTTAATGGGATATTGTTACTTTAAGAGAAACTTATATTATGATTGTTGGGAGGAGGGGGGGTATAGTATCTGAATGAGAAACGTATTTCAGGATGGGAGGGAGGGGAGGGGGTACAGTATTTGTATGTGATTTATATTATATGTTAGGAGGGGAAAGGGGGGAAAACTTGTTTGTATAAAACTTTTTCAATAAAAATATATATATATACCCCATGTTCTACTTCCTGTCCATAAAGAATGGGGAGCAGGGATAGGAAGATATAGGGAAGGGCAGTGGTGGGATTCAGCCGATTCGCACCAGTTCGCCCGAACTGGTAACTAACTTTTTCTGCAGCTCAGCAAACCAGCTGATGCCACCATTGAGCCAGGGAGTGAGATGTAGGTTGGAGGAAGGGGCTGAGCAGCTGCAGCCTTAGCTCGCCTTCCTCTCTGCTACCAGCCGCAGGAGGAAGGGAAGAGGTGGGGATCAGGGGTCGCAGCCAACCAGGAAAGCCGAACCACTGTCCACCCAGAGCTGCCAGCAGGGGTGGGTAAGTCAGGGGCTGCAAAGGGTGCCTGGCTTGAAGTTCCCAGCCCCGCCCCCCCCTCTCTCTCACACACACACACCCTACCTACCTACCTACCTACTTACCTACCTACATACATACATATCTAATCTCATTTGAAGTGAGTGAGCATCATACAAATAAAACAAATTACACAAATAATTTATTCTTTTTTAAAAAAAATTTAGTTATATTTTTTTAATAATCTTTATTAATATAAATATAAAATATAACATTTAACAAATATAAAAGGAAATCGACGTACATTTTTAGGGCGGAAAGGAAGGTAGGGGGAAAGAAGAGGGGGAAAATAGAAAAGAGAGAAGAAGAGGATGGACATACCGGGGATATAGCTATTCCCCTAATTCAAACATTTTTGTTTGTCCCAGTCTGTTCTATTCATTATTATATACATTTTAACTTAACTATCTGCATATATATCTCTACAATTATCTTAAGTTCAATATCATCTCACTTGTTCCTTGTATTTATTTCACATTTATATTAATTGGTTGTTTACTTTGGTAATCTTTTGTTCTCTTGTCGAACCATATGTACCATTTTCCCCATGTTTGAGCATAAATTGACTCTGATTTGTCTTTTAAGGCATATGTTAACCTATCGGATTCAGCACAGTTAAAAATTTTAGATATGATTAGGTGGTCTGTTGGTATATTACTATCTTTCCATTGTTGGGCGATGGCCATCCTTGTTGCAGTTGTAATATGTATAAAAAGGTACCAGTCTTGGTTCTGAGTTTGGTTTGGTTTAATACCGATTAGGTAATATTCAGGCTTAAGAGGGAAGTTGATGCCTACTATTTCCAACAGCCAGGTCTGTATTTTCTTCCAGAGTTGATTAATTCTTGGACAAGTCCACCATTGGTGGAAAAACGTATCCCTGGCCGTTTTACATTTCCAACATCTATCGGAGGTATTCGGGAACATATGCGCTATTCGGGATGGTGGTAAATACCACCTGTACAGCATTTTGTATAGATTCTCCTTAAATGAGGAGGCCAGGGTCATTTTGATAGATTTACCCCAAATTGTTTGCCATTCATCGAGTGTAATGTTCCTTCCTATGTTTCTCCCCCAGGCGATCATAGCACCTTTGATTATTTCCTCACCAATGTAACCTTGTAAAAGCAATTTATATGCTTTAGAGATGAATTTAATCGGTGAATCCCATAGGATCTTATCAATATCCTGTTTTGATGGGTAAATTCCAAATTGTTTTTTATCCTTATTAAATTTAGATACTGCTTGCGTGTAGGACCACCAGTCAATTTTCCAACCCCTTAACTCTAAGTCTGCCCTTGTTCTAATATTACCAATTTCGTCTATCAAATCTTCATAGGTTAAATTTCTTTTTGAGTTATGAACCGTTGGATAAGTCACTGCTTCGATTGGTGCTAACCATCTTGGGATTTGGATATATAGTTGTTTAATTTTCAACCATGACATAAAAAGGGTCGCCCTAATATGATGGTTTGTGAAACTTTTGGGTTGTTTGTTGTCTTTGGACCAAAGGTATGAATGCCAACCCTGGGGTAGATCATGGCCTTCAATTGCTAGTATTCGACTTCTTTTGAGAATAACCCAGTCTTTGACCCAAGTTAATGATGACGCGTGATAATAAAGCTCCCAATTTGGTAGTCCCAAGCCTCCTTTCAATTTGTGTTCTTGGAGCATTTTCTTTTTAATACGTGCTTTTTTTCCCTGCCAGACAAATTTAAGAGAAATCTGATCTAAGTTTTGGAAAAATTCTTTGTTTAGTTTTACAGGTGCTGTTTGGAATGGAATAAGTATGTCCATTTTGGTAAAATATATGCCTTAATAGCAGCTATCCTTCCTAGTAAAGATATTGGGATTTTGCTCCACTTTTCGAGTTCCCCAGCCATTTCTCCTATTAATTTATTGTAATTTAACTCTTTAATTGCGGAACATCTATTGGTTAGCCAGATTCCCAGATATTTCACCTTTTTAACAATTTCAATTCCCATTAATTCTTGTATTTGCTCCTTTTGTTTCCCTGTAATATTTTTGGTTAACATTTTAGTTTTTTGTTTGTTGATTTTTAAACCGGCCACCTCACCATATTCTTCTATTGCTGTGATTAGTTTGGGTCCTGAAGTCAGAGGTTCCTCTATTATGAAGACCAAGTCATCCGCAAATGCTTGTATTTTATATTCTTCTCCTGTGACTTGCAGGCCTCTAATATTTTTTTCTTGTCTGATTATATTTAGTAGAGGTTCCAATATCAAGATAAACAAAAGGGGTGATAGCGGGCAGCCTTGTCTAGTACCCCTAAATATTGGAATCCGATCTGATAGCGCTTTGTTAAATAATACTCTTGCCGATTGTGTTTTTTATATAGCCTGGACTGCTTTAGTAAATTTAGGGCCGAAATCCATATTTTGCAATTGTTGAGTAATAAATGTCCAATTAACCCTATCGAATGCTTTTTGTGCGTCCAGGAAGATCATGCTCACTTGTTTTTCTGGGTGTGCCTCATAATACTCTAAACAATCAGTTATTATCCTTACATTATCCCTCAGATATCTTCCTGGTAAAAACCCATTTTGATCTTGATGTATGTAATTGGACAAAAATAATTTCAGTCTTCCAGCTAAAATTGTCGTGAATATTTTATAGTCCACGTTTAGCAATGAGATGGGTCTGTAATTTTGAATTTGAGTTAGATCTGCACCAGATTTGGGGATTAAGGAGATGTAGGCCTCAGTCCATGATTGGGGTATTTCCCCTTTTACTAAAACTTCGTTAAATAGGTCTTTCATTTGTGGGACTAAGATCTCCCCTAGCCCTTTGTACAATTCCCCTGGTAGACCATCTGGGCCTGGAGTTTTCCCACCTGGTTGTTTCTTAATTGCATTTTCTATCTCTTCGGTTGTTATTTCTGCATTTAATGTGGTTTTATATGTATCTGGTACTATTCCAGTTTGGTATTTTGTGAGATAGGGGTGAATCTTATCCTTGTGTTGTGTCTCTTCTGCGTAAAGTGAGGTAAAAAAATCTTGTACTATTTTTAGCTTTTGTTCCATAATATTTGTTATTTCCCCTTTGTTATCTTGGAGGGCTTCTATTTTCCTCATTTCAGTTTCTTTTCTTAACCTATATGTCAACCATCTTCCAGGTTTGTTAGCATGTTCAAAATGGGATTGTCTAGCTTTCTTTATTTTATCCGCCAGTTGTTTCTGGTCAAGTAATGAAATTTTGTGTCTGAGAAGGTTAATACTTTCCCTTACCCTTATATTTTGTGGATCTTTCTGGGCTTCCCTTTCCTGATTTTGTAATGTTGATACTAGTTCCATTTTTTTCCCTCTCTAATTTCCATTGTCTAGCTGTGTATTTTATTGCCGCCCCCCTTATTACTGCTTTTGCTGTATCCCATATATTTTGTAGTGAGGTGTCCTGTCTTTTATTTTCAATGAAAAAATATTGGAGCTCTTTTTGGGTCATCCTTACAAAATTATCTTCCTTCATAATATTGGCTCTCATGGACCATCTTGTCTTGGCCTGCATTACTGCCCATTTTATTAATAATGGGTGATGATCTGCCCAAATGTTTGGCCCAATTTCCAGGGATTCAATTTCCTCAGCCGCTGTTAACGATGCCCAAACCATGTCTAGTCTGGACCATGATCTGTGTCTAGGAGAATAATATGTAAATTGTCTCTCAGAGGGATGCAAGTCCCGCCATACATCTTTTAATCCTAGTTGGTCTTTCAGATCCCCCCATATTTTAGGGAGAATTTTTTTCCGTTTTAGTTTATGTTTTGGGGTCATGGCACCTGGTTTGTAGTCTTTTTCTATATCTACAATTGCATTGAAATCACCAATTACATAAGTGTGGTCATAATTTAATTGGTTTAATTTATCTAATAATTTTCCATAAAATTGCTTTTGGTTAACATTTGGAGCATAAATATTGGCTAGGAGGGCCATTTTTTGTCCAATTTTAATTTCCAATAGTAAGATTCTGCCCTCCTTGTCTGCATATATTTGTTTAGATACTAGATTCTTTTTATCATAGACAACCACACCTCTCTTTTTTTGGTCGGCCAGGGATGCGTACAATTTCCCCAGTTTTGGACAAGTCAAAACTTTGAAATGCCTTTTCTTTATGTGAACTTCTTGGAGACATATTATATCGTAGTTTTCTTTTTGTAGATTTAGCCAAATTTTCTTCTTCTTAGACGGGTTGTTTAATCCATTAATATTTATAGAGCAGAGCCGAATTTCCTCTTTTCCATTTTTATTTATTTGTAACTTTCTGCGTCTTTGATCTTGTTTCGATTTGGCGGTGTGTTGTCTTTCCATTAGTTGTTTTTTCCTCCTCAACTGTCCTCACCTCTCGTCCATTAGAATTAGAAGATTGTTGGAATTTTAAGAAGTCATGTGCTTCCTGAAAGGAAGCCAATTTGACGTTTTGACCTTGCCATGTGAATGTCAGGCCTTCCGGAAGACGCCATCTATAACGTATTCCCTGCTTCCTTAGACGGGTAGTGAGACAATCATACTTCCTCCTGCTCTCTCTTACGTTTCTGGGTATTTGTGGTAAGATTGTGAGGTCATTCCCTTTATATGTAAAAATTTGCTCTCTTGCTTTCTTGAGGATTTCTTCTCGTGTAGATTTTTTGGTTAGTCTTACATGTATCTCCCGAGGAAGCTTGTGCCGCCGGGCATAGGATGTGTATATTCGAAATACTTCATCAATAAGTCTATTTGCTTCCAAGCGATCAATTTTAAGAATATCTGCAATGATTTCTTCCATCACCTCTTCCAATTTTTCCTGGTTGTCATCTATCACGTTTTGAAACCTCAAAAAATATCTGGAGCGGTCCATTTCCAGAGATAAAATCTCCTCTTGCATCTTTTTTCCCGCCCTTTGATGTTGATTTTCGTTACGCTCTATTTTGGAATCTGTCTTTGTCACTCTTTCCTCCACTGTTTGTATCCTTTCTTCATGGTTTATTAAATGCGCGTGGATTTCTTCGAATTTACTAGAGATCTGTCTCGTCTCTGTCGTTAATGTGTCCATCTTCTCCGTCAGTTTTTCTAGTACTCTGGCTGTTGTCTCTTGATTTTTGGCCATCGTGTCTTGGATCCCTTGTAGGGTATCCTGCAGAACTTGAGACATTGCTGGTATTTTACTTGCTGCCGGGGGATCATCTGTTGTCTTCTTAGTTATCGCTGGAGAGGAAGAGGATGCCCAGGTAGATATTGAGGGTATTGTCCTTTTGGTAGTAGTGGTAGTAGTGGTGGACATTATCACAAATATTAATATAAACTTGATTCCTCTCTTAATTAAATTAACTTATTTAACTTTCCTAATTTTCTGTAAAATTTCTATACAATTAAATCTTAATTTATTCTTTAAAAAAATTTTTTTTAGTTATTTTATTTTTAAACACAACACAAAGATCCTTCATCTTACATGCTATAGAAAGTGTATCTGCTGATTACAAAATATTTTCATACATCTCTTCGATATTCATCCAGGTTTCATTTTATTTCATATTATTTCAAGTACAGTACATCACATCAAATATAATTATAGACATTATCTTTTTCATGCCTCCATACTTGCTTAATTATAATTGTATTACACATCCTTCATTTTAAAACATACCCAAAAACTTAGAACATAACTACATATTGGCCTCATCTTTATTAATTCTATTATCCTCCAAAATCATTATTCCCTGTAACCTATTCTAACCAAACATCAATAATATTTACTCACCTCCTTTAATAAATGCTATTCAATGCTATTCAATATTCATTTCCAATTACTACTTATAACTATGCATATAACTACGGACATAAACAAGGAAGCTGGCATGGAAAGTTACTAGCACACCCTCTGACATTCAACACCTTGGAGAAAAGTTCCCACCTTCTTGCAACGTGCTAACTATCAACAAAGAGCACGTGACTCCTATTCTACTGTGTGAATTTCCTTTTATGGTCATGATTTATGTATTTGTTTACATGACGTTGTATGCTTAACCCTGCCTTCTGATAAAGTTAACAAAAAGGCCTGCAGACCTTTGTCCGTTGCGCTGTCCCATTCCGTTCAAAGAAGAGCCTGGTGTCGTGGTCTTTTTTCCCTCATCCGTGGGCCCGCCCGCCTGATAACGGCGTGAATGTTATCACTTCATCTGGCGACCCCTTGACGTGATTCCTTTCATCATTTTATTGTGGGTGTTGTGGTCTGCATCGTCACATTCAGCCTGAAGAACCCTCACACTTATCCAACATCTTCTTAAAGATTTCCAGGGTTGGGGCATTCACAACTTCTAGAGGCAAGCTGTTCCACTGGTTAATTGTTCTGTCAGGAAATTTCTCCTCACTTTTAAGTTGCTTCTCTCCTTGATTAGTTTCCACCCATTGCTTCTTGTTCTGCCCTCAGGTGCTTTGGAGAATAGTTTGACTCCCTCTTCTTTGTGGCAGCCTCTGAGATATCGGAAGACTATCATGTCTCCCCTAGTCCTTCTTTTCATTAAACTACACATACCCAGTTCTTGCAACAGTTCCTCATATGTTTTAGTCTCCAGTCCTCTAATCATCTTTGTTGCTCTTCTCTGCACTCTTTCCAGAGTCTCCACATCTTTTCTACATCGTGGAGACCAAAACTGTATGCAGTATTCCAAGTGTGGCCTTACCAAGGCATTATAAATGGTATTAACACTTCACGTGATCTTGATTCTATCCCTCTGTTTATTCAGCCTAGAACTATGTTGGCTTTTTTGGCAGCTGCCACACACTGCTGGCTCATATTTAAATGGTTGTCCACTAGGATCCCAAAATCCCTCTCACAGTTGCTACTATTGAGCAAGGTACCACCTATACTGTACCTGTGCATTTTGTTTTTGTTGCCTAAATGTAGAACCTTACTTTTTTCACCATTGAATTTCATTTTGTTAGATAGTGCCTGTTGCAATCATTATTCCAGGTTTCGATAGTTCAGCAGGTTCAAACCATAATAGGCCACTGAATGAAACCGGGACCTAGGAAGCACACGTCATCTCGCCTGACAAAGGCTAACAAAGGCTAGTGTGTACCACCACCCAATTCTTGGAGCACATATCCAATATACCAAGCAATACACAAAATGTAACTAAATGTATTTTGCTAGATAGCTGAATGTATTTTCCCAGGCTATTGTATGTGTATTACCAAGCAACTGAATTCTACTAAGCAACTGGATGTCAACCAATCAACACTGTACTAAATGTATCTTTTTACTTTTGCAACTAATAAAAGAGCACGTACTGAGCTACTCAGGGCGAGCTCATCTCGAGAAAACCCTCCACGTTTTGGTCTTTCTTTCTCACCGGAGCCGAGCTGCCCGCCTTCTGTGGTATCACGTTCCCTCCATAGGGGGCGCTATTCCACAACTGGCGACCCCGATGTGATACTAGGACATCCTGGACGTGTGTCCTCGGCTCTGGTATACGCCTTGGACCATCTTTCCTCACTCACTCGGAAGGAGCTGCGCACGCCATCCTGTCTGCAACACGATAGGACCTTTTCGTGAGTAGTGGGCGGAAAATTCTCTCAACAAAAGGTCATGCACCTGAATGAACTGAGGGAATTAACCAAATGAACTGAGGGAATTAACCAAATTTTCTGTAAAAATTGCCCCAAACGAAGGAAAATCTCTCCCTCGTTTAAAAAGCAAGCAAACCTCCCTTTTGACTAATATTTGGCAACGGTGCCTGGCCTATCCGGAAAAAGGCACTTTAAAAATTTCAGCGTGGACTAAATTGGGAGAATACTTCCACGCTGCTCCTAGAATAATTTATCACAAATACAATTCGCAAACTTTAGATTCCCCCAACCCTCCTTCTGCCGTTCCCTCCTCCCCTCCTTCTCCCCCTTACCCTGTTCCTCCTGATTCTCCAGAGAGAACAAGTAGTATTGTGTGCCCTTGTCCCTGTCCTTCCCCCCCTCCGAGTCCTCCGAAAGCTTGTCCTTCTACTCCCCCTCCTCCGGACCCTCCAGAAAGAGGAGGACATCTCATAAGAGCCCCAATTCACTTTTTACTGCGTGCCACGTAGTCATGGTATGCTTAACAATTCATCATAAGTTTGCCTCTATCAAAGCAAATGGAAGCTCAACGACACCCCCTCCTCCCTTTCTACACCTCTTCCAGCTATGTGTTGTGTTTTGTTTTTGCTGCACGCTTGAATCCTTTTCGCAGGCATTACAATGTTTTAATTGGAACTCCAAACGACAACTCCTAATTGGCTTTAAGGTATGTAAAAAGATTTATTGCTTAGGAAAACTACACTGTATGATTGTTTTAATTTTTCTCTCTAGTATTGTGTCCTTGTTTAAATGTACATAAAAGTTAGGATAAGTTTACAATGTTGCTAGTTATGGTTTGCAATCTCGCTTTTAGGATTGTGAAGGGTAAGGATACAAGTATTAAAGTAAAGACTTGTTATTTTAGATATCTGTTGCATTTAAGTAGAAAACTTGCTATCTGTTATGTTGTAGTATCTTATATTGCTGTAAAAGTATTCTAGAGATGTTCTGTTTAGTATTTAGATAAAGTTGTATTGCTGTGGAGATATATGCCAGCAATCCATTGCATTTTCCCTGTGATAAGATTTGAAATTTTCCTTTACCACCTCTTTTTCCTTAAGGAAAAGAGAATGTAACTGCTACCTTAACACCAGAGCAATCTTAAAACAAGCTTCACACTCTTTTGTATTGCTAAGTGGGCAATTAAGCAAACAAAGAAGGGAAAAGATAACAGACCTTTTGAGCCAGTAAGGATGCAAGTTGAGTTAGGATATATGATCTAAGTTTTACCATATGTTAGTTTATATGATTTAAGGTTTGACTTGAAGTTTACAATGTTGATTAGAATGACTTAGAATAGTTAAAGTAATTAGAATGCAAAGAACAAAGGCTTTTTGAAGAACAAAGTTATTTTGGTGTATAAGAAAGAGGATGATCCCATTGAACGGAAATTCTCTCTCAGAACTTTACTGTGCTAATAGAGAATTTTTTTTTCTTTTTGAGGAGTGTTGCCTTATGTTTGCTTTGTGTGTATGCACATATGCATTGAAAGGTGTGTGTCTGTTGGAATGAATGTGAAATTTTTAATTGTAAGAGAATGGTCAAACTAAACCCTGACTCTGCAAATATGGACGCCAGAAAAGATTTCTGGTCGTTGCGTTGCAAAGAAATTACTTCCTGCTTCTTTTTGCTTTACTTGTGGGAGGACTGGCACTCCTTCCGCCCCAATATTGTTTGCTCATGTTGCAAAAAACTTTTAAAATGAGCAGAAAAACTGCAAACCCCCCCCTTAATGGGAAAATATCCCTCCCTCCTTTTCACACATACACTGGCAAAACAAGCAGACACTCACACATTCTTTTACCCACTTCCCCCCCTCTTGCCTTCGTCTCTCTGGAGAACACGAAGAACAGAGGGAGGGGTGAAGGGGTGAAAACACACACACACAAACACACATCTTAAAGGGGACTCAAAGTACATTCACTCTCTCACACACACATGCACACACACACACACACACACATCTTAAAGGGGACTGAAAGAAAGAAAAAGTAAGTGAAAGAGGGAAAGAGAAAGTAGAACAGAGAAGAGAAAAAGAAAAAGAGAGAAAGAAAAAGAAGAGAATGAAAGAAAAGTAAAGTAAGAAAGTGAGTAAAGAGGAAGTAGGACAGAGAGAAAGAGAGGGAAAGAGAATAAGAGACAGAAGCAGAAAGAAAGAGATTTTTAAGTGAGTTTCACAACATACCCACATTTATCTACAAATAATCCCATTTCACTTTCCACTTTTCACCTTTTTTCATGCAATTCAATTATTATACCCATTTTAATGAACTGCATGACATTTATTTTTCAGTTTTGCCAACAATTTTAGGAATGATTTTCTGCTATTTTGTCTACATTTTAAAATGTTTTTGCATACTTAATGAGTTACCTAGCTTCCATTACAATGAAGCTTTTTCCCCACACCTTTTTTTTTTGATGTCAGATTCAAGATACTCCATTCTATGTCATTTGTTTCTGATATCTGGCTATGGAAAAGTTCCTTCCATTTGAATTGTTTTTTAAATTTTTTGAGTGTTGATTCCAAGTTTTCTGATATTTTGTTTTAACCGTTACCTCCTGCCTTGCCTGTAATAATTTTTTCATATTTAACTTTTACTTCTAGAGTTTTAGTTTCTTCTTTCATGCGAAGTTCAGAATCTTTTTCTGACCTTGCTCTTGTTATTACAATCAATTCTCCTATTACAAAAAAAAAAGAGGGAATTGGCTGCCATTATGATTTTGCTCCCAGAAGCCTCTTCACCTCACGCCCCACGGCAGATTTTTACAACTAATCCAAAATTGATTTCTCAAAATTATGACATGATGATTGATTTAAAAGATTGTTTTTTCTCCATTCCTTTGCATCCAAAGGGTCTTTACATAGCTTCTGACAAAATTCAAACTTTTCCTCCTTTTTAATATTTAGGTCATAAACTGCTTTCTTCTCAACATATTTAGGTTCCATTAATTGGATACGTCCTTATTTAGGTCTTACTATTGCTCAACTTTCACCTTTTTTCAACGCCTTAACTAAAGGTAAGCAACCAGTAGACAAAATTCCATTGCAAGACGAATATTTTGAAACAATGCAATTAGTATATCAGGCTTTAAATTACAATCTATGTTCCTTCTTCTCTTGCTACTTGGCAAACTCCTATTTCTCCATTTCCTATTCCTGATGCTGTTACAGCTTTTGCTGATGGCAGCAAAACCTATGGTGCCTGCGCTTGGCAATCTGAAGGCCAATGGCACACAAAGATTATTCCACCACAAACCTCTGCCCAACAGGCAGAACTGTATGCTTCTATTCTCGCCTTCGAGAACTTTTCTCAACAATCTTTTAATCTTATTCTGGACAGTCTCTATGTTTCACAAATTATTTCCTCTATTTACAAAGGCTCTCATTAAACAATTTGGTATTACTTCAGGTGAAGCTACTGCTATTATTCAGCAGTGCCCCACTTGCAGTAAACAGGGAAACTCCATCCCCATGGGGGTTAACCCCCGAGGGACGGAGAGCTGTCAAATTTGGAAAATGGATGTTACCCAATATGCTTCCTTTGCTCCATGGAAGTATATTCATGTGTCCATTGACACATATTCAGGTTTCATCATGGCAACCCCTCAAAGGGGCGAAGCCAACAAACATGTAATTAATCATTGCATTCATACCTTTGCATCGCTGGGACGCCCAAACAAACTCAAACCTGACAATGGGCCTGCTTATACAAGCGCTGCATTTGCTGCCTTTTGTCAAAAATGGAGCATAATTCACAAATTTGGTATTCCATACAATAGCCAAGGACAAGCCTTGGTTGAAAGAGCAACTCAAACCTTAAAACATGCTCTTGACCGTTACATTGGCTCACGGGGGAAAACAGCCCCTGGTCTCCCAGCTGTGCAAGACACCCTTAACTTGTGTCTTTATATCCTTAATTTTCTTAACCTGACTGGTCAACCTGCAATGTCTGCTGCTTGTCGTCACTTTTCTTCTTCCCCCTCTGCTGAACATCAGCGACCTCTTGTCTATTACCGGTGCCTACGTGACCTGACCTGGCGAGGACCAGCAGAGTTCATCACATGAGGAAGTGGTTACGCCGCCATATCTGCAGATAACACCACTGTCTGGATTCCTGGTCGTCACGTGCGCCCCTGTCACCTGAAACCATCCCAAGATGAATCTGTTCCTGCTCTGGATCCTGATCCTGTTCCTGCTCCAACCCACACATCAACTCCTTGAATGCAAACCCTTGTTCCAGTTTCTCCAGAGAGGAGCCATAGCTGTCATCCGATGCAAGGATCCGGAACAGATTTATTGCCTTTTTGCCTTTCTACACAGAGGTAAACATGTCAGCCCACACACAGTACATTACATGATATACTCACATCACCCCTGCACAATGACATTGACATTTACAGCCTCTGAAGCCACCATCGGACTGTACACCTGCCAAAGCTTTGATGGAAAACACCTTGTGACCAAAGCAATAGAGGTGGTTTTGTTGAACTTGGCTGCACGTCCACCAATACCTGACCATCTTGCACACCACATGACACGGGGGGAAAAGGACATCTTTCCCAACAGCCACCGATCCTGAAACCGCCGTTCGGTGCTTAACCAGGCCCAGCCCGATGGGCACACCAACCCTTTCTTCAGACATGGCAGACAAAAGATGCCTATGGAACTGTACTAAATTCAACATTAACAAGACGCAATTATATACATGGCTCCCTAATATAACATGGTTAAAGAACTTTGTAATTACAATAATTGGTATTGTTGCTATGTTTGTTATGTTATGTTGCTGTATTCAATGTTTTCCTTCATTAATAATGATGTTCAAAGGTTTTATTCCAAAGGTGCGATGAGGTGGAGTCGGATGACCCAACCCAGAAGGAGAGCTCTATTTCTCACCTACAAAAATCTCTGACATCCCTATGTTTGATTTTTCCCCATGGCATACAACCCTTGTTACTGCCCTTGCTGGACCTTTGATTATATTGCTGCTTATATGTATTGTAGGACCTTTTGTATTTAATCATGTAATGAATTTTTTGAAAAATCGTTTGTCTACCATGGAAGCTATGCTCCTCGCACACTCGTCTGAAAAAGAACCTTTTCTGCCAACAGAGGACGAAAAAGATATCATTGCAGAGGACTTAAAATGCCCGTATGCAATAGGTAGTGATGAGGAGCCAGATTGGTAGAGGGCATCTCCTTAAAAAACAAAAACAGAGGAGATGTTGCAATCATTATTCCAGGTTTTGATAGTTCATCAGGTTCAAACCATAATAGGCCACTGAATGAAACCAGGACCTAGGAAGCACACGTCATCTCGCCTGACAAAGGCCAACAAAGGCTAGTGTGTACCATCACCCAATTCTTGGAGCACGTATCCAATATACCAAGCAATACACAAAATGTAACTAAATGTATTTTGCTAGATAGCTGAATGTATTTTCCCAGGCTATTGTATGTGTTTTATCAAGCAACTGAATTCTACTAAGCAACTGGATGTCAACCAATCAACACTGTACTAAATGTATCTTTTTACTTTTGCAACTAATAAAAGAGCACGTACTGAGCTACTCAGGGCGAGCTCATCTCGAGAAAACCCTCCACGTTTTGGTCTTTCTTTCTCACCGGAGCCGAGCTGCCCGCCTTCTGTGGTATCGCGTTCCCTCCATAGGGGGCGCTATTCCACAGTGCCCAATGTTCAAGTTTGTCAAGATCCTTCTGTATCTTAAGCCTATCTTCTGGAGTGTTGGCTATTCCTGCCAGCTTGGTGTCATCTGCAAATTTGATGAGTTCCCCATTTAGTCCCTCATCCAAATCATTGATGAAGATGTTGAAGAGTACTGGGACTAAAACAGAGCCTTGGGGTACTCCACTGCATACTTCCCTCCATGTAGATGCAGTTCCATTGAGGACTACACGTTGAGTGTGGTTGGTCAGCCAGTTGCGAATCCATCTGGTGGTGATGCTGTCTAACCCACATTTTTCTACTCCGGTTATGGTCTACTTAACAAATGCCTTGCTAAAGTCCAAGTAAATTATATCGACAGCATTCCTCTGGTCCACTAATTTTGTCACTTTGTCAAAGAATGCAATAAGTTTAGTCTGGCATGATCTGTTTTTGACAAACCCGTGTTGGCTTTTGGCTATTGCTTTGCTTACTTCTAGGTGTCCGCTAATTCATTGCTTAATTATCTTTTCCAGAATCTTTCCTGGTATTGAGGTCAGGCTGATGGGTCTATAGCTTCCTGGATCTATCTTTTTTCTTTTTTTGAAGATGGGAACCACATCTTTAGTGCTTAAGGAACCAGCCTCTGTTTTCTTCATTTAATATGTAACTCCATCCTTTTCCTCATATTAGATGTTCTATTTTTCTTCAAATGAATTAGAGAATTGCTACATTGCATCCATTATCTCTTGCAAGGTAACATTTTTTTCTGTTGTTCAGTATATGCCATTTTCTCCAGTTGTTGAGAAAGAAAAAAGCTGCTACTCCGGCTCAAGAAACGCTTTTAACAAACCTGAATTCACAATAGAGTCTTTGGTTAAAATTAGGCTTTAAAAGAACATTTGTAAAAAAAAGAAGATAATTCCCCTTTCACTTTTAGGCAAACTATGGCTCTTTAAAATTCCAAGCCAAAATAAACAATAGTAGGAGCAAAAAGTATTTTATCTGTAATCCACATACTTTAACTTACAGTAGCAGCGCCATTTTCCCCTCTGTTGTTTCAATCATTGCAATCTTTCTTGTTTCTTTTTGTATCTTAGCTGCTTCAAAAAGAAATTAATACAATACAATAGCAGAGTTGGAAGGGACCTTGTAGGTCTTCTAGTCCAACCCCCTGCATGGGCAGGAGCCCTATACCATTTCAGACAAATGGCTATCTAACATCTTTTTAAAGACTTCCAGGGTTGGGGCATACACAACTTCTGGAGGCAAGCTGTTCCAGAGGTTAATTGTTCTGTCAGGAAATTTCTCCTTAGTTCTAAGTTGCTTCTCTCCTTGATTAGTTTCCACCCATTGCTTCTTGTCCTGCCCCCAGATGCCTTGGAGAATAGTTTGGCTCCCTCTTCTTTGTGGAACCCTCTGAGATATCGGAACACTGCTATCATGTCTCCCCTGGTCCTTCTCTTCATCAAACTAGACATACCCAGCTCCTGCAACCGTTCTTCATATGTTTTAGTCTCCAGTTCCCTAATCATCTTGGTTGCTCTTCTCTGCACTCTTTCCAGAGTCTCCACGTCTTTTCTACATCGTGGCGACCAAAACTGTATGCAGTATTCCAAGTGTGGCCTTACCAAGGCACTATACAGTGGCATTAACACTTCACGTGATCTAGATTCTATCCCTCTGTTTATGCAGCCTAGAACTGTGTTGGCTTTTTTGGCAGCTGCTGCACACTGCTGGCTCATATTTAAATGGTTGTCCACTAAGATTCCTAGATCCCTCTCACAGTTGCTACTATTGAGCAAGGTACCACCTATACTGTACTTGTGCATTTTCTTTTTCTTGCCTATATGTAGAACCTTACTTTTTTCACCATTGAATTTCATTTTATTAGATAGTGCCCAATGTTCAAGTTTGTCTAGATCCTTCTGTATCTTAAGCCTATCTTCTGGAGTATTGGCTATTCCTGCCAGCTTGGTGTCGTCTGCAAATTTGATGAGTTCCCCATTTATCCCCTCATCCAAATCATTGATGAAGATGTTGAAGAGTACTGGGCCTAAAACAGAGCCTTGGGGTACTCCACTGCATACTTCCCTCCATGTAGATGCAGTTCCATTGAGGACTACACGTTGAGTGCAGTTGGTCAGCCAGTTGCAAATCCATTTGGTGGTGGTGCTGTCTAACCCACAATTTTCTACTTTATCTAATAGTAGGTTATGGTCTACTTTATCAAATGCCTTACTGAAGTCCAAGTAAATTATATCGACAGCATTCCTCTGGTCCACTGATTTTGTCACTTTGTCAAAGAATGCAATTAGATTAGTCTTGCATGATCTGTTTTTGACAAACCCATGTTGGCTTTTGGCTATTACTTTGTTTGCTTCTAGGTGTTCACTTATTTGTTGTTTAATTATCTTTTCCAGAATCTTTCCTGGTATTGAGGTCAGGCTGATGGGTCTATAGTTTCCTGGATCTGTTTTTTTCCCTTTTTTGAAGATGGGAACCACATCAGCTCTTTTCCAGTCTTCTGGCAGTTCCCCGGTGCTCCAGGATCTCTGAAAGATATAGTTCAGTGGTTCTGAGATCTCGTCTGCCAGTTCCTTCAGAACCCTGGGGTGTAATCCATCCAGTCCTGGTGATTTGAACTCGTCCAGGGCAGACAGATGCTCACTTACCATTTTCTTCCCTATTTCAACTTGTGCTCCTAATCTGATTTTTGTGGTGCTGTTTTTGATTGGTTGGACTGTTTTATCCCTTTGTGTAAAGACAGATGCAAAAAAAAGAGTTAAATAGTTCTGCTTTCTCCCTGTTGCTTATCATCTTCTTGCCATTTTCTCCCAGCAGTGGACCAATTGTTTCCTTAACTTTTTTCTTGTTTTTAATATGTTGGAAGAAGTTTTTTTGTTATTTTTTACTTTTTGGCAAGCCTTTCTTCATTGCGAGCCTTAGCTTTCCTCACTTCATCTTTACAGGCTCGGGCTATTTGCTGATATTTTGCCTTAGTTATGTCCCCCTTTTTCCACTTTTTATATTTATCCTTTTTGTCTTTCAATTTGTCAGAGAGTTCTTTATGCAGCCATGCTGGTTTCTTTTGGGAACTGTTATTTTTCTTCTTCATTGGTATTGCGCTGGACTGGACTTTTATAATCTCATTTTTCAAAATTTCCCAAGCTTCTTGAGTTGTTTTCCCCTTGATGATTCTCATCCATGGAATCCTTCGCAAGCTCTCTCTGAGTTTACTGAAATTAGCTCTCTTAAAGTCTAAGACTCTAGTTTGACTTTGTTCAACTACTTTTGTTTGCATAATGTTGAATTCCAGTATTTCA
Source organism: Rhabdophis nuchalis (assembly GCA_039707465.1). Classification (NCBI taxonomy): domain Eukaryota; kingdom Metazoa; phylum Chordata; class Lepidosauria; order Squamata; family Natricidae; genus Rhabdophis; species Rhabdophis nuchalis. The sequence goes on from CM077643.1 coordinate 213,168,610, forward strand.
TGATCGCTTGCCCCCAAAGTTCCTGTAGCTTCTACACCTTCTATCATTTCCTCTCTGTTAGTGAGAATTAAGTCCAATATTGCTGATCCCCTTGTTCCCTTCTCTACCTTTTGGGAAACAAAGTTGTCTGCTAGGTTTGTTAGGAACCTGTTGGAACCTGTTAAATTCTTAAGTATTCTTAAGTATAGTAGAGAAAAGAAAAATATTTTAAAATCACACATAATAATGAAAAGGAAGAGATTTAGTCCATAGGTTATAGACAAGGGGGAAAAATAGAAGAGGAAAAACTTACTCTGTTCCTTTTAAAAATTCTTCATAGGTTCCATTTAAAATATCAATTAAAGAAATTGTGATAACCCAGTGACCAGGGTCCTCCAGAGCTTAATTCTGCCACTTATTTTTATTTTTTAAGAGTTTCATCTTAATTTAAAAAGTTTTAATGGGCAATCTCTTTTAAAGCAGTCTCTTTTAAGACTATAAACATCTCACCAGCTAGAATACACTTTCACTCCCATTTCCTTCTTTCCGGAGCTGTCAGCAACTTTGCCAGCCTTTGGGAGGGGGACTGTCCGTTTACCACGGATTAGAAGCCCTTCCTTTGGATCAAACAGAGACTTTGCGGTGTCCCTGTGATCAGCAAAGATTTGGCTTTGTCTTTGCTGTCCCTGCAGGACAGTTTAGGTCCAATTGTAAGATCCTCATCTTTACAGGCTCGGGCTATTTGCTGATATTTTGCCTTAGTTATGTCCCACTCTTTCCACTTTTTATATTTATCCTTTTTGTCTTTCAATTTGTCAGAGAGTTCTTTATGCAGCCATGCTGGTTTCTTTTGGGAACTGTCATTTTTCTTCTTCATTGGTATTGTGCTAGACTCGGCTTTTATAATCTCATTTTTCAAAATTTCCCAAGCTTCTTGAGTTGTTTTCCCCTTGAGGATTCTAATCTATGGAATCCTTCCCAAGCTCTCTCTAAGTTTATTGAAATTAGCTCTCTTAAAGTCTAAGACTCTACTTTGACTTTGGTTTAGGTTTAGCTTTATTTAATTTATATACCGCACCCTTTCCCAAAAGGGACTCGGGGCGGTGCACAGGCAATTTAAAAACATATATAAACAACAATATGCGGTGGCCGAAGGACGCTGGGGAAATTTCCATCGGGAGATTGGACTCCCCTCCAGCGCCGAGGGCACCTGATTTATGATCGGAACTGACTTGTGAGAGCTAAGTCAGTGAACGCAACCGGAGATTCTTTCAGACCTTTTAAGACTCTTGTTGAACCTCCTCTCACGTGGCCCTTGTGAGGCCTGTAAGATCTTATCGACCCATAACCTTTAAGACCTTGGTTTGAAGCAGCTGTAGTAATAAGATTCTGAACTTACCCCCATCGATGCACTGGTGCACTTTACATCCATTCTTTTAGTGTCACCATTATGTGTTTTAATTCTATTTATTCCATCTATTTATGAATTTTATTGTGCCAACGATGCTTGATTTTAACCATGACCCATTTTTTACTTTTTATAATCATTTTGTACTCTAAAACCGATTTGCTACGACTGCGAGAGTCCCCGCTCTCGCAGGTTTGGCCCTCCGCTTTAACGAGGGCCCGCCTTGATGAAGGATTTATTAATCTGGAGAGGTGGGCGAAGCGCGGCCTTAGGGGTTTTTTAGTTTCTAAAGTATTGTCTATTTTAGGGGGTTCCAGGGAGGGGGGAGGGTATAAACAGTTAGGAAGAGAGGGCCAGGCCAGCAGTCGGCGGAGGGTAGCGGAAGGTTCCATGAGGGGGGGGAAACACGAGTCGTCCCTATGGAGGGCATCTCCATCCCGACGGTCGTGGGGAGAGGCAGGTCCGAGGGGAGGCAAGTTCCATCCTCCCGGTTGGGGACACGCAGCCGTTGGTTGCATACGGTTGGGTGTCAAAACCCCCGCAGGCTAGGTGGTCAGGGAATACAGAGCCAGGGTCTGAGGCTGATGGTCTGCAATGCCAGGTCCGTTGTCAACAAAGCCCCCCTCATTTGCGACCTTGTGTCAGAGGGGGAGCCGGACCTGGCAGGAATCGGGGAGACCTGGTTGGGTCACGAGGGTGGACTCCCCCTCGTTGAAATGTGCCCACCAGGTTACCGCGCTTTTCATCAGCCTCGGACCCTAGGCAGGGGCGGTGGGGTGGCGGTTATTGTAAAGGAAGGTCTTGAGCCGAGAGAGACCACTGTGCCGCAGACCACCGGTTGTGAGTCCCTCTGCGTGAAGTGGGGCCTAGGGAGGCAGTTGGGCTTGCTGGTTATATACCTGGCTCCCCGCTATGTAGCAGCAGCCCTGCCCGAGCTCCTGGAGGTGATCGCTACGGTGGCAGTGGAGACCCCCAGACTCTTAGTCATGGGGGACTTTAATCTGCCATCGGTGGGCGAATCATCCGAGGTAGCTGGGGAGTTCATGGCTTCCATGACGGCCATGGACCTGACCCAATTAATTCAAGGCCCCACCCACGAGGGTGGACATACACCGGATCTTATCTTTCTCTCTGGCCAGTGGAAAAGTGATCTGATTATAGGGGATATAGCCATCACACCCTTGTCATGGTCAGATCACTCACTTCTCCGGCTCGACTTTCCAACCACTACTCCCCTCCGCGGGGAGGCGGAACCTGAGTCACCAATCTGGTTCCGCCCCAGGCGCCTGATGGACCCTGATGGGTTCCAGGCGGCGCTTGGGCCACTTCCTGTACCCCTGACCCGCGCCCCGATCGAGAACCTCACGGCCGCATGGAATAGTGCGGCCGTGGGGGCCTTGGATCGGGTCGCGCCCTTGCGGCCTCTCTTGCGGTGGCGAGCCACCCTGGCCCCTTGGTTTACCGAGGAGCTGAGGGTGATGAAACGCCACAAGAGATGCCTAGAGAGAAGATGGAAGTATACCCGATCTGAATCTGACCGGACACAGGTAAGAGCCCATTTACGGACTTACATTGTGGCGCTGAGAGTGGCCAAACGTCATCATTGTGCCATTCTCATAGCATCCGCAGATAACCGCCCTGCCGCCCTGTTTAGGGTGACCCGTTCCCTCCTTCAACAGAGGGTGCGGGAAGCCCCGCTACAGGGTAGAGCAGAGGAATTTGTGATTTATCTGCAGGAGAAAACCGCTCAGATACAGAACGAGCTAGCCCCCATTCATGGCCCAGTGGGTTGCCACGAGGCGGGTCTTGTTTGGGAGGAGTTTGACTCCGTTACTTCCGAGGATATGGACAGGTTACGTGGGCGACTGCGAGCCACCACATGTTTATTGGACCCGTGTCCCTCCTGGCTTGTACTGGCATCCTGGGAGGTGACACGAGGCTGGCTCCAAGAGGTTGTCAACGCTTCTCTGAGGGAGGGTTCCTTGCCTGCCTCCCTTAAAGAGGCCATGGTGAGGCCCCTCCTGAAGAAGCCCTCTTTGGATCCAGCTCTTTTAAACAACTACCGTCCCTTCTACAACCTTCCCTTTTTGGTGAAGGTTGTCGAGAGTGTGGTGGCACAACAGTTTCCCCGTCACCTGGAGGAAGTTGATTATCTAGACCCGCGCCAGTCCAGCTTTCGGCCCGGGCATAGCACCGAGACGGCATTGGTCGCGTTGGTCGATGATCTCTGGAGGGCCAGAGATGGGGGTTGTTCCTCCATCCTGGTCCTATTAGACCTCTCGGCGGCTTTTGATACCATCGACCATGGTATCCTATTGCACCGGCTGGGGGGGGTTGGGGGTGGGAGGCACCGTTTTGCGGTGGTTCTCCTCCTACCTCTCTGGTCGGTCGCAATTTGTGTTGACAGGGGGGCAGAGGTCGACCTCGAGACCCCTCACATGTGGGGTGCCTCAGGGGTCGGTCCTCTCGCCCCTCCTATTCAACACATATATGAAGCCGCTGGGTGAGATCATCCGTGGTTTTGGGGTAGAGTACCATCTCTACGCTGATGATACTCAGCTGTATATATCTACCCCAAACCACCCCAACGATGCCGTAGCGGTGATGTGCCAGTGCCTGGAAGCCGTGCGGGTCTGGATGGGAAGTAACGGACTCAAGCTCAACCCGACCAAGACCGAGTGGCTGTGGTTTCCGGCTGCCCGGTTCAACCAGCTGTCTCTATCGCTGGCCATAGGGGGCGAACATCTTGCCCCTGTGGATGGGGCGCGCAACTTGGGTGTCCTCCTGGATTCCCGGCTGTCCATGGAAGATCAAGTGACAGCCGTGGCCAGGAGGGCGTTCTACCAGGTTCGCCTGGTTCGCCAGTTGCGCCCCCTATTGGACCGGGATGCCCTTCGCACAGTCACTCATGCTCTCGTGACATCCCGACTGGACTATTGTAACTCTCTCTACATGGGGCTCCCCTTGAGGTGCACCCGGAGGCTGCAGTTGGTCCAGAATGCAGCCGCGCGAGCAATAATGTGTAACACAAGGTACACCCATGTAACACCGCTCTTGCGCGAGCTGCACTGGCTACCTGTAGTCTTTCGGGTGCGCTTCAAGGTGTTAGTCATCATCTTTAAAGCGCTCCATGGCTCGGGACCTAGCTATCTGCGGGATCGGATTCTGCCCCATACTTCCTCACGGCCGATTCGCTCCCACAGAGAGGGACTTCTCCGGGTGCCGTCCACTAGACTTTGTCAGCGGGCGACGCCCAGGGGAAGGGCTCTCTCTGTGGCGGGTCCTGCCCTCTGGAACGACCTCCCCCCCGATATTAGAATTACCACGGACCTCCATTCCTTCTGTCTGAAATTGAAGACGCACTTTTTCTGCTTGGCCGGCCTAGAGTAGCCTCTTATTACAGTATTATAGGGTTTAGGGTTTTAGTGATTGGTTTTGGGGAATTTTAGCGCAGGGTCTTATGTTTAATCTGTTTTTAACTGTTTTGTATATATTTATTGTCTTAATTTCCCTGTGCACTGCTCCGAGTCCCCTTGGGGAGAGGGAGCGGTCTAGAAATTAAATATATTATATTATTATTATTATTAATGTACAAAATATAAAACCAAATTAAATTAATATCCCTGTGCTAAAAATTTAAATATATTAAAACTATCCCTAAGACCAATTTAAAACATTTTAACTGCAGACTGTGGGCTAGATGATGTAAGTTAGGCCAGGCCGGCCTGTTGGAAAAAATAAGTTTTAAGGTTCTGACAGAAGGAGCGGAGATCCGTGATCGTTCTCAGTTCGGGGGGTAAGTCGTTCCAGAGAGTTGGGTCCTCCATAGAGAAGGCCCTTCCCCTGGGCGTCGCCCGCTGGCATTGCCTAGTGGACGGCACCCGGAGAAGTCCCTCTCTGTGGGAGCTAATCGGCCGAAGGGATGTATGGGACAGGATGCGATCCCGAAGATAACTAGGTCCCGTGCCATGGAGCGCTTTAAAGATGATAATCAGCACCTTGAAGCCCACCCGAAAGACCACAGGCAGCCAGTGCAGCTCACGCAGGAGCGGTGTTACATGGAAGCATCTAGGAGCTCCCATAATTGCCCGCGCGGCTGCGTTCTGGACTAACTGCAGTCTTCAGGTGCACCTCAAGGGAAGCCCCATGTAGAGAGCGTTGCAGTAGTCTATACGGGATGTAACAAGCGCATGAGTGACTGTGCGAAGGGCGTCCCGGTCCAATAAGGGCCGCAACTGATGAACCAGGCGAACCCGGTAGAACGCCACCCTGGCCACGGCCGTCAAGTGGTCTTCTAACGACAGCCTGGTATGCAGGAGGACGCCCAAGTTGCGTGCCCTATCCACGGGGGCTAGATGTTCGCCCCCAATGGCCAGTGATGGTGTCAAGTGGTTGTACCGGGACACCAGTAACCACAGCCACTCCGTCTTGGAAGGGTTGAGTCTGAGTCTGTTCCTTCCCATCCAGATCCGCATGGCTTCCAAACACCGGGACATCACTTCGACAGCATCGTTGGGGTGGTTTGGGGTAGATATATACAGCTGTGTATCATCAGCGTAGAGATGGTACGCTACCCCAAAACCACGGATGATCTCACCCAGCGGCTTCACATATGTGTTGAACAGGAGCGGCGAGAGGACCGATCCCTGTGGTACCCCAGAAGTGAGTGGTCTCGAGGTCGACCTCTGCCCTCCTGCCAACACAAATTGCGATCGGCTGGAGAGGTAGGAGGAGAACCACCGTAAAACCATGCCCCTCACCCCTAACCCCTCTAGCCAATGCAATAGGATACCATGGTCGATGGTATCAAAAGTCGCCGAGAGGTCTAACAAGACCAGGATGGAGGAACAACACCCATCTCTGGCCCTCCAGAGATCATCCACCAACGCGACCAATGCCGTCTCGGTGCTGTGTCCGGGCCGGAAGCCGGACTGGCGCGGGTCCAGATAATCAATTTCCTCCAGGTGGCGAGGAAACTGTGTTCTACTACTTTTGTTTGCATAATGTTGAATTCCAGTATTTCATGATCGCTTGCCCCCAAAGTTCCTGTAACTTCTACACCGTCTATCATTTCCTCTCTGTTAGTGAGAATTAAGTCCAATATTGCTGATCCCCTTGTTCCCTTCTGTACCTTTTGGGAAACAAAGTTGTCTGCTAGGTTTGTTAGGAACCTGTTGGATCTTCCACTTGGTGCAGAGTTTGTTTCCCAATTGATGTCAGGGTAGTTAAAATCCCCCATTACTATTGTAGTGTGCTTCCTAAATACCTTAGTTAGCTGGTTAGCAAAAAGTTCATCCACTTCCTGTGCTTGGTTGGGTGGCCTGTAGTATAGACTTATGGCAATGTCATTCCCCCCCCCCAACTTTAATATTGACCCAAATATATTCAAGATAGTTATCATTGTTGTGCTCTATTTCTGAAGAGATGTAATTATTTCTTATATATAGTGCAACTCCACCTCCTCTTTTATTTGGTCTATTTCTTTTAAATAATTTAAATCCTTCTAGCTGTATGATCCATTTGTGGGTTTCATCCCACCAAGTTCCCCCGTTGCGACCCCAGCCACGGCCCGGCCTGGCGCCCCCAATTTTCTCCAATGCCTCAGCGCTTCCAGCCCCCCCCCCCTCAGCGAAACACCTAGGGCTGGGGGGGGCGAATGGAGACCGGCCCCAGCGTGGTGGGGGGCAGCGAGAGGCGCGGCCTTGGAGCGGCCTGGTTGGCCTGTTGGGCCTGTTGAGCCCGGTGAAAGATCTCCCCACGGCATCAACATCATCCGGGTAAGAAACGGGGAGAGGCTCGGCCTTGGAGCGATCCTGATAGGCCTAGCAGGCCCGGCGAAAGATCTCCCTCCCCTGGCAATAACATCTGCTGGGGGAGGGTGGATGGTGAATGGAGAGGGACTAGGCCTGGATCGACCCTGGCAGGCCTGTAGGCCCGATGAAAGATCTCCCCCCCCCCCCCGGAAATAACATCGGCCATGGGATGGTGGGCAGCGAATTGGCGATAAGCTCGGCCTTGGAGCGGCCCAAAACAACAACGCTGATGTGGTCTGGCTGGTCCAGTGAAAGACCTCTCTCTCCGATATAACATCTCTAGTAAACATCTCTGGGACTGGCAATGGACGATGGAAAACAAATCTCCCACTCCTCCAGGAACATCTGTCCTCTTCAATACCATCTGACTTTTTATTCAGCTCTATACCATCTGACTATATATATGCACACTATACTATCTGATTGCACTTTATTTCTCTCCTCTCCTCTAATTCCAACTTGCAATATACCATCTTAGGTGCCCTCTCTGTAAGGCCTGGGCCGCTCTAAATATGGTGCTATCTTACTCGAGGACAGACCTCCTCTATCTGCGAGAGTCTCCCCTCTCGCAGTTGTGGCCCCCTTATTTATCTGGGGCCCACCTCAAGGATGGGTTGTTGGATCCTGAGAGGTGGGTGAGACGTAAGCTCAGGGGGTTTCTGGGTAAATTTTTAATTAGACTTTTAGGGGGTTCCAGGGAGGAGGGGAGGGTTAGTCAGGCGGGGGGACAACAAGCTATACGGCCGACCAGCAGAAGCAGGGAATCGGAGGAAGGGAGTGGGGGGGGGGGTTGTTCCCATTGAGGTATTTTCCATCAGATCGGTTTTGGGGAGGGGCAGGGGGAGACGGGGTGGACATTACCTGCTGGAGGACCGTGGCCGCTGGTTACGGGTGGTCACGCGCTCCAACCCCCCATGCCCCCATCGCAGACTAGATGGGCAAGAACCACAGACCCGGGGACCCTAGGCTGATGTTATGTAATGCCAGGTCCGTGGTACAAAAAGCCCCCCTCATCCATGACCTTGTGTCAGAGGGGGACCCGGACCTGGTGGGTATTACGGAAACCTGGTTGGGCCACGAGGGAGGATTACCCCTCGTGGAAATGTGCCCACCAGGCTACCGAGCCTTCCATCAGCCTAGGGCCCTAGGGAGGGGTGGGGGGTTGGTGATTATGGTTAGGGAAGGTCTTGAGCCGAAGGAGACCACGATCCCTCAGACGACCAGGTGTGAGTCCCTCCTCGTGAAGTGGGGCCTAGGGAGGCAGTTGGGCGTGTTAGTTGTGTACCTGGCTCCTCGCTATGCAACAGCAGCCCTGCCCGAGCTCCTAGAGGTGATAGCCGAGGCGGCGGTTGAGACCCCCAGACTTTTGTTCATGGGGGACTTCAACCTGCCGTCGGTAGGCGAAACCTCTGGTGCAGCTTGGGAGTTCAGGGCTTCCATGACAGCCATGGACCTGACCCAGGTAGTTTTAGGCCCTACCCACGAAGGTGGACACACCCTGGACCTTATCTTCGTCTCGGGACAGTGGAGTCGTGATCTGGGAATCGGGGATTTAGCCATCACACCCCTGTCATGGACAGATCACGCTCTCCTTCGGCTGGACTTTCCGATCGCCGCTCCTCACCGCGGGGAGGCGGAGCCTGATATTCCTATATGGTTCCACCCCAGGCTCCTGATGGACCCGGTAAGGTTCCAGAGGGAGCTTGGGCCGATTCCTGTGGACTTGCCCCGCGACTCGACTGAGGACCTAGTGGCCGCATGGTTAAGTGCGGCCACGGGGGTCTTGGACCAAATCGCGCGATTGCGGCCTCTCTTGCGGCGACAAACCACCCAGGCTCCTTGGTTCACCGAGGAGCTGAGGGAGATGAAACGCCACAAGAGATGCCTAGAGAGCAGATGGAGATCTTCTCGCTCCGAAGCCGACCGAACACTAGTTAGAATCAATATTAGGTCATACTTAGTGGCGATAAGGGTGGCCAAGCGTGAGTATTGTACCACCCTTATTGCATCCGCAGATAACCGCCCTGCCGCCGTTTGGGGTGACCCGCTCCCTCCTTCAACAGAGGGTGCGGGAAGCCCCTCTACAGGGTCGAGCAGAGGAATTTGGGATTTATCTGCAGGAGAAAATCACTCGGATTCGGAATGAGTTACCCTCCATCGACAGCGGTCCAGTCGGACGCTCCGAGGCTGTTCTTGAGACACCATCTTGGGAGGAGTTTGACTTTGTTACTACCGAGGATATGGACAAGCTGTCAAAGAGACTTAAGGCTACCACATGTTTATTGGACCCGTGTCCCTCCTGGCTTGTACTGGCATCCTGGGAGACGACACGAGGCTGGCTCCAGGGCATTGTCAACGCATCTTTGAATGAGGGGTCCTTGCCTGCCGTCTTGAAAGAGGCGGTAGTAAGGCCCCTCCTCAAGAAGCCGTCCCTGGACCCAGCATTATTAGAGAACTATCGTCCGGTCTCCAACCTTCACTTTTTAGTGAAGGTTGTAGAGAGTGTGGTGGCCCAACAGTTTCCGCGACACTTGGAGGAAGTTGATTATCTAGACCCGCGCCAGTCCGGCTTCCGACCCGGTCACAGCACCGAGACGGCATTGGTCGCGTTGGTTGATGATCTCTGGAGGGCGCGGGATATAGGATATTCCTCTATCCTAGTCCTATTAGACCTCTCAGCGGCTTTTGATACCATTGACCATGGTATCCTATTGCGCCGACTGGGGAGGTTGGGGCTGGGAGGCACCGTTTTGCAGTGGTTCTCGTCCTACCTCTCTGGTCGGTCGCAATATGTGTTGACAGGGGGGCAGAGTTCGGCCTCGAGATCCCTCGTATGTGGGGTTCCTCAGGGGTCAGTCCTCTCGCCCCTACTATTCAACACATATATGAAGCCACTGGGCGAGATCATCCGTGGTGTTGGGGTGGGATATCATCTGTACGCTGATGATACTCAGCTGTACATGTCCACCCCAAGCCACCCCAACGATGCCGCCGAGGTGATGTCCCGGTGTTTGGAGGCCGTACGGATCTGGATGGGTAGTAACAAACTCAGGCTCAACCCGTCCAAGACTGAGTGGCTGTGGCTTCCGGCACCCCGGTTCAGCCAGATTACTCCAACTCTGGCCATTGGGGCGAAACACCGGCCCCCGTGGAGAGGGCGCGCAATTTGGGTGTCCTCCTGGATTCCCGGCTGTCCATGGAGGACCATGTGGTGGCCGTGGCCAGGGGGGCGTTCCATCAGGTACGCCTGATGCGCCAATTGCGCCCCTTACTGGACCGGGATGCCCTGCGCACAGTCACTCAAGCTCTCGTGACGTCTCGACTCGACTACTGTAATGCTCTCTATATGGGGCTTCCCTTGAGGTGCACTCGAAAGCTGCAGTTAGTCCAGAATGCGGCCGTGCGGGTGATCACGGGAGCGCCTAGACACTCCATATAACACCGATCCTGCACGAGCTGCACTGGCTTCCTGTGGTCTTTCGGGTGCGCTTCAAGGTTTTGACGACCATCTTCAAAGTGCTCCATGGCTCGGGACCTAGTTACATGCGAGACCGTCTCCTGCCCCATACATCCCTAAGACCGATACGCTCCCACAGAGAGGGCCTTGTCAGGGTGCCGTCGGCCGGACAATGCCGACTGGCGACACCCAGGGGGAGAGCCTTCTCTGTGGCGGGCCCAGCCCTTTGGAACGATTTACCCCCTGAACTTCGCACCATCTCCGACCTCCGCCTCTTCCACAAGTGCTTAAAGACACATCTGTTCCATCTAGCCGGCCTAGCGTAACCTCCACACTGACTTGTAGATAGTTTTAAATTTTGGGGATTTTAATTCCGGTTTTAGCACAGGTTCTTTATTAATAAGTTTTTTAAATTTGTTATATGGTTTTGTATGTATTTTTAATATGCCTGTGCGCTGCCCTGGGTCCGTCTGGAGAAGGGCGGGGTATAAATTTAATAAAATCAAAATCAAATAATGGCAACAATATCATATCTGCCCTCATTTACTTGAATTTCTAATTCACCCTGTTTATTCCTCATACTCTGTACATTGGTTTATAGACATTTGAGTCCATTTTGATTGACCCTGTGTTTACTGTCTACGTAACCTGTGTTATGCCTGACTATGGTTCTCTTTGCCCCTATTTCTTTGCCACTTGTATGGTTCATGCACATGGTATGGCATTCACTGTTAATTGTTTGGTTTTGCTTGACAGCAGTGGTGATAACATTACCCGCACAAACATCTATGTTACATGCACTGATAACCCTATGAATTTTAGTTTGCTAGGGACAGAAATGTTCTTTATCTATTAATTCTCTGTCCCCACTATTCGGTTTAAATGTTTAGCCAGGAAATCTGTGAATTTAATTTAATGCCAAGTAACTCAGTCCCTTTCTTGGATGGGTGCAAACCATCTCTTTTGTACAGTTTTTCATTGGACCAGCTGCAGGCATCATGGCTAATAAAACCAAAGCCTTCCTTTTTACACCACTCCTTTAGCCACACATTAAACTCTGCTATGCGCTGGCCCTTTCCTTTTTGTTCCTTGTATACTGGTATAACCTCTGAGAAGATAAGCCTACAACCTGTACTGCTAAGTTCGTACCCCAAACTCTGGAAATCATTCTGCACAGAAACTACATCTTTTTGGGACAGATCATTTGTGCCAAGATGTATAATAGCATCAACTTCACAGTCCTTACTTGCATTCTTGACTATCTTAAGAATACGCCTCTTGTCTCTGCTGGCTGTAGCACTCGGCAAACACCTGACCTCTTTCAAAACTAGGCATGGAATTGACCCATGGGGTACAAAGAACTGTGATCAGTGCACCCTTTGAAGGGCAACTTAAGGATTGAATAAATAGTTCTTAGACTGCTGGACGAAAGTTGAACTTTTAAAAAGAAAATAAGATGTTTCATAAGGAAGAAATGAATGGAATCTTGAAGGAGGTGGCATTAATCTTTCAAAACACAAAGGACATCACCGAGAAAGGATTTAAGGAGATTACAGAAAAAATGGAAAATACTATATGAGGGATGATGAGTAAAAAAACAAAATGCCCAGGAAAGTAGAATTTGTGGAAAAGACTGAGCCGTAGAACCAGTGACTGATGAAGTAATTGAGGGAAAATATATCAAATATTGCTATTCAACAGATGTCTGTAAGCTATAATGTGTGTACAAACTCAACTCATCTATTCACTGCAGATTGCACTATAAACTGGGCCCATAACCAGTGTTAGGAGATATCTCCGTTGGGAGACAGCAAAGTTGTGCAGCGGAGTATGCAGCTAGAGAAACATTGCTAGTGTACACACAATTAGTAGACCAGACACTGTTAAGAAAAAATAAAATAGCTTTTACTGGAGTTGTAAAAACTAAAAAAACTAAACTACTGCTTAACAAGCAGTGATGTTAAAGCGAGTCAAAAACAAATCTTAAGAAATATCAAATTGCTTACAAACAACAATCAAACAAAGCAAACCACAATCTTCCTTCTGTCAGTTATCAAACAGTAAATCAGCAAATTCGGCAGAGAGAGAGAGATATGCGCTCTCCATACCTCCTTTTATAGTGGAGATAATTACTCTCTAATTACAGTCTCTAACCTTCCAACATCCTTAAAGTCACAATGATCATTTGTCATCATGGTATTATATATTGCCTACCCAACTCTAGGAGTCTACTCCTAACAGAACCCCAAGTCAGAGAGGAGAGCTGCAACTCTCCTCTTGGCTTTACCACTCCTACAAGGCAGCTTTGGCTCCTCTTGGAGCCTACAAACAGGGAGAATTCAGCACAGGAAACATGGAGACCCATTTCCTGTGTCTCATATCGCTGCAATGTCAACTGGAAGCCAAAGTTAAAGAAATCTTAAACTTCTGTAAAAACAGAGGCAAATTACAATTCTTAATAGCTTGGAGGGATTTCTCTCCTGCTGAGAATGAGTGGACATCTCACATGTGCAAGCCTCACAGCTCCTCCATAAACTCCATAACAAACCCCAATGGAGTTATAGAAGCTGAAGCCAAATACGAACTCTAGCTGATCAGATTATGAACACCAAAGCCAAATACCCAGATTCGCTGGCCATTATTCTAGGTAATTTCAACAAAGGTAACTTAAGGGAAGAGCTTCCAAAATATTTTCATCGTGTCAATTGTCCCACCAGAGGCAAGAATACTTTAGACCATTGCTACACAACACTAGAAGGTGCTTATCAATCCTTACCATGAGCAGCTGTGGGCCACTCTGATCATTGCATGATTTACCATATACCTACAGACAAAGACTTAAATCTAGGAAACCAAAAATTAAATCAGTAAGGACTTGTACTAAGGAGGCAAAGTTAAGCTACAGGCTTGCTTTGACTACACTGACTGGAATATTTTTGAAGAAACCTCTGCAGACCTGGATGAACTCACAGATGCTGTAACATCATGTCAGCTTCTGTGAAGATCTATGTGTACCAACCAGGAACTTGCATATACAGTTGTGGTCAAAATTATTCAACCCCCAATGCTGTAAAGGGGTTTAGGGAATTTAGTGTACATTTATAATTGTATTCAGAATGAAATCCTACAAGGACTTTTTAAAGAACCAAATGCAACTAAAATGACATCAATTGTTTTTGTAATACAGTAGTAAATGTTTCTTTTGTGATTTCTTCATTGACACAATTATTCAACCCCTTAAAGACTACCACTCTGAAGAACAGAGGTTCATTCAGGTGTTTTCGATCAGGTATTGAAAACAGCTGTGGATGTCACCGAGCAGCAATCAAGCATAATAAGCACCAATTAGGCAGCTTTAAAATCACTGTGATACTCAGCTCCTTCTAGACATTTACTGGTGTAGTTACAAACATGGTGAAGTCAAGAGAATGGTCCAGGAAGACAAGAGAAGAGGTGATTTTTATATTTTATATTGCAGTAAATCAGGGGACCTCAAACTACGGCCCCTGGGCTGGATACATGCAATGAACGTTTCTATTGCTGCAGAGTCTCCCCCTTTGGGATCTTTTTGTGTGTGTTGGAATGTGGAAGAAATTCCGATGGGGTCTGTTTCAGCTTCCTGATGCAGGGCTTTGGGCGAAGGCTGGAGGGAAGCACCACTGGTGGCCAAGAGCTGGAAGGCCTCGTTCCAGTGGGACTGCATCATGGCCTGGAACTGGCTAACCATCTCAGTCCGCTGAGCAGGCACTGGCACATGGCCTTGCACTCCTGCAGTTTTCCCTCTGCTTGGAAAGTCTATGTTTGTAGTCCTCAGCGAGGTGCTTCTGCTGAATCTCCTTCTCGGTCAGATCCAATCTGAACTGAGCCAGCTGTTTTGCCAACTGTTTCTCATGGTGGCTGCTTAGCTCCAACAACAGCTGCCTGTTGGGGTCCTAAACAGCCTGGGCAGGCAGGCAAGGAGTGATGAGTAGAGGCTGGCAAGGCACTCCTCGACCTGAGTGACATCAAGTTGGCCGCACCACCCAGTCACATGAGCACCTTGCCACACCCACTCAGCTGGTCATGAGGTTCATGGGATTTAAAATTATGAATTTAGAGATCCCTGAGGTCCGAAAGGTTGGTGACCCTGTTGTAAACCATTCCATGTATAAGCTATTCTATTTTTCTAATGGCTCTGTACCTTCAGTTACTACTTCTTTTACTTTAGGGGCATGCTAAACATATATATGCTTCAACCAGCAACAAATGAAATATTCTTATCTAATGTGTGCCAAAATATATTGTCAGGCTTACTCTCAAACAAATAAATGGGAAAAGACATCAAAAACATTGTCATTGTTGAATCAAGCAAAACTGACTATGTTATAAATTGTAACACAAAGCCAACAAAGATACCACAGCAGAATATCAATAGTATTATTAACAAATTCACTAAATCACATTTCTAAATATTAGGTGGCATGTTTAGACATTATAATAAACCAGACTCACAGCCACTGGCTCCCTTACTTAGTAAAACTGCTTAGTGTCATCTCATGATGATTTCTCCTATCAGGAACAAACCAAAGCAAAAACAAAAAACAAAAAAACACCCAATAGTTATTTAGAGCAGGAATGTGCAAAATGTTCAGAGCTTGAAATATTTCAAGCCCAAAATGCCTGGTCCAAGCATTAAATGCTGTTTTCTAAGAATTATATTTCATCCTACTCCCTTGCTTTGATCCAAATTGAAATTATGCTCTTTTGAGGACTGTTGCTTCATGTATTGTGCAAGGTTTGAGCCCTCTGACTACTCTGCTTTATGATTAAGCCTTTTGGGGAGGGGGGGGGGACACGAGTAAAATACCAACAACTATTTTCATCTTTGATACTACTGGCTAGGACTAGGTGAGAGGGGAAAAGAATAAGATTTGAGAAGGAGCTGATGTCATTTAAGCATATATCAGAGGCAGCTGCCACTGAGTCTAAGTTGACTGAGACAATACACTTTTTTTCAAATTTCTATTATTCCCTACAATGGAACATTCAAAACATTTCACATGTGGTTATGTTCTGAATTGTTGCTGAAGAGTTGTAATGCAACATGGAACATAGCCAGTTTGGAATTATAACACCAACTATTTGATGAAGCAAAGAATTTATTTCAAGGTCCCACAAGTCTCTTTCCTTATAGAGGACAATTACGAATTGCTATTTGTACTTTTCCATTGGCATCTTAGCCAGAAAAATACTTTATGCCATTTTAGGTCAAAGAAAGACAGGTTTTTAGCACATGGGATCATTCAGTTGAGTTGGTGTTATCAGAATACTGAGAATTTTTAATATAAAATAGCACATGTTAATATACACTCAATCTTACCACGTATTGCTTACCTTTTCAAAGCTTTCAGACCTTTCTTCAAGCTAGAGTGAATAAGAAAAAAGAAAACTTAATTTGACACTAAGGTGGCAAGTCAATGAACTGCTTCATTTGAAGATATATTCAGTATAGGTAATCCTTGACTTACAATCATTCAGTTAGTGACAATTTAAAATTCTTTTTTTTTTATTAGAAGATTTTATAAAGATTACAGACAATTTCTCCCCTCCTCCTTCCCTCCCCTCCCCCAACCTCTTCCCCCCTCCCCCCTCCCCCCTCCCCAGACTTCCCAGAACAAGCACAGGGTATAACATTCACAAGCATAAGACTAAAATATCTTAACAAAATAATACATACATATTATCCCTAGTTCTTTAACTCCTTATAACTCAAAACATCATAAACATAAACTACTTAAAAATATTTCATTCATATGCTATATAAACCTCCTTATTTGGATACTTTTTTTGCATATAATCAATCCATCTTCTCCATTCTAATATATATCTTTCATTTGAGTGGTCTTTAAGATACGATGAAATTTTTGCCATCTCAGCCAACTGCATAACTTTTAAGGTCCATTCCACTGTAGTGGGTGGATCTTGCTTCTTCCAATACTGTGCCACCAGCAACCTGGCAGCTGTTATCCAGTTCAAAATCAACTTAGTTTCTATTGCTGTGCAATCCGTAACAATTCCCAACAGGAAAAACTGTGGTGTAAATTTATTTTTTTTCCTTAAAATATTTTGAATGATCCACCATATCTTTACCCAGAAAGCCTTAATTTTTTTACAGGGCCACCATATGTGAAAATATGTGGCATCTTCACACTCACATCTCCAGCATTTGGGTTGTACACTTGAGTACATGCAAGATAGCTTTTTTGGGTCTAGGTGCCATCTATAAAACATTTTATAGAAATTCTCTCTTAAGTTTTGGGCTTGTGTGAATCTTACATTTCTAACCCATATCTTCTCCCATGTCTCCAACATTATTGGTTCACCTATATTTTGTGCCCATTTTATCATGCAGTCTTTAACTAAGTCAGTTTCTGAGTCTATTTCCACCAGTACACTGTACAACCTTTTTATGTGCATTTGACCTTTGTCTCTTATCTGCTTTATCAAATTCTCATCCTGCTACAAGATACCAATTTTTTGGTCTTCTCTCCATCTTGCCTGCAGCTGTGCATACTGGAACCAAGTCCTGATAATTCCTTCTTCTCTTAATTGCTCCCTAGATTTTAATTGTAGTTTAACTCTTTCTTTGTAAAGGAGTTCCTTGTAGGTAATCCTGTCTTGCTTTAACTCCACATTTGTATTCTCTATCGCGTGCCTGGGTACTGTCCATATTGGTAACTTATCATTTAATTTGTGTTTAAACTTCTTCCAGACCCGCAATAGAGCATTTCTTAGTAAATGACTTTTAAAGGTCTTATCTATTTTCTTGTCATACACTAAATAAGCATGCCAGCCGTAGACCAGATCATATCCTTCAATATTCAGTAATTTTTCCTCCGTTAAATTGATCCAATCCATAATTGCTGAGAGGGCCCACAGCTTCATAGTACAATCTTAAATTAGGCATCTTAAGACCACCTCTTTCTTGGGTATCTTGCATTATCTTTTGATTATTTTATTACAATATTATTACAATGACAATAAAGATTATTATTATTATTATTATTAACTCGGGGTTTCTTCCCCGCCCACACAAACTTGTTTATACCCTTCTGCCATTCCTTCAGGTTTTCATCATTTTTAAATATAGGTATCATTTGGAAAAGAAATAAAAATTTTGGTAAAACATTCATTTTTACAGCTGCTATCCTTCCCAGCAAGGACAGTTGTAACTTTTTCCATTTTTCCATCTCTATCTGAATTTTTTTCCATAACAGTTCATAATTATGCTGAAATAATTTCGTTTTTACAGACATAATATAAACCCCTAAGTATTTAACCTTTGTAACTATTTCATATCCCGTTAACCTTTCTATCTCTTCTTTCTGGCTTCTAAACATATTTTAAGCTATTATCTTTGTTTTGGCTGAATTTATTCTAAAACCAGACACTTTCCCATATGAGCAGATTGTTTCCATCAAAGCTATAATGGATTTTACTGGTTGGGTTAAGGTAACAACCAGGTCATCCACGAACGCTCGTAGCTTATACTCATGCTGTCTTATTTTAATTCCCTTTATTACATCCATCCTTCGTATTTTGTTTAGTAAAATTTCCAACATCAAAATAAACAATAGCGGTGACAAGGGACAACCTTGCCTTGTTCCCTTCTCTATATTAAAATTTTCTGTCAAACCACCATTGATTACTATTTGCGCTGTTTGTTTTTAATATATTGCCTTGATGGATTTTGTAAAATATTCTCCAAATTGCATATTTTCTATTAATTTTAATAAAAATTGCCAATTCAGTCTATCAAAAGCTTTTTTGGTGTCTAAAAAAACCAACACTGCGGGGACCTGCTTGTTACCTCCCAAATATTCTACTAATTTAACAATTTGCCTTACATTACTTTTCATTTGTCTACCATTTATAAAGCCAGTTTGGTCTTGATGAATCACTTGTTGCATGGTTGTCATTAATCTATTTGCTAAAATTTTAGCAAAAATCTTATAATCTGTATTTAATAGTGAGATCGGCCTATAATTTTTAGGATCTGCATGATCTTGCCCATCTTTGGGGATCAACGAGATAAATGCTGTCTTCCAAGTTGGAGGTACATCTCCCCCCTGCTGTATATTATTAAATAATTCCTTCAGTGGTTCCACCATTTCCTCCTGTAAACTTTTATAATATATAGCTGACAAACCATCCGTACCAGGAACTTTACCCATTTTCAATTGCTTAATAGCAGACAAAATTTCCTCAGAAGTTATCAGTTGGTCTAAGCTTTCTCTCTGCTCACTAGAAATTGTAAAAATGCTTTCTCCCTGCAGATATCTATCTATATCTATGTCTTGAATTTTATCACCAGTATACAACTTGTAATAAAACTCTAGAAATGATTTTTTTAATCAGTTCATATTCAAAAACAACTTTACCTTTATAATTAATTTTTTCTATTGTCCTTAATTTTTGTTTTTTTCTCAACAGATATGCTAACCATCTGCCTGGTTTATTGGCATTACAAAAAGTATTATGTTTTGCATACTGTAAATTAGTTGCTACTTGGTCTGCCATTAGCATATTAAATTGGGCCTTCAGTAAATTAATTATCTCTTTAGCTTTCTTATCCATTGGATTGGCTATTAAGACCCGTTCCTGTTTACTAATCTCATCTTCTAGTTCTTTTCTCTTCTCCACCTGTTTTTTCCTGTATTTATTATTCAAGTGTATCAAAACACCTTGTATATATGCTTTGCTTGCATCCCATACCATTTCCATAGATGTACCCTTCTGCATATTCATAACAAAAAATTCTTTCATAAATTTTTTACACTCTTTTACATTTTCTTCATACCTAAACAAATTGTCATTTAATCTCCAGGACCTCCCAGGCCCTTTCCCATTTCCCAATTCCAGCCAAACTGGACTGTCATCTGACATTGTTCTTGAACAAATCTTTGTATTCTTTACCCTAGTTAAGAGGTTATTAGTAATTAATATAAAGTCAATCCTTGAAAAAGATTGATGTCTATCCGAGAAAAAGGTAAAATCTTTTTCTTCTAGGTTTTTTTCACGCCAGATATCCCTCAACTCCCAACCATTCATCATATCCCAAAATGATTTGGGCAGTTTGGCTCTTGATAAGATGTTTTGTTTAGGCCCCTCCTTGTCTTTTTTCATGTCCAAAACACCATTCCAATTGCCCAATAAGATGCAAGTTTTATATCCCCATTGTATCAACTTCAGATGCAATAACTTGTAAAAATTTTCTTGTTGCTGGTTCGGACCATATACTCCAATTACAAGAATTTTTTGTCCATTGATTAAAAGTTCAATCGCTAAATATCTTCCTTGGTCATCTGCTTCAATTAATTTCCCAATTAAATCTCTTTTCACATATATAACTATGCCATTTTTCTTCTCTGATGCTGCTGCAACATAGTGTGTACCTAGTCTTGTGTTTATCAAATACTTTTGATCTTGTATCCTAATATGAGTCTCTTGTAAACAAATTATTTCATTTCTAAATTGTTTAAGATCGTGAAATATTTTTCTTCTCTTCTGTGGAGAATTCAGACAGTTAACATTCCAAGTCAAAAATTTAGTTCCCATTTCTGGGCTTTTGAAGCTTGTGAAGCAATTCCTGGTGGCCTTGTCTTAGGTGACCTTTGGGTCTTGCTCCCCCCACAGCTTCTGTTTTGGTAGTTTCCTGGCTTGTCAACTGAAGTTGTTGTTGTTGATGTTTTAATTCTTTACGCTTAGCTGCCGCCGCTCTAGTCTGTCTTTGATCCCTCGGTTCCTCTGATATATCAATTAAATCTTGAGCAGTCATCTGGATTTGCAGCTTCTCTTCCTGACCCGCTGAAACTTCTATGTCAATAACTCTTCCTTCTGTTGTTCCCTTATTTCCTTTTTCCTATTTTCCACTGGTAATTTTGGTGTTTCAGCCTTCAATACATTGGCATAGAAATCTCTTGCCTTCCATATTGAATTAAGTTGGTATCTCTTTCCCATATAATTCACCACTAGGCCAACTGGCACCTCCCATCTGTACTGCAGCTGACATTTTTTCAGTTCTTCCACCAGAAAGGCATATTCCTTTCTGTCTCTCAACATCTGGGGGGGGGGGGGATTTCTTTCAATTTCATCACCTCCTGATCTCCCACCTGAAGCTTGTTTTGGAAAGTAGCCTGCAAAATTTGGTTACGTACAGTCCTTGTGTTAAAATATATTACGATGTCTCTTGGTAAATGCTTCTGTCTGGCCACCCAGGAGTTAACATGATAAGACTTACCGATTTGCCAGCCCAGTTCATTTTTTGTTTCCCCCAGCAACTGTGCCAGAGCCTCTGACATCAAATCTTTCAAGTTCTCTTGTTTATTTTCCTTCAGCCCTCGAAATCTTAAAGCAAATTCCATCTCTCTATATTGTATCATCGTTACATCCACTTCTGCCCTTTCAACTCTATTTTGAATCTCTCCTATTTTACTGTCCAAAATGTTTGTAGATTCCTTTACCTCTTCAACTTTATCATCCACCATTTCAATATCTTCTGCCAAACACTTAAATGCCAATAGTATGTCCTCTCTGATTTCCTAGTTCCGAATTACAATCTCTTCTGAGATAGACTGTATTTTTTCATTAGTTTCAGCAATTTGTCCATTAGTCTCATCAATTTTTTCATTAATTTCATTGATTTTCACACTAAACACCACTGCCATTTTTTCATTTGAAGCTTCCAGGGCTAATTGTAACATATCCAACGTTAAAGTCTGTGGCTCTGTTGGAAGGGCTACAGCTTGCAATCTAGAGTGCGTTGGGGAGCTTCCTGCACTTCCAATCCCTTTCACAGAAACAGTCTTAACAGGTTTTGAAGCCATTTCAAATTTAAACTTATTCTTTTTCTTATAATCTTGTAATCAGAAGCCAAAAAGAGAAAAATCCTTCAAATTTCAACAGTTCAGCAATTTCCAAGTTATAAAGTCCTTCTTCTTCCACTGAAAAGCTTTGCAAACTAGAGGCTAATTAGAAAGTGAAGCTTTCTTGACTTCCACTTTCCCCCACGCATTCAAACCTCATTCACCATTTTGTTGCAGCTTCTAGTTTGTTACATCCAAAGGAAGTTACAAGTTTAGGAGTTAAATGTAAATACTTGCAGTTTGAACTCTCCAGGCTTGTCCTGTCTGCTTCCATTCATTTTTATGTAAAATCCTTCCTTTTGGTCCCAGCAGAATTGGTCGCGGCTTCTGGCTCCGCTTTTGCGGAGTCGTCCCTGGTCCGGAGGAGATTGACAGGCTGCTAGGGAGCTCGCATCTTTTGTGTCCCAGGATTCCTCCTGGGACACTTTGGGGGCTCTACCTTTGCCTGTCGGCTCTGCTCTCTCCCCTTTTCCTGGGGAGAGGGTTTTCAAACCGCCAGACAGCTGTTTTCCGGCTGTTCTGGCGGCTTTTACAATGCCGGGGATCGGGTGCCCATAGAAGAGCGTCTGCGAAGAAAGCTGGATTCCCTTCATAACCATGTGCCTTACATAACAACTGCAATGATTTGCTTAACAACTATGGCAAAAAAATTCAGGCAACTCACTTAAAACTGCCTAGCTTAGAAAAAGAAGTTCTGGTCCCAATTGTGACCATAAGTCAACATGATATAACACATATATATCTTGAAATTAATCTACATAACCAACAAAATAAATCTACAGAACCAACCAAATAAGTGGCTATAGACTTGAATATTAACAAGCTACTTGTCAGCCTTCACTTTCCTGTTCGCTCTGGCTGCCATATGAAACGGGGGGGGGGAGCTTTGCATTGGGTTTGGGACTGTATGGTGCAGGAGGGTGAGTTGCAGAAGGAAATACTCTGGTGCCATCTACTGTTACCATCTATTGCGCGTACCAGTGCTTGGGTCATCTTATGGTCAAGGTCAACGGTCTTACATGCCAACCTGATGATGCTTTTTGAAGATGAAGCCACATGACACCTAGGGGCTTTACACATTGGATCATGGAAGGGGGTTATTCGGGGGAAGGGGGTTGGACATATATTGATATGTATGCTTTCGCGCCTAAATGCTTCAGACCTTGCTTAGCATCTATGCTATTCATTCCTTAACCAGTAAAAGTACTTTTAATTCCACTAATAATGGAGTCCAGAGGTTTCTTTCTTATTTATTTATTTATTTTATTTATTTATTTGTCGAATTTATATAACCGCACCCTCTCCCCGAAGGGACCCGGGGCGGTGCACAGGAAATTAAAACACACAGTATCACAATATAAATAATTAACACCAAATTAAATAAATTATCCCTGTGCTAAAATTTAAAAGGTTAAAACATAATCCCATCTAAAACCCAATTAAAACAATTTATGGTACAGACTGTAGGCTAGGTAAATAACTTAGGCCAAGCCGGCCTGATGAAACAGGAGTGTCTTTAATTTCTGGCGGAAGGTGCGGAGGTCCGTGGTTCTTCTGCGGTCGGGGGGTAAATCGTTCCAGAGGGTTGGGCCCACCACAGAGAAGGCCCTTCCCCTGGGCGTCGCCCGCTGGCATTGCCTAGTGGACGGCACCCGGAGAAGTCCCTCTCTGTGGGAGCGGATCGGCCGCAGGGATGTATGAGGTAGGATGCGGTCTCGCAGGTAGCTAGGTCCCGTGCCATGGAGCGTTTTAAAGATGGTGATCAACACCTTGAAGCGCACCCGAAAGACCACAGGTAACCAGTGCAGCTCGCGCAGGAGCGGTGTTACATGGGAATACCTAGACGTTCCCAAGATCGCCCGCGCGGCCGCATTCTGGATGAGCTGTAGTCTTCGGGTGCACCCCAAGGGGAGCCCCATGTAGAGAGCATTGCAGTAGTCTAGCCAGGATGTCACAAGCGTGTGAGTGACTGTGCGAAGGGCGTCCCGGTCCAATAAGGGACGCAACTGCCGCACCAGGCGTACCTGGTGGAATGCCCCCCTGGCCACGGCCGTCACATGATCTTGCATAGACAGCCGGGTATCCAGGAGGACACCTAGGTTGCGTGCCCGATCCACGGGGGCCAGATGTTCGCCCCCTATGGCCAGTGATGGGATCAACTGGTTGTACCGGGATGCCAGAAACCACAGCCACTCGGTCTTGGATGGGTTGAGTTTGAGTCTGTTGCCTCCCATCCAGATCCGTATGGCTTCCAGACATCGGGACATCACTTCAATGGCATCGTTGGGGTGGTTTGGGGTGGATATGTACAACTGAGTGTCGTCAGCGTACAGATGATATCCCACCCCAAAACCACAGATGATCTCGCGCAGCGGCTTCAACCTCTCCACGGGGGCCAGTGTCAGTCTTGGACGGGTTGAGCTTGAGTTTGTTACTACCCATCCAGATCCGTACGGCCTCCAAACACCGGGACAACACCTCGGCGGCATCGTTGGGGTGGTCTGGGGTGGATATGTACAACGGAGTGTCGTCAGCGTACAGATGATATCCTACCCCAAAACCACAGATGATATCGCCCAGCGGCTTCATATATATGTTGAACAGAAGGGGCGAGAGGACCGACCCCTGAGGAACCCCGCATAAAAGAGGTCTCGAGGTCGACCTCTGCCTTCCTGTCAACACATATTGCGACCGACCAGAGAGGTAGGACGAGAACCACCGTAAAACAGTGCCTCCCAGCCCCAACCCCCCCAGTCGGTGCAATAGGATACCATGGTCGATGGTATCAAAAGTCGCTGAGAGGTCTAAAAGGACTAGGATAGAGGAACATCCTCTATCTCGTGCCCTCCAGAGATCATCTACCAACGCGACCAATGCCGTCTCGGTGCTGTGACCGGGTCGGAAGCTGGACTGGCGCGGGTCTAGATAATCAATTTCCTCCAGGTGTCGCGGAAACTGTTGGGCCAAATAGGATTGGAGATAGTGGACATCCTTGTCGTGTTCCCATTTTAATCTCAATCCGTTCCGTTTCCTCTCCATTAATTAGGATCCTCACTATTTGTGTATTATAAATAGATCTTATTGCCCACGTAAAATTATCCCCAATTCCATCTTTTCCAACAGGGCAAACATAAACTTCCAGTTGACTCTTTTGGGCATCGATAAAGATAAATGCCAATTGTTTATCCGAGTGGGCCTCATAATATTCCAGGGCATTAATAATCATCCTCAAATTATCTCTTATTTATCTGTGTGGAAGAAATCCATTTTGGTCACTTTGGATGTAGTGATCCATGAACCCTTTCATTCTCCCTGCCAAAATAGAGGTAAAGATCTTATAGTCAGTATTCAGGAGAGATATAGGCCTGTAGTTTCTGATCAGTGATAAGTCTGTTCCTTCCTTAGGAATCAAGGAAATATAAGCCTCTGTCCAGGAAGGTGGAGTCCGGCCTTCAAGAAGGACTCCATTAAAGACCTCTGTCATATATTTTGCTACCATATCTAAGGTTTTTTTATAAAATTCTGTGGGTAGCCTATCTGTGCCAGGTTTTCTGCTTTTCAATTGCAACCCGAACTTTACTTTCTGTGAGTTCTTTATTGAAAATAGCCTTACCTCCTCCGATAATTTGGGGATGCCCAACCTTCCTATATACTGTTCAGTTTCTTGCTCTCCCCTCCCCCCCCCATGTTCCCTCTTATATAGTTCCGAGAAAAAATCCTGTGCAATCTTCCTCTTACCTTCCGTCAATTACCCACTCTCCATTGCTATCTTTCAATCCACCTATTTTACGTCTTTCCTTTAACTTCTTAATTCTATAAGTTAGCCATCTTCCTGGTTTATTAGCATTTTTGAAAAATCCTTCCTTTGCCCACTTGATCTTTTCAGAAATCTCTTCTTGATCCACTAAATTAATCTTGTGACGAATAAACTTCTTTTCCTCTACTAATGTAGAGACTTTGGGTTTCCCTGTAATCTTTTTTCCACTTGCCCTAAATCATCTAGTAGTTTTGAGCGTTCCTTCTTTTCCAACCTCCATTTCCTTATCATCTTTTTAATCACTAGCCCCCTAACTACCGCTTTAAAAGTATCCCAATTATTTTGTAGGTTTGCATCTTCTTTCTTGTTTTCTTTGAAAAAGAGTTCAATTTCTCTCTTGATCCAATCCACAAATCCTCGTCTTTTAGGATCCTCGTATCCATCTTCCATCTTTATCTTTTTTTCAGTCCCTTCCATGTTATTAATAGAGGGCTATGAACCTCCCAATCATTAACCCCTATCTCCAGTCCAGAAACTTGCTCTCCTAGCTCCTGTGTCATCCAGGCCATGTCGAGACGTGACCATGAATTATGTCTGGGGGAGAAGAATGTATATTGTCTTTCTTCTGGGTGTCTCTCGCTCCAGATATCCTGAAGACCCAGCTCATCTTTCATTCTATTTCACTCATTTCGCAATCCCCTCCTATTTTTCTTTCTCGCTCCCCCAGACAATCATGTCCCAGGTGTATAATCCATAGTTTTAATTTGGGGGATTTTAGTTGATTTTAGCACAGGGTAGGAATTTAATATGTTTTTAAATTTTGTATTTTGTAATATTTGTTATGTTTTAATTTTCCTGTGCGCCGCCCTGGGTCCTTTTTGGAGAAGGTGCGGGGTATAAATCTAAATAAATAAAAATAAATAAACATTACTATCTGAAATAGCATTAAAGTCTCCAAGCAGGCAAATATGGTCATAATTTAATTCAATTTTTTTTTATATTTTCATAAAGTTTCAAGTTTCAAGTTTATTGGATTTATATCCCGCCCTATCTCCCCGAAGAGACTCAGGGTGGCGCACAGGCAAGTATTAAAAACAATACAAAAATACAATATAACTACAGTAAAAATATATTAAATTTAAACCCGTGCTAAAAACATCTTTAAAACCCATCTTAAAACCCTTACTAAAATCCCTACAATTTATTCTTAAAATCTAAGCCAGTCCAGCCAGATGGAAAAAGTGAGTTTTAAGCTCCCGGCGAAAGAGGCGCAGGTCCGTGATGGTACAAATGTTGGGGAGTAGGTCGTTCCAGAGAGCCGGATCCGCCACAGAGAAGGCCCTTCCGCTGGGGGTCCCCAGCCGGCATTGGCCGGCAGACGGCACCTTGAGGAGGCCCTCCCTGTGCGAGCAGACAGGACAGAGGGAGGTGTGTGGTAGGAGGCGATCTCGCAAATACCCAGGTCCCGTGCCATGGAGAGCTTTAAAGATGGTTATCAGTACCTTGAAGCGTACCCGGAAGGCCACAGGCAGCCAGTGCAGCTCGCGCAGGAGAGGTGTTATATGGGAGTATCGAGCAACTCCCAGAATCCCCCGCGCGGCTGCATTCTGCACTAGCTGGAGCCTCCAGGTGCACCCCAAGGGGAGCCCCATGTAGAGAGCATTACAGTAGTCTAGGCGGGATGTCACGAGGGCTTGAGTGACTGTGCGAAGGGAGTCCCGATCTAGAAAGGGGCGCAACTGGCGTATCAAGCAAACCTGATAAAAAGTCCCCCTGGCCACGGCCGCCACATGGTCATCCAAGGACAGCCGCGAGTCCAGGAGGACACCCAAGTTGCAAGCCTCGGACCAGCTGGCTATATCGGGCTATATACCACAGCCACTCGGTCTTGGATGGGTTGAGTCGGAGCCTGTTCCTCCCCATCCAGACCCGCACAGCCTCCAAACACTGGGACATCACATCAACGGCATCGTTGGGGTAGTTAGGGGTAGAGATGTACAGCTGGGTGTCATCAGCGTACTGATGGTACTCTACCCCAAAACCACAGATGATCTCGCCCAGCGGCTTCATATAGGTGTTAAACAGGAGAGGCGAGAGAACCGACCCCTGAGGCACCCCAAAAAATGAGGGGCCTTGGTGTCGATCTCTGCCCCCCTGCCAACACAAGTTGCGACCGGCCGGAGAGCTAGGAGGTGAACCACTGCAAAACGGTGCCTCCCATTCCTAACCCCTCCAGTCGGTGCAACAGGATACCATGGTCAATGGTATCGAAAGCCGCTGAGAGGTCTAATAGCACTAAGATAGAGGAATGACCTCTATCCTGAGCCCGCCAGAGATCATCAACCAACGTGACCAATGCCGTCTCCGTGCTGTGTCCAGATCGGAAGCCGGACTGGTGCGGGTCTAGATAGACAGTTTCCTCCAGGTGTCGGGGAAACTGATATGCCACCACACTCTCAACAACCTTTGCAAGGAAGGGAAGGTTGGAGACCGGACGATAATTAATCAACACCGCTGGGTCCAGGGAAGGCTTCTTGAGGAGGGGTCTCACCACCGCCTCTTTCAAGGCGGCCGGCAAGAACCCCTCACTCAAGGAAGTGTTCACTATTTCCTGGAGCCAGCCTCGTGTAACCTCCCGGGAGGCCAGTACCAGCCAATAAACATGTGGTGGCATTCAAGCGCCCCAGCAACTTGTCCATGTCATCTGGAGTCACAGGGTCGAACTCTTCGCATAAAACGGTCTCAAGACCTGCCTCCGTCCGCCCCCCCAGACTGACTTCACTAAAGACCAACTTGTCCCGGATCTGAGCGATTTTATCCTGCAGATACTGTCCAAATTCCTCTGCACGACCCTGTAAAGGAGCTTCCCGCTGCCTCTGTTGAAGGAGGGAGCGGGTCACCCTAAACAGGGCAGCAGGGCAGTTATCTGCGGATGCAATAAGGGCGGCCAGATAATTACGTCTTGCCGCTCTCATCGCCACGATGTAGGTCCTCAAATGGGACCTAACACATGTTCGGTCCGATTCAGAGCGAGTGGATCTCCAGATGCTCTCTAGGCGTCTCTTACGGCGCTTCATCACTCTCAGCTCCTCGGAGAACAAAGGGGCCAGGGTGGATCGGCGCTGTGTGAGAGGCCGCAAGGGCGCGACTCGGTCCATGGCCCCAGCAGTCGCACTATTCCATGCGGCTATTAGGTCGTCAGTCGAGTCACGGGTCAGGGACACAGGTATATGCCCAAGCTCCGTCAGGAACCTCTCCGGGTCCATCAGGCGCCTGGGGCAGAACCATCTAGGAGTCTCTGGTTCCGCCTCCCCGCGGTGGAGTGTAGCGGTTGGAAAGTCTAGCCGAAGGAGAAAGTGATCTGTCCATGACAGGGGTGTAACGGCTAAATCCCCTATTCCACTGGCCGGAGACAAAAATTATATCCAGCATGTGACCCCCGGTGTGAGTGGGACCGTGCACTACTTGGGTCAGGTCCATGGCCGTCATGGAGGCCATGAACTCCCGAGCCACCTCCGATGTTTCACCTGCCGATGGCAGATTGAAATCCCCCATGATTATTGCATCTAGGAGCTCGGGCAGGGCTGCTGAAGTATAACGAGGAGCCAAGTACACAATCAACAAACCCAACTGCCTCCCTGGACCCCACTTCACAAACAGGGATTCACAGCCGGCTGTCTGCGGCACAGCAGTCTCCCTCGGTTCTAGGCTATCCTTCAAAATAACCGCCACCCCCCCACCCTGACCCCGGGCCCTAGGCTGATGAAACGCTCGGTAACCCGGTGGGCACATTTCAACGAGGGCGACTCCCCCCTCGTGGCCCAACCAGGTCTCCATAATACCCACCAGGTCTGGGCCCTCCTCCAGGACCAAGTCATGGATAAGGGGAGCCTTGTTTGGTAATGGACCTGGCGTTGCATAACATCAGCCTAAGCCCCAGGCCCTGCGTGCCCAAACCTCCTGGGATGCGAGAAATGCTCTGGGGACCCGAGCACGCAACCACCTGTAAGCAGCGGGTGTGCGCTCCCATAGAATGACAAGGTCCCTGGCTCACGCCATACCTACCCCTCCCAAAGACTGTCCTGATAGTATGGCTCTCTATTGAACTGACCACTAACACCCCCTTAGTGTTGGACCCAGCATCCTCCTCGTCGGGGCTAAGGGTCGGCCTGGACTTCCCGATAGTAGATAACCCTCCACCCTCCCTAAACCCTCCTCCCTTCCCGGGGCCACTTACAAACCGAATTAAAAAACCATTTAACTTAACATTTAACTTCCGCTTCCGCCTTGGTTCCTGTTTGGGGCATATATAACAACTAATGCACATTTCAATTGTCCAATCTCTAATTCTATTGACAGCAGTCGTCCCTCCTCGTCTCTGAAAATCTCCTTAGATTTTAAATGATCCTTCACATATACCACTACTCCCTTTCTTTTTTGATCAGCAGACGAGCAATACATCTTCCCAAGTCTTGGGTACAGTAATCATTTCAAATTATTCCTTTTTATATGGGTCTCTTGAAGACACACTATATCATAGTCCAATTTCCTTAATCTATTCAGTATTTTCCGT
The DNA here is from genome assembly GCA_039707465.1 of Rhabdophis nuchalis. Classification (NCBI taxonomy): domain Eukaryota; kingdom Metazoa; phylum Chordata; class Lepidosauria; order Squamata; family Natricidae; genus Rhabdophis; species Rhabdophis nuchalis. The sequence continues at coordinate 213,198,501 of CM077643.1, forward strand.
CTTTTAGATGGAATATTTAAACCATTAACATTTAATGAAATAAAATGTAGCTCTTCCCCCATCGCCACCTATGTCCCTTTTTGACATTTCTAGATATCAGAGCAATTGAAAGGGAAAGACAAATAAAAGGATATTATAAGAGAGTTTATTACAAACCATAATGTTTCTTTTTCTCCCTTTTTGTTCTCACCCAAACACATCTCCAGGGGCTTTCCATGTTTTAATTCCTAAATTTCCAAACAGGCAAATGCTCTTCAATAATTCTAATCCCAATCCCTTCTTCCCTCCCCCCCCCTCTCTCTCACACACACAACCAGCTTTAAGTAGTGCTTACAGCATCACATTTGTCTTCTTATATTAGAATTTCAAATTCTCTCTCTAATTCCCATACCTTGTGTAATGGTGCAGCAATTTCTGGGATCATGATTGGTACCTACATTTACCTAGGTGGATAGCTGAGACCATGGCTGAGAAACCCAAATTCAATGATGTCTATATAGTCAGTGATTCTTTTCAAGATCCTATATTTTTCTTCTTAGAATATTGTCAGTCCTGCCCAACATGGTCAAGAAAGACCCTCAATTCCATTTGTAGTGAAAGATATACTTTTCCTAAAAGACAAGTGGATTACAGTATAGCAAAAGCCAGAACTGAAGTTCACATGTCAAAATTCCCTGATTAATTTCAACTCCCTCCTGTTCAGCTCCCTCTGCCCGTAGTCCATTGCAGACAGACAGCTAGTGAAGGCGAAGCTCAAGAGAATGATGGCAGTCCTGACATTGATCCTCAATTTGAAAGGCCTGAAGAAAAAATCTACTTGTTTTGAAGATCTTTTAGTTTGCTCCTGTGACTCTTGGCAGTTACAATGGCACTGAAAAAAGTCACTTATGACCAATCCTTGCCCTCATGACCATTGCAGGATTTTCATGGGCATGTGATCAAATTTGGGCAGGTATTTATAACAGCTGCAATGTCCCAGGATCATGTGATCACCATTTGAGACCTTCCCAGCTGGTTTCCAACATAATAAATCAATGGGAGAAGTGTATTCACTGTCAGCCCAGGAGCCCATCTTTTCTTTTTGATCTTCAGGACTGCCCCATTTAGTGCCTGGGAAATTGGAAGGGGGGATTGTGAGCTGGTTGAGATGCAGCATTTACTTTCAGTTTTCAGTTTTCCTTTACAAGAATTGTTTACAGTTGAATAACCACATTCCATTCTTTATGTCAAGTCCCTTAGATCCCTATCGGGACACTGCCATTCTGGCAGGAAGGAGGTCCGGGATGCCCTTTTACAACCTCTTTCCTGTTTCTGGTCTTCCTGTCACTTTGATGTACCTGCTTGGGATAGGGAGGGAGAAGGATTGGCCTGGGGCCATTTGTTTTGTCTCAGTTCCAAAAGAATGAACAACGCAGTGCATGAGAACAGCTTGTTATCACCTTCTCAGATTGAGTTCTCACAACAACTTCGCACCTGTGGATTGGCTTACCTAGGACTGGACATAAAGGAGGGGTATTCTGCAACGTTTAACCTAAACGTAGTCTAAGTGGGAACTCCAGATCCTGCCTTGTTTTACTTGCTATCACTTTCTCTCCTCAAAGTCTCTTTTAAAAATTTCCTTCTTTTCATTCTCTCCCAGATTTAATCCATTGGTAAAGTTCTCTTCTGGAACCTCCAACCCATAGCTTGATGTGACAGACAACAGTTTGCCCAGTTTTTTTATCAATTCTTCTTCCACTTTGTTTCAGAAAGTTTAAGATTTCAGCGAAAACATTCTGATTTTCTAAAGTATCCTCTTCTGGATAAGGAACCATGTTGACAAATCCAAAAAATAATAAAGTTTGGTTCTCACTGCCACCCTGGTCTCAGGCCTATTTTATCTTTTGGTATTTTCCAGAAGGGAATATTGCAGTCAGTTATCAAAAAGCACCTGTTGTAAACAATCCATGCCTCTGTAACTTTCACAACCTCTTTCACAGCTACTTCAAATGAAAAAAAAAGTACATTGTCTCATACAGACCAATCAGCGACCTCCAGTGGCAATGCAACAAATTTTCTTTTTTCTTTGTTGTTAAAACAAAAGTAAAGAGTATAATTCTTATTTAATTTCAAAAGTAAGCAATGAGCCTTCAGAAGTAATTATGAAAATAGCCCAACTTCAAAATTTTAAGTAGCAAAGAATAGATAGAAAGAAAGAAAAATAGTCCAATCACTTTCAAAGGGGGGGGGGGAAACCTTGTTCACTTCAACCCACAATTCCAGAGAAATAGGAAAAAAGGGAAACTTCCCAGTTCAGAGTGTATTAGATTAATTCCGCCACTTATTAATTAACAGCTTTAGTTTACTATAAAAAAAAAGTTTCTTTAAGCAAAATGTTTCAAAAAAAGATAAAATACCTTCCGGTCTAGCACTTTCCCTTTCAGCTTGTTTCCTTCCTTCCGTAGCTTGCCTATGCCTTTGTTCCCCGGGGGGGGCTGCCTTTTTGCCGCTTTGCAGAAGCTCTTTCCTTGGATCAAACGGGTTTTGCGGTACCCCTGTGACCAGCAAGACTTTGTCTTCCTCATCACCGTCCCTCCAGGACGGTTTAGGTCACCCACGGACCAAGGGGCAGCAAAAGTTCAACTGAGGTCTCAAAGCACTGAGACTTCGCGTTGTGTCGGCGCAGCGCGGCTCCGCCCTCTTCGCTATCACTTTCTCTCAATAAAAGTTTCCTTTTGAAATAATGCCTGTTTCAACAGTTCTGCTTTTTTAAAAGTTTTTTATTTTTTCATTTTCATAATAGCCACATGTATACTATTACATAACCAACATTATATTATATTGTTAAATGTTTATATAGATTCGTCATCAACCCCCCAAAACTATTATTGGCTCTTCTGTTCCCTATGCGCCGTATTTATATCCTATCCATCTCTTTCTTCTCCCTCTCTCCTCCTCCTCCCTACCTTATTTCTTCCCTCTGTCATCATTCTCTTCCCTACTTCCCCTTCCTCCTTCTCTTTCTTTTTCACTCCTTCTTTATCTCCTCATCTTCCATCTCCCTGTCCTCTCTCCTATCCCTCTCTTCTTCCTTTACCTCTCTCCTCTACTCCGCACTCTTCATCTCATTTACTTGGTGTATTTCAGCCACTGAGCGAGCTCCATTTTATGCAGATGGTATTTATACTTCCATTTCAATATACATCTTTAACTTTGACATATATCCTCCTCCTTCTTTTTTGAAAGAAAAAGGAAAAGTATACATATATAGTAATTATATTTTAAACCCCCACTCCAGCCTTTTTTTTGGCTATTATGTAGACTTGGTTATGATTCCTAGCTATTCTCATCATTTTATTTATAACGTTTTACATCATTACATGCCCCAAATTTTTAGTTCTGTCTCTATAACCACAATAATGTTTCATTAGAAGTATATTTCATGTCCCTCCCCCCATTTTTTCCTATCTTGACTTAGCTTACTCTTAATTGTCTTTAAATAACAATCTCTACTGTTCCATGTTCATTACAATTCTATTAATCTACTATATAGAATAACAAGCGGTCCACACCTAACTTTGTTCATCATCTTAAGAGTTCTGTATGTCCATATTTATTTTAACCTATACTAAATTGTCCTTCCACTTTTATTGCCGCCACTTGCCTGTTTTACTCAGCGGCGGCTGCTTCTTTCTTCGGCTGCTGGGGCAAGCGTCCTGCTGTGTGACTTATCTCGTTCCTTCTGCTTCTCTCCGAGCGTGCTCTGCACTCCTCCCACGCAAGTTATTCATGTGCTTGTCAGCCTGTTTATTAGCCTTGGCCATGGAAGATGAGGGAATTACAGTGATCCCTGAGGCCCCCGCCTGGGAGGACAGACCCCTGACTAGAAGGGCCAGCAGGGCAGCTAGGGAAGCCATCAGGGGCATTAGCAGAGGCCCCTATTCCAGGAGGGATGATTCCATTCCGGATAGGGTAGATGCTAGGCTCCAGAGGGCCTTGGATAGACATTTTGAACGGGCCCAGACCCAAACTGTGACTGTAGCACAGGTCCATAGGGAAGATGTTCCTGAACCTGCTGGGGCTGGAGAAGCAGCCCACATAGGGGATCTCTCTTCCCATGACAGGGATTCCAGGGATTTGTCCCTGGACCGATCCTCCTTCGGCTCTAGATCGCCCTCTCCCTCAGTTGGGGGGGCACTGATTTATTTAATTGTGATCTGGAGGAGGATCAGCCCTTGGCCACCCTGGAATCACCGGTGGCTGCCAGGCCTCCTCCTGAGCCGACTCCTAGTCGCTAGGGCTGCCCTCTGGAAGATCAGGGACCCTCTCTCTCTTCTGAACTAAGGGGATTAATTTCCTCGGCCATTGCTCAAGGGATTGCCCAGGGCCTGAGGGAGCGTGCGGAGGTGCCAGCCACGACCTCTAGGAGCAGGGTTCACCACCCTAGGCCTTCCTTCCCTCGCCCTTCCGTCATCAGTGCTGCTTCTCTTTCCGAGGATGAAGGACTGGCTACGGACAAACCCGCCTTTTCGGGCCTGTTCCAGCCTTCCTTATTTAAATCTATTCTCCATAAGGCCAAGGTGATCACCCATATGAATGTCCCACCAGTGGCCGGGCCGCCGGCCTCTGACTCCCAGGTCACCCTGGATCCCGAGGATCCCAGTGGCGGGCTCTTTGATGAGTCCATCCAACATCAGGATCTGGTCCCTGCGCCAAAGTTATTTAAGGAAGTAGTCCAACGACAATGGGTGCAGCCCGCTTCATGGGCCACACCCAGTTCTAACGATTAAAAACTTTATTCTGTGGACACCAGTATGGAGGAGCTACTTAAGCTCCCCGAGGTGGATCCTCCCGTAGCTGCTCTCATTTCAAATTCGGTGCTTCCCCCAGAATTATTGGAGGGCTTGAAGGCTGAGGACAAGCGGGTGGAGCGCTCCTCCCACAAAACGCACCAGGCGGCCACCTGGGCCATTAAGGCTTCCACCTCAGCCTCATTTTTTAGTAGGTCCTCCATAGCCTGGTTGCACCAACTACTCAAATGTATCCCGCAGGGAGATACTAGACCAGGACATCAATAAGATCATGATGGCGGCAGAGTACACGGCTGATGCTTTGCTTAATGCCACAAAATTTGCCTCACACGCCATGGCGTCTAACATCTCGCCGCCTCCTGTGGCTACGCCATTGGAATGCAGATATGCGGTCAAAATGGAAGCTCGCGTCTGCACCCTTCAAAGGGGCCAAGCTCTTTGGCCAAGCTCTTTGGTGACGCACTGGATTCTGTCCTTATAGAAAATAAGGATAAGAAGAAGGTCATGCCCTCCATGTCACGTAAACCTGACCGGATAAATCCACCCTTTCGTAAGCAGATAACAATGCTGGAATTAACTGAAGCTATTAAAAGACAAAATAATGGGAAGGCCCCGGGACCGGATGGCCTCCCAGCAGAGTTTTACAAAACTTTGGAGGAAATACTATCACTTCCTTTACTAGACGTGATGAATGAAGTTATGTCTGGTAGTAAAATGCCAAATTCTTGGTCAGAAGCCTACATTTCACTGATACCAAAGGAAGGAACTGATCTCCTTCAGGTAAAGAATTATCGACCAATTTCATTGTTAAACTCAGATTACAAGTTATTTGCATAAATCTTAGCAGAAAGGCATTTCTTCCACTATTATTCATATTAAATTACACACATTAAATCAAAAATTCATTGTATATCTTAATATCCCCATACAAAGTTCTCCTTTAACCACATTTATTTAAATGTGCTTTCCCTCTAATAATTCACACTCATAAACATAGCCACAAAATGTCATTCATTGACTATTTCAAGAAACCTCCAATAATCTTATACTTTATAAACGTGTTCTACCTAAAAATCAAATAACACTATTTCTACCACCCCCTTTTTATTAAACAATATCCTTTAACATTCCTTAATGGTTAACTAAAAAGTGTGAGTGTGTTTGTGTGTGTGTGTATATGTGTTAGTTTTATGAGCTGATCAATAAATAAATCAGGGAGACTAGGATAGATCTATTTCGAGTTTTTAGCTCTCATCAGCTAGCCATATCCTTACTGGGATTCGAACTGGGGCTGTATTGCATATCAGGCAGGAGCCTTTAGTCATTCAGCCAGCCAGGCTCTCTTATTGCATCAGCTGAGACAGGAGGATTAGTATCTATAATTGTTCCACAACACCCTGTTAGGGCCCCAATTAAGGGAGGAGACATACTGTTTCCTTTTCTGCCTTTCGGCTCATCACCAGAGACCATCTAGACAGAAAGCCATGAATTCCGTTACTTTTTTTTAATATGTGTGTTAGTTTTATGAGCTGATCAATAAATAAGTCAGAGAGACTAGTACAGATCTATGAGCTTATTCAGCTCATAAAACTAACACACATATTTAAAAAATCACACAACGGAACTCATGGCTTTCTGTCTAGATGGTCTCTGGTGATGAGCTGAAACGCAGAAAAGGAAACAGTATGTCTCCTCCCTTAATTGGGGCCCTAACAGGGTGTTGTGGAACAATTATAGATACTAATCTTCAGCTGATGCAATAAGAGAACCTGGCTGGCTGAATGGCTAAAGGCTCCTGCCTGATATGCAATATAGCCCTGGTTCGAATCCCAGTAAGGATATTGTCAACATCCCGATGTTGCCATGGAGATTATCTGTCTGTCTTAACAAAGTGAAAATTCTTGATATTCCTGTGGTAGGGAAAGGAATCTCAGGATGACCTGTAACTGCGCATGCATAGATTTACTTTCGATGCTAATTGGGGAACATAATTTATGACAGGCAGAAGGGAGGAGACATAGGGAGGTAAAGTTTAGAAGCCATCAAATAACTTTCATTCTTGGCTACACAGGAGTTCAGCCAAGGCACTAACCCTAATAAATGGATGTTTCTTGAACTTTATCTTGAGGCCATGAATTAATTGGGGTTTTCCCCTTGGGAGCTTCACAGATAGCCAAGAATGATATCTTTTTTTCCCCCCGGATCTCCTGAATCTCTCTGAGCACTCCTTTCCAATCTCGGGACCACACAGAGAGAAAAATCAGGCAACAAGACATTGATTACAGCTGAAGGCATGCCTTTCTCAGAAGCAGAAGCAAGAAAATCCCTTGCCCTAGCCCCCAGACACAGGGAAGGGTCTCAAGCAAGCTAGCAAGGTAGAAATGGACACAAGCCAGGCTCCCCAAACCCTAGATGGAACCCCTGGGTGCAATAGACCAACAGAGGGAGGTTTTTAAATGGACCACCCTGGCTGATGAGGATCCTTCATGCTGCCAAACAGAGAGGGGAGAGATATCTGATCCTGTTGAGGGTAGGAGATGCAGACGGGAGCAAAGCCACCCCCCTCCATCCAACAAAAGGAGGAGTCCGAGGCTGAAACCAAGGCCCCTCCCACACAACAGGCAAGCAGCCCAGAGCAGGAAAACTCCTCCCTCCATCGAAACTAGAGGAGAGGAAGATGGCCAACTATTTCAGGCACAAGCATACAGAGGCCAACAGGAGGAGGGAAGGGCACTGCTGGTTTAACCACCCCAGTTCAGAGGGAAATTTGATGGGGACTCAGACCAGTTAGCCCTATTCCTTGACTCAGCTGAGGCCCACCTGGAATGCTATGGGCACCTCTACTCATCCCCCAGAGCCATAGTGAATGCTATTGCAGAGGGACTGGAGGGAGAAGCAAGGGAGTGGCTAGCAGCCCTTCACAAGAGGAGAGCCCCCCAACTGCAAGATGTAGAGGATTTCCTACGACTGCTAGGGGCCAGATTTGAGGGGGTGGAGGAGGACCTGTATGCGGAAGATGAGCTCAGCGACCTAAAGCAGAGGGGCCGCCCCATTAAAGAGCACATCCGCAAATTTAGGAGAGTCATTGGAAGCCTACTGCCTTTACCAGAGAGTCTGTTAGTGTATTTCTTCAGAACAAATCTGGACCAGCAGATTGCCCAGGTAACTGCATACTGTGACATCCCAAATCAACTCTCTGAGTGGTTCCCAGCATCAACGAGAGTCAACAACGGGCTGTGCATCAACGACATGAGAAAGTAACCAGGAGCAAAAGAGAAAGGTCAACCTGACCTGAGACCGCCCCGCCGGCAGAGAACCACAGCCCTAAGACCAGCCCTCCCTCAAGGTCCCCGGAAATGCTACATATGCGGGTGAATGGGCCATATGGCAGCTGCATGCCCAACACCAGCCCCAAAACCAAGGTCAGACCCACCGCCCAGGAAACAATCAAAACGAACCACCAACACATCCGGGAAAGCCATTCAAGCTGCAGAGGCCCCTTGCTCCTCAAGCAAAAGTGGTGGAATCTCAAGAAACAACAACCAATCACCGGAATTATATGATAGCGAAGATGAGGGAGAAAATGACCCAATGGTGAGTGAATCAATTCACTCTTTCCTTTTTCCAATACACCTCACAGCCCCAAAAACAGGAAACCAGGGGGATTTTCAAGCGTTAGTAGACTCGGGCTGCACAAGATGCTTGATTAACCTAACCACAGTCCTGAAACTGGGGATCAGGGCAAAAAGACTGGCACACCTGATCTGATTCAAACAGGTCAACGGGTCCCTAATGGGAGGAGCCTATGTCACCCACCTAACTGAACCAGTGAGACTAGAATTGGCGGATCACTGGGAAGTAATTCGATTCCTAATAGCCCCCAAGATGACAGACACAGTCATACTGGAATTCTCCTGGCTAGACAAGTAGGGACCGACCATCTGGTGGCAAGGGGGTACCCGCAGACTTAGGATATCACCGAGCCCTCAACCTCGCCCTCAACCTCGCCCTCACGAGCAAGCAGAAATGCCACCCATATTGGAGACCCCGCCCAAGAGAGCCCAAGAGAACAACTGGCAACCACATCTAACAAAAGCCCAGCGGCTGAACTGATTCCAATGGAATACCAGGACCTCGCAGAAGTGTTCAGTGAGACAGAATGTGACATTCTGCCCCCCCCCCCACCGTGAGACAGATTGTGCCATTGAAATCATCCCTGGGGCAAAACTACCCAAACCCAAGCTGTATGCCATGACGCCTCGAGAAATGCAAGAAATGTGCAAATACATAGACAAAAACCTAGCACAAGGGTTCATTGAGCCAGCCAAACCACAGGTTGCGGCGCCAGTCCTCTTCAAAGAAAAAAAAATGGGACAATGCATCTGGTTGTAGATTTTCGAGGGATAAATGCCGTGTGCGTACACAACCTATACCCGCTCCCCCTCGTGAAAGATATGCTATCTCACTTGGCCAAGGGAAAAGTCTTCACCAAATTAGACCTCAGAGAGGCATACTACCAAATACGGATCAGGGAAGGAGATGAGTGGAAAACAGCATTCAACTGCCCTTTAGGGAGCTTCCAATTCAAAGTGATGCCTTTTGGACTACAGGGAGCCCAAGCAGTATTCATGCAGTTAATAAACAAGGTGCTGCACGAGCAGCTCTACAAGGGGTCCTCGTCTACCTAGATAACATCCTTATTTACACTGAGACTGTCAATGACCACATACCCCTGGTCCGCCAAGTACTGGAAAAACTTTTGGCAGCCAACCTGTATGTCAAGCTGTCAAAATGTGAATTCCACCGTGAGCGACTAGACTACCTAGGCTACCGAGTGTCAAATGAAGGAATAGAGATGGACCCAGCCAAAGTGCAAGCCGTCCTAAGCTGGCAACCCCCTCGCACCTGCAGACAGCTACAAAGCTTCCTAGGGTTCGCAAACTTCTACAGGCAGTTCATCCCCTCCTTTGCGAAGATTGCCAAACCCCTGACAGACCTCCTGAAGACAGGGAGCCCAGGAACGAAACCTCGTCCGGGACAACCCCTACAGTGGAGCCTAACCTGCCAAGAGGCATTCAAAACACTGAAACAAATGTTTGCAAAGGAGCCGGTACTGAAGCATCCTGACCCCGAGCAACCATTCGTGATCCAGGCAGACGCCAGCGACATGGCAGTAGGAGCGGTGCTACTCCAAAGAAACAACCAAGGAAATTTTCAACCCTGCGCCTATACCTCCCGCAAGCTCACAGACACAGAGAGACGATGGGCCGCATGGGAAAAGGAGGCTTTTGCAGTGAGATGGGCACTGCTAACCTGGAGACACCTGTATGGCTCCGCAACGGCTGTTCCAGGTAGGAGAGAAGGTTTACCTCTCCACAAAATACTTGAGACTAAGACTGCCTAGCAAAAAACTGGACCCAAAATTTGTGGGGCCATTCCCCATAGTAAAGATCATCAACCCAGTCACAGTGATATTGAAACTACCTCAATTGCTGGGGAAAACCCACCAATCATTCCATAGCAGCCTTTTGAAACCCATGATCGGGTCCACTCTGAGACCACTGCCCCGGGCGCCCCCAGGCCCTATGGTCATAGGGGGCCAAACCCATTATGAAGTTCAATGAATTCTTGATTCAAGGTGGCACAGAAGGCAACTTTAATACCTAATCAAGTGGAAGGGTTACCCCTTATCGGAGGCATCGTGGGTGAAACATAGAAACATCCAAGCTGATCGCCTTATAGCAAAGTTCCATGCAGAAAACCCAAGCAAGCAGGGGGGGGGGACCCATTCCTAAGTTATACACCTGTATTCAGATAGTTTTGTTTCCCATAGGTTGCTTTCGTGAAGTGAGGGGAGCCGGATGTCAACATCCCGATGTTGCCATGGAGATTATATGTTTGTCTTAATGAAATGAAAATTCTTGACATTCCTGTGGTTGGGAAAGGAATCTCAGGATGACCTGTAACTGCGCATGCATAGATTTACTTTCGATGCTAATTGGGAGACGTGATTTATGACAGGCAATAGGGAGGAGACATAGGGGTAAAGTTTAGAAGCCATCAAATAACTCTCATTCTTGGCTACACAGAAGTTCAGCCAAGGCGCTAACCCTAATAAATGGATGTTTCTTGAACTTTATCTTTTTTTTTTTTTATTTGTTTTTTAATTTTTACAATATATCACCCGGTGCTGTACAAAACAAAAGGAAGAGTTGGTTTCAAGTGTCGTCTATTGTCTTTAAAATCTCAAAAATCCACGTTCTCTCGGTACAGGCGTCGAGACATCCAAAGTTCCAAGTGCATAGTCCACAAATGGCTTCCAAGTCTTCCAAAAAATATCATTTTTATAAACCCCCTCTCTAAATTTAATATCACACGTCATTTTATCGTTTAAGGCTAATTTCCACATTTCACAATACCATTCTTCTATTTTAATATTTACCTCTATTTTCCAATATCTTGCTATTACAATTCTACCTATTATAATCATAATTCTAATCAGTTCTTTCTCATATTTTGTTAACTCTGGTTCATCAATTATCAATAACAGTATAGTTTCCGGTCTCAATATTATTATTCTTTTCATCATTTTACACATCGTTGTTTCCAATTGCTGCCAAAACCTTTTAATTTTCACACATTTATACCACATATGTTCGTAAGTTCCCAATTCCATATTACATCTCCAACATTTATCACTCATTTTTTTATCTATCTGTGATAATCTTAAAGGGGTCCAATACCATTTCCAAACAACCTTAAAATTATGTTCTTTAATCCTTATAGATAAAGTCTTCATAATCCGACTCTTCCAATTCTCATTCCAATCCAAATCCAATATTTTAATCTTTAAATCTTCTTCCCAATTCCTTTTCATTACCATTTGTGGATTTCCATCAAAATTTATAATCTTGTATATCTTACTGACAAGTCCTTTTAACCCAACTTCATCCTTAATAATTTGAGATACTAAAATTTCAAATTTAGTTTTACTTCTATCTATGTTACATATTCCCCTTACCTTCATATTCCATTTTTCTACCTGTATTTTTTCAAACCAATTTAACTCCAGTTTTTGAATTATTTTTTTCTTCCTACTTTCAGTTCCTGAAGCTTTTAACCAATCTACTATATTTCCTATATTTTCATCCTCAATTACTTTGTTCCGACTTGAATTAGTTTTAATCGGCCAACTTTCAATTGTCTTTCCCAAAAACGTTATATCCGGAATCAATTTTTTAACAAATTTATTCCAAGTTTTGCTCAACCCCTTTAACCAATAACTATTAATTACCTTTTTTGTTTTTGCTCTATCTAGGAACCATGCAGACCCAAATCTCTTAATATCTTTTAACTCCAAATCTCTCCAATGACCATCCCCACCTTTAAGTATTTTTATCACAGTTCTAATATTATACGCCCGATAATAATTAAGTAGATTGGGAATTCCCAATCCACCCTCTTTTTGATTTTGATACCACAGTTTCTTCATTAATCTTGGTCTTTTCCCACCATTACAAAATTTATCCAATTTCTTCTGATATTCTTCTATATCTTTCTCTGTCAAATTTAATGGTAGCATCTCAAATAAAAAATTAAACTTTGGTAACAACATCATTTTACACATTGCAATTCTACCAAACCAAGACAACTTTATCTCTTTATATTTATCTATCTTTTTCTCTACTTCCTTCAACATCACCTCATAATTAATTTTTTTTAATTCTCTAACTTTAAATGAAAGTGTTATCCCCAAATATTTCAGTGTGTTCTTAACTCTTATCCCAAATTGTTCTTGCATACTCTCCCACTCCTTACCATCTTTATTTATTAATAATTCAGATTTTGACCAATTTACCTTTAAACCTGTCATTTCTTCAAATTCTATCAAATGTTTATTTATCCTCTTTAAATCTTTCTCTATATCCTTCAAAATAATCAAAGTGTCATCCGCATATAAATTTATCTTATATCCCTTGTAACCTTCCAACTCTTCATCTACTTCTATCAATTTAATCAAGACCTCCATAACTAACAAAAATAATGTTGGAGACAAGGGACACCCTTGTCTCGTACCTGCTTCCAATTTAATCTCTTCCGTCATTGTTCCGTTCACCTTTACCTTTGCACTGCTTTTTTGATATAATTTTGAAATAACATGTATAAATTTATTACCAAAGCCTAATGCCTCGATAATTACTTTTATAGTATCCCATTGTACAGAATCAAAAGCTTTAAAAATATCTAACGATATTATACCTAATTCATCTCCATTATTCTCTGCTACATCTATAATATTCAATACTCTTCTAATTATATCACTCATATATCTACCTTTAACAAACCCTACTTGATTATAACTTATATATTTGTCTATAAAACTGTTTAATCTATTACTTATAATTGCTGTAAATATTTTAGCATCTTGGTTGATTAAAGAAATAGGTCGATAGGACTCGATCCTCTCAAGATCTTTATCCGGTTTAGGAATTAAAGATATTACTGTCTTATTCCATGACATCGGGACTTCTCCTCCATGTAGAATACCATTATATAATTTTTGCAGTTTTGGTATTATTAGTTCTTTAAAATCTTTATAGAATTCAGCAGGTAATCCATCTTCTCCTGGGGTCTTCCCTAATTTTAACTCTTGTATTATTTCGTTGATTTCCTCCTGTGTTATATCTCTTTCCATCAACTCTTTGTATGTTTGATCTATTTTCATACCATATTTCCCAAGATGATTCTTCAATTTTTCTAAATCAATTGATTTCTTTAAATATAATTTTTGAAAAAAATTCCTGGCTACTTCACATTTATCCAATCTCTTATAACACCTTATACCTTTTTCATCTATCAGAGAACCAATTTCTCTCTTTTGAGTTTTATTTTTCGCCATCTTTGCCAATATCCTAGAATTTTTATTACTAAATTCAAAAAAATCCCTATTCAAATATCTTAAATTTTTTTTAACCAATTCAATATCTTCTTCTATCAATTTAGTTTTTAGTAAGGTCAATTCCTCCAAACAATTTTTATCCTTCGTAAGTGAGAATTGGTTCTCCAATATCTTAATTTGTCTTGTATCCTGATCAATTTTAGCTTTGTATTCTCTATATTTCCTACTTGACAATTTAATACTTTCTCCTCTAAATATTGCTTTCATGGTATCCCAAACAATTTCAAATTTAATCTCTCCGTTATCATTCAATTCCCAACTTTCCTTCCATTTTTTGAATATCCATATTTTATCCTCCTCCCTTTTGTACAATTTTTCATCATATCTCCAACCTCTTTCCTTTTTCTCAAAATTAAAATCTATTTCCATCATAACTTCCGCATGATCAGAATCCTTAAAGATTCCCACATCTATTCTATCTACTTTATTCAACAAATCTTTAGAAACGAAAATATAATCAATCCTTGAATATGTATTATGTACTTTAGAACAAAAGGTATACACCCTTTCAGAGCCTTTCAACTCTCTCCAGACATCTACCACACTATTTTGAAACATCCATTTATTTAAAATTTCCCCTTTATTTGTTTGACTAAAGCGGGTAGGATTATTACTATCAATTCTATCTCTAATTAAGTTAAAATCTCCCGCCACAATTACTTTCCCTTCACTTTCTATTTCCAAAATCTTAGTAATTTTGTCCAAAAATCCCTTTTGTTTTTCATTCGGTAGATATAAATTAACCAATGTCACTTTTTGCTCGTTAATATTCCCTATAATTATTAAATATCTGCCTTCCTCATCTCTAATTACTTGTTTTTTTTCAAAGTATACCCTATTTGATATCAATATCGCAACTCCTCTAGCTTTGGAAGTCCCAAAAGATTTTTCATAAATTTGCATACCTTTAATATTCATTCTATTAACATCCTCAGATTTTTGATGAGTTTCCTGCAAGAATAATATATCTGGAGAGTCCCTTTTAAATTTAAGTTCCAACCTTTTCCTTTTTATATGATTTCCTGTACCCTTCACATTCCATGTCATTATTTTTATAAACCGCATTTAAGCGGTAACTGTTTTATTTCTGACCCCTCCTCTTCCTTTATGTGCACACCCAACACCAAACGAAAAAAACGTACAGAAACATAAAACTCCACAGACAATATATAACAAACAACATACACATAATACTCAAATATCAGACACAACAACCACAACAAATAACGAGCAATCTTCATCCCCCACATCCTCAATCAGATATCGCCTCTATATAAAGAGTGTGGGGGAGTGGGACATGCCGATGGTCGGGTCACCTCTTCGGGCTGTTCTTTAAATTCCACTTTCAAAAAAAGAAGACAACTCTGGCTTCGCCCCGGACTCAGCTTCCTGCTTTCTACTAAGATCCTCCATCTTGTCTGGCGTTCGTTCGGTATCTTCACGAATTTTCTTATACTCAGAAACTGCCGGGGAAATTTCTTTTCTCTTTAAACTCTTGGGATCTTGGCCGCCAGTTGCACCTTTTTCTTCCGAAATTGGGGATTCCTCTTGTACTCCACCCGTCTTAAGCATATAATCTTTAATTTCTACCAAATCTTCCTCTTTCTCAATCAGCCCAAGCTCCCGAATTAATCTTAATACGTCTGTTTCTGGAGTAATAGTATGCATCCTTCCTTTATAAAAATTTTTTAGCTGTTGTAGTGGCCTCCAATTGTACTTAATATCATTGTCTCTCAAGAGCTTTGTAACTGGTTTCAAATGATATCTCCAAGCTCTGTCTTCCCTGGAAATATCCGGAAAAACTTGGATTTCTTTCTCCTCAAACTTAGGAACACCTTCCAGTTCCCTTATTTTTGCCATGACCTCTAGTTTATCTCCAAGGTTTGCAAATCTTACTAAAACATTTCTAATCGCTCCACCTTGCCTCTTATAACCAATTCTAAAAACACTTACTAAGTTTGCTGCTGTATATTCAAATCCAAAATCATTCAACCATTTTAACACCCTCTGCTTCAAATCATCCGGTCTATTTTCTGGAATATTACGTATAACAATATTGTATTTTCTAGCGTCTTCCTCCAAAAGACTAATTCTCTTATCTTGTTGCTGGTTTTTATAAAAAATTCCTTCCATCTTACGATCAATTTGTGCATCGTGTGCATGAATTTGTTCAATTTGAACTTTATCTTGAGGCCGTGAATTAATAGGGGTTTTCCCCTTGGGAGCTTCACAGGTATGGCTAGCTGATGAGAGCTAAAAAGCTCGAAATAGATCTATCCTAGTCTCCCTGATTTATTTATTGATCAGCATATAAAACTAACACACACACACATGTGTGTGTGTGTGTGTGTGTGTGTTAGTTTTATGAGCTGATCAATAAATTAAATTAGAGAGAGACCAGGAGAGATCTATTTCGAGCTTATTAGCTCTCATCAGCTGGCCATACCCCTTACTGGGATTCGAACCGGAGCTATGTTGCATGCAAGGCAAGGATCCTAGCACTTAAGCCAAGCCAGTTCCCCTTATTGCATCAGCTTAGACAGGGTATATTAGTATAGGTAATTGTTTCACAGCAACCTGTTATTATTAGACCCCAATTAAGGGAGGAGACATACTGTTTCCTTTCCTGCCTTTCGGCTCATCACCAGAGACCATCTAGACAGCAAGCCAAGAATTACGTTGTATATTTTTTTTTAGATATGTGTGTTAGTTTTATGAGCTGATCAATAAATTAAATTAGAGAGAGACCAGGATAGATCTATTTCGAGCTTATTAGCTCTCATCAGCTGGCCATAACATAGGATTGCATGCAACATAGCCCCGGTTCAAATCCCAGTAAGGGGTATGACCAAAGCCTGACGATGACAAGTGAGATCTTGTCGAAACGTTGCAATAACATTTCCATGCCTTATACATGGGAAAATACCCGAAGCATATATATATGCTTGCAATATATATTGCAAGCAATAACATTTCCATGCCTTATACATGGGAAAATACCCGAAGCATGCATATATATATATATATATATATATATATATATATATATATATATATATATATATATATATATATATATATATATATATATATATATATATATATATATATATATATATATATATATATATATATATATATATATCTTGGCATTGCTTGCTTCGGGTATTTTCCCATGTATAAGGCATGGAAATGCACTTGAGGCATGTCTCTCTATGCCTTGAGCTAACCAGTGGTACCTCGGTTCACGAACTTAATTCGTGAACTGACTGGTCGCGAACCGAATTGGTCGTGAACCGAGGCACTGTTTCCCATAGGTTTTAATGTAAATCCGGTTAATCCGTTCTGACCTTGTTTTTTGGTCTTAATTCTTGAACTGACTCTGGTCGCGAACCGAATTGGTCGTGAACCGAGGCACAGTTTCCCATAGGGTTTAATGTAAATCCGGTTAATCCATTCTGACCTTGTTTTTTGGTCTTAATTCTTGAACTGACTCTGGTCGCGAACCGAATTGGTTGTGAACCGAGGCACAGTTTCCCATAGGGTTTAATGTAAATCTGGTTAATCCGTTCTGACCTTGTTTTTTGGTTTTTGAAGCACAAAAAATATGAAACAAATTACAATACTGTACACATTAATACAGTTCTGACCTTGTTTTTTGGTTTTTGAAGCACAAAAAATATGAAACAAATTAAAACACACATTAGTACAGTTCTGACCTTGTATAGGTTAGTATAGGTATATTAGTATAGGTTAGTATAGGTATATACCTATATATTAGTATAGGTATATATTAGTATATACCTATACTAATATACCCTGTTTTCGTAGATTTTCACGGGTGTAGGTATGCTGGGATTGCTGGCTTCGGGGATTGCTGGCTTCGTTGTTTTCGTATAAAAAACGTTAACACACATAAAAAAATTACATAACGGAATTCATGGCTTTCTGTCTAGATGGTCTGTGGTGATGAGCCAAAAGGCAGAAAAGGAAAAGCAGTATGCTTCCACCCTTAATTGGGGCCCTAACAAGGTGTTGTGGAAACAATTATATATATGTGTACTTTTTTTATATATATAGCAATTACAACTGCCTCACATGTAATACTTCCCTAGTTCGAATCCCAGTAAGGGTATGGCTAGCTGATAAGAGCTAAATGGCTCGGAATATATCTATCCTAGTCTCCCTGATTTGTTTGTTGATCGGCTGACCCAAAAAATAGCCAACATCCTAAGAAACCCTAAAGACAAGATCCAGCTAGAAAACCAAGGAGTCTATGAAATATCATGCAAAATCTGCCCTGCAACATACTGTACATAGGACAAACTAATAGAAGAATAAATGCACGCATCGCAGAACACAAGAACGCAGTAAGAAAACAACTTACAACTTCATCCCTCTACCAGCATCTTAAAGCTACAGGACATGAAATTGACTTTGAAGGAACCAAATTAATCTCCAAAACTGAACAGTTCAACAACAGAATAATTATGGAAGCCATAGAAATAGAGAAACACCCCCACAACATGAACAAACATGATGATACCTCCCGCCTACCAAACATCTGGAGACCAGCACTAGCCAACAAATATACACACACGCACACATGAACACACAATTGATACTATGAAACTTTATATAAAGTGTAAGTGTGGACTATGGAGAGGATGCACAAAAGTTTTGTAATCAAAGATAAACAATTTTATAGAATATAATGTAAAGATGCAATACTACTGGATGGTTTAGGGATGAAGTGATGAAATGCCGTAATTAAAATTTATTTTAAACTTAGAATATATTATATAAAAGGAAGTTATAATGATGGTAAATAAATGTTTAATAATGATCATAATTTTATGAATATATTTATTTATTTATTTATTTATTTCGATTTGTAAATCGCGCCTATCTCCATCGAAATGGACTCAATATATATACTGGATTGATAATATGAGATTTTATATAAACTGTAAGTGATGACTCTAGTGAGGAGGCATAGAAGCTTTGTAGCCAATCGACACACTGTATGTAACTGAAGGATTGTTTTTATGTTATATGTTTGTTTTTTTTGTCTAAAAATAAAATAAGTGGAAGAGGCCTTTGGCCGAAGAGCAAAGGAGAGAAAAGGTCCCGGAAAAGGTAGACTTCGTTGGGCAGGAGAACTAGGGGAGGATGGAAGAGGACAGGCGGAGACCCTCTCTGGGCCGCTTCTCTGGGCCGCTTCTCTGGGCCCTGCTGGGTCTTAGCAAAGTGGGATGTTTCCTCCTCCTGGGCGGTTTGGGGCTCACTCTGAGGGTGAAACCCAGAAAAGGTACATTATAGCCTTTCCTGAAGCCCCAACAAAGGTATCAGTAGTCCAAGGAGAAATACATCCGTTCAAAACTCTTCTGCACATGTCTAAGATGGAGGCAACAGACCTGGAGACACTGTAGGAGCTGGGGGCTTTTTGGGGGGCTGCCTGGCCTAATTTTTAATCTCCCTGGCCTGGCCCAGCAAGCTAAACATCTCGCCGCCGCGATGGGTTTTTTTTCACCCCTCGAGACCAAACGAGCAGCAAGTAGCAGGCAGAGAAATCGGGCGGAGGACTTGGGAGATGGAAGTAATGACGCTACGCCGATTTCACTAGTTAGCGGGCGCAGCATCGTTTCGTACCAGCTAAGAGGCTGGAGCGAAGGCCCGGAGCGGAGGCTCAGAGCAGAGCAAAGGCCCGGAGCAGAGGCCCAGAGAAGGACTGGAGCCGAGACCCGGAGTCCTGGAGTCCCGAAGCGATGGAGCGACGGAGCAGTGGCAGTGGTGGTGACTGCGGTGATTGGCAGTGTGGGGACTGGCGTGGGGACCGCATTAGGTGGCATGGGGGAGCTCGTCTGACCCGAGGGGTGAGAGGCCCGGGCGGACGAGGGAAGACCATTTTCTCCATGCCGTTCTGCATTATCATTCTTTGACCTGCTTGCCCTACCTGCCCTGCTGAGCTTCATCGGGCTCTTTGCAATCATCATGGGAGCTCTTTTACCTTAAATGATTCTTCCACCGTGACTCACCATGGAGCCCTTTGTAATCATCATGGGAGCTCTCTTACATCTGTCTTATATGACTGTATAAGACTGTATACGACTGTTCCACTGTGACTTTGTGAACCACCAGTCCGGAGGTTAAACCTGACTCAGCCTACCTCACTTTTAGCATCAGTTTCTCCTTGGCCATATGATATACGCTACTATGTCTTGCTGTTGGGGGAGGTTATTCCTCCCCAGGACCATTGCAGCTAATTGGACCCCCATGGCCAGTGTTACCTCCAGGTTCTATTTTATTCTATTTTATTCATCCTAATTCCACTCTGAATGTACTCAGTGTCTGAGCTCTGTGCCATGCGGGAGTCTCCCCTCTCGCAGGTTTGGCCCTCAGTACTAAAGAGGGCCCACCTTGATGATGGGTTGATTAACCACGATAGGTGGTCAAAGGAGGAAGTTAAAGGGATTTTTAACTAGGTTTTTAATTCAGGTTTTAAGGGGTTCCAGGGAGGGGTGGGGTCAAACTAAGATTAGGGTGGTGGGTAAAGGGGAATACCCACCGGGGATTATTTCCAGGCTGGCAGGCGGTCCCGATGGGGAGGGCGTAGGGCCTAGAAATGAGGGGGATGAAGGTCAATTTAACAGAGGGCTATTCCATCAGGACGATACGTGGGAGGGTCAGGTATGGCGGAAGCCAAGGACCATATCTTATAAGGGGAAGGCACCCGCTGTTTACAAGCAGTGGCGCGCTCCGGTCCTCACAGCTCCTCTTGCAATCCAGGGGGCTTAGAGTCTCAGGGCCTGGGTCTCTGGCTGATGTTATGTAACACCAGGTCCGTAGTAAATAAAGCCCCCCTCATTCACGATCTGGTTAAGGAGGGGGGGCGGACCTGGCGAGGATCACGGAGACCTGGTTGGGCCAAGAGGGGTGCTCCAGTGACCCAAGGCTGAGGGAGATCCTCTCCCGGGGGATCTTCCAGGGCCTGTCCACCGAGATACAAAGGAGGTCGGCAAACCACGGCCTCCAGGTCAGCGTGGGGCAATTAGCACCCCCTCCTGAAGAATTCTTTTTTTATTTTTATTTTTTATTATTATTTATTTATTTATTTATTTTTAATCTATTTATTTATGTATTCATTTTTCCTGTATGACCTTGGGAATCAGGAACAAAGGTGGATAGGCCTAGAGGAGTCACCGGGGCCATGGGCATCAGAGGGCGTCCACCCTCTCCGCCCCCCCGTATCTGGTACCTGGAGTAGAACGCCGAGAGTTGGGCGTTGAGAGGAGTGGCGACTAAGTCTTTTGGCCTCCCATTTGAGGGACTTCGATTTGATCCTCCCGTCTGTATATGTGAGCCCCGGTGGTGATGCTGTCCGCGAGGACTAAATTATGATTGCCCCTGACTGAACGGAGAAAATGTAAGAGGCCAGGTGGATGGCCCTGAGCTCCAACCAGATTATGTTGCGTTAATTCCACCTGGCTCCAATGTCCTCGCGCCATCCGAGCCTGCAGATGGGCACCCCATCCAAACAGATCGGTGCCCATAGTAACCGTCACCTGGTCTGAAGATTTCACCCTTGATTATCGCCAGGGACGTCCCCCAGAGCAGTGAGCAGGAAACTTATGCCGGAAGTAGGACTTTGGACTGCGGCAGCTCATGTGCCTTTGTTGGAAGGGCAAAGGGGACCATTGGAGGACTCTGGTGTGGAAGCGAGCCCAAGGGGTAATGCCAATGGTGGATACCATGGTTCCTAACAGTTTGGTCAGAGTGGTTAGTGACACCCTACACTCCCTGACTACCTGGGAGGCTAGCTTTCTGAGAGAGCTGTCTTTCTGATGACAGAGAACCTGTGTCTGCCCCTGAATCTACCGTTTTGGTACTAGCCTGGTGTCCCTGACATCCGCTGCAGGGAGTAGCTGTAATCCTGAAAGCAGAACAGACAAGAAAGATTAAAAGGGACAGGAGCGGTGGTAGTTGCATCGAATACCCAGGCCACTGCCTGAAAAATCCCTGCATATCATCAGAGGCGTGCAAGGCAGACACCAGAGCCTTAGTGCTAGGTGGTAGAAACCCTGTGTCCTGCCATTAGAGGTGGGGAGCCTGAAGTAGAAGATGCCCATTATCTATTAATCAGATAAGGAAGGATCTTTGGCGTGGGCACTGCCTCTGCCTCAACGGCAAATATATGTATGTATAATTTTTGTCATTGGACTTAAATACAAAGAACTACAAGTCCTGTGGCTATCATTGGTGGTCGCACAGTTGCCTCCAAGGCATGTTGCCAAATTTGGCCCAGGCCTTAGCTTTGAATAAAAGGTTTTTTGAATAGAAAAAAGGCGGGAGGAGACCAGAAAGGATAGAAGTGGCCGGTGGCATACCGTCACCTCACAGAAGGTTTCCTCCCTAATTAAGCCTTCCTTCGAATCTGAGGCCTGAGCATCCCGTGCCTGGACAGGAAAAACAGGGGAATCCTCTGCCTGGGTGCCAACTACCCCTGGCAAACCCTGCCGCAGAGCCTTGGCCCAATGTCTGAAAATTGGTGTACCCAAAGGGAAAACCTAGGTCAGAAGGGGATGGCATTACCATCCCTGCAAAGTGGAAGCTAGGGCTAGTCGCCTTATGTGGGCTGTGCAGGGGAAACTGCCACCCTTGGCCAGAGCCCCAAGCCCTGAAACAACAAGGGAGGTTCTCAAGTGGAGTAAGGAACCCCCCTCCGCCCCTCCCGAAGGGGAGGGAAGTCCTACACATTGCCCCAGTTAAGCCATTTATCAGAAACTGGAGTAGAGGTTTTTGCTGCCTGTTGCAAAATTGCTTTTGTCGCTCAAATTCATCTCTGGGCCGTAGGATTTCATTTGGTTTTGCCATGGTGTTTCCGCCCCTCCCCTTCAGGGAAACATCTGGCAAGGGTCAGATGCAGCTGTGGGGGCATCTTTAGCCTCCTTCAGGCTGGTGACATTCTGTCCCCTCTGAGATGAGAGGAGGTGGCCCCTTCCCATGTCCGTGCTGCTGCTAGCGGCTTGAGATTTCTGTGAGAAGAATTACCTGATAGTTAGAACAATTAATCAGTGGAACAGAAATAGCCTCCAGAAGTTGTGAATGCTCCAACACTGGAAGTCTTTAAGAAGATGTTGGATAGCCATCTGTCTGAAATGGTATAAGGTTTCCTGCCTAGGCAGGGGGTTGGACTAGAAGACCTCCAAGGTCCCTTCCAACTCTGCTATTATATTATTAAGACGTCGATTCATGCCAAAAAGGGAGCTGAGGGGACAGCGCACACTTAACTTCAAACAAATGTACCCAGCCTGAGCTTCCTGGAGCCTGCCGGCTGAAATCCAAATCAATGCAAACGGCTTGGGCTGCTCAGAACTCTGCCACCCGCCACTCACTGGCGTTCTGTACTCTTGCTGGCTGTCAGCCTCTGCCCTGCTCCAACAGTCAATTTAGGTCAATTAGTCTCTGCTGCACTGAGCACTCTTAGAGAAAGATCATATAGGTGCTAGCGGCTGCTTTGACAGTCCTGCCATTACCCCATTCTGTGAGGAGCTGCAGGGCACACCTGTGCTAGGGGAAGCCACGATAGATGGCTAGTGGCATTGCACATAAGCATTTGAAACAGGCCCTAATGACCAAGGCCCTGCCCAGTGACAGTTAGGCTGTTAAGGGCTGAGTGGAACAGTATGCTGCCCCTGAAGGGCTAAGGCAAGGCTGCCACCACCCATGGTGGGGAGTAACAATCCAGCTCAATGCTACTCGAAATCCCACTTTCAGTCAATTAAGGATTGAAGTAAATAATATAATTAAAGATATATATATATATATGAATTCCCAATATTTTTAGATTGTTATCTTGCCAGCACTCATGCCTAAGAGTGTCATCTGGCTAGCCAGTGCAGCCTTGGGGGGAGGGCAACCCTGTGGCATTGCAAGAGGGTGTGATTGCCCTTCCTGGGCAGCCCCCCCCCCCAGGCCCAGGTGTCAATGGGTATCTCCCATGCAGGGGGGGGGGATTCTTCCTCTGCAGTCTTGCAGGCCCTCTTGCATATGCATCCTAGGGCCTCTGCTTCTCATATTTAGAATTAGTCTTTGGGGGATTAAAATCTGTTCTTGTCTGTGCTCACAAACCCAGATAATAATAATAATCTTTACTGCCAATGTACTGTTTACAACGAAACCAGTTAAAAATGATACACTAGGAAGCAGACTGCAAATTCTCCCCCCTCTCATTTTAATCAGTCTGACCTGCGGTCGTTAAGGTCTCCCTGGAAACAAAATTTGCATGAGAAAAGAGCTTAGCTAGCAAGAGCAGGGGGGGGGGGAGGAATTTGCTCAGCGTGGCTTTGGGCCTTGCCACCCCACCCCCCCCATTTCTGGAAGAGGCTTCCGGAGAGGTTTTTGGAGGCTCCTCTGTGCCTCTGGCAGGGCTGCTGGTCATAGCTGCAGGACTAGATTCCAGCTTGTATCCTCGGAGGAGCAGGGGGCCTCCATCTTGGAGCACATGGTCCCCTGCTATCCAAAGCAGCCATTCGCGCCAAAATTCAAAGGGCGCTTCAATCCGGGGTTTGAAAGGCGGCTTTTGCTGCAAAGAGCTGCCGCTCCTCTTGCAGCCGGTGGGAGTAGCCTTCTGGAGGCGTGGCTCATAAAAGAGCTCTCTTCCAGGATCCTGCTGTGCTCTGATGAGGCTTGCAAAGGCGTGGCTCGTAAAAGAGCTCTGTTCCAGGCTCCTGCTGTGCTCTGATGAGGTTTGCAAAGGCTCAGCGTTGCTGAGCGGCTGGCGGTCCTCGCTGAGTGACCCATGTCACCCTTAGTGACCAAGGCAGTGTGCCACCCCTGGGGGCTAATGGCGACTGCCCCTAGCCCCACCAGGCTTTCTGTGAGTCTCCAGATACTCACTCAGGCAGTTATTGTAGAATTTGTGCTTATTTTCCCTTTCTTTTGTTAAAACTCTAGTTGTTTTCTTAGGAACTCCAGGATGGCACAACAGCCCAGTTGAGGGCTGAGTCGATAACTGGGTTGTACCTGATGACCAGGGCATGGCCCAAAGAGCTCATCTGACTCAGCCCAACCAATGAGAGGAAGCGGTCAACCCATTCTGAATACTCCTCCCCTCACTATGGAGAACATCCGTGGTTTCGGGGTAGAGTTCCATCAGTACGCTGATGACATTCAGCTGTACATCTCTACCCCAACGATGCCGTGGAAGTGATGTCCCGGTGTCTGGAGGCCGTGCGAGTCTGGATGGGGAGAAACAGGCTCCGACTCAACCCATCCAAGACCAAGTGGCTGTGGCTTCCGGCGTCACGATATAGCCAGGTGGTGCCATCTCTGGCTATTGGGGGCGAATCACTGGCTCCCACAGAGAGGGCCCGCAACTTGGGCGTCCTCCTGGACTCACGGCTGTTATTGGAAGATCATTTGACAGCCGTGGCCAGGGGGGCTTTTTATCAGGTTTGCCTGATATGCCAGTTGCGCCCCTTTCTGGATCGTGATGCTTTACGCACGGTCACTCAAGCCCTCGTCATCTCCCGCCTGGACTACTGCAACGCTCTCTACATGGGGCTTCCCTTGAGGTGCACCCGGAGGCTCCAGTTAGTTCAGAACGCGGCCGCGGGGGGGGATTCTGGGAGCTTCTAGATGCTCCCATGTGACACTTCTCCTACGCGAGCTGCACTGGCTGCCTGTGGCCTTCTCGGTGCGCTTCAAGGTGCTAGTAACCACCTTTTGAGCGCTCGATGGCATGGGACCTGGCTATTTGCAGGACCGCCTCCTGCTACCTAATGCCTCCCACCGACCAGTCTGCTCCCACAGAGAGGGCCTCCTCAGGGTGCCGTCGGCTAGGCAATGTCGGCTGGTGACACCCAGGTGGAGAGCCTTCTCTGTGGCTGCTCCTGCCCTCTGGAATGACCTACCCCCTGACCTTCGCACGATCATGGACCTGCGCCTTTTCCGCCGGGCTTTGAAGACCCATTTATTTCGTGCGGCCGGCCTGGCGTAGTTTTTAACTTGCTTTTAGATAGGGTTTTTATCAAAATTTGAAAATTAGGCGTACTGTTTAATACATTTTAATAGCATTTTACTTGTTTTTTATCATTAATTTTATACTAACTGGCTTTTACTGTCGCCTGTATACCACCCTGAGTCCCGCTGGGGAGAAGGTGCGGTATAAAAATTCAATAAAATTCAAATTCAAATTCAAATTGGTTTTTTTTTAAAGAAGCTATCACATACCTCCTTTTGTTGCTTCTCAAGTTCTTTCATCCTAATTTCTCGTGCTTCAGCTCGCGCTGCACGCTTTGCCACAAGTCTTGCTTCACCCTACCAAACGAAAAAAGCATCACAAGATTACAGCAATATCTAAACTGAACTAGTTTGAAGGCCCAGGCTCTTATTATCATATTAACTTTACAATTTATAAACCCATATAGTATGTTTAGATGATATCCAATATGGTGTAATGACTAAGGTATCAGACTAGAATTCTGAAGTTATGAGTTCTAGTCCCACCTTTGACAGGATGTCAGGTCTGGAAGCTATCTTTTGCCTTTTGGATTTCAGGCCTGCCACACTTTCTACTGTGGGAGAATGGGAGGGGGGATTATACAGAGATGGGGGATGTGTAGCCATAATAACATTCTTTCTCCGAAAGTCAAGGTTGCTTTTATCCCTGCACCTGGACAGATGTGGATGGGAGGAATCTTTCTCCATGGCAATGAAGGATTGGACCATGTGATAGACCTGTGGGTGTTGGAGGCAGGGTTTTGGAATTTTCAACTGGGTGGGAAAACCTGGAAGCTTTTAGATTCAGGTTTTCTCAGATGTGCCAGCATGACTCTTAATAAATTAGAATTTTGAAGAACCTCTTGCCTCAGATTCTTCTTTTATTTGGATGCTATTTGGAACCCTGACACAGGAAGCCATCTAGGTGATCTTAGACCAGTCACTCTTTCTCAGTTCTAGGAAGCAACAAGGATAAAGCATTTCTGAAAATCTTGCCAACCAAACTGGAGCCAATGCTGACTTGATGGCACACGAACATACACAAACTATTTTTAGACATACATTTGCAATTCCTGAATATTGCTGTGATGGAAATTTCATCTGAAAATGTTAATACAATAGGGTAAGAGCATTTATCTCCATTAATTCAAGGGATGGGAAAGAAATTGGAAAATTGGAAGTATGGAAAAACCCTAGAGATCCTGGCTCAAATGCACTTTCCTTTAGATCCCTGGAACCCTAGCCCCTTTCCAGGCAAGATATTTATTCGGGTATTCAAGAAATCTCATTGAGATAGTAGGGTTGTTTTGTTTTTTAAGATAAATCATCACCACTTATCGTGGGATGAGAAAGCAGTTATCCCTATTTACAGTATAATAGGAAACTCTTTTTCTAATAGATAATTGTTTGTTGAATGTGGACAAACTTGATAGTGAGTAGCTCTTAAAGAGGCTAATCCTCAGTAATCAGTTTTGAAAATGTTTATAAAATGGGACTTGATTAGGACACCTACATAAAAAAGCCATGAAAAAAGAGAGCAAAGATAATGACAGCTTACTCCCTCTGACTATAGCATTAAATTTACTTCATTTTTCATTTCATTTATTGATTTTTATCCCAAGTTTATTATTTTTATAAATAATTCAAGGTTAAAAACATCTAATGGTCCTTCTTCATCCTATTTTCCCAAAACAACAATTCAGTGAGCTAAGCTGGCTGAAAGTCCAGTTGTCTCTTGAAAAAGCACCTTTGGGATAAGCTGACAAAAAGAGAATAACTGATTGAAAGTCAACCAATTGGCTTACACACCTAAAGTGGGACTAGAATTTACAATGTCCCTGATTTCTAGCCTAGTGTTTTCTTCACATTTCAATCTATTCTCATTTTTCCTTCAATAATACCCTTCAATCTGTTTTTCACAGCCAACAATGCAATCCCTTAACTCACAATTTTATACTAGATTCTTCCCTTCTCCCTTTCTGTTGAAAAAAAACCCCACATCTTAATTCTTTAAGGGCAAACACTGGAATACACAATACTTATTTTAACACCTTTTACAGATATAAATAAATCTATTGATTCTATTGAAACTTACTTTATTAAGGAATACAGAAGGGCTGGGTAGTTTGTCAAGGAGTAACCAGAATGAATATTACTAGTCTCTATTACCTAGATACTACTTTTTCCAATAATAATTTAATGTTAATTGACAATAAGCTAGAGTTTCTCTTTATATTCTCAATTCAGCATACTTAAAAATTGAAGCAAATGACTCTGTATTGTTATTGGGACATCAGACTGACTTAGACTGATAAAGTAGCCATTAAAAGAAGTAGAAAAGGCAAGGCACTGAATTTTTCAAATTATATAGAAAATCCCAATGTGGGAGGCGTTGAAATGGTAGTTTTGTCAAACCTTTCTTTGCATTTATTTCTGTCTATGTGAGGAAATAACTAAATATCCAGATATCAAAGCATCCAGGAACTTCCATGTTAGGAAAGGAAAATTATCTTCATTCATCAGATTATATGCCCCTCTACTGACCCTGTATGTATGCAGTTCTTCATTCTCATGAATGGTTTTCTTTTCCTTCTGGTTTCTGCTTTATGTTATTTAAACTATCCATTTTTCTAGGTTTTAAGTATTCAAAGAAATAGTTTCTATTTATTCTATGCTGAAGCAGTTTGATAGATTTTTCACCTAGAAAAGTCTAAGTCAAATATTAGTAACATCCTACCATAACAACTGTGTAATAAGGACTTTTTCATGTCTTAAAATATTTTTATCTTCTTTCAATAACTCCATGAGAACAATTCTAGAGAACAGAAAATGCTTGCTCACTGCTTTTACTCTGCTGGATTTCTTTTAACTGGCTTAAATGGTGCTGCAATTTCATGTAGGAGATAATTGACAAAGTTATTTCTTCAGAACAAAAGTGATGCATTTGTTAACTAAAACTAATTTATAAAGTGTTTACATAACAAAAAAAAAATACCAATATATAAACAATTTGCCATCAGTGCCATATCTATAAAGGTACTTATATTCTACTTCATTAATATTTAAGTATTAAAAAAACAGATTACAAGCACGTTAAATATTTGTACTCAAGCCCTTGTAGATGGAGTATTCATCAGCTTCTTGGAATGTAAATTTTAGTAACATTTGTTTTGAAAATTGTACTACTTCACTTTCCTAGAGTTAGCGTTGACTGATAGGCTGCTTGTAACTTTTCCCTCTAAATAGTTTGATGAAATGACATTATAGTACATTATTTCTACAAAATACATTATTTATCATTTATCGTTATATGAAGAGCATCAAATAATCAATCATAACTTGAATTGATCTCTAAGACAACTAAGCAATTAATCAGAGACTTAAATGAAGAAGAAAATTGGGGAATCAAAAAACTTGGTTCAGTTTTAATATTACTTTTCCTAATACATTATTTAAATGAGAGACAAGATAAGCAGCATTTGAACATGTTACCAGTATTTGAGATCTAGTCTCAAGAATTCAAAAATGAATTCCAAAAACTATTAATCTTAAAAGCAAAACCAAACCAGGAAATAGAAGCTTTATAATTCTATATAAAGATTTTTAAAACTATCATTTTATTTTTATTTTTTTCATGTTTATTTGAGTGTTAAATGTTTCCTGATCTAAAATTCATTCTACTTCTTATTACTGGCTGCCGTAGGGGCAGCCAGTAATAAGAAGAAATTAACTGTGCTGTTTCTCTCTTTTCCCCCCTCTCCATATCTTCTGAAGAAGATGGAGAATTATCCAAAATTTTCTGTTCTCAAGTTTATGAAAAATATTTCCTTTAGTCTCCCACTTACCTTCAAAATCCTCAATATGAAGTATATTAGGCTTCCCAGAATGTATACTGGAAATATATGCTTCCATTTCCCAGTGTATACTGGGAAGAGAGGGAAGCAATCATTTTGAATATTACTCCACCCCATCATTAGCTGCAAATCCTGATGCAGCAAGCAATCATTTGGCTAAGAACAATGTAGAAACAAGCACAACCTGATTTTCCTCCTTTCAGAGACACAAATTACAAATATAATTGCAACATGTCAGAATTTCTACCAGCCCAGGAAGGGAAAATAAATGCTGCCGTCAACACCCCCAGACAAACTTAATAAGGGAGTCAGGAAAAGGTGAAGGTAAAGATTTCTCTCTCCAATTGTGTCTGACTCTAGAGTGCAGTGTTCATCTCCATTTCTTGGCCGAGGGAGTCAGCATTGTCAAAGACATTTTCTGTGGCCAGCTGGCCAGCAAGGGTATATGCCAAAGGTGCTTTCAAACTGCTAGATGAGTAAGAGCTAGAGCAAAGAATGAAAGCCCCATTGTGCAGTGCTTGGGTCTTGAACCCAGGCTGACAAGCTCAGTGTCTTTAACAGCTGAGCCACTGAACCCCTGGGAGTCAGGAAGTTTTTTAGAAACACTATAAGACAGCAATTCTCAGCGCTGATATAGAACTTTCCTCATAAAGTCTCAGTTGTACACAGGACATCTCAATTTCCAACACATTAAATTGTTAAGACATATTCTTCTGTTGTTTTAAGTTTTAAAATCAAACGCCTGTAATTTAAGATTCCACATACTGGCAGGTGTTATTATGCTCCAATTCCATTTATGAGGTACATCTACAATATTTCAACATCTACAATCACCTCATCCCTGCACCTTAACAGATATGGATGGGAAGAATCTTCATCCACAGCAGTGACTGATTGGACCATTTGACGGACTTGTGGGTGTTGGGGCAGGGTCTTGAACTTTCAACTGGGGCGGGGGGGGGGGGACCTGAAAGCTTTCAGATTAGGATTTTCCCAGATGTGCCAACATGGCTCTTCTAATAAATTGGTGTTTTGAGGAACTTATTGCCTTGAGCTATTATTTCATAGAGGATGCTATTTGGAACCCTGACATTAACCCAATTCTCCATTTACAACACTGCCAGGTTCCCCTGAATTCTGGGGTGCTGACAAAGATCCTGAGCCCCAATGCAGACCCGTAACCAGGGAGTGTGAAGTAAGATGGAAGCATGAGGATACACCAGAAGGTAACTATGGGAATGGCAGGTGTGATCAGCAAGGTCCTGCAGATACCTGGTGGCACAACAGATTAGCAACTGAGGGCGCCTGGCTGAGATGCGTGCAGCCGGCAGCCGGCAATCTGAGCCTAGCAGAGGAAACCCCAGGTTGAGCGAAGGGAGACTCCATAATTCACCCCGGGGATCAGTGGAAAGCCAGCAAATGGCCACTGCCAATTGGGATGCCGAGTGGTGCTTGTCAGCCATGGATGAGTTGAGATCACTCAATCCCCTAATGTCTGCCCACAGCCAAGACCTGGGACTCCTCCCGTGGGACCCCAGCAGCACAAGCCACAGTCCCACCTACCTACTGTGGCCACTGGGGATGATGCAGTCGATGGGGAGAACCCTTCCTTGGCAAACGCCAGCTGGATCAGGGATCTCAAATGAGAGGAAGCACCTGAGGGGACAGTAGAATGGCCTGGAACCTCTGTGAGGGGCTAGAGCTG
Organism: Rhabdophis nuchalis; assembly: GCA_039707465.1. NCBI lineage: Eukaryota > Metazoa > Chordata > Lepidosauria > Squamata > Natricidae > Rhabdophis > Rhabdophis nuchalis. The sequence continues at coordinate 213,229,812 of CM077643.1, forward strand.
ATTGCTGCACATCCCAACCGATGGGAACCCCACCAGAGCAGGAAGTGGAGAAAGAAGAGAGGGACTTCCCCTTCAACGGAGCCTTTACCGCCCTCACCAGCCCCTCTACCTGTAGCAAAGGCGAACCCCCCCCCAACTGGCCAAGGTCAAGAGCCATGCATAAAAGCGGAAAAGGGGAGGTTTGCTAAACAGCCTGTGGAGGCTCCACTCCAGCCACCAAGAGTTGAGGATGCTCCAGCCAAGGAAGGCTTACCAAAACTGGTTGAAGGAAGCAGTGGGGAGGATGACCCAGTGATCAGTGTAGCCATCCCTCCCTTAATATCAAAACCCGGATAGTAGTGCCGGAAACCAGAGCCCAAGGTGAAGTAGAAGCTGTCATAGACACCGGCTGTACCAGATGCCTAATCAGCCTTCCCACAGTCAAGCAGCTAGGCATTCACACCAGGCCCCTCAAGTGACCCATCCACTTTGAACAGGTCAATGGCACCCTGATTGGTAGAATACCAGCCACCTTAGTCACGGAGTTGGCATTAGAAATGGGGCATCATTGGAAACTCATCCGATTTGTTGTAGCCCCCCCTCCCCCCAATGAATGAATGAATGAATGAGTCCGTCATACTGGGTATCATCTGGCTAGTTGGGACTAACCATCACTTGGGAGGGTGGCTATAGAAAGCTGACTATAGGTGTTTGGCTGTTGCCTCCTGTAAAGTCAGAGCCAGGCCAAGTCCCAGGCCAAGATACGCTGACAATAATGAGCCACCCCTGCAACAGAGGCTCCACCCAGTTTCCTGCAAATACCAAAGGAATACCAGGACCTAGCAGGGGTCTTTAGCTAAGAAGATTGCAACTTTCTCCCTCTTCACCCCTCCACCAACTTTCGATAGAGTTCGTACCAGGGGCCAAGCTACCAAAGCCAAAGATGCACTCCATGACTCCAAGAGAGATGGAGGAACTAAGGAGGTACATTGACAATAACTTATTCAACCTGCAAAGTCCAAAGTGGCAGCCCCAGTACTCTATAAATGGAAGGATGGGGAATGAGGCTCTTGTGTTGACATTAGTAAAATTAACGCTCTGTGTGTGGAGAACATGTACCCTTTACCCCTCATGAAGGATATGCTGAACCACTTGTCCAAGGGCAAAATCTTCATAAAGTTAGGCCTGAGAAGCCTACTACTGTATCCAAATTAGAGAAGAGGATGAGCGGAAACTGCATTCAACTGCCCCCTTGGTAGCTTCCAATTCAAAGTCATGCCATTCAGCTTGCAGAGAGCCCCTGCGGTATTCATGCAACCACTGTATTTTTCAGAGTATAAACGCACCTTTTACCCTCAAAAAAGAGACTGAAAACCTGGATGTGTTTTATTTTAATATTTTTAAATTCTAGTACAGGTAATTTAATTCGTTTTTAGCTTTGTTATATATTGTCTGTTTATATGGTTTTTAATTTTTTCCCTGTACACCGTCCCGAGTCCCTTCAGGGAGAGGGGGCGGTTTATAAGTCTAATATTAAATTAGATTAAATTAAATACACTGAATACATTTTTTGCCTCCTGAAACCTTCCCGCTTCACCAAAATGCCCATGCATTGCCTTTAGGAGGCTTTCAGAATCCTCCTGGTGGGGAGGGCAGAAATGAGTGACAAATGGCCCATTTTTTGTTCGATTTTGCCCCCAGCCCCCAGGAAAACTCCAAAAGCATCCTAAAGGCTACGCATGCCCTTTTTTGACAAGAAATGGGCTCATTTTAGCCCAAAACAGGCCGGGTTTTTTGCCCCAGGAGCACTCTACAAGCCTCCTAAAGGCTATTCGTACCCTTTAAAAAAGGAGGGGGCTTGGGCAGTGCAAAAATTCAGAGAAGATGGAGGAGGAGGAGAAAGCCACGGGGAAAGCAGCAGATGACGGATCGCCTATATACTTCAAGACCATCTACATGCCTTCCAAAACCATGGTGGAGGTGGCAGAGGCCGCAGAGAGGGAATGCCAGCTGGGAACCAGGCACAAAGAGCCAACCCCTAGGCCTCCCTTGCAATCAGAACTAGCTCTGTAAGATGAAGCCTCTGGATTTATTGCCTCTAGGGGGTTGCTGTTGGAATCACAGGGAGAGGGGCAAGGGCAGCCTCGAACCACGACTGGAGTAGACCAAAGCAAACACCAAACAGCGGCTCCGATGACTGGATATCCCAGCCAACTTAACTCAGGAAGTTTCTGACTGGCTCCCAGGCAGCTGAACGTAAGTGAAATCAACCCTTGGGTGGCTGTGGACCACCCAGGTGGACCATGGCCCAGCACACGTTCGCCTTCCCTGGTAGAGACTCTGGACACACTGGAGTGGAGATTTATGCTCCTTCCATACAGCATCAAGCGGATCAGGCCAACATCTTGCCACTGGAGCAAAAGCAACAGCAACACCCCTCCTCCCTGGGGAGTGGATAGGCCCTCAACCAGGATGGGGAAGTCAATCCAGCCAGCAGCAGGGGGACTGGGGGATTTCTCCCCCTAGCAAGCCACCAATGTTTGGGCTGCAGCCTGCAAATGAAGCACCTCCGGGGTGGGCTTTCTTCCCGGGCAATGGATGGGCACAATACCAATGTTCACCTGCCCCTCCTCAGCAGATGGCACCATTTCAAATAACTGGCCAGGAGCAACCCCAGGGACTGAATCCTCAATCACTTCCAGCCCCAGCTGCAATGCCCCAACAGGGAGAATCAGAAGACTTGAAAACAGCAGCTGAAGATCTGGGAACAGCAGCTGAGCTGCCCTTTTCCTTGCCCCCACCCCCGCTGGCACAAAACCAGCATCAGGTGTGGGGGTTCTGCCCTCCCCTTCACAAAACAGCAGGGGGGAAAAGCTTGGGTTTTCGCAGATGTGCCAACATGGCTCTTCTAATAAATTGGTGTTTTGAGGAATTTATTGCCTCAAGCTATTATTTCATAGAGGATGCTATTTGGAACCCTGACACCCGTTTCCACTAACAGAGCACAGGCGCCCCCAACATGAGTGATGTTGTGGTGGTCATGGCCACCCAGGCCACACCCTCTCCATGTCCCCCCCTCCCCGAGGTCAAACACAACCCTGAGGGCCTCAATGAAATCGAGTTTGGCACCCCTGCCCTAACTGCTTTAATATTTTTGCTTTAGTGTTTTCATTAAGGCTATACTATGCTTCAGGTTAATTTCCAAATATAGTTGGTGCGTCAGAGCATGTAGGGATACAAATATATCATGTCTGCAATTCTTTAAAGAGTTGCATTTTTTCTCAGGATTGCATAATATTCATAGATTGCAAGCAAAATCTCAGTGGTGTATAAAGTTACAGACAGGTGCTATGTCACAACCCTGGATATTCCAAAGTACAAGCTACCAATGTGAATTACAGTAATACAGAGTCTGATGACATAGAAGTATCATACTTTTGGAGTATAAGACACACCTTTTTACCCCCCAAAAGAGGGTGAAAATCTGGGTGTGTCTTATAGTCTGAATGTAGCCCTGCCCCCCTGCTCTGCTCGTCACATTTTTTGGTGGTTCCAGGCAGCGGGAATCCTCACTTCTACATGAAGCCTGATTCCTGAAGCAGCCCAGAGAATTGCATTGAAAGCCTTTCAAAGGCCCCTTCAGGAGCTGCCAAGCACTCATCACCCCTCAGACAGTCACCAAACCATCATGGAGGAAAGAGCTTTCAGGTGGCAGTGCCTTCCACATGCATCATTTTTGGAATCGGGGAGGGGATCCACTGCCTGAAATTCTTTTCCTCCACGATCCTCACATTTCAGGCAGCGGATCTGGCCAGCAGAAAAGAGAAGGCACATCTGCAGTGGGAGGAGGCTCAGTGGGTGTCAGAGGGGCGGCAACCACTTGGCGGCTCCTTAGGGGGGTCAAGCCTTCTCCATTCGCAACGTCTTCACCATGAGAGCATCACTGGCAGCCACTTCCCATAGCTCAGGAGGGCTGCGCTCTCTCCACTGCGGCTGCTTGGCTTGAAAATTATTTCCTCCATGATCCTGATGTTTCAGGCCGAGCAGTATCAGTGGGAAGAGCACAAAAGTGGCCTCACGTGCCATCCAGGGACAGCCCTCAGACAGCAGTGAGGAAGGAGTCTCTAGATTTCTTAGATTTTTATTAAATTTATTTATATCCCACACCTATCTCCAATGGGACTCTAGTGGCTGCAGTAGCGGCAGAAGCAGCTGAAGCACAATCCCGGGCAGCCAGCTCCGGCTCCCCCTTTCCCGAGCATTTCCCGTTGCTGCTGGCACAGCTTTTGGTGAATCTGGCTTGGTGGTGGGGCTCTTGCCATCACTGCTGCTCCTGCTGCCACTGGCACTGGAGAGCAGCAGCGATGGCAAGAGGCCCACCGACGGGCCAGATTCACCAAAAGTGGCACTAGCAGCCACAGGACATGCTCGGGGAAGGGAGGGGCACAACTGGCTGCCTGGGATTGTGCTTCAGCCGCCACTGCCGCCATTGCTTCTGCTGCTGCTGCAGCCACCAGAGACTCCTTCCTCACTGTTGGTACTTACCTGATACGCCTCTTCTAATAAGGTGGGGATAGCATCCATGAATGGGTTAACACTGTCCTTTCTCTGATTGGACCGAGTCTGTTTAATATTAATTAGCACCCACTATATAATCTATATAATCTCACTAGTCCTTACCCAGCTTTCAGCGAAGGAAAAACACGCACAGACTCACATTCCTTATCCCAACCAAAACATCAAATTTTATTAAACAACCAACCAACACAAATCAAAGGATGTCTCCGCTCGTCAAAGAGCCAAACTATTGGGCTGATGTCCTTCGAAACTACCACACTCACCGAGAGACCAGTCAGCAACAGGAAGTGGCCGGATGCTATCCCCACCTTATCAGAAGAGGCGTATCAGGTAAGTACCAACGCTCTTTCTCAATAAGGTGGGGATAGCATCCATGAATGGGACATATCCAAGCCGTTTGTCCCTAGGGTGGGAGAACAGTGACTGGTCTCATTCAAGTCGACAAATGCACCGCTTGTAGGACCCTCCGGCCAAAAGCTGCGTCCGACGAAGCGTATTTATCCAACTTGTAGTACCGGATGAAGGGAGAAGGCGAAACTCACGGCGCTGCCCTACATATCTCCTCGACAGAAGCCTGGGTAGCCCAAGCTGTTGAAGTTGCCGCACTCCTCGTAGAGTGAGCCGTAATCCCACTCTGAGCCGGATCTTGTGATGATTGATATGCCTTCGTGATACAAGTCTTGATCCATCTACCAATTGTAGAGATGGAAACCTTATTTCCCAGGGAAGACCCCTGAAATGACACAAAGAGAGATTCGGAACGCCGGAAACCTGCAGTTCTATTGAGGTAAGTACGCAATGCCCTCTTAACATCAATGTTATGCCAAGCATGCTCCAGTGAGTGACTAGGATCAGGACAAAAGTCCAGCAGAACCACTTCCTGGGCTCTATGAAACCACAAACCCACCTTGGGCACAAAGGAAGGGTCCACTCTCAGCACCACTCTGTCCTCATGAAATGTACAGAGACCCTCTCCAATGGATAGCGCATGAAGCTCCGAAATGCGCCTGGCCGAGGTAACAGCGACCAGGAAAACCACCTTCCATGTGAGCAATTCTAAGGGAATGGTGATTAAGGGTTCAAAGGGAGGCTTGGTAAGTGCCTCCAACACCTTGGACAAATCCCAGGAAGGATACCTGTGAACAACCTGCGGCCTGAGATTCCTCGCACCCTTCAGGAAGCGCTTTATAGTAGAGTGTTGTGAAAGGGGGAGCCCCTCACTCCACGTGATAACAGAGGCGAGCGCCACTACCTGGCGCCGGATAGTGTTCGGTGACAATCCCTTATCCAACCCATCCTGCAGAAACTCTAGGATTTGTGGAATGGAAGCCCTAGTAGGACAAATACCCCGAGGGGAACACCAGGAACAAAATATACGCCAAGTGGCATCGTAAATCCTGACCGTGGAAGCCCTCTCAACCTCCACATGGTTAAGTGCAACCACTGTGGTTCCGGATGCTGAAGGGACCCTTGCCTCAAGGAAACCCTGTCCATGGGAATCCTCCAAGGTTCGACCATTGACAGGGCCATCAGGTCCGCAAACCACGGACGTCGGGGCCAATGGGGTGCCACGAGAATGATGTCCGCTCCGTAGGAAACCATTGACGTATCACCCTGGACAGCAAGGCCGTCGGAGGAAAAGCATAAAGGAGGCCCCGCGGCCACGGGTACCTCAGTGCATCCACACCCTCGTCTTCGGGACTGAATTTTTTTTACCAGTGGATTAATGTAACTGATTATTAGGACCTTTCCCAGATGTGCCTTCTTTTTTTTTCTGATTGTTTTTAAAAATTGTTCTCTCTCTGGATTATAAGTAAATTGAACTTTGAATTTGGATATTGACTTTTACTCTCTCCTCACCTCACGGACTACCTCTCGAACAGATGCCATATTAGTGACAAGAACTTAACACTTTCATTATGGCTTCAAAAAAGCAGCCACACCAACCTAAGATTACTTCAATGTTATACAAAGAAACAGAGGTGGAAGCTACACAGTTATCAGCAATAGAGGAAACTCTTCAAACCATCATGAAAGAAATAAAAGAAATCCGGAAAGACAATGTTAGCTCAAAATTGGAACTTTTGGAGACACAGAAAGCACTAATGGAAAACAAACAAAGAATTGATGGACTGGAGGGGGGGATGGCTGAGATGAAGGGAGAGATAAAAACTTCTCAAAGAGAAATTGTGGATTTAGTTGGTCATATGTCTAGGATGGATTTTGAAAGGATGTCTTACTTTTTAAGGTTTCAAAATGTTCCTGAATTAAGCTCTGAGAATTTAAAAGATTTAATGAGTACGATGTTAGCAGACTATACCAAAAAGAGCAAAGAAGATATTGGGGGGGACATTGATCTGATTTATAGAATTAACTCAGCATATGCTAGAATAAATGAAGTACCCAGAGAGATACATATTAAATTTGTAAGAAGGTCAACAAGGGATGGGATCCTAAGAGCACAGAGAGATGGTCCCTTGATATATCAACAGAATGAGATTGCCATCTTGAAACAGATCCCGAAAAAGATTAGAGAAATAAGAAGGAAATATTCCTTCTTATCAAAAAGATTATATAAAAGGGGGGTGTGATTCAAGTGGTTGATGCCCGAGGGAATGTTAGTGTTCTGGGAGGGGGGGGGAGTAAGAATTAAAAGAATTGCAGAGGCGGAAGCCTTTCTTAAAAAACATTCCCCAATCCTGGAGGATGAAAATGGGGGAACGGGAGGGGCCACAGCTCCGCCCACTGGAGGTCAGGGAGAGGAAGATACAATTGCTAAAAGACTTAGATCTCATAATGACTTTTTTCTATATAGTGTAACTTTTATCTGGATGTTTATAGAAACAATGATTGATTGCATGAATATAAAATGATATATCTGTATCTCTTCCTACTTTGTAGGGAAATGAAAAATGTATTGTATTATCTTTTTTTTTGTATGAAGCCTCGGAGGGGGCTGACACCTCCGACATAGATGTCCTCAAAATATCTTTTTAATACCTTACACCTTTTTCCTATTTTTAAAATTTTGTAAAAACCAATAAAACTTTTTTTTCATTTAAAAAAAACCCCAATGCCACTGTTCATCCGGCACCTCCTGGATGGTCTCGATATCCAGAAGGTGCTGGATGGCTTCCCACATCAAGAGCTGTTTATGTGGATCTCGTGAAACAGGGGAGTGTATAAAGAAGGCGGGAGGGGGGACACGAACTCCAGGGCCAAACCATAAGGAACCATGGCCCTGACCCAAGTGTCAGAAGTGGTGGCCTCCCACCGGTCTGCAAAGAGCAGCAAGCAAGCTCCTATGGGGAACCGTGAAGTGATATCCTCACTGCTTGTGGCCGTAACCATTCCCCCCCCCCTTGAAAGGGACGCCTGCCCTGACTGCCCGCTGCTGCCTGAAGGGCTGCTGACGTTGCCTTTGGCCAAAATTACCTTGGGGGCAGAAACACCCTGAACCATACTCAAAACCCCTAAAGGACCCCCCATAGTTATTCTGGCAGTATGACTGCCTCCGGTTGTAAGGGGCAGGCCTGGGGAAGCTCTTCCTGGAGGTGGAAGGAAGGATCTTACGCTTGTCCCTCCCTTCCACCAACAGAGGGTTGAGGGAGTCCCCGAATAACAATCCTCCAGAGTAGGCCTCTGCTGCCAGACGCCATTTGTGGCGCATGTCCGCCTGCCACTGGCGCAGCCACAACAGCCGACGAGATGTTACTGCGGATGCCATGGCCTTGGATGCGAATCTTGTGGCACTCAGCGTCACGTCTGATGACAACTGGACCGCTGCGCAAGCCCTGGTGGGCTCTCACATCCTCCGGGGGAATTCGAGCCTGAAGCTGCTGCAGCCAGGTTAAACTTGAACGGGTGAAGAAGGACGTGCCCATGCCGCCGCCTGTTGAAGGGTCTGATCGGCCCGTTTATCTTCGGGCCTGAGAACCTCCTCCTGCGAGCCAGGAAGGGTCGTGGGGGACTGCAAGGCTGCAATAGAGGGATCCACCGCAGGCCATTTTAGGAGCTTGTCCAGGCCCTCATCAACCTTGTAGAACCTCCTATCCGATGAAGAAGGAGCAGGGCCAGCAGATGGTGCAGACCACTATTTCTGCACAGCGTCCAAGAAGAGCTACGGAGCAGGAATAACGTCCTCTGGCCAGGACTGCTCTCTAAACCAATTGGAGGTTGACGTGGAAGGCGTAGCAGACCCCGCAGTGTCAGGTAGAGGCCCCAAGGCCGATGCTACCTTGGCCTTCGCAAACAATGGTCCAAACAGATCTGGAGGAAAGAGGCCCTTGGAACGAGGCTTTTCAGGTTTCGAACCCTCATCCTCGGAAAGATTGGTCTCCCTGAGCTCACCATCCTCAGGGTCGGATCCGGGGCTATCAGGATCCTCGATAGGGGAAATCCCTTCAGGGGCAGGGGTCCCCAACCCCTTCTGCGGGCCACTCTTACGGCCACTAGCGGTCTGAGCAGCCCTCTCCTGCAGCCCGGCTGCTATTCCCTGCTGAATAGCCTCAAATATAATCTCAGGTACCAAGGGCCTGGCAGACGGAGTTGGCTGCATATTAAGGGCACCATAGGGTGGCCAATCATAGGGCAGACAAGACGGCCTTGGCATGAGAGCCATTGGCCCGGAGCGTGGCCGTTGGAACAGGAAAAAGCACCCGCGGGTTGGTGCCCCAGATGCCCGAAGTGTCAATGGTCAATAGCGGGCTAAAGGGGCCAGGTGCCAATCCCCTGGGGCTAGGGGCTTCCAGTCCTTGCCCACCTGCGGATCCAGGAGCCTCTGCAGTCAAATGCTTCGTCTTGGCCAATGCCTTGCCAGACTTCTTACTCCTGTCCCCTTTACTCCTGTCCCCTTTGCTCCTGTTCCCCTTTGCTCCTGTCCCCTTTTGCTGTCCCTCTTGTGGCTCTTCCCCTGACTGCAACTCTCAGCCCCTGGAGTGGCATCAGGAGCGCAAGGGAGCGAAGGGGAAACCTCCAAAGTGGACTGACCTAGCAAGGTTGTGGCCTCCACTGGTGCAGCGTCCTGTGCCACAGACTCTGACATGTCGATGCTGCACGGAGCTCAGAGCAGCGAAGTGCGACTGGTAAAACTCCCAAAATGGCAACCGGAGGGAGATGGTGCACTCAAAATGGCCGCCGCTAGATGTTGGGCACCCAAAATGGCCGTCAACAGCCGGACACACAAGATGGCGGTGCTCCGATGCCATGCGCCCAAGATGGCGGCCGGGAGGGATGATGGACACTCAAGATGGCGGCCGGGAGGACGACATGTGCCCCAGGTGGCGGTCGGGGGTAGCAACGTGCCCAAAATGATGTTCGCGCCCTTTTTCTAATGGCTGTCAGCTCACCAGCAGCGCGCCGGCCTCTGGTCTCCCAGGCACAAACGGCTGCCACCAAATAGCATAGCACTCGGAGCCTTATCATCGGCCTCAGCGCTCCTTCCAGAAGGCAGTCCCTTGGATTGCAGAGCGCAGCAGTCGGCCACAGCGATCTCACCCTCTCAGGGAAACAGCGTTCACAGGCCCTCTGAAGCCGTCGGGAAACCAAGCACCCCGGGCCAAGAGCACTCCCAAGTGAAGGCCAGGCCTAAAGAGGCTACAAATGCCCACCAGTCAAAGGCCTAGGCTCAGCAGTCCAACGTGGCCAGCTGCCACCCGCAGCTCACAGACGGCTCCACACATGAAATTCGCCACGAACGAAGAAAATGTCGCAGCACAGGCAAAAGCCAAAGGTAATCAATTTTTAAATACAGCAAACAAAGCATCAACTCAAGCCAGGATAAGGAATACGTCCCAGCGTGGACTGAGTCGAAAGCTGGGTAAGGACCAGTGAGAGCGAGTTATATAGTGGGTGCTAATTAATATTAAACAGACTCAGTCCAATCAGAGAAAGGACAGTGTTAACCCATTCATGGATGCTATCCCCACCTTATTGAGAATAATTAATATTACAAGGGAGATTTATTAAAATGGATAAGTAAAATTATTATTATTATTATTATTATTATTATTATTATTATTATTATTATTATTATTATTATTATTATTATTATTATTATTATTATTATTATTATTATTATTAAATTAATACTAATGCAATGAATACCGTTGTAAATGTTTTGATCATTATTTTTTAAAATAGTATGTACCCAGGCAACACATTGTTCAATTGAAGTTGAAACTATAATAACTTATAAAATAAAATAAAAACCTGAATCCAAAGCATTACACATCCCTATCAAATATATGGTTTACAGCAGGGGTCCCCAACCTTTTTTGCACCAGGGACCGGTTTCATTTTAAAGAAAATTCTGCGGACCGGCTGGCCTAGAGGAGGAGGCGGGGAGGGGGAACAGGCGGCGCAAGTGCACGCGGGGGGGGGAGTCGGCTCACTTGGCCCTCTAGGGCAGTGGTGGGCAAACTTATTAGTCAATAGAGCCAAATATCAACAGTACCACTACTGAAATTTCTTTTGAGAGCCAAAAATTGTGGCCTGTTTTATGGGAGTGGCTCAGTTGTCATGTGACCCGGTGGGCGTGGGCAACTTGGAAAATGTGGTGAAACTCACTTAATGCTTAGCAACCAAAATTTTGGCCTCAATTGTGGTCATAAGTTCGTCCTTCCTTCCTTCCTTCCTTCCTTCCTTCCTTCCTTCCTTCCTTCCTTCCTTCCTTCCTTCCATTTGTGGCTGGTCTTTGGTCTTCTGAGGATGGTAAAAATGGATTTATGGGCACTCGTTATGTGACTCTTTGGGATGCTGGTTTGAATCCAGGAAATGACTCAGAGGATGTGATTCCTTTGAAATGACCACTGGGAGAAAAATAGATCTTTAACCTGGTTAACCAAACAGGTAGCTTGAGGTGGAAGGAAATAGGAAAATAGATTATTTCCTTTCCTTTCCTTCCTTCCATTGCCTCCCTCCCCCTTCCTCCCTTCTTTCCTTCCCTCCCTCCTACCCTCCATCCCTTTCTTTCTTTCTTCCTTCCTTCCTTCTTTCACCCCTCCCTTCCTCCTCCCTCCCCCTTCTTTTCTTCACTCCCTCCCTCTCACCCTCCATTCATTTTTTTCTATTTTTCTTTCTTTCTCTTTCTCTGTTTCTCTCTCTCTCTCTCCTCCCTCCACCCATCTCTGTCACTCTGTGTGTGTGTTTGTGTGTGTGATTACCTCTCTCCCTCTCTATTTCTGTCTAAGTCTGTCGCTCTGTGTGTCTGTCATTCTCTCCCTCCCCCCTCCCCCCGGGAAGCAGCAGAGTGGAGGTTATCCCGCAACGAGCGAACGAGCGAGCGGAGGACCCGAGCTGCTGCTACCTTAAGCGTCGCCGAGGCCGTCCGGGCGCCACACGCGGCTGGAACGGAGGTGGGCGTGCGCGCCCAGATGGTGCTTAAGGTAGCCGCAGCTCGGGTCCTCCGCCCGCCCGCCCGCCCGCTTGGGATGAGGCAGCCGCAACCTCCTCACTGACATGCTGGCCCCTCCGGGTAGCCCCGGAAAGTGCGCCGCGGTGGCTGCTCCCTCCTCCTCCTCTCCGGCCCTGCGGCCCAGTTCTTATGAAGCTGCGGACCGGCACCGGTCCGCGGACCGGGGGTTGGGGACCCCTGGTTTACAGGACCATAGGACCAAGTGTTGTAGTGTAAAAAGTGCCCTTGAGAATTAACTGTACCAAACAACACAATTTCCCACAATGTTAACATTGTAAGTATTGAACTAAAGATTGAACTGAATCTATTTTAATTAATTCTTACATAATAAAAACAACAAAAATGTAACTTCTGTTTGGAGGTTCTAGCAGGGGAGTGCAGCTATCATATACCATTGACCGAAGATTGGTACACTCCTTCTATCTGGGATGGTCAGCCTCTTCCACCGAGCAGGTTCAGGAGGAACGCACACGAGGAGGGAGGGAGGGAACACCTGCCTAGCCAGCCAGATCATCCGAATCAACCCTGGCGATCAATGGGGTGACAGATGTCACAGTCAGTTCACCCTCACATCTATAAAATCATATGCGCAAATGATGGGGAAAAAACTCAAATTATTTTTTAGGGAAAATCTGAAAGAACAAACAAAGCTACAAAATTTATGGGACACAACTAAAGTGTATATTTACGGTTTTGTTAGGAGTATAATCCTAGTGTTGGGTTGGCAATATATATGTCATGATGACAAATGGTCTTTGTTGCTTTAAATGTTATATGTTTGAATGTAATTAGCTGCTGTAATTAACTCAGCAATAAGAGGAAGCCAGGAGAGCACTCTCTCTTTCTCTCTGCTCACTCGCTCTGACTGACTGACTGACTGACTTTGCAGAACTAGGAAGAATCATGGATTGCAACTGTAAGCAATTGTTATTGAGTTAAGGACTGTATTTGATTCAATATCTACTATCACTGCTTGTGAAGCAGTAGTATATTTTTTTCATCACAAGTAAAGCTACTTGTTTTTACTATCTGCACGCTGATGTGATGGCGATTAGAAAGGCAGTCTTAAACGATAAGTGGCGTAAGGAGACCGAGCGAAGTGGTTCGAATGGGACAGTGGTTAGAGACTGCAGGACAAGCGCCAGGTCCCAAGTCAGATATCTGTGGACCGGAGGGCGTAAATTGGTAGCGCCCTTGAGGAAACTATGGACCCTAGGGTGTCAACTGAGCGGTGTAGAGTCATCTCTGGACAAGATGGTGGCCAAGGCAGCCGTCTGCCTCCAAAGGGTGTTAGGGGCTAGACCCTTGTCCAATCCATCCTGAAGGAAGGAATTTGTGGAATAGTCACTGCGGTGGCCACGGTTTGATGCAATAGGCACCAAGATATAAAGGCGGCCTAAGTCGCATCATAGATACGCACCATGCAGCGCCGTCTGGATGCATGGATGGTACTGATGACTTTGTCCGAGAAGTTGTGTTGTCTCAGGAGATCCCCCTCAAGTGCCAGACGGCCAACTGGAGCCACTTGGGATCCGGATGTTGAATGGCCCCCTGGCTGAGGGAGATCTGCTCTCGAGGAATGCGCCAGCATCTGGTCACTGACAGCTCAACAAGGTTAGAGAACCAGGATCGCCTCGGCCAAAGGGCCAACAGCACCTCAGCACCTTCCAGTAAGATCTTCTTGATCCACCTGAGATATAAGGTTGAGGGGTGGAAAGGTGTAAAAAAGGCCCGGGGGCCAACGGCGTCACAGGGCGTCTACCCCTTCCACTCCAGGGCTCCGGAATTGTGAAAGGAACCGGGGGAGTTGCATGTTCGACAGGCTGGCGAACAGATTTGTCACCAGAAGACCGAATCTCTCTGACAGCTGGCGAAAAAGAGACAGATGAAGACGCCATTCCGAGTTGTTGATTGTTGACCTGCTCAGCCAGTCTGTGTTTTCCTCCCCCGAGATGTGATCCGCCCTCAAGGACTCGAGGTGGCGTTTGGCCCAACACCCGAGAGCCTCCGCCTCCAACATCAGGGCCTTCGATTGAATGCTGCCCTGATGGTTTATGTACGCCTTGGTGGCAATGTTGTCCATCAGTATTAGGACATGAGCGCCCTCAATCTGCCTGTGGAAGTGGCATAAGGCCAGTCTGATCGCCCTGAGCTCCAGCCAATTTATATTGCGGGCACGTGATGTTGAAGGTGGGCACCCCAACCGTATGGGATGGCATCCGTCGTTATCACCAGGCGTTCTGGATCTTTGAAGAGGGAACCCTTCTGCAGAGCCAGTGACTGCCACCACCTGAGCGATGTGATGACTCTCGGAGGCACGTTCACAATCCTCCTGGAATTGCTGGCCTTGCAAAGTTGTATTGGAAGCAACAACCACTGGAGTTCCCATGCGTGTATTCGAGCCCAGGGTACTACTGTGATGCACGAGATCAGTTTCCCTATAAGCTGGGATAGTCACGATGTGAACTGACCTCGAGGTCCTGATGCGTCGTGTCAGGGAAGTTATGCTGTCCACCCATTGTTGTGTGAGGAAGACCGCGCAAACGTTGGAGTCGATCACTATGCCCAAATGTTGAATTCTGGAAGTCGGGGACAGGTGACTTTTCTCCTGGTTGATGGAAAAACCATGTCGTTCGAGGATGTGAATGGTAAGACTGAGGTCCTGATAAGTTTGTTCGGTGGACAACGACATCAGGAGAATGTCATCTAGATAACAGATGAGACATACAGGGTGAGATCAGAGATTCGCTGCGACAGCAGCCAGCAGCTTTGTGAATGTCCTTGGGGCCAAGGAGAGGCCGAAAGGAAGGGCCCTGTATTGATAATGGTGGTCTGCAAATTGGAATCTCAAGAACCTGTGGTGCGCTGGGTGAATGGGAACATGGAGGTACACCTCCTTCAAATCGATGTCATGCGATCGCCCTGTTTGATGCAACTCAAGATGGTTTGAAGCAACTGCATCTTGAAGAGCTGGTACGCTAAGTGGATGTTGATCTTCTTGAGATCCAATATTGCTCTGACTCCTCCAGATACTTTTGGGACCAGGAAGAGGATCAAGTAAAACCCCCTGCCTTCCTGACCCGGGGGCACCTGCTCTATGGCCACTATCGCCAGTAAATGTTTGATCTCTGCCTGCATCATCTGGCGGGAGGATTTGGGAGTAGGACAGCGGATGAAAGTCTGCGGGGGCTTCGAAAGGAATTCTAGGGGGAGACCGTAATGAATCGTATTCCGAACCCAAGCATCCGTCATTGTCTCCTCCCACTGGACGGCGTACAACTGCAGCCAACCCCCGATGGGAGAGGTCCAGTGACGGTCACTTGTTCCGCTGAAAGGAGCTGTTGGAGTACCCCCCTCGGAAGGACCAGCAGTTTCCCTGCTGCCTATTCTTGTCCCTGAACAAAGACCTCTCGTAGGAACAGTCCTGAGGAGGAAGCAAGCAACTTCTCTATCGGATGAGAGAAAACCCCTTGAAATCACCGGAGAAGAAATCGGCATCCATAGCCGATTCTGGGTGGTGATTGCCACACATGAGGGAGAGAAAATAGGAACATAGCAGCATTGGTGAGAATATTTAAAACTACTAAAATAGTGTACATTCTACTAAAGACTCTTTGAGCTAGAATTTCAAAGCTTTGAAGCAAGCTGGATACAACTCAATACTGGCAGCTATAAGGAGGAAGGAAAGCACGCAATTTCCTGTAGCAATAGAAGGCTTGGAGTGACTTGAGAATGGAATGGAGTAAGGAGAGGACTGTTGGAGCGATTTGGACAATAAACAGAAATTGGAGTCAGACAAACCAGTGACAACAGCAAAAAAGGGGAGAGGAATATTTTGGAATACTTGAAAGAAAGTGGGGTGTAAAAAAACAAACATCAGACTTTTGAAGGGGGGAAAAAAAACCTATCCAACAGCACCATCTAGTGGAGAAAGAAATAAGAACTGAATAAAAATATACAGGACAATCTATCCAAAAGAAGAATAACAGCACCATCTAGTGGAGAAAGAAATAAGAACTGAATAAAAATATACAGGACAACCTTGCTGATGCAATCTGAGAATTTTTTTTTTGTGATCTCTGAAATCGGATTTAAAAAAATTGAAGGAGAACATCGAAAGAAGAAATACAAAACAAAACTGAACTGTGATGAGATAAAATATTGTTTACTTGTATTGAACCATATTATATTTGTAAGAGAGTGTAGAGGATATATGAACTATCAGTGATAGTTTGAAATTATCAACGTTATAAATAGATGACATAATATTATATAAGAATTAAAATTAAGGATTTATTAGCCTAAACATATTACATACCTTGAGAATATAAAAAAATAGTAATATAGTGTTGAAATGGGGGGCGGTGATAGTTTGTAGTTATTAAAGAGACGATATAAGATTGTACCTTGAATCAAATCAAGAACGTGTTAGGTTAAATATATGAATATAGTGTGGATTGACTTGCATACAAACCCAAATATATAGAAATTAAGTTGTTAGATTGTAGGATTGAATGATATTGAATTGAATTGAAATGTACATGGAAGAGGGAAAGTTCAAAGATTGAATGTGCTGGTAAGAGAGTGGAAACAAGTAGTGGGCAGAGAGAAGTATATGTTATTGTAGGAAAAAATTGTAACGAAATTAAAATAAAAAATGACAAGTACAACAATTAGTAAAATGAATAGGAAGGCAGCATCCAATCCAGATCAGCAACATCTTCACCCTCAAACAGCACACAAGTGAGAGCACACTGGGTCTAGAGAAAGCAAGCTCAACAACGAACCTTCAGTGTTTGCAAGATGCATTAGCAATGATCGAAGCAGCAATGCTGAAAACACAAGAAACAATTACAAAAAATCATGAAGAAACTATGAGAAATCATGAAGAAATTAAATTAGAAATGGGAGAAATGAAGAGTGAGATTAGAAGAATAGATGATCGAATAGGGAAAATACAAATTGAAATAACAAAAAACGAACAAAAATTCAAAAAGTAGAAACAAAGGTAGAAAAAACGGAGAAGAGAATAGAGATGGTAGATGAAAAGCTAACTACACTAAACAGACAATTAGGGGGAAAATAGTATTATTATTTTTTAAATAGTCTTTATTGGTATAAATATAAAATATAACATTTAACAAATATACAACGTACATTTTTAGGGCAGAAAGGGGGGAAAGACGAGTGGGGAGATAGGAAAGTGAGAAAAAGGGGGTGGACATACCGGGGATATAGCTATTCCCCCAATTCAAAAGTTTTTGTATGTCCCAGTCTGTTCTATCCATTGTTATATACATTTTAATATAACTGTCTGTATATGTATCTCTACGGTTGTCTTAAGTTCACTATCGCCTCACTTGTTCCTTGTATTTATTTCACATTTATGTTAGTTGGTTGTTTGCTTTGGTATCCTTTTGTTCTTTTATCGTACCATATGTACCACCTTTCCCATGATTGAGCATAAGTTGATTCTGCTTTGTCCCTTAAAACAAATGTTAGCTTATCTGATTCAGCACAGTTAAAAATTTTTGATATGATTAGTTGGTCCGTTGGTATGTTGCAGTCTTTCCATTGTTGGGCGATGGCCATCCTTGTTGCAGTTGTTATATGTATGAAAAGGTACCAGTCTCTGTTCTCAATTTGGTTTGGTTTAATGCCAATTAGGTAATATTCCGGTTTGAGGGGAAAGTTGATACCTACTATTTCCAACAACCAGGTCTGTGTCTTCTTCCAAAGTTGATTGATTCTTGGACAAGTCCACCATTGGTGGAAGAACGTACCCTTGGCCGTTTTACATTTCCAGCATCTATCAGAAGTATTCGGGAACATGTGCGCTATTCTGGCTGGTGGTAAATACCACCTGTACAGCATTTTGTATAGGTTCTCCTTAAATGAGGAGGCCAGGGTCATTTTGATAGATTTGCTCCAAATTGTTTGCCATTCATCCAGTGTAATGTTCCTTCCTATGTTTCTTCCCCAAGCGATCATAGCACCTTTGACTATTTCCTCACCGATGTAACCTTGTAAAAGTAATTTGTATGCTTTGGAGATAAATTTAGTCGGTGAGTCCCATAGAATCTTATCAGTATCCTGTTTTGATGGGTAAATTCCAAATTGTTTTTTATCCCTGTTAAATTTAGACATTGCTTGGGTGTAGGACCACCAGTCTATTTTCCACCCCCTTTGCTCTAAGTCTGCCCTTGTTCTAATATTGCCAATTTCGTCTATCAAATCATCATAGGTTAAGTTTCTTTTTGAGTTATGAACTGTTGGGTAAGTCACTGCCTCAATTGGTGCTAGCCATCTTGGAATTTGGTTATAAAGTTGTTTGATTTTTAACCATGACATAAAAAGAGTCGCCCTAGTATGATGGTTTATAAAACTTTTGGGATGTTTGTTATTTTTGGGCCAGAGATATGAATGCCAACCCTGGGGCAAATCATGGCCTTCAAGTGCCAATATTCGATTCCTTGAGAGAGTGACCCAATCTTTAACCCAGATTAATGTTGATGCATAATAATAGAGCTCCCAGTTTGGTAGTCCCAGGCCTCCTTTCAATTTGTGTTCCTGGAGCATTTTTTTTTTAATACGTGCTTTTTTTCCTTGCCAGACAAATTTAAGAGAAATCTGATCTAATTTTTGGAAGAGTTCTTTGTTTGGTTTTACAGGTGCTGTTTGAAATAAGTATGTCCATTTTGGTAAAATATATGCCTTAATAGCCGCTATCCTTCCTAATAAAGATATTGGGATTTTACTCCAATTTTCGAGTTGCCCGGCCATTTCTCTTATTAGTTTATTATAGTTTAGCTCTTTAATTGCAGAACATCTATTGGTTAGCCAGATTCCCAGGTATTTCACCTTTTTAACGATTTCAATTCCCATTAATTCTTGTATTTGCTCCTTTTGTTTCCCGGTTATATTTTTGGTTAATATTTTAGTTTTTTGTTTGTTGGTTTTTAAACCGGCCACCTCCCCATATTCTTCTATTGCTGTGATTAGTTTGGATCCTGAAGTCAGAGGTTCCTCTATTATGAAGATCAGGTCATCCGCAAATGCTTGTATTTTATATTCTTCCCCTCTGACTTGTAGGCCTCTAATATTTTTCTCTTGTCTAATTGTATTTAGTAGGTGTTCCAATATCAAGATAAACAAAAGGGGTGATAGTGGGCAGCCTTGTCTAGTACCCCTAAATATTGGAATCCTATCTGATAGCACTTTGTTTAATAATACTCTTGCCGATTGTGTTTTGTATATAGCTTGGACTGCTTTGGTGAATTTAGGACCAAAGTCCATATTTTGTAATTGTTGGATAATAAATGTCCAATTAACCCTATCGAATGCTTTTTGTGCATCCAGGAAGATCATGCTCGGAAAATAGTATTTTTGGAATTGGAAAAAGCTGGCTTCTTTCTGCGCTTTCA
Organism: Rhabdophis nuchalis; assembly: GCA_039707465.1. Lineage (NCBI taxonomy): Eukaryota > Metazoa > Chordata > Lepidosauria > Squamata > Natricidae > Rhabdophis > Rhabdophis nuchalis. The sequence goes on from CM077643.1 coordinate 213,249,207, forward strand.
AAAGATAGCAGAAAAAAGGAGGGGGATTTAGGGGAAACAATCACAGAGATTGTTGCAAACATATTATAAAAAAACAAATGAGAAACAAGAAGGGACATAGACAAGGTGTACTGAATCCACACAAATTACACCAGGAGACACAGGCTCCCAAAAGAAATTGCTTTACTAGAAAATCGGTAAGAGATGAAGTATATAAGAAAGTGAGAGAAGAACAAATAACTGCCACCGTAGCGATCACCTCCAGGAGCTCGGGCAGGGCTGCTGCTACATAGCGGGGAGCCAGGTATACAACCAGCAAGCCCAACTGCCTCCCTAGGCCCCACTTCACGCAGAGGGACTCACAACCGGTAGTCTGTGGCACAATGGTCTCTCTCGGCTCAAGATCTTCCTTTATTATGACCGCCACCCCACCACCCCTACCTAGGGCCCGGGGCTGATGAAAAGCGCGGTAGCCTGGTGGGCACATTTCAACGAGGGGGAGTCCACCCTCGTGGCCCAACCAGGTCTCCGCTATTCCAGCCAGGTCCGGCTCCCCCTCTGACACAAGGTCATGGATGAGGGGGGCTTTGTTGACAATGGACCTGGCGTTACAAAACATCAGCCTCAGGCCCTGGCTCTGTATTCCCTGACCACCTAGCCTGCGGGGGTTGTGACACCTAACCGTTTGCAACCAACGGCTACGTGTCCCCAACCGGGAGGATGGAACTTGCCTCCCCTCGGACCTGCCTCTCCCCACGACCTTCTGAATGGAAATGCCCTCCGCGGGAACGACTCGTGTTTCTCCCCCCCTCACGGATTCTTCCGCTTCCCTCCATCGCCTGTTGGCCTGGCCCTCTCTCTCTAACTGTACATACCCTCCCTCCTCCTCCCTGGAACCCCCTAAAACCCGCATTAAAAACCTCCCTAAAAACCCCCTCAACCTGCGCTTCGCCCACCTCTCAGGAATAATCAATCCGTCCTCGAGGTGGGCCCGTGATAGACAGGAGGGCCAGGCCTGCGAGAGGGGAGACTCCCGCAGGCCAAGGAGGTCACGCCTAGAGTACACGTTAAAACCTCAGGGTGGTTCCAAACCAGGAAGGCAAAAACACAAGTCCGAAATAAGTGGCTGAGTGCAGGATGTTCTTCAGGATGGGGGGGGGGGGTAAAGTCAGAATCCAGAGTCTTATGGATGAGGGGGTCAAGTCCAATTTGAGAGAAAGAAGGTTGGCGTCCGCCCAGATCCCTAGTTGAAAGGCAGATTCCATGCGTGAAACAGCCCTTGTCCCCCCTTGGTGATTTACATGCGCCTTGGCCGTGATGTTTTTCTGTCCAGATCAGAATGTGGGAGTTGCATACTGATGGATGAAAATGGAGGAGGGCCAGATGGATAGCCCTCAGCTCCAGCCAATTCATGCTGTGAGATAGGTTGGAACTGGACCACAGACCTTGAGCCACCTGATCTCCCCACCCGGACAGACTGGTGTCCGTCGTTATTACAAGACGTGGGGGCTCCCTGAAAAGAGATCCACCAGCTGGGGAGATCCACCAATCCAGAGATTGAAGGAGTTCTGGGATCAAGCTGACCTTCACTAGGAAACAACTGCTATTGGTCTTCTGGTATGGCAACAGAAACCATTGGAGGCCGCAGCTGTGAAGGCGATGAAGAAGCATGAGACCATCTTCCTGAGCAGTTGGGACAGATGAAACAGGGGGACCAGACGTCTCCTCCATACCTTGCTGGCTAAGTTCCTGAGGCTGGTCTGGCGATCCAGAGAGAGACCTTTCCTTGAACAGAATCTATGAGAACTCCCAGATGAACTAATCGGGAGATGGGAGTCAGATGGCTTTTTTGAAGGTCTTGGAGGACTCCGATGGAAGTCTGTAGATCTTGAAGAACCTGATTGGGTGACCTGGACAACACGAGAATATCATCCAGGTAGCCAAATATCCTTATGGGATGGGCTCAGAGATGGGCAGCAACTACAGACAGTATCTTGGTGAACACCCTTGGGGCTGAAGACAGCCCGAAGGATAGGGCCCGATACTGAAAGTGTTTGCCTGAATAAGCAAATCTTAGGAACTGCCTGTGGCATTTGAGAATGGGGACAAAGGAAGAGAGATACAAATTCTGAGACAAATCCCGAAAATAGTGAGATTCCAGAGAAGGCAATATCAGTTCCTTACACAACAATTAATAAGGTACAATGTAATGTTCAGATGGCTTACACCAGAGGGAGTGATGATTACCTGGCAAGATAAAAGATATAAAATAGACACAATCGAGAAAGCACATGAGTTCTTCAAACATCATTTCACCATTGAGGAAGAACAAAAAAGTAAAGAGGAACCAGAGAGTAGAAGCCAAGAAGAACAGTCAGTTGAAAACAGGGAGGGAGAAAGAGAAGAAAGAAGACAGGAAAGAGAACAAATAGAACAAAAAGGTAGAATAGGAATAGAGACAAGAAACGCAAGGAAACTAATGGCGGCACACAAATAACACAATGGAACAAGAAATTAAGTTACTCTCCCTAAATATAAATGGATTAAACTCACTCTAAAAGAGAAGGCAAACTTTGACTAGATTACAAAAAATGAATATGGACATAGTATGCCTTCAAGAGGTACATATTAAAAGCCAATAAAACAAGCTACTAGAAAACAAGCTACTAGTCAGGAAAATTATTTACAACACTAGCACAACAAAAAAAGAGGAATTGCAATATACATTAAAGAATAGATAAATGCAAAAAATATATATATGCAGAAGATGAGGGGAGGATTCTAATGATAGAAATAGAAACAGAACAAAGAAAAATTCTCCTCACAGCAATATACGTCCCAAATAAAAACCAAAGAGAATATTACAAGAAGATCCACCAAAAAATAACAGAAATAGAATATGAGGATATATGTCTAATTGGCAACTTCAATGCTATAACAGATATCAACTACGAGTAACAAAAGAAATAAGAAAAAAAAAGAATGCTATCATTTACCTTTTTCGAAATGGTGCAGGAAATGAGCCTGAAAGATGTATAGCGAAAAAGAAACATAGGAAACAAACAATTTACATTTTATTCAAATCCCCACAAATGGTCAAGGATAGATATGATTTGGTCAACCCAAGAATTGAGAAGAGATACAGAAGAGATTGAAATAATGATAAACACCTGGGCAGATCACAACCCAATAAAAGTAACATGGAAAAGATCAAAAGAGAAAAAGATGGACAATGAATCAAAGAAGAGTGAAAGATAAAAATATATAAAAATGATAGAAAGAGAATTGAAACTTTTCTACAAAATAAATAAGAAAAAAGAAGCATTGTTACAAAACCTATTGGACACTACAAAAGCTTTTATAAGAGGATTGACAATAGCATGTTTGGCAAGGAAAAACAAGGAAAAGAGACAAAAACAAGAAGCATTAGAGAAAGAACTTAAAAAAATTGGAAATGGACCTGCAAAAAAATGCACAAGCAGTAAAAATAAAGGAGAAAAAAGAACTAATTAAAAAAAATTTAATTTGATGACACAAGAAGAGATGGCACAAAAAAAATCAAATTTGGAAAACAAAACTATTTTGAAAATGCAAATAAACCAGGAAGATGGTTAGCACACAAATTGAAAAAAGAAAAAGAAAGAAGAATAATACATCACTTACAAGATGAAAGGAGAAACATACAATACCGGAAAGAGGGAAAAATATAGTACATAGTTTTTTTCAAAAAACTGTACAGCAAAGAAAATATTCTATAAGACAATATCAAACAATACTTAAATACAAAGAATCTACATGAAATTGAGGAAGAGAGAAGAGAAATGCTAAACAAAAAAATCACAGAGATAGAATTAAAGGAAACATTGAAGAGAGAAAAAATAATAAACACCATTTTTTTTGTAAAAAAAACCTCATGAGGTATTTTTTACAAGGGGATCACTGGATGAAAGGGCGAGGAATGCAGCTGGACTGGACAGGTAAGAGGCACGCCTTGCTTCTCCCCCCCCCCCCCCAGGGACAGCAGGGAAGGGAAGCAGGCAGGCTGCCTTTAACATTGGGGTGGGGTGGGTGGTGTTGGGCTATGAAGCGCACCTTTTTACCTTTCCAGGTCTGCCGCAGTCCTCACCATTGTGTCCAGGGAAGCCCGATTTTAAAAAAACTCTTCTCGCGAGTTCAAGAAGTTTGATAGAACTCACGAGAAGGTTTTTTTTTTTTACCAGCGGCTTCCCTGGACACAATAGCAAGGAACACGACGGAGCTTGAAAGGTAAGAGCTGCACCTCGCAGCCCAACACTGCCCACCCCACCTCAATGATAAAGGCAGCCTGCCTGCTTCCCTTCCCCGCTATCCCTTTAGCGAGGAATGAGAAGTGGGGGGGGGGGGGAGAAGCAAAGCGCGCCTTTTACCTATCAAGTTCCGCCGTGTTCCTCACTATTGTGTCCAGGGAAGCCACTGATAAAAAAAACCCTTCTAGCGAGTTCAAGAACTTTGATAGAACTCACAACAAAGAGGGGTTTTTTTTACCAGCGGCTTCCTTGGACACAATAGCGAGGAACACGACAGAGCTTGAAAGGTAAAAGGTGCGCCTCGGTTCTCACCTGCCCCAGAAAATAATAAGCCCTCCCCCTCTAATAAACCCAAGGCCATATTTCGTGGGTCAAAAAAATATAAGACCCTATTGTATTTTCGGGGAAACACAGTAGGAATTTGGCTGACAGGGAAATGTTCAATAATTAAAGAAGATTGTTACAATTCAGAAAATTAAGAAAGATCTGGAAAATTGGAGGAAACTACAAATATCATTAATGGGAAGAATCGTTAAAATGTATATATTACCCAAAATTTTATTTTTATTTCCAGTGGTACCGATTAGCCGAGGGAAAATTTTTTCATAGATTTAAACAAATTAATTGCACATTTTATTTGGTCAGGAGAAAAAAAACCACAAATTAAATTAAAATTGTTACAGGACAGTAGAGGAAAAGAAGGATTTGGACTTCCTGATTGGGAGCTTAACAACAGATGGTTATAATTTGGAATTGGGTTGGCACACCTTTATCTGGGATGGGAAAGACAAAATTCATAGCTATTTCCAAAAATATTTAATTAGAAAAGCTCTACTACAAATGTGGTTAATAATCAAAGCAAAACACTACAACAAAATCCCAATCTGGCTATCCACTATGGAAGTTCTGATATACCCGAACGTATTGGACATAAACAAGATAATAAGATATAAATACATATTAGATAACCAAGAAAGGCTAAAAACAAGGCAAGAATTGAAAGACGAGGGAATAGATATAGGCTGGTGGCCCTATTTACAAATACAGGCAAGGCATAAAAAAGACAGGGAAAGGGATGGATTTTTAAGGAGCTGCAGGAACTGGATAAAATTCTATAGGGAACCGAAGAAAATTTGATTTAAAAATATGTCATTATTTATTAAAATTTAAAATGGAAGAAGAAACTGTGAAAGAAACGATGATAACATGGGCAATAAATTTTGGGTATAATGTAGAATTGGCAGAATGGGGAAAAATTGGGAAATAAATTACAAATTAACGATGGCAACGACATATCCGTGGTTTTGGGGTAGAGTATCATCTCTACGCTGATGATACTCAGCTGTATATATCTACCCCAAACCACCCCAACGATGCCGTAGCGGTGATGTGCCAGTGCCTGGAAGCCGTGCGGATCTGGATGGGAAGTAACGGACTCAGGCTCAACCCGACCAAGACCGAGTGGCTGTGGTTTCCAGCTGCCCGGTTCAACCAGCTGACTCCATCGCTGGCCATAGGGGGCGAACATCTTGCCCCTGTGGATGGGGCGCGCAACTTGGGTGTCCTCCTGGATACCCGGCTGTCCATGGAAGATCAGGTGACAGCCGTGGCCAGGAGGGCGTTTTACCAGGTTCGCCTGGTACGCCAGTTGCGCCCCCTATTGGACCGGGATGCCCTCCGCACAGTCACTCATGCTCTCGTGACATCCCGACTGGACTATTGTAACTCTCTCTACATGGGGCTCCCCTTGAGGTGCACCCGGAGACTGCAGTTGGTCCAGAATGCAGCCGCATGAGCAATAATGGGAGCCGCAAGGTTCACCCATGTAACACCGCTCTTGCGCGAGCTGCATTGGCTGCCTGTCGTCTTTCGGGTGCGCTTCAAGGTGCTAGTTATCATCTTTAAAGCGCTCCATGGCTCGGGACCTAGCTATCTGCGGGATCGGATCCTGCCCCATACTTCCTCACGGCCGATTCGCTCCCACAGAGAGGGACTTCTCCGGGTGCCATCCACTAGACTTTGTCAGCGGGCGACGCCCAGGGGAAGGGCTCTCTCTGTGGCGGGCCCTGCCCTCTGGAACGACCTCCCCCCCCCGATATTAGAACTACCACGGACCTCCGTTCCTTCCGTCTGAAATTGAAAACGCAGTTTTTCTGCTTGGCCGGCCTAGGGTAGCCTCTCTACTATAGTATTATAGGGTTATAGGATTTTAGTGAATTGGTATTGGGGAATTTTAGCGCAGGGTTTACTGTTTAATTTGTTTTTATTTAATTGTTTGTATTTTCATGTGTATTTATTGTTTTAACTTCCCTGTGCACCGCTCCGAGTCCCCTTGGGGAGAGGGAGCGGTCTAGAAATTAAATTATTATTATTATTATTATTATTATTATTATTATTATTATTATTATTATTATTATTATTATTATTATTATTATTATTATTATTATTATTATTATTATTATAGAGAGAGAACATGTACAATATATTCTACAGATGACACCTTCCACCAGCGAGAATTGCAAAAATGTTCACCTATCTGTTGGAAATGCAACCAACAACATGGAACATACTACCATATGTGGTGGACGTGCACATCTGCGAAAAAGTATTGGAAAAAAATAAAAGATTGCCTAGAGGAGATTACAACACACCAAATTGCACTAAAATGGGCCTTTGGTTCTTACCTGATACGCCCCTTCTCGAGGCAGGTGGAGATAGCAGTAATGCATGGGTTAACTTAGCCAGTAATCAATAGGACTGAGTCTACCAAAGTGATGTCATCGTCTGAGGAGTATCCTCCCGCTTTATTGACGAAGGAGATAAGTAGACTGCTGTGCGCTATTCGATTGCTCTCAATTCTTTGTTGCTCTAGTATATCTCACACACCTATGCGAACTAGGCCTGTCCCTGAAAAGGTTGAGGATGACCACTGTCTCAGCCTGCCTCGAGAAGGGGCATATTACATAAGAACCAATGCCCCATTCTCCAATGTTGGTGGAAACAGTGGTCATGCATGGGATGTACCAAAGCAAGGCCTGTCCCAGGTGAGAACGAACTGGACTAGGAGCTTGAAGTTGGAAGCACCTGTTGAAGGAGCCGCCGACCAAAGGTTGCATCTGCTGATGCATATCTACCACCTTGTAATTTGCACGTCTAATGTGTGCCATTTGCGTTCAAGTCTGTGAGTAAGATTAGAGCAGAAATTTGGAACAGTGAGGTCTTGAGATCTGTGAAAGACCGAATTTATCTTTGGAACAAAGGACCACACGGTCAGGGTGAAATACACACAGGTCTGATCGGATGGAAGGGGCCGCCAATTCTGAGACCCGTCACGCCGTGATTGCCACCAGAAATATTGTCTTTAGTGTAAAGTGATGCAACGTGGCTGCCCTGAGAGGTTCGAAGGGCGGGTCAGTGAGAAAGTTCACAACTTTGTCGAGATCCCACAAGGGGAAACGGTGTATGACAAGAGGGCAGAGATTGGAAGCACACTTGATGAAGCAGTGGACATGAGGGTGCAGGGAAAAAGGCTCATTTCAATGAAGAGAGAGAACCGAAGAGAGAGCAGACACCTGCCGTCGCAGGGTGTTAGGTGAGAGCCCTTTGTCCAGCCCCTGTTGCAAGAGCTCTAAGACCTGGGCTACCGAGGCCTCCAGAGGAATGACATCTCGAGATTGGCACCAAGTAATGAAAGTCTGCCACATTGACTCGTAGATTCTGTTAGTGGATGGGCAGTGAGAAGCCTGAATAGTCCGAATTACACTTTTGGAAAGGTTAGCCACCCTCAAAATAGCCCACTCAGCCTTCAGGCAGTTAGGCGAAGCCAGAGAAGGTCAGGATGTTGAATGGAGCCCTGATGTAGAAGGGACCTGATCATGGGGAGACGCCACTCTGGACCCACTGAGAGATTGACCGGGTCCGCATACCAGGGGCGGTGTGGCCAATGAGGCACGATTAGTATGAGCTCCACCTCTTCCTCTATCGTTTTCCGGGTAACCCTCTGTATCAGGGGGAAGGGAGGGAAAGCGTACAAAAGCGTACTGGCTCCTCACCATGGTTTGTCAGACTTTATACATCAAATGTCCCTTAGAGACTCTTGTAGTCCCTCAGAAAGACCTATGGACAGAAACAGCTGAACTACCATTTCCCAACTATTCCTCTTGATGCACTTTAATTCTACCTTATTTACCATCTATTCATGAAATTTTACCATCTATTTATGGAATTTTATATTTTAAACTAAGGCCATTGATATTTTTTATAATCTTTTTACCCATGACCCTCTGATGAAATTCATTCTTATATTGTATATATATTTATAATTATTTTAACTATTTAATTAACTATTTAATTATTTATTATATCACAATGTACTCCAGGTCTGATTTATTGCTTCTGCGAGAGTCCCCGCTCTCACAGGTCTGGCCCTCCGCTCTAACGAGGGCCCGCCTTGATGAGGGATTTATAAATCCGGAGAGGTGGGCGAAGCGTAGTCTTCGGGGTTTTTTAATTAATAAATTATTGTCTATTTTAGGGGGTACTAGGGAGGGGGGTGGGCATAGACAGATAGAGACGGAAGAACAGAACGAAAAGAAGGGCCAGGCCAGCAGCCGACGGAGGGAAGCGGAAGGTTCCGATAGGAGGGGGGAAACACGAGTTTCCCCCCTCCAGAGGATCGTGGGGAGGGGCAGGGCCGAGGGGAGACAAGTTTCATCCTCCCGGTTGGTGGCACGCAGCCGTTGGTTACAAACGGTCGGGTGCCACAACCCCCGCCAGGCTAGGTGGTCAGGGAGTACAGAGCCAGGGCCTACGGCTGATGTTCTGCAATGCCAGGTCCGTTGTCAACAAAGCCCCCCTCATTAGTGACTTAGTGTCAGAGGGGGAGCCGGACCTGGCTGGAATCGCGGAGACCTGGTTGGGCCACGAGGGAGGACTCCCCCTCGTTGAAATGTGCCCACCAGGCTACCGCGTTTTTCATCAGCCCCAGGCCCTAGGTAGGGGCGGTGGGGTAGTGGTCATTGTCAAGGAAGGTCTTGAGCCGAGAGAGACCATTGTGCCACAGACTACCGGTTGTGAGTCCCTCTGCGTGAAGTGGGGCCTAGGGAGGCAGTTGGGCTTGCTGGTTGTATACCTGGCTCCCCGCTATGTAGCAGCAGCCCTGCCCGAGCTCCTGGAGGTGATCGCTACGGTGGCACTTGAGACCCCCAGACTTTTAGTCATGGGGGACTTTAATCTGCCATCGTTGGGGGAATCATCCGAGGTAGCTCGGGAGTTCATGGCTTCCATGATGGCCATGGACCTGACCCAACTAATTCAAGGCCCCACTCACGAGGGTGGACATACGCCGGACCTCATCTTTGTCTCAGGCCAATGGAAGAGTGATCTGGGTATAGGGGATATAGTCATCACGCCCTTGTCATGGTCAGACCACTCACTTCTCCGGCTCGACTTTCCGACCGCTGCTCCCCTCTGCGGGGAGGCGGAACCGGAGTTACCAATCTGGTTCCGCCCCAGGCGCCTGATGGACCCGGATGGGTACCAGACGGCGCTTGGGCCTGTACCCCTGACCCGGGCCCGGATGGAGGACCTCGTGGTCGCATGGAACATTGCGACCACGGGAGCCTTGGATCGGGTCGCGCCCTTGCGGCCTCTCTTGCGGCGGCGAACCACCCTGGCTCCTTGGTTCACCGAGGAGCTGCGGGTGATGAAACGCCGTAAGAGATGCCTAGAGAGAAGATGGAGGTCTACCCGTTCTGAATCTGACCGGACACAGGTAAGAGCCCATTTACGGACTTACATTGTGGCGCTGAGAGTGGCCAAACGTCATCATTGTGCTACTCTCATAGCATCCGCAGACAACCGCTCTGCCGCCCTGTTTAGGGTTACCCGCTCCCTCCTTCAACAGAGGGTGCGGGAGGCCCCGTTACAGGGTAGAGCAGAGGAATTTGTGACTTTTCTGCAGGAGAGAGAGGTAGGAGGAGAACCACCGTAAAACGGTGCCTCCCACCCCCAACCCCCCCAGCCGATGCAATAGGATACCATGGTCGATGGTATCGAAAGCCGCCGAGAGGTCTAATAGGACCAGGATGGAGGAACAACCCCCATCTCTGGCCCTCCAGAGATCATCAACCAACGCGACCAATGCCGTCTCAGTGCTATGCCCGGGCCGGAAGCCGGACTGGCGCGGGTCTAGATAATCAACTTCCTCCATCGGACGGGGAAACTGTTGTGCCACCACACTCTCAACAACCTTCGCCAAAAAGGGAGGGTTGGAGACTGGACGATAGTTGTTTAATAAAGCTGGGTCCAAAGAGGGCTTCTTAAGGAGGGGCCTCACCATAGCCTCTTTTAGGGAAGCAGGCAAGGAACCCTCACTTAAGGATGCGTTGACAACCTCTTGGAGCCAGCCTCGTGTCACCTCCCAGGATGCCAGTACAAGCCAGGAGGGACACGGGTCCAATAAACATGTGGTGGCTCGCAGTCGCCCACGTAACCTGTCCATATCCTCGGAAGTAACGGAGTCAAACTCCTCCCAAACAAGATCTGTCTCATGGCATCCCACTGGGCCATCAATGGGGGCTAGCTCGTTCTGTATCTGAGCGATTTTCTCCTGCAGAAAAGTCACAAATTCCTCTGCTCTGCCCTGTAGCGGGGCTTCCCGCACCCTCTGTTGAAGGAGGGAGCGGGTCACCCTAAACAGGGCAGCAGGGCGGTTTTCTGCGGATGCTATGAGAGTGGCACAATGATGACGTTTGGCCACTCTCAGCGCCACAATGTAAGTCCGTAACTGGGCTCTTACTTGTGTCCGGTCAGATTCAGAACGGGTAGACCTCCATCTTCTCTCTAGGCATCTCTTGTGGCGTTTCATCCCCCTCAGCTCTTCGGTAAACCAAGGAGCCGGGGCGACTCGCCGCCGCAAGAGAGGCCGCAAGGGCGCGACCCGATCAAAGGCCCCCGTGGTCGCAGTGTTCCATGCGGCCACGAGGTCCTCCATCGGGGCCCGGGTCAGGGGTACAGGAAGTGGCCCAAGCGCCGTCTGGAACCCATCCGGGTCCATAAGGCGTCTGGGGCGAAACCAGATCGATGGCTCTGGTTCCGCCTCCCCGCGGAAGTAGGGGAGTAGCGGTCGGAAAATCGAGCCGGAGAAGTGAGTGGTCTGACCATGACAAGGGCGTGATGACTATATCCCCTATACCCAGATCACTCTTCCATTGGCCAGAGACAAAGATGAGATCCGGTGTATGTCCACCCTTGTGGGTGGGGCCTTGAATTAATTGGGTCATGGAAGCCATGAACTCCCGAGCTGCCACGGATGATTCGCCCACCGATGGCAGATTAAAGTCCCCCATGACCAAAAGTCTGGGGGTCTCAACTGCCACCGTAGCGATCACCTCCAGGAGCTCGGGCAGGGCTGCTGCTACATAGCGGGGAGCCAGGTATACAACCAGCAAGCCCAACTGCCTCCCTAGGCCCCACTTCACGCAGAGGGACTCACAACCGGTAGTCTGTGGCACAATGGTCTCTCTCGGCTCAAGATCTTCCTTTATTATGACCGCCACCCCACCACCCCTACCTAGGGCCCGGGGCTGATGAAAAGCGCGGTAGCCTGGTGGGCACATTTCAACGAGGGGGAGTCCACCCTCGTGGCCCAACCAGGTCTCCGCTATTCCAGCCAGGTCCGGCTCCCCCTCTGACACAAGGTCATGGATGAGGGGGGCTTTGTTGACAATGGACCTGGCGTTACAAAACATCAGCCTCAGGCCCTGGCTCTGTATTCCCTGACCACCTAGCCTGCGGGGGTTGTGACACCTAACCGTTTGCAACCAACGGCTACGTGTCCCCAACCGGGAGGATGGAACTTGCCTCCCCTCGGACCTGCCTCTCCCCACGACCTTCTGAATGGAAATGCCCTCCGTGGGAACGACTCGTGTTTCTCCCCCCCTCACGGATTCTTCCGCTTCCCTCCGTCGCCTGTTGGCCTGGCCCTCTCTTTCTAACTGTACATACCCTCCCTCCTCCTCCCTGGAACCCCCTAAAACCCGCATTAAAAACCTCCCTAAAAACCCCCTCAACCTGCGCTTCGCCCACCTCTCAGGAATAATCAATCCGTCCTCGAGGTGGGCCCGTGATAGACAGGAGGGCCAGGCCTGCGAGAGGGGAGACTCCCGCAGGCCAAGGAGGTCGCGCCTAGAGTACACGTTAAAACCTCAGGGTGGTTCCAAACCAGGAAGGCAAAAACACAAGTCCGAAATAAGTGGCTGAGTGCAGGATGTTCTTCAGGATGGGGGGGGGGGTAAAGTCAGAATCCAGAGTCTTATGGATGAGGGGGTCAAGTCCAATTTGAGAGAAAGAAGGTTGGCGTCCGCCCAGATCCCTAGTTGAAAGGCAGATTCCATGAGTGAAACAGCCCTTGTCCCCCCTTGGTGATTTACATGCGCCTTGGCCGTGATGTTTTTCTGTCCAGATCAGAATGTGGGAGTTGCATACTGATGGATGAAAATGGAGGAGGGCCAGATGGATAGCCCTCAGCTCCAGCCAATTCATGCTGTGAGATAGGTTGGAACTGGACCACAGACCTTGAGCCACCTGATCTCCCCACCCGGACAGACTGGTGTCCGTCGTTATTACAAGACGTGGGGGCTCCCTGAAAAGAGATCCACCAGCTGGGGAGATCCACCAATCCAGAGATTGAAGGAGTTCTGGGATCAAGCTGACCTTCACTAGGAAACAACTGCTATTGGTCTTCTGGTATGGCAACAGAAACCATTGGAGGCCGCAGCTGTGAAGGCGATGAAGAAGCATGAGACCATCTTCCTGAGCAGTTGGGACAGATGAAACAGGGGGACCAGACGTCTCCTCCATACCTTGCTGGCTAAGTTCCTGAGGCTGGTCTGGCGATCCAGAGAGAGACCTTTCCTTGAACAGAATCTATGAGAACTCCCAGATGAACTAATCGGGAGATGGGAGTCAGATGGCTTTTTTGAAGGTCTTGGAGGACTCCGATGGAAGTCTGTAGATCTTGAAGAACCTGATTGGGTGACCTGGACAACACGAGAATATCATCCAGGTAGCCAAATATCCTTATGGGATGGGCTCAGAGATGGGCAGCAACTACAGACAGTATCTTGGTGAACACCCTTGGGGCTGAAGACAGCCCGAAGGATAGGGCCCGATACTGAAAGTGTTTGCCTGAATAAGCAAATCTTAGGAACTGCCTGTGGCATTTGATAATGGGGACATGGAGGTAAGTCTCTGTGAGGTCCACCGAGGTGAGGAGATTGTTCTTGTGCACACTCTCCAGAATTGACCGGAGGGAGTGCATTTTGAATCTCCTATATCTTATGAATCGGTTGAGAAATTCGAGGTCAACGATTGCCCTCCAGCCCCCCGAAGACTTTGGCACGATGAAGAGATGAGAGTAAAACCTCCGTCCCACCTGAGCCAGAGGCACAGGCTGAATGGCCTGAATGTGGAGAAGGTGGGAAATGGCCTGCTAAATCAGGAGCTTCTTGTGAGGATCCCTAGAGATCGGGCATATGACAAAGTGGTTCAGAGGACTGGAGCACAAATCCAAGACTAGGCCGAATTGGATGGTGGACCGAGCCCACGTGTCCAATAAATGAACCTAGCCCAATAAATGAACTTTTGCATGATATCCTATTTTTTCGACTTTCACCTGTATGTAAAAAATGTAATGTGTTGCAAAGATGAGAAGTTTGTACAAAGAAAATTTTTAAAAATTTTTTTTAAAGAAAACAAGAAAACATTAATTCGAATGCAATGATAATAAAAAAAAAAGGTGCTGTCAGCCTTCGCTAGTTCTGCTTAGCTGCCATGGCAACGGGGAGGGTGGGGGGCGTTGGGATACGATTGTTCTGCTGGTGGACGATGTTAACGGCTGGTGTTATCTCTCGGCTAACGGTCCCGCATTCCAGGCTGGTGAAGACCTGCCCACCTGATGGTGGAGAAGAAAGTATATTGGACAATGCTAAGGGGGGGATTGGGGATTGGGATGGGCTTAAGCTTAATACTCTATGTTCGCGCCTAAACTATTCACTCTCTGCTTTACTTGGTCTGTTCACTGTCGTTACTTAGTAAAAGTAGCCTTATTCATTTCAAACAATGTTTAAGCGTGGTCTTTCTTAGGTACTCGAAGAAACAGGCCTGACAAAAAGCAGAGAGTCATAAATAAAAAATCACCTGATGTCGGACCCTGCAAAAGAGGAGCTTCCGTTGGTGGAGGTTCTACCTGAAACTGGCATGGGAGCAGAGGCATCAAACATTCCGGTTCACACTGGAGATACGAGGTCAGTGTTGGATTGTTTAGCCGGCCTAGATCTTAATCTGCCAGCCGAAGATTCAGCCAAACCAAAACGTTGGTCTGAAGGGGTAGGAATGACTGGAGGACTAGGCCCTGGCGTTAACGTCTCCAGGCGTCGCCTTTCCCCCAAGACAGTCATACCGGAGCTTTTAAGAGAAGAAAGGAAGTTAAAAGAAATGGCCCAAGAATTGCTTCGCCAGGCAGACGAGAAGCGGGAGGCCCTGGATAAACTCTGGGGGAGGGAGCAGGAACGCAGACAGCTAAAAGAAACGCATTCAGCAGCTGCCAAAGAAAGCAGGAGCTCAACACCATCCCCCCCTCCCCGAGCCAGCAGGGAATTGCGGAGAGAAGCCCGACCCAGCTCCCCCCGTCGGCTTGCAAAACTCCCCCCCCTGGGTGTTAAATAATAATAATAATAATAATAATAATAATTTAATTTTATATCCCGCTCTCTCTCCCCAAGGGGACTCGAGGCGGGGCACAGGCAATTAAAAATACAAATAAGACCACAGACAAAATACAAAATACAAAATTAAAAATGGATTAAATTGATCCTGCGCTAAAACCCATAAACTAAACTAAAAATACCCCTAAAACCCCTAACCTAAAAAGAGACTACCCAAGGCCGGCCAGGGGAAAAAAGTGTGTCTTTAATTTTAAGCGGAAGGAGCGGAGGTCCGTGGTTGTCCTGATATCGGGGGGAAGGTCGTTCCAGAGGGCTGGGCCCGCCACAGAGAAGGCCCTTCCCCTGGGCGTCGCCCGCTGACAAAGTCTAGTGGACGGCACCCGGAGAAGTCCCTCTCTGTGGGAGCGAATCGGCCGTGAGGATGTATGGGGCAGGATCCGATCCCGCAGGTAGCTAGGTCCCGAGCCATGGAGCGCTTTGAAGATGGTAATTAACACCTTGAAGCGCACCCGGAAGACGACAGGTAGCCAGTGCAGCTCGCACAAGAGCGGTGTTACGTGGGCAAACCTAGAGGTGCCCATAATTGCTCGCGCGGCTGCGTTCTGGACCAACTGAAGCCTCCGGGTACACCTCAAGGGGAGCCCCATGTAGAGAGAGTTGCAATAATCCAGTCGGGATGTCACGAGAGCATGAGTGACTGTGCGAAGGGCGTCCCGATCCAATAGGGGGCGCAACTGGCGTACCAGGCGAACCTGGTAAAACGCCCTCCTGGCCACGGCTGTCACTTGATCTTCCATGGACAGCCGGGTATCCAGGAGGACACCCAAGTTGTGCGCCCCATCCACAGGGGCAAGATGTTCGCCCCCTATGGCCAGCGATGGAGTCAGCTGGTTGAATCGGGCAGCCGGAAACCACAGCCACTCGGTCTTGGTCGGGTTGAGCCTGAGTCCGTTACTTCCCATCCAGATCCGCACGGCTTCCAGGCACTGGCACATCACCGCTACGGCATCGTTGGGGTGGTTTGGGGTAGATATATACAGCTGAGTATCATCAGCGTAGAGATGATACTCTACCCCAAAACCACGGATGATCTCGCCCAGCGGCTTCATGTATGTGTTGAACAGGAGAGGCGAGAGGACCGACCCCTGAGGCACCCCACATGTGAGGGGTCTCGGGGTCGACCTCTGCTCTCCTGCCAACACAAATTGCGATCGGCCAGAGAGGTAGGAGGAGAACCACCGCAGAACGGTGCCTCCCACCCCCAACCCCCCCAGCCGATGCAATAGGATACCATGGTCGATGGTATCGAAAGCCGCCGAGAGGTCTAACAGAACCAGGATGGAGGAGCAACCCCCATCTCTGGCCCTCCAGAGATCATCCACCAACGCGACCAATGCCGTCTCGATGCTATGCCCGGGTCGAAAGCCGGACTGGCGCGGGTCTAGATAATCAATTTCCTCCAGATGACGGGGAAACTGTTGTGCCACCACACTCTCAACAACCTTCGCCAGGAAGGGAAGGTTGGAGACTGGACGATAGTTGGTTAATAAAGCTGGATCCAAAGAGGGCTTCTTGAGGAGGGGCCTCACCATGGCCTCTTTTAGGGAGGCAGGCAAGGAACCCTCACTCAAGGATGCGTTGATAACCTCTTGGAGCCAGCCTCGTGTCACCTCCCAGGATGCCAGTACAAGCCAGGAGGGACACGGGTCCAATAAACATGTGGTGGCTCGCAGTCGCCCACGTAACCTGTCCATATCCTCGGAAGTAACGGAGTCAAACGCCTCCCAAACAAGATCCCCCTCGTGGCAATCCACTGGACCAGCAATGGGGGCTAACTCATTCTGTATCTGAGCGATTTTCTCCTGCAGATAAGACACAAATTCCTCTGCTCTACCCTGTAAGGGGGCTTCCCGCACCCTCTGTTGAAGGAGGGTACGGGTCACCCTAAACAGGGCGGCAGGGCGGTTATCTGCGGATGCAATGAGAGTGGCGCAATGATGGCGTTTGGCCACTCTCAGCGCCACAATGTAAGTCCGTAAATGGGCTCTTACCTGTGTCCGGTCAGATTCAGAGCGGGTATACCTCCATCTTCTCTCTAGGCATCTCTTGTGGCGTTTCATCACCCTCAGCTCCTCGGTAAACCAAGGAGCCAGGGTGGCTCGCCGCCGCAAGAGAGGCCGCAAGGGCGCGACCCGATCCAAGGCTCCCGTGGTCGCAGTATTCCATGCGGCCACGAGGTCCTCCATCGGGGCGCGGGTCAGGGGTACAGGAAGTGGCCCAAGTGCCGCTTGGAACCCATCTGGGTCCATCAGGCGCCTGGGGCGGAACCAGATTGGTAACTCAGATTCCACCTCCCCGCGGAGGGGAGTAGCGGTCGGAAAGTCAAGCCGGAGAAGTGAGTGGTCTGTCCATGACAAGGGTGTGATGACTATATCCCCTATACCCAGATCACTCTTCCATTGGCCTGAGACAAAGATGAGATCCGGTGTGTGTCCACCCTCGTGCGTGGGGCCTTGAATTACTTGGGTCAGGTCCATGGCCGTCATGGAAGCCATGAACTCCCGAGCTACCCCGGATGATTCGCCCACCGATGGCAGGTTAAAGTCCCCCATGACTAGAAGTCTGGGGGTCTCAACTGCCACCGTAGCGATCACCTCTAGGAGCTCGGGCAGGGCTGCTGCTACATAGCGGGGAGCCAGGTATACAACCAGCAAGCCCAACTGCCTCCCTAGGCCCCACTTCACGCAGAGGGACTCACAACCGGTGGTCTGTGGCACAACGGTCTCTCTCGGCTCAAGACATTCCTTAACAATGACCGCTACCCCACCACCCCTGCCTAGGGCCCAGGGCTGATGAAAAGCGCGGTAGCCTGGTGGGCACATTTCAACGAGGGGGAGTCCTCCCTCGTGGCCCAACCAGGTCTCCGCAATTCCAGCCAGGTCCGGTAGTGACGGTAGTGCCGACAAACTGGCGTTTTTTCTAATTCACGTCGATAATTTCATGCAGTTTTACGCAGTTGATTTAGATGATGAAATCAAAATTAGAATTGTCTCAATGGCTCTGGAAGATCAAGCTTCCAGATGGCTGGTCTCCCTGCATAATAGCCGCTCACCCGCGTTGCGGGATTTCGATCGTTTTATGAATGCTCTTAGAAGGCATTTTGAAGACCCCCGTGTTGAAAGGAAAGCTAAAATGAGAATGAAAAACTTACACCAGGGGAGTATGACGGTCCAAGAGTACACACAGATTTTTCAAGAGTTATCGGTGTTTATGACTGGCTATAGTGACCAGGCCCTGATGGACCTCTATGTTGAAGGGCTTAATAAGGACATTTATCAAACATGTGTGAACAGATTCCGTCCCGAGACTTTAAATGAATGGATAGATCTCGCTGGTGATGTGGAACTGGATCAGGCCCACTTGCAGGATCCAGTCCGTCTTGAAAAAAAACCACAGAGGGACAGCCTCAAATCTCGGTCCCCAGAGAAAGATTCCCATTTGCAAAAGGGGGGGGCGGAAAACAACTCAACCTCGCTCAGGCAATTGTTATCGTTGCGGAAAGGAGGGGCATTGGGCAGACAAATGCAGATCAAGGCAACCTCCACGCCCACATTCCTCTTCGGAAGGAAAGCCTCCAAAGACTCCGAGCGTGCGCAGTAGACCGGCCATGAGTGGGGTGGAGCCTCTGAACTTCTCCACTGACCAGCCCAGCACCCACCCTGATGACTGGGAGGCGTCTTCGAATTCTTCTGACGACAATCTGGTGAGTCACCGTTCCGGGCCCCTTTATATTAATTTAAAGCTTTTGGCTCCATCTACTGGACGTACTTGCAATGTGCAAGCCCTCATTGATTCTGGTTGCTCAAAATGTCTCATAAACCAAGAATTAGTCTCTTCCATGGGCTTCCACTTAAAAACCCTGAAAACTCCCATAGCCTTTTGCCAAATGGATGGTTCTGTAGCAGGGGGAACCCCGGCATCTTTTATCACCGAACCAATTCATGTCTCTATTGGCACAGCTCATACTGAGACCATCAACTTCATCGTGACTGCCATTTCCGAAAATGCTGACATTTTGGGAGTCAATTGGCTTCGTAAATGGAATCCTCTAATTAATTGGAGAGAGGGTTGGGTACGCATACCTTTGTCATTACCTGAACATACCTCTCTGCCATCAGAGGACAATCACTTCCCACCCAGTAACTCACCTCTTGTAACTGAACCCGCTGGCCCCTTATTGGGTTTTCCTTCACCTGAGGTCATACCAGGCGAGGAGAAGATTCCCAAGGAATATTGGGACCTAAAAGAGGCTTTCAGTGAGAGATCTTGTGATTCACTTCCTCCTCATAGAGCTACTGATTGTTCAATTGATTTCCTCCCTGGGGTGCAATTGCCTAAACCTCGCCTTTACTCCATGACCCCACGGGAGATGGAGGAATTGCGTAAGTTCATCGATAAAAATCTTCAAAGGGGTTTCATTGAGCCAGCTAGGCCACGTGTAGCTGCACCTGTTATGTTTAGGGAAAAGAAAGATGGCACTCTTAGACTAGTGCAAGACTACTCTTATCTCAACACCATTTGCGAACACAACGTCTACCCACTCCCGCTTATGAAAGACATGCTTGCTCACCTGGCTACTGGAATTTTTTTTACTAAACTGGACTTACGCGAGGCCTATTATAGGGTCAGGATTAAAGAGGGGGACGAATGGAAAACCGCCTTTAACTGTCCCCTTGGATGTTTTCAATTTAAGGTCCTCCCCTTTGGTCTTCAGGGTGCTCCTTCTGTGTTTATGCAACTGATTAATGAGGTTCTCCACGAGCACCTTTACAAAGGAGTTTTAGTCTATATTGATGACATCGTTGTTTACTCACAAACACATGACGAGCATGTTAAACTGGTGCGTTCTGTCCTTCAAAAACTACGTTCCGCTGAGCTATACGCCAAACTGTCCAAATGTGAGTTTCACCAGGAAAAAATTGATTATTTGGGTTACCGCATTTCTTCTGAGGGAATTGAGATGGATCCTGCGAAAGTTAAAGCGGTGACGGAGTGGGCTCCTCCCCGAACTCGTAAACAACTACAGAGCTTTTTGGGATTTGCGAACTTTTACCGCCAATTTATTCCGTCATTCGCCGACATTGCCTTGCCCATTACAAACCTTCTTAAAACGAAGGGGGACGGTAAACCTCGACCAGGGTCTCCCCTCAAATGGACCATGGAATGCCAAGCCGCTTTCGAAAAGCTTAAACGTTTATTTGCGGCCGAACCTGTCCTTAAACAACCCGATGTTAGTTCCCCATTTGTTGTTCAGGCGGATGCCAGTGATGTCGCTGTGGGTGCAGTCTTGTTACAACTCAACCACCGTGGCCAATTACAACCTTGTGCCTACACCTCTCGGAAACTCTCTACAATCGAGCGTGGATGGGCCATTTGGGAAAAAGAAGCTTTTGCTGTTCGTTGGGCTCTCATGACTTGGCGTCATTTTCTTGAGGGTGCTCCCCATCCGTTTGAAGTCTGGACGGACCATAAGAATTTGGAGGCTCTTACCTCCTCTCGTAAATTGTCCCCGAGGCAACTTCGTTGGGCTCACTACTTCCATCGCTTCAATTTCCATCTTAAATATATTCCTGGTGGCAAGAATTTCATGGCTGATGCTCTCTCCAGACTACCACAATATGATGTTTCTAAACTTACTATTGTACAGCCCATCATGCCACTTACTTTGCCGGCTTCTCCGGTATCTACTAGAAGCCATTCCACAGTCCAAACTACTCCACCTGCTGACCTAATTGCTCGTATTAAGGATGAACTGCTTACTGACGAATGGTATTCCGCACATTCAGGTGACTGTACTATTAGGGACGATCTTCCCTGGATTGGCTCTAAGATCTATGTCCCTAGTACTATACGTCCTTTTGTTTTGCAACGCGCACACGACTCACGTTTGGCTGGCCATTTCGGTTTCGTTAAAACTGTACACCTTGTTAAACGACAGTTCTGGTGGCCCTCACTTAAGAAGGATGTTGAATCATATATTGCCAGTTGCCCTGTTTGTGCGGCTTCTAAACGTGCACCGGGAAAACCGCGTGGCCTCCTCCAGTCCGTGGCGACACCAGAGGTACCTTGGAAGGAGATTTCGATGGACTTTATAGTTGACCTTCCGCCCAGTCAAGGCTATACCGTCATTTGGGTCGTTACCGATCTCTTCTCCAAACAGGTTCATTTTGTCCCGTTCAAAGATTCCCTCTTCCAAATCTTTGGCTCGATTGTTCGTTACCCATATTTACCGTTTTCATGGAGTTCCCAAGCGTATCATTTCAGACAGAGGCACTCAATTTACGTCTCTTTTTTGGAAGGAATTTTTGAGACTGATTGGCTCCGCCCAAGGCTTAAGCTCCGCCTACCATCCCCGGACGAATGGCTCTTGTGAGAGGGCCAATTCCGTTTTGGAACAATACTTGCGCTGTTTTATAAATTTTCAACAAGATGATTGGGCTGATCTCCTGATACATGCCGAAGTGGCCTATAATAACTCTGTTCACTCCAGTACGAATATGACCCCTTTTACAATCATCTATGGACAGGACTTTGTACCCATCCCCGAATTGCCTCATGACTCACCGACAGTTCCCTCTTTGGCCGATTGGTCCTCTAGGCTGTCGTCGGTTTGGCCGATCATCCGCAAGACTTTGAACGATGCTCATGATTCACATAAATTGTATGCTGACCGGAAACGAGCAGTTCCCCCGGCCTACAAAGTTGGTGATAGAGTTTATGTGTCTACGAAGCATTTGGATAGCCCGCAAAAATGCAGGAAACTAGGTCCCAAATTTGTTGGTCCTTTCACTATAACCAAAATCATTAGCTCTGTGTCCGTCCGTTTGGATCTCCCAAAGACCTACCGGCGCCTGTACCCGGTGTTCCATGTTCACTTACCGAAACCTGAACGCACCTCACATCTCCGCAAACCTTTGCCTGATACCCCTGCGCCTACGATGGTGGACGATCACCAGCATTATGAAGTTCGTGACATTTTGGATTCCAGAATCCGGCGGAATAAAACTCAGTTCCTAGTCATGTGGAAAGACTTTCCCCCTTCTCACAACGAATGGGTGGATAAAGAGCATCTCAAAGCTCCTAAACTGGTACGCCAGTTTTATGCCAAGTATCCTCACAAACCTTGACCCTTTCCCTCTCTCCTATATGTTGTTTTGTCTTTTCTTGTCTGTTTTCCAGGTGTAGCATCTCGTGTTCTGCAAGATGTCCGGAGTTTCTCACTGTTCTTGGAGGAGGTCCGGATGTCAGCCTTCGCTAGTTCTGCTTAGCTGCCATGGCAACGGGGAGGGTGGGGGGCGTTGGGATACGATTGTTCTGCTGGTGGACGATGTTGACGGCTGGTGTTATCTCTCGGCTAACGGTCCCGCATTCCAGGCTGGTGAAGACCTGCCCACCTGATGGTGGAGAAGAAAGTATATTGGACAATGCTAAGGGGGGGATTGGAGATTGGGATGGGCTTAAGCTTAATACTCTATGTTCGCGCCTAAACTATTCACTCTCTGCTTTACTTGGTCTGTTCACTGTCGTTACTTAGTAAAAGTAGCCTTATTCATTTCAAACAATGTTTAAGCGTGGTCTTTCTTAGGTACTCGAAGAAACAGGCCTGACAGGTGCTCAATTGTGTAAAAATGGATAAATTAACCATGGAATTTAAAGATAGAGAGGAAATAGAATACTATTAGATCTGAAATAGTTGGCACAATTAACCAGAAACTAAATACAAAATTAATACATAAAGAATACCTAGGAATAATAGTAAAGTGAAAAACTGTAGATACCTGTAAACATAGCAAATAATGCTAAAATTTAGTGTGTGTGTGTGTAAACATACATACATACATATATGTAACATATAAAAAGGTTGAATAAAAATTATTTATTAAAAAAAAGTAAATTCTGACTTCCTTCCAGTTTCCTGGAGGTAACGGTCGAGTCTTGGGATTCGTCTGCCATTTTGTTTCTTTTACGGCCCCTAATGAGGCAGGGAGTTCCTTTTAAAGGACTCCCGCCGTACGGTCGGCTCGCTGGGATTTCCCTATCCCGACGGCGGTCGGGGGGGTCCTTGTCCTCGACCCAGGAGTAGAAGGACATGCTGCGGGGGGCTTGGTTCCCTTTGCTGATGGAGGATCGGAACATTCAATTTTCTCGAGAGGGCTGAATCGCTGGAGTTGGAGGCAACACCGAGACTCCTGGCTATAGAGTGGATTGTGAGTGATTTTATTTTCTTGCTTGCAACTTTCGCACTGAAAGAAGATGGAAGCGGGGGAAACCCTCCCTCGGACTGGAGAAAAAAAAGCGGCGTTTTTAAAAATGCTCCTCAGGCTTGAGGAAGCGGAGAAATCCACATCCGAACCTCTCTAAATGATAGTGAAAGTCTTTCCGGAATGACCGTTGGATATTTTGTATCGAAGTCTGGCTACAAAGAAACAATTTTTATTTGCAAACTCCCGGTGGCTTCCAGATGGGCGGGGGAAGATGGCGTTCCTTTGTTCTCAGGAGACATACTCTTCATGGAAAACTGCTGACATTCCCTTGTGATCGGGACTGCCTCTCTCTTCTTACTAATGACTGTATGTAATTGATTAATTTGACCTTTCCCTGAAGTGCCTTTTTTTTTCTATTTGATTGTAAGAACTTGGTCTCTCTCTGGACTTTAATTAGAGGAAATTGTGACTTTGTTTCTTGGAATTTGCTCGTATCCTGACTCACTGACTCATCTTCAGCAGACGCCATCTTACTGACACAGACTTAAATCTTTCATCATGGCATCAAAAAAGCAGACACATCAACCTAAAATCACATCGATGTTACCCGAAAAACCTGATACGGATGCTAGATTAACAGCAATGGAAGAAACTCTTCAGACCTTGGTGAAAGAAATCAAAGAAATGAGGAAGGACCATGTCAGTTCTAAATTAGAACTTTTGGAGGTACAGAAGAAATTAATGGAAAATACGCAAAAGACGGAGGCTTCCGGGTTGAGCTTCGGCTGTCGCAGACAGGCTTTTATGAGCTTGTCAATCCAGTGGCCTGTTAGAGGCGTTTTTATAAGATCGTAAATGTCTCGGATACTCATAAATCCTTAGGAATTTATGGGTGAACTCACGCTGTCGGGTTGAGCCTCTTGTGTAACTCTCCAGGAGGTATTACAGCCTCTGGGGAGCTGGCAAGAAGAGCCCCCCCTTTTTCAGCGCTTTAGTTCCAGGCTGCTGAATTCCTTCGCTAAGAAATTAGCGGAGCAAGACAACCGTAATCAACTCTTTAAAATACGTTCCAGGCAATCCATCAAGAAGGACTATATTTCAAGCCTTCGTACTTCAAAGGAAACTAAACGCAAGTAATTAAAGTTTGTGAACTGTTTTAAGGTACACCTCTTAGAACAAAGGATTCAAGATGGCGTTAACTACCAGATGAATGAAACGAAACTTATCTAATTATTGTCTAATTATTGATTTGTGGATTTTGGTCTCTGCTTAACCCCTGGCTGATAGCGGACAGCTGTAGGCGGAAAGGGGGAGCAAGCTATAAAGCCAAATGCACTATCTGATTTATTGAGCGTTAAGCTAAACCAGTGCTTCTCAAATAGTGGGGCGGGCCCCCCAGGGGGGGCGCGAGGCTCCATAAAGGGGGGCGTGTTTGACCTCGGCAAAGGATTTAATTTTTTTTAAATTTCTAATGCACTTTAAATCTTTTCTGCTAGTTAATAAAGCTATTCTTTGTTGTAAATTGATCCACATTTCTTTCTTTTTTTATTCTCTTATACGTTAATAAGGATACAGTGTTATGCAGAGGTGTACTTATAACAATTTTATAGACAAATGATACTATTTACAGTCGCGCGGGGGGCGCGAAATGTTTTCTTCTTCCTAGGGGGGGCATGACAGAAAATAATTGAGAAGCACTGAGCTAAACGTACTACTTATTACTGACTTATTTTGATACTTTGAAGAAGTTTTTTTTTTCTCTCCCTGAAAACTTGGAAAGCTTAAAAGCAAGGCAATGGAACAAACTCGTGTAGTAACTCCCCAGGACTTTAAAGATTTGATGAATTTCATAGTTAATGAAAGCAGAGACCTCAAAAGAATGATCCAAGAGAAATATGACCAATTGGAAAAAAAAATGCTTGCAATGGCCAAGAGTCTGTCTGTAGTTATCATTAAAATTGATGGGAAAATCGAACAACTGACCTCAGAGGTGGAAGTCAAAGCAAAGGAAACGGATTTGAAATTTGTGGAAATGGAGGGGAATATGCACAAATTGGACAAAGAGGTTATTATGTTACAATTTATGTTAATGGAAAACGCCATTAGACTGAGGGGGTTAACAGAAAATCCTAGAGAAGACTTAAGAAAAGTTTCTGCCGATGCTTTGGCTATATTAGTAAAAATGGATCCTGGTGAAATTTATGCTAAGATTGATAAAATTTACAGAGCAAACTCACGTATAGCATTACAAAGGCAATTACCGAGAGATGTTGTGATATATTTTACTGAGAGAAACCTCAGAAATGATATTCTGCAGAAGTCTTTTCACTCCTCTCTCCATATAGCTGGAAAACGGATTGGTGTCTTTAAGGAACTTCCATCAACTATCCTGAAGCTCAGAAGGGATTTTGGTTTTTTGGTGGCGGAGCTGAAGAAAAGAGGGATACAGTACAGGTGGGATGCTCCAATGGGTGTTATATTTAGATATGAAGGGGCGAGGTATTGTTTGAATACTATAGACAAGGCAAGAGATTTTTATTATGAAATACTGAAGAAAAGTGCAACGCCCCCACGTATATCTATACCAACATTAGTAGATTTGGATGTTTCAGAGCAAGATATTGAGATGGAGCAGAAACAATTTGGAAAAGAGATGGAAGAACATACTCAGTTGGATTCCCCTGGGCTTTTTTTAAGCCCTACTCTGGAGGAAATGTCGAAGACTGCTATAGGGGGATCTGTTGGAATGCCAATATGTAAATCAGATGAGCAATGCGATGCCAGGTCTAGCACCAGACAAATTCAGAAACCGCAGAAGCAGAGGAGGTCTCAATCTCGGCGAGTTAAGAAAGACAAAAGGATTAAAGGAAGAAGCAATTAGTCAACAGTTGGATGCCAGTTATTTGACTATCTAGATAAAAATATACAGATCTCTGCAATGCTGGTTCTCTTGGATGTGGAAAAGGCTTAGGGTTGAAAACTGGAACCGAAGCATTTGCAGTGGATCTGGTTGTTACCCTATCACGATCTTGGAACTTTATAATCCTGATGAAAAGTCACTCGGGGGTTACCTATGTAAAGGGTTTTTTTTTGTTATTTATGGGGGCAGCTGCTTAAACTGGTATTACAAACAGCTACGGATGGAATGGAAGGAGACCTGAAGAGTTGGACTTATGAACATTGACGCGGAAAGGATTAATATTATGTTAGTGTTCTGGGAAAAAACTTGGGCTGAACTTTGAAAGTTAAATGCTAAATTTGTATAGATATAGAACTCATGGGAGGATTTTTATAATATATTTTGCAGATGGTATTTAGATTTGAAGAAATTATTATTATGTATGGGTGTTTACTCCAACAGATTGATGCCAGTTATTTAAGAGGGGATATGTGAGGGAGAATGTAAGGCAACTTATATTTTTCAATTGTCTATCTAGATAAATATATGTAGATCTCTGCAATGCTGGGGTTTTTTTTGGAAGTGGAAAAGGCCTATGAGTGAATGAACCAGAATTCTCTAATCAAGACTTGAGGGGAAAAAATGAAACATGGGATTTGGATAAGGTTTATTATCTCTAATGTTATATATTTTAATTCTAGAAGTCTTGTTGAATATAATTTTGGATTTGAATCTCTTAAATGGCATAGCTATAAGGCAAAAGGGATATAGCACCAGAGCATTTGCAGTCGATCTGGTTGTTACGATATTGCGTTTTGGGTTTGGAATATCTGTTGGAAGAAGTTTATATTATATTTTATAGATGGTATCTACATTCCAAGAAATTATCATCATCTATGTAATGAAGTAGAAATTTTCTTGCAATTTACTGTATCCTTCCTGTGATAGGGATATATGGTTTAAGTTTTATAAGTGTTAGGTTATATGACACGGTATTTAGATCTTAAGAATTATTTTCTATGTATTTTAATGTTTAACTATAAGGTTAAAGGTGTGGGTGTTTATGTTGAGTTTGTTATAAGGTTTCTAATGGATTGATTATATACAGAATAAATATCAGATTAGGAAGTACTATGTAGCTTTTAGGTAAAAATGCTTAGATTGATAGGTGAATAGAGTAAATAATATTTGGGATGCTGGGAATTATTAGAGTGGTGTATAGCGGAAGTCAGGGGGGTGGGTTTGAATGGGAGGTGGGGGAGGGTTAGGGTGGAGGGTGGGGTAATACATATGTATGATTAATTTAGAGAGGGGAATAATGGGATAGGGTTTTTTTTAAAGAGAAATTTATATTATGTTTTTTATATCTTTAATTAACTTAGAAGATGGAGTTAATGGGATATTGATATACTAAGAGAAACTTATATTGTGTCTGCTGGGAGGCGAGGGGGTATATCTGAATGAGAAACTCATTTTAAGATGGGGTGAGGGGAGGTATAGTATTTGTATGTGATTTATATTATATGTCGGGGGGGGTAAAAAGGGGGAAAATCTGTGTGAATAAAACTTTTTCAATTAAAAAAAAAGGAAAATACGCAAAAGACTGATAACTGGAGGTGGGGCTGGCTGGGACAAGGGGAAAGCTTAAAAGTATTAATAATGAAATAGGGGATTTAACTAGTCATATGTCTAGGATGGATTTTGAAAGGATGTCATATTTTTTAAGATTTCAGAACGTTCCTGAGGATCTTGAGGGCGCAGAGAGACAGTCCGTTAATTTACCAGCAGACAGAGATTACCATCTTGAAGCAGGTCCCAAAAAAGATTAGAGAGGTAAGAAGGAAGTATTCCTTCTTGTCTAAAAGATTATTTAAACAGTGTGTCTGGTTCAAGTGGGTGATGCCAGAGGGAATGTTGGTGTTCTGGGAGGGAGGAAGAGTAAGAATTAAAACAATTGCAGAGGCGGAAGCCTTTCTTAAAAAACATTCCTCAATCCTGGAGGATGAAAATGGGAGAGCAGAGGGTGCTGCCCACTGGGGGCCAGGGAGAAGAAGATACAATTGCCAAAAGACTTAGATCTCAAAAGTGACTTTATTTTAGTATAATATAACTTTTGTTTGGATGTTTATACATGATTGCTAGCATAGTTTCTACAATGATATATTTGCATTTCTTTCCACTTTGTAGTACAAATGAAAATTAATGTATTATCTATATTTTGTTATGAAGCCTCAGAAGGGGTCTATGACTTCGAGGTGAAAGTTCTCACAATATCTTGTATACACCTTACCCTTTACCCTATTTGTAAAAAATTATAAAACCCAATAAAACTTTAAAAAAAAAAAGTAAATTCTGTAAGCCACTTTTAGTCTGGTTGATTAATGTCAGATGGGAGACACATTTTAAAAATAAATCAAACAAATCAGAAAGTTAAACATTGTGTTTTATTTCAGCTATATAACTAGGACTTTTGTGTGCATGAATTTGTGTGCGTTTAAGTCAGTGTTCAGCAACCATATGGTCAAATCAAGGTAATTTTCCAGCCAAAGTAATGTGCCATTGTCCTAGGACTAAAAAAAAGTGACTGGTCCACATACGTTCAGTTAGCTTTGTGCCTAAGGTCTAAAACTCAGGTCCCCCCACCTCCTAATTCAGTGTCTTACCCACTAGTTCTCATAATAAACAGAAGCACTATTTAATTAAGAAACTGAAAGAAGGACTTCCTGTTCCTGTTCCTGGCGGCGACGGACGAACCTTGGAGTTCGTCCGCCGTTTTGTTCTTTTTTCTGCCCCTAACGGGGCGGGGTGCCCCTTTTTTGGGGGGACCCTCCGTAGGACTGGCTTGCCTGGACTGGTTCAGCCTGGCGGCAGCTGGGAAACAATCCTTGTCTTCGGTCTAGGTGGAAGAAGACATGCTGCGGGGGGCTTGGTTCCCTTCGCCAACGGAGGACAGCAACAAATAATGTATTCGAAGAGAGCGGAGCGCTCGAGTCGGATGGCTTTGCCGGGGCTTTGGCTGTGAGGTGGAGAGTGAGTGACTTTAAACTTATTTTTGCTGGCGGCTTGGACTGAGAGAAACGTGGAGGGGGGTGTTTGCGGCTTGTTTCTATACAATGTATCTAAGTCCGGCTTTATTGAAACAATTTTCTTTGTACTTTCTCCTGCTGGCTCTCAGACTGGGCGGTGGAAGATGGCTGCCCTTTGTTCCTAAATGATTACTTTTTCATGGAAAATTACCAACATCTCTTTGTGACCTGGACTGTTTCTCTCTACCAACGGATGAATTTTTGGATTAATTGACTCCTTCCCTGGAGTGCCTTCTTTGTTTTAATATTTGACTGTGAAAATTGCTTCTCTCTCTGGACTCTATAATTTGTTACTTTGATTTGAACTTTCTTCTCCGGATTTGCTCCAGCGGCCGCACCCAAAAAACGCCATCTTAGTGGCACTGACTTTAACAGCTCACCATGGCTTTAAAAAAACAACCAGAAAATCCAGGATTGGAAGAAAGGATGACAGCTATGGAAGCAGTGTTACACTCCTTGGTGCTGGAAATTAAAGAGTTAAGAAAAGACCATTGCAGCTCTAAACTTGAGCTTTTAGAAACACAGAAAAAATTGATGGAGAATACACAGAAGACCGAGGAGTTGGAAGTGGAGTTGGCTGGGGCAAAGGGAGAACTGAAAAATGTTAACAGTGAAATTGGAGATTTGTCTGGTCATATGTTTAGGATGGATTTTGAAAGGATGTCATATTTTTTAAGATTTCAGAATATTTTGGAGGAAACTGGTGAATGCCTTCCTGATCTCATGAGCACAATTTTAGCAGACTATTTACAAAAACCCAAAGATGAGATCAGGGGGGACATTGACCTAGTTTACAGAATAAATTCAACATATGCCAGGATAAATGAAGTACCCAGAGAGATACATATTAAATTTGTCAGAAGGTCGACTAGGGAGGGAATCTGGAAGGCGCAGAGAGTGGGTCCGTTAATTTATCAACAAAAGGAAGTCGCTATCTTGAAGCAGATCCCGAAAAAGATTAGGGAGGTGAGGAGGAAGTACTCCTTATCTAAAAAATTGTTTAAACATAGGATTTGGTTTAAGTGGGCGATGCCAGAAGGGATGTTGGTGTTCTGGGAAGGAGGAAGAGTAAGGATTAAAACAGTTGTTGAGGTGGAAGCCTTTCTTAAAAAACATTCCTCTATCCTGGGGGAAGATCCAGGGGGGACGGAGGGGGTCACAGCCCTGCCCGCTGGGGGCCAGGAAGGAGAACAAGAAGACACAATTGCCAAGAGACTTAGATCTAAAAAATGACTTTGCTTTTTATTAATACAGTATAACTTTTATCTGGATGTTTGTACACGATTGCCAGCATAGAATTTAGAATTTATGATGTATGCATTTGTTTTCACCTTGTAACATTATTGAAAAATGTATTACCAATGTTTTATTAAGAAGCCCCGGAGGGACCAACGACCTCGACGTGAAAGTTCTCAAAATATTTTTGTATTTCACCCTACCCTTACCCTACTTTAAAAAATTTGTAAAAACCAATAAAACTTTTTCAATATAAAAAAAAAGAAACTGAAAGAAGATAAAATTGCAATGATACACACAAAAATACTTGATTTTTTCAAATTATAATTGCAAGTATTAGAAATATTACATGAGAGAATTGTTACAATTACATGTAATTCTCTATAAAAGTTCATCCATGAATTCAATTATATTTACCTTTACAAAGTTACAGAAAGAATGGAAACCATAAATCACTTCACACTCCACTGCCCAAATAAAAATGTAAGCAACATACATTGGAACTTGATGCAGGAGACTTTATGCAAAGTGTTTGTACAGTTTCCTCTTGTGGGTTCCTAGCCATTTCCCTTTTTAAAAAATGTATCCTGTAGATGTCAAGAAGCAAAAACAACGCAATTATCTGAAATTTCCTGTCACAAAACATTTAACAAGTCTATAAATATGTAACACTTAAATAAAATAATTAAACACAAGGCTCAATTTTACACTATGCTTTAACAAACACTTACTTTAAATTGTTAAGCATTCAGCATTTCTTCTGTTTTGGGTTTGGATCTATACTATTATTTCTGCCAAAGTCAACAGCTTTCTCTAAATAAAGTCATTCCAATGGTTCTTAGAATTTAAACTTCTGATATCTGTGATATTCTATAATGTTGTTTAAAATGGTCATTTATTAGTGCTATTAATGTTATTACAAATTATAATTGCAAAGGTAAAAATGAATACATATGATAAAATATAGATTATATATAAATAAAACCAGTAATAAAGAATAGTTAAATCCAACTTTGACTCAAAATCCTATGCAACAATGTTTTCCCAGACAATTGTGAAGTCAAAATACAGCAGATATAGAAAACTCCACACACCCCTATGAAAATACATTTTTGAGATATAAAAAAAAATTAGACGAAAACCACTTAAGGAATGGTTTCCATCTTTAATATAGCATATAAGCTATGTCAGGGTTCCAAATAGCATCCTCAAGAAAATAAGAATCCGAATTCCTCAAAGTTCCAATTTATTAGAAGAGCCATGTTGGCACATCTGGGAAAACCCGAATTCCCACTCTGTTGAAAGTTCAAGACCCTGTCCCAGCACCCACATGTCCATCACATGGTCCAATCAGTCACTGTCCCAAAAGAAGATTCCTCCCAGTGACGCCCCTCCAGGTGCTGGGGTAAGATGACCTTGACTCTCTGAGAAGGAATGTTATTATGACTACAAAGCTCCCATGCTCTATACAATCCCCACTCCATTTCCCATGGTACAATATGCGGCATGCTTGTGGGCCACTGTAAAAGATGGCTTCCAAACTACATAATTCAATTGAAAAACAAACCAAAACATTTAGGAGGAAAACATAAAAACTAAAAAAATGGCAGCATAAAGGCTTTGTGCCAAAATTGACTGATATGTAGAACTGTTCATAATTCCCTCCACCTTGACTAAAGACCCAGTTCCAGCTGAAGAAAAACAGTTCCAAAGCAAAATGCTTTTCACCACATTTCACTGTCTCATATGTTTCACTTGGTGTCATTTCACCTGATGGCTATCCAGGCCTGAACGCAATTAGCCTTAGATCTGACCCATGCAGATGTCCTAGGGCAGGGGTCTGCAAAGTCGGCTCTTTTAAGACTGGTGGACTTCAACTCCCAGAATTCCCCAGCCAGCTGGGGAATTCTGGGAGTTGAAGTCCACCAGTCTTAAAAGAGCCGACTTTGCAGACCCCTGTCCTAGGGGGCAGGACAGGGCGGGGGTGGCCCCTCACTGCTCCAACCGGCCTCGCGGATCTAAGGCTGACCATATTCTGGTACCGGATGGCTGCCAGATTGTAGATCAGTGCCTGCTCAGCCTGGGCCGGGCCAAAGCGCTGCAGGCCAGTCCTTCACTGTTCCAAGGCGACCAAATCTCCACAGGCCAGATCTAACCACATCTTGAGTTTGACCCCTGTGTCTTAGAAATTAAAGTAATATACTAATAGTATACCAAACCTTTATGTCTCTATTGTCTATACCTCTTATGAATGCATGTCTTTGAGAAATTTGGAAAAAATGGGTAAAATTCAAGATATCAAAGATGCATTTACTTTAATTCCTGCACTAAGCAGAAAGTTGGATTTGCTGATACCATGTGACCACTTCCAACTCTATTTTTTTAGTTACATTAAAATCAGTGATAAAACTGTATGTTGATGACAACATATGAATAAATGGTTACCCATCTCCTTTTCACACAAATTATTCAGGTAGTCCTCAACTTACAACCACAACTGAGCCCAAAATTTCTGTTGCTAAGTTAGATATTTGTTAAATGAGTTTTTCCCCATTTTACCTTTTTTGTCACAATTATGGTAAATGAATAATTGGTTGTTAAATTAGTAATCCAGTTACTAAGTGAATCTGGTATCCCCATTGACTTTGTTTGTCAGAAGGTGATCACATGATCCTGGGACATTTGCAAACGTCATAAAAGTGAGTCAGTTGTCAAGCATCCAAATGTAAACTATGTAACCATGGGAATGCTGCAACTGTCATGTGAAAAATGGTCCCGTTTTTCAGCGCCAGTGTAACTTCAAATAGCCACTAAACAAACTGTTATAAATTGAGGACTACCTGTACTACAAATACAGATTCTATACATTTATAGTACTTAATTCAGAATATATAAATTATATATTCCCAATTATTTTTATGGTATTATTCCTGTTATCATTTCATGTTAAATGAATTAGTTCAAATCCACAATTTCACCCTAATTTCATATACTGCTAAATAGATTTAACACTGTAACATAGAAAATTAGTACGCATATAAAAGCTGTGAAATTTAAAGAGTGACAGGTTTATCAGCCACTTTGGTGGTAGTGGTGAATGTGCTGGCCTACACACCAGGATATGTAGTTCTGCCCTAGGGATGAAAGCTGGCTTAGTGAACTTGGACCAGTCACTCTCTCTCTAACCAGAGCAACTCGCAGATTTTTTATTATGGGGAAAATGGGAATACGAAGGAATTGTTAAATATGTTTGACACCTGGAGTTTCTGATAAAATAATAAAGGCAGGATTTAAAAAACCAAATAATGTAACATAGCATGTACCGTATACAAAATATAAAAATATATTACAAATTGGGGGGGGAAAGTCTTGAACTGCAAAAATTATATACAAGGACAACTTACAATGGAAGAAACCAAAGGTAACTCGGATATAAGGGTATAAATACACATTCTTTCATTTGCACCAACTTGGCCGTGTTAACATTACTTCCCGTTAATTTTCAGGAGAGCGCTAAACAAAGTCTCTGCTGATAAAACTAACAGGAGGCGAAGGGGCCGCCTGCCCCGTCCACCCTCCACCATGCCGCCCGGAAGCCCAGAGACGACGCAGAAATCTACGAGAAGGGGCATGACGGGGGAAGCGGCGACCGGACCGGCTGGAGAGGGAGGACATCGTCCAGTCCCGCCTGCCACAGGCGCCCTCGGCGGCGGGAAGGCCCTCCAGCGAACCAAGAAGAGGGAGCGAAGGCGAGGAAGCTCCCAAGACCGAAAGAGGAAGGGAAAGGACGAACCCGCCCAGCCCTAGTGCTGCTATACCTCGCGAGCGATCAGGTTGAGGGCCTCATCCTCGGCCGTGGGCCTCTCCCGGTTGGGGATCCTTTTACGCCCCGCAATTCCTTGTGGCGTTGTCCCCGCGTTCTCCATCGCAGCTGATTTAGTCCTTCAGCGTAAGGAATCTGACACCCCGCGCACGCGCGGCAAATGGTATAAACGACAGGGGGCGTGGCACAGCCGATGAACCTCCGCAAAAGGCGGTGCAAACCAAAGCGAAAAGGTTTCCCTTCGAGGCAGGGAGAAAAGTAGACTACTGATGTGAAAGAATCCTAGATTAGCAGTGTCGTCCTTTTAGGATTTTTTTTAACGCTTTCTAAATTAAGACCAACGTGCATCCTAAGAGTTTCGCACCCATAATTTAAACTCCAGTTAGGTATTTTTGGATATTCTCAAACATCCAGATTATGGTTGTCACAAAATGCTTTCCATAAGACAATTAGTTTTTTTTCTTGAAGACGTTTCGCTTCTCATCGAAGAAGCATCTTCAATTCTGACTGAATGGTGGGGAATGGTTTACATTCTTTGCAGTCATGTGGTCGTTAGCGCTGAAGGTCGGTGGTTCACTCTCTTAGAGAGGTTGAGGCCACTTGGTGATTTATTTATATCTTCAGGATAACCTGAATCATAGTGCAAATAGGTATAGAACTGTCTTGGAATTACTCAAAGCACTGTGTTGTACCCAGAAGAAATATGGTGTCATATCCTCCAACCCCTATTGACAGGGAGCTTTTTAACATAGATGGTCTCTTTTACCCCACTTTCACATGAATATCCCTTCTGGACAAAGAAATTCTAATTGTCTTTTGGAAAGCACCTTTGGGAGTCCAATTAGTTATACCAAGAGAAATTTGGTCAAGGCACAGAAGTGATACCTTTCTTGCATGTCATCTAGTCATCATCCATCTTGAGAGACAAATACCATGGGTTTTGCTATTTGTTAACTAACACAGTTTGTATTTTAATCTGGTTTATATTCTTTCCTTTAAAAAGATATTCAAGATTTATTAGCTTTTAACATTTCTAAACTGATTAACAAGCTGGAGACTAGCTCCTGATCAGAAAAGTTTATTAGTACAAATTGGGGCCTGGTTTATCTCTTGTGAACCCCAATCAACCTTTCCCCTTACAATTTATTTCCCTTCAGACCTCATTTTAATAAATATGTATGCTATTATCCTGTCCAATCAACTTTCCTCTTTCAGGTTTCTTTGTTATGTTAACTATAATAATAATAATAATAAAATAATAATAATAAAGTTGAATTTATTAACCGCTCCCTCTCCCCACAGGGACTCGGGGCGGTGCACAGGGAGAATAAAAACAATAAATATACAAAATACATACAATTTAAAACAGATTAAACTAATTCCTGTGCTAAAATCCCATTAACTAAAAATCCCCACTAAATATAAATAAACATTAAAAAACCCATAGAGAGAGAGACTACCCTAGGCCGGCCAGGCGGAAAAGATGAATCTTCAATTTCAGGCGGAAGGAGCGGAGGTCCGTGGTCGTTCTAATATCGGGGGGAAGGTCGTTCCAGAGGTCCGGGCCCGCCACAGAGAGAGCCCTTCCCCTGGGCGTCGCACGCTGACAAAGTCTAGTGGACGGCACCCGGAGAAGTCCCTCTCTGTGGGAGCGAATCGGCCGTGAGGATGTGTGAGGCAGGATCCGATCCCGCAGGTAGCTAGGTCCCGAGCCATGGAGCGCTTTAAAGATGATAACTAACACCTTGAAGCGCACCCGGAAGACGACAGGCAGCCAGTGCAGCTCGCGCAAGAGCGGTGTTACATGGGTGAACCTAGTGGTTCCCATAATTGCTCGCGCGTTCTGAACTAACTGAAGCCTCCGGGTGCACCTCAAGGGGAGCCCCATATAGAGAGAGTTACAGTAGTCCAGTCGGGATGTCACGAGGGCATGAGTGACTGTGCGAAGGGCATCCCGATCCAATAGGGGGCGCAATTGGCGAACCAGGCGAACCTGGTAAAACGCCCTCCTGGCCACGGCTGTCACTTGCTCTTCCATAGACAGCCGGGTATCCAGGAGGACTCCCAAATTGCGCGCCCCATCCACAGGGGCAAGATGTTCGCCCCCTATGGCCAGCGTTGGAGAAAGCTGGTTGAATCAGGCAGCCGGAAACCACAGCCACTCGGTCTTGGTCGGGTTGAGCCTGAGTCCGTTACTTCCCATCCAGATCCGCACGGCTTCCAGGCACTGGCACATCACCGCTACGGCATCGTTGGGGTGGTTTGGGGTAGATATATACAGCTGAATATCATCAGCGTAGAGATGGTACTCTACCCCGAAACCACGGATGATCTCACCCAGCGGCTTCATGTATGCATTAAACAGGAGAGGCGAGAGGACCGACCCTGAGGCACCCCACATGTGAGGGGTCTCAGGGTCGACCTCTGCTCTCCTGCCAACACAAATTGCGATCGGCCAGAGAGGTAGGAGGAGAACCACCGTAAAACGGTGCCTCCCACCCCCAACCCCCCCAGCCGATGCAATAGGATACCATGGTCGATGGTATCGAAAGCCGCCGAGAGATCTAATAGGACCAGGATGGAGGAACAACCCCCATCTCTGGCCCTCCAGAGATCATCGACCAACACGACCAATGCCGTCTCGGTGCTATGCCCGGGCCGAAAGCCGGACTGGCGCGGATATAGATAATCAACTTCCTCCAGGTGACGGGGAAACTGTTGTGCCACCACACTCTCAACAACCTTCGCCAAGAAGGGAAGGTTGGAGACTGGACGATAGTTGTTTAATAGAGCTGGATCCAAAGAGGGCTTCTTAAGGAGGGGCCTCACCATAGCCTCTTTTAGGGAAGCAGGGAAGGAACCCTCACTTAAAGAAGCGTTGACAACCTCTTGGAGCCAGCCTCATGTCACCTCCCAGGATGCCAGTACAAGCCAGGAGGGACACGGGTCCAATAAACATGTGGTGGCTCGCAGTCGCCCACGTAGCCTGTCCATATCCTCGGAAGCAACGGAGTCAAATTCCTCCCAAACAAGATCAGCCTCGTGGCACCCCACTGGACCATGAATGGGGGCTAACTCGTTCTGTATCTGAGCGGTTTTGTCCTGCAGAAAAGTCACAAATTCCTCTGCTCTACCCTGTAGCGGGGCTTCCCGCACCCTCTGTTGAAGGAGGGAACGGGTCACCCTAAACAGGGAGGCAGGGCAGTTTTCTGCGGATGCTATGAGAGTAGCGCAATGATGGCATTTGGCCACTCTCAGCGCCACAATGTAAGTCCGTAAATGGGCTCTTACCTGTGTCCGGTCAGATTCGGAGCGAGTAGCCCTCCATCTTCCCTCTAGGCATCTCTTGCGGCGTTTCATCGCCCTCAGCTCCTCGGTAAACCAAGGAGCCGGGGCGGCTCGGCGCCGCAAGAGAGGCCGCAAGGGCGCGACCCGATCCAAGGCTCCCGTGGTCGCAATATTCCATGCGGCCACGAGGTCCTCCATCGGGGCGCGGGTCAGGGGTACAGGAACTGGCCCAAGCGCCGTCTGGAACCCAACAGGGTCCATCAGGCGCCTGGGGCGAAACCAGACAGGAAGTTCTGGTTCCGCCTCCCCGTGACGGGGAGTAGCGGTCGGAAGGTCGAGTCGGAGAAGTGAGTGGTCTGACCATGACAAGGGTGTGATGACTATATCCCCTATACCCAGATCACTCTTCCATTGGCCCGAGACAAAGATGAGATCCGGCCTATGTCCACCCTCGTGGGTGGGGCCTTGAATTAGTTGGGTCAGGTCCATGGCCGTCATGGAGGCCATGAACTCCCAAGCTGCCTCGGATGATTCGCCCAACGATGGCAGATTAAAGTCCCCCATGACTACAAGTCTGGGGGTCTCAACTGCCACCGTAGCGATCACCTCCAGGAGCTCGGGCAGGGCTGCTGCTACATAGCGGGGAGCCAGGTATACCACCAGCAAGCCCAACTGCCTCCCTAGGCCCCACTTCACGCAGAGGGACTCACAACCGGTAGTCTGTGGCACAATGGTCTCTCTCGGCTCAAGGCCTTCCTTGATAATGACCGCTACCCCACCGCCCCTGCCCAGGGCCCGCGGCTGATGAAAAGCGCAGTAACCTGGATAAAAAGGGATGTTAGCTAAAGATCAGGGTTCCCTCTTTGAATGAGGAATCCCCTTTGTCTGAATATTCTGATAAATTGTAATAAAATGATCTTCCTGTCTCAGTTTGTCTCATTGGAATATACACACACTGAGGCACGAGCCTGAAAAGGCCATATTTGGCCATCAATCTTTTTGCAGCCTGGAAAAGATTACCTTATATATTTTCATGTTTTTGACCTGAAATAAAGTTAAAAATTTGGGCTTTAAATTTATACAAATATGGCCCTTATCAAGGTTAACGTTTTTTATTTAAAACCCTACTGAAATGCAAAATGAATAAGGACCTGTGTTCACTCAAGAATATTTTTTTATTAACTGGTTTTAAATTTAAATGCTGTACATTTGTAAAAACATGCAATTATTTAAACTATTGGGAAATGCAATTTCAGCTGGAGAGGATTCAGAGAGAAAAATAGGGAATAGAGGGAAAAACTTGCAAAGTATCAGAGAGCTGGATGATAATACCTTTTAAAGTATTGTCATGTAGTGTAGAAAGTATTAAATCAGGCTACACCCCTGGGCTAGACCATGTCCACCCTATGCCATGAAAACTTAGGGTCATGGAAGGAGAGTTCACTATCTCTCAGCCTAACCCACCTTACAGGGATACCGTGGTGGGGAAAATTTGAGGGAGGGGTGCTAGATTAAGGTGATCAGATTTTAATATTGGTAAAGAGGGACACCATTGACTGGGGGGGGGGGGAGAAGGTGTGGCCTATTTTGTGGGAGTGGCTCAGCGGTCATGTGACCGGGGGGCCGTGGCCAACTTGGAAAATGTGGTGAAACTCACTTAACAACAGTCTTGCTTAGCAACCAAAATTTTGGCCTCAATTGTGGTCATAAGTTCTTTCTTTTTTTCTTTCTTTTCTTTCTTTCTCTTTCTCTCTTTTTCTTTCTGTCTCTTTGTCTGTCTGTCTCTCTCTCTGTATCTGTCTCTCTCTCCTCCCTCCGCCCATCTGTCACTGTGTCTGTCTGTCTGTCTGTCATTTACTCACTTAATCACTCATTCTGTGTCTCTGTCTATCTTTCTCTCCCTCCCTCTCTCTGTCTCCAATTCAATCCCTCCCTCTGTCATTCTCTCTCTGTGCCTCTCTCTTTCTCTCTCTCTCCCTCCCTCCCCATCTCTCTCTCTCTCTCTGTACTCTGTGTGTCTATCAGTCTCTCTCTGCCCCCTATCAGTCTCTCTCTGCCCCCCATTTCTCTCTCTCTGTTTCTCCCCCCCCCCCCCGGGAGCGCTTTCAGACCCTGGGAAGCGCTCCGGTAGCCTCCCCAGCCAGCATGTCGGCCACTCTTCTGCTTCCCAGGGGCTGCAGGGGCTCCACGGGGGGAGGAATAGAACTGGCTGCCAGAGCCAGCGGGCGGGGCGGGCGGCGGCGCCCAGCAACATTCACTACCCGCCTACCCCGCTGGCTTACCCACCGGGCTCCGCGAGGGGAGGAAGGGAACTGGCTGCCGGTGGGTGAGCCAGCGGGGCAGGCGGGTAGCGAATGTTGCTGGGCACCACTGCCCTGCCTGCGCACCCGCCCACCCCACCCACTGGCTCCAGCAGCCAGTTCCCTTCCTCCCCCTGCGGAGCCCCTTCAGACCCTGGGAAGCAGATGAGTGGCCGGCATGTTGGCTGATAGCCGGACCGCTCCAGATTCAGCAACCCGCCGCCGCAGCCGCTATTCCCTGCCTCACCCCCTGCTGTTTAGCTGGACAGCTACGTCCCGACTTCCTGCTCCCGCCTCACGACCCAGATGTCAGCCTTCGCTTTACTGCATGCTTGGCTGCCATGGAAATGGGGAGGGAGGGGGGTTGTGTTCATTATGTGTGCTGGAGGAAGATGGAGCTAGGTGGTGATATCGCTAGACCCAACGGTATCACATTCCATTCTGATGACCACTCTGGACATGTTGCCCATCTGACATCGTGGATGATATTGCATTGGACACTACTGTGGGGGTCATGGGTTATTGGGTTATTGATATGTACGCTTCGTGCCTAAAGTAGTCACTCCTTGCTTAACTTTCGCTGCTGTCCTTTCTTATTCAGTAAAAGTAACCTTAATCATTTGAAATGTGCTTAAGTGTTGTCTTTCTTGGATAATGGAAGAAGCAGGTCACGACAAAAAGCAAGGAGTCACTTTTCACACTCAGCTCTGAGCTAACAACTTCAGTAGTGAGTGTAATAAAACAATAAAACCGAAGCCAAATGTCGGACCCCGGGAAAGAAGAAACTCTGGGGGTGACAGCGCTCGACCCGACAGCCCTGAAAGAAGAAACAAAGTCAGTAATGGAATTATTGGCTGATATTAGCGTGGAGCCTAAACCCGAGGAAAGACCAACTCGCCATCGCTGGTCCAAGGGAGTGGGGATGAAGGGAGCCGCCTTTGAAGGAATTGCCCCTGGGGTTACAACCACCAGACGCCGACAAGCCCACTCCTCCCCCTTTTGGGAACAGATAGAAGAAGAGAACCACTTAAGAGAGATGGCAAGAGATCTAATCCGTCAAGCGGATGACAAAAAGAAGGCCCGAGAAAGAAAGTGGGGGAGGGATCCTAGCCCTTCGGATTGGGGAGAGAAAGAACAAGACCAAAAGACCCCCCCTGGAAAAGGAGAGAGAGGTCCCCCTGCCACGTGCTGAAACTCCTAGGGGAAGTGCCCCAGGAGCAGATCAACAGAGAGAACCAAGCCCCGCACTACGTAGAGCGTCAAGACTTCCCCCCCTGGGGATTAAGTTTGGAGGGAACTCTAATGAGCTGGGCTTTTTCTTGCTGCAAGTCAGCAACTTCGTAAAACAATTTGCTTGCGATTTACCTGATGATGAGTCTAAAATAAGAATTGTTTCTCTGGCCCTTGAAGGGAGGGCGGCCGATTGGATAGTATCATTGCATAATGATAATTCCCCTTTAATGGGAAACTTTGACAGATTTATGACCGCTCTCAGAAGACGGTTCGAAGACCCTCTCCTTCATAGGAAGGCCCGGCTTGAGATGAAAAATTTACGCCAGGGAAACAGATCAGTGCAGGACTATACTCAGCGCTTTTGTGAGCTGGCCATTTATATGAGGGGTTGGAGCATTGAGGCTCTTATCGATAATTATACTGAAGGCTTGAACCCCACTATATATCAAAGCTGTATCAACAGACACACTCCCGACACGCTCGAGGATTGGTTTGAACTTGCCGCTGATGTAGAGATTGACCTGGCTAGAAGAAAGAGCCTGGTTGAGATTGAAAAGGAAAGAGAGAGAAAAAAATTTTCCCCCTCCAACTTTTGGGCGTGATTACCAAAGAGAAAGTAAAGGAGGGAAGCCTGGTAAGCCTCACTCTAGTGCTTGCTTCCGCTGTGGGAGGGAGGGGCATTGGGCAAATAACTGCAAAATGAAAGAAAAACCCCGCCCGCAGTCATCAATCGAAATAAGGAAGCCCGCGAAAACCCCGAGCATGCGTATGAAGCAAGCGATGCGCGGAGCTGAACCTCTGGATCTAACTACCGGCCATCAGCAGCAGAGGGAGGAGCCAGATGACTGGGAAAAGGATACGGACTCGACTGACGAGAACTGGGTGAGTCCCCGCTCAGAGCCCCTTACTATACCTTTACATATTTTGGCTCCCTCTAGTGGCCGCAACTGTAAAGTGCTAGCCCTTTTAGATTCTGGTTGTTCACGGTGCCTTATCAGCCAAGATTTAGTACAGCAAATGGGCTTTCATCTTAAAAATTTTAAAGTTCCTATAGCTTTCTGCCAAATGGATGGTACCGTAGCAGGTGGTACTCCGGCACTGTTGGTAACAGAACCAATTCAGGTATCTATTGGCGACCACCATCAGGAATTCCTTAACTTTATTGTGGCTCCATTGCAGAAAACCCAATCATCTTAGGCCTGAATTGGCTACGGAAATGGAACCCAATAATTGACTGGAAGAAAGCTTGGGTTCGCATTCCTTTACCTATGCCTCCTAGCCCTGGGGCCCAGCCCGCACGACAACCCCCCGCTGTGGAGAATCTTATGAATTCTATACCCATCCAGGAAGCCGTAAACACAAGCCAGGTTGTCCCCATACTGGAAGTAATACCAGGAG
Organism: Rhabdophis nuchalis; assembly: GCA_039707465.1. NCBI lineage: Eukaryota > Metazoa > Chordata > Lepidosauria > Squamata > Natricidae > Rhabdophis > Rhabdophis nuchalis. The sequence continues at coordinate 213,291,726 of CM077643.1, forward strand.
AGGAGAAAATTCCCAAGGAATATTGGGACCTTAAGGACGTTTTTAGTGAACAGTCCTCTGACACACTGCCCCCCCCCCACCGTACTACAGACTGTTCCATTGATTTCCTCCCTGGGATGCAACTTCCCAAACCTCATATCTATTCTATGGCACCAGGGGAAATGGTTGAACTTCGCAAATTTATTGACAAAAACTTAGAGAGGGGTTTCATTGAACCTGCTAGACCACGAGTGGCGGCCCCTGTAATGTTTAGAGAAAAGAAAGATGGAACTCTCCGTCTGGTCGTGGACTACAGGTTTCTGAATGCCATCTGTGCGGAAAACGTCTACCCCCTTCCACTCATGAAGGATATGTTGGCGCATTTGGCTACAGGTAAAATCTTCACTAAACTAGATCTCAGGGAAGCTTATTATAGAATACGAATTAAGGAGGGAGACGAGTGGAAGACTGCATTTAACTGCCCTTTAGGGTGCTTTCAATTTAAGGTGTTACCATTTGGCCTCCAGGGGGCGCCATCAGTTTTCATGCAACTGATAAACAAAGTATTACATCAACACCTGTACAAGGGCGTTATCATATATCTTGATGATATCGTTATCTACACGGAAACGCATGAAGAACACGTGAAGCTAGTCTGCTCTGTTTTACGTAAACTAAGTGCCGCTGAACTTTACGCTAAACTTTCTAAGTGTGAATTTCACCAAGAGAAAATTGATTATCTTGGGTATCACATCTCTGCAGAAGGAATTGAAATGGATCCTGGGAAAGTCAAAGCTGTAACGGAATGGGGGCCCCCCTCGTACCCGTAAACAATTACAAAGTTTTTTAGGTTTTGCCAACTTTTAGCGCCAATTTATCCCTTCTTTTGCTAGTATTGCTTTGCCTATCACCAACCTTCTCAAAACAAATGGAGAAAACAAACCACGACCGGGTTCACCCTTGAACTGGACTATGGAGTGCCAAGCCGCGTTTGAGAAGCTGAAACGTCTGTTTGCGGCTGAGCCAGTGTTAAAGCACCCCAACGTTAATGCGCCTTTCGTCATTCAAGCAGATGCAAGTGACGTGGCTGTTGGTGCTGTCTTATTACAATACAACCTAGACGATCAGCTGCAACCCTGCCCTTACACTTCTCGTAAGTTGTCCAACACTGAAAGGAGATGGGCTATTTGGGAGAAAGAGGCATTTGCTGTTAGATGGGCGCTAATGACTTGGCGTCATTTTCTGGAGGGTGCCTCTCACCCGTTTGAGGTATGGACTGATCACAAAAATTTAGAATCATTAAAAACGCCTCGTAAACTTTCCCCGAAGCAGGTGCGCTGGTCTCAATATTTCAACCGATTTAACTTTCCTCTCAAATACATTCCAGGCGGAAAGAACTTTATGGCAGACGCCCTGTCTCGACTACCTCAGTATAACAGCTCCAAACTCTCAGTCATTCAACCTGTGATTCCACTATATAGCATGGCGACCCCAGTCGTAACTAGAAGCCATTCAGTTCTACAAACTGAACCACCACCGGAATTGGTGTCTAAAATAAAGACGGAACTCCTCACTGATGAATGGTTTTCCGCACACTCTGGAGATTGTACTTTATGAGATAATTTGCCTTGGATTGGCTCTAAAATTTATGTCCCCGCAACACTTCGACCATTTGTCCTGCAAAGAGCGCATGATTCGAGGTTGGCTGGGCATTTTGGATTTGTAAAGACTATGCACTTAGTTAAACGCCAGTTTTGGTGGCCCTCACTGAAAAGGGACATTGAGTCCTATATTGCCAGTTGCCCAGTTTGTGCCGCTTCGAAACCTTCTCCTGGCAAACCTCACGGTCTCCTCCAATCCGTAGCGCGACCGGAGGCTCCTTGGAAGGAGATATCTATGGACTTTATTGTTGACCTTCCAAGTAGCCAAGGTTTTACAGTTATATAGGTTGTTACAGATTTATTCTCCAAACAAGTTCACTTTGTACCATGCTCAAAAATCCCATCAGCTAAGACTTTGGCAAAGCTATTTCTGACTCATATTTATCACTTGCATGGTGTCCCGAAGCGCATCATCTCGGATAGAGGTGTTCAATTTACTTCGCAATTTTGGAAGGAATTTTTAAGACTGATTGGCTCTGCCCAAGGCTTAAGCTCCTCCCACCACCCGCAGACTAATGGATCTTGTGAAAGGGCCAATTCGGTTCTGGAACAGTATTTACGTTGTTTTATAAACTTCCAGCAGGATGACTGGGCTGACCTCCTGATTCATGCTGAGGTGGCGTACAACAATTCAGTTCATAGTAGTATCGGCATGACCCCGTTCAGAATAATTTATGGTCAGGATTTTGTACCAATCCCCGAGCTTCCTCACGACCTTCCCACAATTCTTTCGCTCTCGGACTGGAGTGGTAAACTGTCTGCTGTTTGGTCCATTATACGAAAAACATTGGATGATGCTCACGAGTCACATAAGCTTTTCGCCAATAAGAAATGAGCGGTACCTCCACAGTACAAAGTTGGTTAAAGTTTTGAATTTTACTGTTATTATCTGCCTTCCGTCGTGCAAACCGCCCAGTCACATGACCTCCCTAGCCACGCCCACCAAGCCAGATCCAATTGTAAACAAATCCAGTTGTAAAATCCAGTTGTAAAAAAAATTGAATTCTGGGTGGGGGGCACTGAGGATCAGTTTGTAGCACCAAGGGGGCGGTGGACTGAAAAAGTTTGGGAACCACTGGTCTACATGAACTGCTTAAAGCACACTTCTTTTCCCAGGCCATGCAAACAAGGCCTATGTCAGTGATGGCTAACCTTTTTTGGCTCATGTGCCAAAAGCGGGGGGAGCACAGGGGGGTTGTGCATGGGCGTACCACACCCATAATGCTATGTGTGTGACCCCCTGCTTTTGGCATGCTTTTTTTGCCCTCCCCAAGCTCCAGAGGCTTTCTAGGAGCCTGGGGAGGATGAAAACCGCCTCCCCACCCCATCTCCAGAGGCTTCAGGAGCTTCCCTGAAGCCTCCAGGGGGCCAAAATGGCCTCAAAAGAAGACCTAAATCAGCTGCCCAGCACATACATGCATGCTGCAGCTGACAGGGCAATGCCTTGCATGCCCTAAGAAATGGTTCCACGTGCCACCTGTGACACCCGTGCCATAGATTCGCCATCACTGGTCTATGTGATCCTCAATAAAGACATAGTCATGTTAAGAAAGTGCAGGCTGAACCTATGTTCATACTCATTCATATTTTGAAGTACATTTTGGGAACTTAATTCAAAGCATTGTGTAGCTATATATGTGGGGCAAACAAAGTATATTTCCATACTATATGTATGTTGTATTTAGTTCCCACAGCCAAATGGCTTCTGTGTCACTATTATTTAAAATCACCCATTCAATTAAGTTTTTGTTTAAAGGGCACTAATAATTTATTTTTAACTAGGCGTTCCTGGCCACGTGTTGCTGTGACCCAGTCAGGAGAGACACAACCCGAGAGTGGAGTTTCCCCCTCTCTCTCTATCCCCCTACCTACCTACTGTATTTTCCCTCTCTCCCTCTACCTACCTACCTACCGTATTTCTCCCCCCTGTCTCTCTATCCCTCTACCTATCTACCTACCTACTGTATTTCTCCCTCTCTCTATCCCTCTACCTACCTACCTACCTACCGTATTTCTCCCTCTCTCCCTCTACCTACCTACCTACCTACTGAATTTCTCCCCCCGTCTCACTATCCCTCTACCTACCTACCTACTGTATTTCTCCCTCTCTCTCTTTATCCCTCTACCTACCTACCTACTGTATTTCTCCCTCTCTCTATCCCTCTACCTACCTACCTACCTACTGTATTTCTCCCCCCCTCTATCCCTCTGCCTATCTACCTACCTACTGTATTTCTCCCTCTCCCTCTCTATCCCTCTACCTACCTACTGTATTTCTCCCTCTCTCTATCCCTCTACCTACCTACCTACCTACCTACCTACCTACCTACCTACCTATCTACCTACTGTATTTCTCCCCCCCTCTCTCTATCCCTCTACCTATCTACCTACCTACTGTATTTCTCCCTCTCTCTCTTTATCCCTCTACCTACCTACCTACCTACCTACCTACCTACCTACCTACCTACCTACCGTATTTCTCCCTCTCTATCCCTCTACCTACCTACCTACTGTATTTCTCCCTCTCTCTCTCTTTATCCCTCTACCTACCTACCTACTGTATTTCTCCCTCTCTCTCTATCTCTCTACCTCTCCCTCCCCTCCCCAGACCCCCCCAGTCAACCTCCTCCAGGCCCCCCTCCCTCCCAATGACCATCAGGTCCTCCCTCCCCTCCCCCATCGCTGCCTCCCTGCCCAAAAGAAAGGAAGGGCCGGCTCGAAAAGGTGCAACTTTCGACTTCAAGGCAGTCGGCTCAGGTGAAGTGAGGGTGCTTTTCAGGGCAGGATGGACGGAGGGGCTCAGGTGAAGGGATGACCTCTCCCCTTCACAGTGCCCTCTGGGGCCTAGCCAGCCCACTCACCCACCCCACCAGCATCACCTTGTAGAAGGCCCCATTGGAGCCGCGCACATCCACCACCAGCTCCTCTATGGCCAAGGCGGTGGCAGCTGCCCCTCCATGGGCCAAGTGTCCTGTGGTGCTGCCCCTGGCAGCCTTGGGGAGGAGGAGGAGGGCAGCAGAGGCAGTCTGGGCATGGGCCGGCATCATGGGCGCTCTAAGGCTGAGCGGAGGCAGCGGTGGTGGCTCCTTCTGAGCCCTCTCTTCATGGATCGTCATGATGGCAGTGGGGGATGGCATGGCCCCAAAGGCACAAGGGGAGGCAAAACAGCTGCCAGGAGGATGGGGACGTCGGGGAGGCGGAGGTTGTTGAGGAGGGGGCAGCCACTGAGGCGACAATGGCGGAGCGTGGGGGCGGGGCGCTGCCACGGGCCACACATCTCAAATGTAAGCATTAAACGCCTGGTGACATCACATGACATGGTGGGAGGCTCCGCTCCAACTCTGCCTCCCCTCTGCCCTTTTCAGAACAGCATTTTTGCTGCTGCCTCTTTTCTTGGTGTGCGCACAAAGTTACATCCACCACTCTTTCAATGGCAACTGTAGGAGGCAAGCATTGCACCGATGATGTAGAAGTGCAGGGAGGGGCAACAGCGCAGACAGCTCCACGTGCACATGATGCAGAAGAAGAAGCAACCAGGTGGAAGGAGCTGTGAAAGGGAGGGGGCGAGTGAGCAAGTGAGGGAAGCACGCAGAAGAGCCGCACTTTTACATTTGCGTGGCGTGTACCTGGCACAGGCGTGACATCTACACAATCTATACATATCATTGGGGCTGTATTTGTAAGGAACGCTGTGTGAAAAGTTGGAAGCCTTTGGTGCAGTACTTTCTGAGTTTAGCGGTTTTGAACAAACTATTGTTACATTTTTATTTATATAGATTTATAGGTTTTTTTTAGCCAAGTCCACATTAAGCAATACAAAAAAGCAACAGTTATTGCTAATACAATAATAAATACAATAACACAAAAAATCCTGTCTAGTTCTTACAATCTTTGCCATGTTTTATTCTTTTTTTTTCTTTTTTCTTTTTTTTCGAAAATAGTCTTTATTGGTATAAATATAAAATATAACATTTAACAAATATACAACGTACATTTTTAGGGCAGAAAGGGGGGAAAGAAGAGTGGGGAGATAGGAAAGTGAGAAAAAGGGGGTGGACATACTTTTTGAAAATGTTTTTTTTAATTTCTGAGCCATCCAGAGTCAAATAATAATAATAATTCTGGAACCAGGAGCTCTACAAATACTCACACTCAAAGAAGAATGGGAGCTATCCTTGTCTCCAGGGGCAGCTATTTCAAATAATGGAGCCCCCCACCACTACTCCATCACACCTCTCTGAAGTGGGAAGGAACCTTCAACTGATTCTCTGCATCTGTCAGCCTTTGCTTTTGCTTGCTTCGGCTGTCATATTGTAACGTGGGGGGATTTGTGTTGCTACGTTACAAGTGTGCAGGAGAGAGGGATGTGGCCACGGACTGTTATCACCTCGGCTAATGGTCTGCATTCCATTCTGATGATGACCCTGGGCAGGAGATACACCTGATGTCGTGAATGGCTTTGCATTGGACAATGTGCTGGGGTCAAGAGACGAAGGGAGGGGTTATGCTTTGATACGTGTGTTGCGTGCCTAAATGTTTCATTCCTTGCTTGACTTTCGCTGCAGTCTTATTATATTCAGTAAAAGTAACCTTAAACTTTCCAAATGAGTTTAAGCATGGTCTTTCCTGATTTATGATGGGAGCAGATCTGACAAAAAGCGAGGAATCAAACATTCGCTCGTCTCTGAGTTAATAGCTTCAGCAGCAAGCGAGATAAAACAAAAAACTTCAAACAATGTCGGACGCAGAGAACAAAGAATTACTGGGAGCTGCTGCGGCCGATACAGCTTCCCCCCTCATTACAGACATCCAGGACTGTAAACCCAAAGATAAAAGGTCAGTTACTGAACTCTTAATGGATGTTAATTTAGACGGTGAAGAAAAATCTGTTGATAAATCAGTTCGTCACCGATGGTCCGAGGGAGTGGGGAGAAAAGAAATTTTTGAAGAAACCCCTTGGGGAGTAAATACTAGATGCAGACGGGCCCACTCCCCTCCCGTTTCCTAGGAAATGCCAGAAGAGGAATTTCTTCTAAGACAACAAGCACAGAAATTAATTGCAGAAGCTGATGAGATGAAACACAGCAGAGAACGCATCAGAGAAATCAAGAAAAAAGGAGCCCTCGACCCTCGGGATTGGTTGTTACCAAGGAGGGAGGAAGTAAAACCCCAATTGGGAGGAACCCCTACCCAGAAAGAGGAGCACACACAGCTCCCAGGGACAGCAAGGGTGGTTTCTCCCCCCTCCACGCCATAGAAGGGAAGCAAGCCCCCCCGCCCGCAAATGACTACCATCCCCCCCTGGGAGTGAAATTTGGAGGTGATCCTAAGGAATTGGGGTGTTTCCTACTACATGTCAGCAATTTTGTAAGGCAAGCTGCGTTTGAATTGCCAGATGATGATAGCAAAATTAGGATTGTTTGTCTGGCACTAGAGGGCAGAGCTTCTGATTGGATGGTAGCTTTGCACAATGATAACTCCCCTCTGATGAGAAATTTCGACAGATTTATGTTCGCCCTGAGAAGGCGTTTCGAGGACCCCCTCATGGAATGAAAAGCCCACCTAGAAATGAAATCATTACGTCAGGGAAATCAACCAGTTCAAGAATTTTCCCAGAGATTTCGTGAATTATCTGTTTACATGAGGGGTTGGAGTGAGGAGGCGCTTATTGACAGTTTCACTGAAGGCCTGCACCCTGATCTCTATCAGAGCTGTATCAACAGGCGAAATCCTCATACGCTCGAGGGTTGGTACGATATATCTGCTGAAGTAGAAATTGATTTAATTAGAAAAGTCAATGTTCATTCGGTGCAAAGAGAAGCTAGAGCATCGCCATTTGCACACCACATCGTGATAGCCCAAGAGAAGGGAGGGGAGGACCCTCCAACAAACAATGCAGTACAGCTTGCTTCAAATGTGGGAAGGAGCATTGGGCTAATGCTTGCAGAATGGGATCGAAGCCCCGCCCTAGGCCATCTTCTGATATGAGTAAAGGCACCAGAAGGACTGACCCATGTACCAGGCCAGCAATGTTGGGGATGGAGCCACTGGACCTTACTACCAACTACTATGAACCAGGCCAGGATCCGAATGACTGGGAGAAGGAGGCCGCCTCTGACGAGGAATCGGACAAGCATTGGGTGAGTTCCCGGTCGGGCCCCATGACTATTCCCCTAAAATTAAAAATGCCCTCTAGTGGACATTTCTCAGATTTACTAGCCCTTTTGGATTCTGGATGTTCACGATGCCTTATAAGCCAGGAACTAGTACAAAAACATGGAATTCGCCTTAAGACTTTAAAAGTACCGATCGCATTCTGTCAAATGGATGGATCGGTAGCAGGGGGTGGTCCAACTCAATTTGTTACGGAACCACTTGAGTTGGTGATTGGCGATCACCATAGGGAAACCATTCACTTCATTGTTGCTCCTATTGCAGACAACCCAATTATTTTGGGATTAATGTGGTTGCGAAAATGGAACCCTTTCATAGATTGGAAAGAGGGTTGGATACGTATCCCCTTAAATACACCACCCCTCCCCCTAGATGCGGCGCCGACTGCAGAGACCCCCAACCCTAATGGGAACATATCTACTGACCAAGTGGCAACAGTTTTGGAACAAATACCAGGGGAATACCAGGGGAAGAAAAGATTCCTTCAGAATATTTGCCTCGGGCCCTAGGTAGGGGTGGTGGGGTAGCGGTTATTGTTAGGGAAGGTCTTGAGCCGAGAGAGACCATTGTGCCACAGACTACCGGTTGTGAGTCCCTCTGCGTGAAGTGGGGCCTAGGGAGGCAGTTGGGCTTGCTGGTTGTATACCTGGCTCCCCACTATGTAGCAGCAGCCCTGCCCGAGCTCCTTGAGATGATCGCTACAGTGGCAGTTGAGACCCCCAGACTTGTAGTCATGGGGGACTTTAATTTGCCATCGGTGGGCGAATCATCCGTGGTAGCTCGGGAGTTCATGGCTTCCATGACGGCCATGGACCTGACCCAACTAATTCAAGGCCCCACTCACGAGGGTGGACATACACCGGATCTCATCTTTGTCTCAGGCCAATGGAAGAGTGATCTGGGTATAGGGGATATAGTCATCACGCCCTTGTCATGGTCAGACCACTCACTTCTCCGGCTCGACTTTCCGACCGCTGCTCCCCTCCGCGGGGAGGTGGAACCTGAGTTACCAATCTGGTTCCGCCCCAGGCGCCTGATGGACCCGGATGGGTTCCAGGCGGCGCTTGGGCCATTTCCTGTACCCCTGACCCACGCCCCGATGGAGGACCTCGCATGGAATACTGCGACCACGGGAGCCTTGGATCGGGTCGCGCCCTTGCGGCCTCTCTTGCGGCGGCGAACCACCCTGGCTCCTTGGTTTACCGAAGAGCTGAGGGTGATGAAACGCCGCAAGAGATGCCTAGAGAGAAGATGGAGGTCTACCCGATTTGAATCTGACCGGACACAGGTAAGAGCCCATTTATGGACTTACATTGTGGCGCTGAGAGAGGCCAAACGTCATCATTGCGCTACTCTCATAGCATCCGCAGACAACCGCCCTGCCGCCCTGTTTAGGGTGACCCGCTCCCTCCTTCAACAGAGGGTGCGGGAAGCCCCGTTACAGGGTAGAGCAGAGGAATTTGTGATTTTTCTGTAGGAGAAAATTGCTCAGATACAGAACGAGCTAGCCCCCATTGATGGCCCAGTGGGATGCCACGAGACAGATCTTGTTTGGGAGGAGTTTGACTCCGTTGCTTCCGAGGATATGGACAGGTTACGTGGGCGACTGCGAGCCACCACATGTTTATTGGACCCGTGTCCCTCCTGGCTTGTACTGGCATCCTGGGAAGTGACACGAGGCTGGCTCCAAGAGGTTGTCAACGCATCCTTAAGTGAGGGTTCCTTGCCTGCTTCCCTAAAAGAGGCCATGGTGAGGCCCCTCCTTAAGAAGCCCTCTTTGGATCCAGCTCTATTAAACAACTATCGTCCAGTCTCCAACCTTCCCTTCTTGGTGAAGGTTGTTGAGAGTGTGGTGGCACAACAGTTTCCCCGTCACCTGGAGGAAGTTGATTATCTATATCCGCGCCAGTCCGGCTTTCGGCCCAGGCATAGCACCGAGACGGCATTGGTCGCGTTGGTCGATGATCTCTGGAGGGCCAGAGATGGGGGTTGTTCCTCCATCCTGGTCCTATTAGACCTCTCGGCGGCTTTCGATACCATCCATATCCTATTGCATCGGCTGGGGGGGTTGGGGGTGGGAGGCACCGTTTTACGGTGGTTCTCCTCCTACCTCTCTGGCCGATCGCAATTTGTGTTGGCAGGAGAGCAGAGGTCGACCTCGAGACCCCTCACATGTGGGGTGCCTCAGGGGTCGGTCCTCTCGCCTCTCCTGTTCAACACATACATGAAGCTGCTGGGTGAGATCATCCGTGGTTTCGGGGTAGAGTACCATCTCTACGCTGATGACACTCAGCTGTATATATCTACCCCAAACCACCCCAACGATGCCGTAGCGGTGATGTGCCAGTGCCTGGAAGCCGTGCGGATCTGGATGGGAAGTAACGGACTCAGGCTCAACCCAACCAAGACCGAGTGGCTGTGGTTTCCGCCCGCCCGATTCAACCAGCTCACTCCATCGCTGGCCATAGGGGGCGGACATCTTGCCCCTGTGGATGGGGCGCGCAATTTGGGTGTCCTCCTGGATGCCCGGCTGTCCATGGAAGATCAAGTGACAGCCGTGGCTAGGAGGGCGTTTTACCAGGTTCGCCTGGTTCGCCAGTTGCGCCCCCTATTGGATCGGGATGCCCTTTGCACAATCACTCATGCTCTCGTGACATCCCGACTGGACTATTGTAACTCTCTCTACATGGGGCTCCCCTTGAGGTGCACCCGAAGACTTCAGCTGGTCCAGAATGCAGCCGCGCGAGCAATAATGGGGACCGCAAGGTACGCCCATATAATACCGCTCTTGCGCGAGCTGCACTCGCTGCCTGTCGTCTTTCGGGTGCGCTTCAAGGTGCTGGTTGTCATCTTTAAAACGCTCCATGGCTCGGGACCTAGCTATCTGCGGGATCGGATCCTGCCCCATACATCCTCACGGCCGATCCGCTCCCACAGAGAGGGACTTCTCCGGGTGCCATCCACTAGACTGTGTCAGCGGGCGACGCCCAGGGGAAGGGCCTTCTCTGTGGCGGGCCCAGCCCTCTGGAACGACCTCCCCCCCGACATTAGAACAACTACGGACCTCCGCTCCTTCCATCGAAAACTGAAAACACACTTTTTCTGTCTGGCCGGCCTTGGTTAGTCTCTACCTCTGGGGTGTTTAGGGAATTTAGTTTTAATGGGGTTTTTAGCGCAGGGACGATCAATTTAATCTGCTTTTATTTATTGTATTTATTGTTTGTATATATTTTTATATGTTTTAATTTCCCTGTGCACCGCTCCGAGTCCCCTTGGTGAGAGGACGCGGTATACAAAATTAAATATTATTATTATTATTATTATTATTATTATTATTATTATTATTATTATTATTATTATTATTATTATTATTATTATTATTATTATTATTATTATTATTATTATTATTTGAAAGACGTTTTTAGTGAGAAATCTTCTGACAAACTTCCGCCCCACCACTCCACAGACTGCACCATTGATTTCCTCCCTGGGGTGCAACTACCTAAACCACGCATTTATTCCATGACACCAGGAGAAATGGTGGAATTGCGCAAGTTCATTGACAAAAATTTGGCGAGAGGTTTTATTGAACCTGCTAGACCTTGAGTCGCGGCTCCTGTTATGTTCAGAGAGAAGAAAGACGGCCAACTCCACCTAGTGGTGGATTACAGGAATTTGAACACCATCTGCGCTGAAAATGTCTACCCCCTCCCCCTCATAAAAGATATGCTTGCCAATCTAGCGAGGGGAAAATTTTTTACAAAACTGGATCTCAGAGAAGCTTACTGTAGGATTAGGATTAAAGAAGGTGATGAATGGAAAACAGCTTTTAATTGCCCGTTAGGTTGTTTTCGATTTAAAGTTCTACCATTTGGTCTACAAGGTGCACCAGCAGTTTTCATGCAACTGATAAACAAGGTCTTACATCAACACCTGTACAAAGGCGTTATCGTATATCTTGATGATATCCTTATTTACACGGAAACACGTGAAGAACATGTAAAGCTTGTCTGTTCTGTTTTGCGCAAACTGAGGGTGGCGGAGCTATATGCTAAACTCTCAAAGTGTGGATTTCATCAAAGCAAGATCGATTATCTCAGATACCGCATTTCGTCAGGAGATATTGAGATGGATCCTGCTAAAGTAAAGGCAGTAACTGAGTGGGCCCCACCTCGCACTCGTAAACAATTGCAAAATTTCTTGGGTTTGCTAAATTTTACCGCCAATTTATCCCCTCTTTTGCCAGTATTGCTCTACCAATTACGAACTTACTTAAAACAAAGGGTGATGATAAACCACGACCTAGTAAACCCCTGAACTGATATATGGAATGCCAAGCAGCCTTCGAAAAACTTAAACACTTATTTGCAGCAGAACCAATTTTGAAACACCCAGACATGGATGCCCCTTTTGTCGTACAAGCTGATGCCAGCGATGTAGCAGTTGGTGCAGTTCTACTCCAATACAACTCCAACGAGGAATTACAACCTTGCGCTTATGCCTCTCGTAAACTCTCGGATACGGAGAGAAGATGGGCTATTTGGGAAAAAGAGGCTTTTGCAGTGCGGTGGGCCCTCATGACATGGCGGCATTTCTTAGAAGGAGCATCTCACCCGTTCGAGGTATGGACTGATCATAAACATTTAGAATCTCTCCAGACACCTCGAAAACTTTCTCCTAAACAAGTCCGGTGGTCTCAATATTTCAGTCGGTTTAATTTTTCTATGAAATATATTCCTGGAGGAAAAAACTTTATGGTGGATGAGTTATCACGCCTCCCTCAATACAATTCCTTTAAGCTTACAGTGATCCAGCCTGTCATCCCGGTGTGTGACTTAGCCGCTCCGGTAACCACTCGCAGCCATTCGATTCTGCAGGCCAAGACCCCTCCCGAATTAATCTCTAAAATTAAAGAGGAACTTCAAGCTGACGAGTGGTTTGCTGCACATTGTGGAGACTGTACTTTGCGGGATGACTTGCCCTGGATGGGTTCTAAACTTTAGGTCCCGCCTAAACTTCGTACCTTGGTACTCCAGAGGGCGCACGATTCTCGTCTGGCTGGCCATTTTGGTTTCGTGAAGACCCTACACTTACTTAAGAGTCAATTCTTGTATGAAAAAAGATGTGGAGTCTTACATTGCTAGTTGCAAATTTGTGCTGCATGTAAACGCCCTCCTGGCAAACCTCAAGCTCTCCTCCAGTCTGTAGCGTGGCCAGAATCTCCTTGGAAGGAGATATCTATGGACTTCATTGTGGATCTTCCTAGTAGCCGTGGTTTTACTGTCATATGGGTAGTTACTGATCTGTTTTCGAAGCAGGTTCATTTTGTTCCGTGCTCTGGAATCCCATCGGCTAATGCGCTAGCAAAACTTTTCCTGAATCACGGCTACACAGAGTTCCTCGATGTATTATTTCTGATAGAGGAGTTCAGTTCACTTCTCAATTTTGGAAGGAATTCTTGAAGATGATTGGCTCCTCCCAGGGATTAAGCTCGTCCCACCACCTGCAGACAAACGGAGCTTGTGAGAGGGCTAATTCCGTTTTGGAACAATATTTGTGATGTTTCATTAAATAATAATAATAATAATAATAATAATAATAATAATAATAATAATAATAATAATAATAATAATAATAATAATAATTTTATTTATAACCCACTCTCTCTCCCCGAAGGGACTCGAGGCGGGGCACAGGGAATTAAAAACAGTTAAACAGACAGAAATACAAAATTAAAAACAAATTAAACTTGCCCTGCGCTAAAAACTCCTATAAACTAGGCTATACCTAAAACCCCTAAAATTTAAAATTTTTAAATTTAAAATTACCCTAGGCCAGCCAAGCGAAAGAAGTATGTTTTTAATTGCTGTCTGAAGGAGCGAAGGTCAGTAATTGTTCTGATTTCGGGGGGAAGGTCGTTCCAGAGGGCTGGGCCCGCCACAGAGAAGGCCCTTCCCCTGGGTGTCGCCCGCTGGCACTGCCTAGTGGACGGCACCCGGAGAAGTCCCTCTCTGTGGGAGCGAATCAGCCGCAGGGAGGTATGGGGCAGAATGCGATCCCGCAGATAGCTAGGTCCCGTGCCATGGAGCACTTTAAAGATGATAACTAACACCTTGAAGCGCACCCGAAAGACGACAGGCAGCCAATGCAGCTCGCGCAGGAGCGGTGTTACATGGGAGAACCTGGAGGTTCCCATAACTACCCGTGCGGCTGCATTCTGGACAAGCTGAAGCCTTCGGGGGCACCTCAAGGAGAGCCCCATGTAGAGAGCATGGTAGTAGTCCAGTCGGGATGTCACGAGGGCATGAGTGACTGTGCAAAGGGCACCCCGATCCAATATGGGACGCAACTGGTGGACCAGGCGAACCTGGTAAAACGCCCTCCTGGCCACGGCTGTCACTTGATCTTCCATGGACAGCCGTGCATCAAGGAGGATGCCCAAGTTGCGTGCCCCATCCACAGGGGTTAGATGTTCATCCCCTATGGCCAGTGATGGAGTCAACTGATTGTATCGGGATGCCGGGAACCACAGCCACTCGGTCTTGGACGGGTTGAGTCTGAGTCTGTTACTTCCCATCCAGGCTCGCACGGCTTCCAGGCACTGGCACATCACCGCTACGGCATCGTTGGGGTGGTTTGGGGTAGATATATACAGCTGTGTATCATCAGCGTAGAGATGGTACTCTACCCCAAAACCACAGATGATCTCACCCAGCGGCTTCATATATGTGTTGAACAGGAGTGGCGAGAGGACCGACCCCTGCGGCACCCCACAAGTGAGGGGTCTCGAGGTCGACCTCTGCTCTCCTGTCAACACAAATTGCGATCGACCGGAGAGGTAGGAGGAGAACCACCGCAACACGGTGCCCCTCACCCCCAACCCCTCCAGCCGATGCAATAGGATACCATGGTCAATGGTATCAAAAGCCGCTGAGAGGTCTAATAGGACCAGGATGGAGGAACAACCCCCATCTCTGGCCCTCCAGAGATCATCTACCAATGTGACCAATGCCGTCTCGGTGCTGTGCCCGGGCTGGAAGCCGGACTGGCGCGTGTCCAGATAATCAATTTCCTCCAGATGACGGGGGAACTGTTGTGCCACCACACTCTCTACAACCTTCACCAGAAAGCGAAGGTTGGAGACCGGACGGTAATTCACCAATAATGCCGGGTCCAGAGAGGGCTTCTTGAGGAGGGGTCTCACCATCGCCTCTTTAAGGGAGGCCGGCAAGAACCCCTCACTCAGGGAAGCGTTGACCACCTCCTGGAGCCAGCCTCGTGTAACCTCCCAGGATGCCAGTACAAGCCAGGAGGGACACGGGTCCAATAAACATGTGGTAGCTCGCAGTCGCCCACGTAACCTGTCCATATCTTCGGAAGTAACAGAGTCAAACACTTCCCACAAAACTGTCTCAAGATGTGCCTCGGGGCATCCCACTGGGCCACTTTCGATGGAGACCACCTCGCTCTGAATCTGATCGATTTTATCCTGCAGATATTCCCCAAATTCCTCTGCTCTACCCTGCAAAGGGGCTTCCCGCACCCTCTGTTGAAGGAGGGAGCAGGTCACCCTAAACAGGGCGGCAGGGCGGTTATCTGCGGATGCGATGAGGGTGGCACAGTGATGACGTTTGGCCACTCTCAACGCTACAAGGTAAGTCCGTAAATGGGCTCTCACCTGTGTTCGGTCAGATTCAGACCGTGTGGATCTCCACCGCCTCTCTAGGCGTCTCTTGTGGCACTTCATCTCCCTCAGCTCCTCGGTAAACCAAGGAGCCAGGGTGACTCGTCGCCGCAAGAGAGGCCGCAAGGGCGCGACCCGATCCAGGGCCCCGATAGCCGCAGTATTCCACGCGACCACCAGGTCCTCAGTCGGGGCGCGGGTCAAGGACTCAGGTAATGGCCCAAGCACCGTCTGGAACCTATCCGAGTCCATCAGGCGCTTGGGGCGGAACCATATAGGTGAATCCGGTTCCGCCTCCCTGCGGTGGGGTGTAGCAATTGGAAAGTCGAGCTGGAGAAGTGAGTGGTCTGACCATGACAGGGGTGTAATGGCTATATCCCCTATACCCAGATCACTCTTCCACTGACCAGAGACAAAAATCAAATCCAGCGTGTGTCCTTCCTCGTGCGTGGGGCCCTGAATTACTTGGGTCAGGTCCATGGCCATCATGGAGGCCATGAACTCCCGAGCTGCCTCAGATGATTCGCCAACCGATGGCAGGTTGAAGTCCCCCATGACTACAAGTCTGGGGGTCTCAACTGCCATCGTAGCGATCACCTCGAGGAGCTCGGGCAGGGCTGCTGTTACATAGCGGGGAGCCAGGTATACAATCAGCATGCCCAACTGCCTCCCTAGGCCCCACTTCACGCAGAGGGACTCACAGCCGGTGGTCTATGGTACAGTGGTCTCTCTCAGCTCAAGACCTTCCCTGACAATGACTGCTACACCTCCACCCCTGCCTAGGGCCCGTGGCTGATGAAAAGTGCGGTAACCTGGTGGGCACATTTCTACAAGGGGGAGTCCTCCCTCGTGGCCCAACCAGGTCTCCGCTATCCCTACCAGGTCCGGCTCCCCCTCCGATACAAGGTCGTGGATGAGGGGGGCTTTGTTGACCACGGACCTGGCATTGCAGAACATCAGCCTTGGGCCCTGGCTCTGTAATCCTTGACCACCTAGCCTGCAGGGGTTGTGGCATCTGACCGCTTGTAAGCAGCGGTCTCATGCCCCCAACCGGGAAGAAATAACCAGTCTCCCATTGCACCTGCCCCTCCCTACGACCGTCTTGATAGGTAGGCCCTCAATGGGAACGACTTGTGTATCCCCCCTCTTAATAGACCCTGCTTCCTTCTCCAATCTGCTTGCCGACCTAATAACGTTCCCACCCCCAGCCTGACTGACCCCACCCTCCACCCTAAGACCCCCTAAAACCCGGGTCAGACTCCTAACTAAAAAAACCCTACATCTGCGTTTCGCCCACCTCTCTTGATTACATAATCCCTCATCAAGGTGGGCCCTCGTTAGAGCGGAGGGCCATACCTGCGAGTACGGGGATTCTCGCAGTCGAATCAGGTCTGCTCTGGAATACATAGATAGATATAAATAGGTATAAAATATATACAATAAATATAAAATGGGTCACGGAATACTTATATGGGCATCCTGGCTGCTAATATTATACAAAGATCTTAAAAAGATGTTAAATACAGGTATAATAAATATAATAAATATAATAAATTCATGAGAGGTTTAAAATTCCAGTGAAGAATGGCATCTGGCTCAGGAAGTTCTTAGAAATAGTTCTTAAATAGTTCTTTAAAAGTTCTGGAGATAGTTCTTACAATAGTTCTTAAAATAGTTCTTGAGAACGAGGGGTATCAATGATTTTCGACCTAAGCCCAGTCTCGTCAGGCTCACGGCCTCCCATACCGACCTGCATCTCTCGGGCCCAGGCACCGGCTCAGATGTTTCAGCCTTCCAAGGCCTCGGCGTGATTGTTCTTTTGGCCACTGGTTATGGGGACTCAGCTGTGGCCTAAATGATTCAAGGCCTAGTGGGCCGCTTGTTCTTCCGGCTGCCTGGCCGTTCTTCAGGCTGCCAGGCCACTTGGCCCAATCTCTCGGCCCCGCAGCAGCCCGCACTCCAAGTTCCGGCACCCCCGGCTCAGTTGTTAAAAATCGCCATTGGGACGCCCACCATTCCAGCTTCCAAACTGCCATAGCGCCGATGCCGCTCCTACCAGTTTCTGGTACTCCTGGGCTCCTGGGCTCCTGGGAATCAAATGAGGACCCAGCTGTCGGTACTCCACGCCGCCCGCCGTGCGCTGCCCACGCCATCCGGCTCCGGCCCTCCAGCATGTTCAGCGGCCGGCCGCCGGCCCGGCGTCTCCCGGCACGTCCCCGGAGCGCCTCCAGTCGGCCTTCCTCCATTTCACGCTCCCTGCTCCACTCTCCATTCCGGTCTCTTCAGACCGGTCTCTGAGTCGTCCGACCACCCTGGGAGACCCTTCTGGTCTCAATCAACAGCCAGGGTGGTCCGCTCACTGGGCCCGGCCCTCTCTATCACCCCCGGGCTGAGCATCGCCTCTAAAGCAGCCACGGAGCCCCGCGACCCCTCACGGAGCTCAGAAGCAGGCGCCATCAATTACCAGCAAGACGATTGGGCTGACCTTTTAATCCATGCTGAGGTGGCATATAACAATTCCGTTCATAGCAGCACCGGTATGACTCCCTTTAAATTGATCTATGGTCAAGACTTTGTGCCTATTCCCGAGTTGCCTCACGAGTCTCCTACTGTTCTCTCTCTCTTGGATTGGAGTAGTAAGATGTCGTCATTTTGGCCGGTGGCATGGAAAACGCTGGATGATGCTCACCAATCTCATAAATTTTATGCTGATAAGAAACGAATTGCCCCTCCAGATTATAAAGTTGGTGACCGTGTTAACCTTTCTACCAGATTCTTGGAGAGCCCTCAGAAATGTAGGAAATTGGGCCCGAAATATGTTGGACCTTTCCCCATTGTTAAGATTATCAGCTCCGTGTCAGTCAAACTGGATTTACCAAAAACCTTTACCCAATTTTCCATGTCCATCTATTGAAGCCTGAACACACATCTTATCTTCGGCAACCACAATCTGAACCCCCACCACTGTTACTAGTTGCTGGTGAACCATTACGAAGTGAAAGACATTTTGGATTCTAGAGTGTGGAGAAATAAAGTTCAATACCTGGTGTCATGGAGGGATTTCCCTCCCTCCCATACCAAGTGGGTGGATAAACGCCACATTCGAGCCCCTAAAGTGCTAAAGAAATTTTATGCGAAATATCCTGACAAGCCTTAACCACTGTTATTCTTTTCTGTGTGTATTTTCTGTTTGTCTCTGTCCCTCCCGGTGTTTTTGTGTGTTTTTGTTTTATTCCAGGACTGACGTCGCTTTTCTGGAGGAGGGCCGGATGTCAGCCTTTGCTTTTGCTTGCTTCGGCTGTCATATTGTAATGGGGGGGGGGATTTGTGTTGCTACGTTACAAGTGCGCAGGAGAGAGGGATGTGGCCACGGACTGTTATCACCTCGGCTAACAGTCTGCATTCCATTCTGATGATGACCCTGGGCAGGAGATACACCTGATGTCGTGAATGGCTTTGCATTGGTCAATATGCTGGGGTCAAGAGACGAAGGGAGGGGTTATGCTTTGATACGTGTGTTGTGTGCCTAAATGTTTCATTCCTTGCTTGACTTTCGCTGCAGTCTTATTATATTCAGTAAAAGTAACCTTAAACTTTCCAAATGAGTTTGAGCGTGGTCTTTCCTGATTTATGATGGAAGCAGATCTGACAGCATCCTTCAACTGAGTGGGCAGAATCTATACAGGATAGGTGTTATAAGAATTCCAGTTCATCAGAAGTTATTAAACTTTAGAAAATTTCCTTCCCATTTTTGAGCAATTTTCCTAACAATAGCAATAGCACTTAGACTTATATGATGCTTCATAGTGCTTCACAGCCCTCTCTAAATGGTTACAGAATCAGCATATACCTACAACAAACTGGTCCTCATTTTACCAACCTTGCAAGGATAGAAGGTTGAGCAGGTGAGAATTGAACTGCTAGTAGTCAGCAGAATTAGCCTGAAATACTGCTAACCACTGCCACCACAGCTGTTCAGAACATAACCAAAACATTTTCTGCCTTTCAAATTAAATTCAAATTAAGATTTATTAACCGCACCCTCTCCCCACAGGGACCCGGGGCGGTGCACAGGCATAATTAAAAACAATATACAAAATACAAACATTACTTAAAATAAAATTAAATAAATCTACCTATGCTAAAAATATATAATTAAAACCCATTAAAATTTGTAATTAAAAGACAGAGAGAACTATTCAAGGCCGGCCAGTCGAAAGAGATGGGTCTTCAATTTTACCCGGAAGGAGCGGAGGTCGGTGGTCGTTCTAATATCAGGGGGAAGGTCGTTCCAGAGGGCCGGGCCCGCCACAGAGAGCGCCCTTCCCCTGGGCGTCGCCCGCTGACAAAGTCTAGTGGACGGCACCCGGAGAAGCCCCTCTCTGTGGGAGCGAATCGGTCGTGAGGATGTGTGGGGCAGGATCCGATCTCGCAGATAGCTAGGTCCCGAGCCATGGAGCGCTTTGAAGATGATAACTAACACCTTGAAGCGCACCCGGAAGACGACAGGTAGCCAGTGCAGCTCGCGCAGGAGCGGTGTTACATGGGCAAACCTGGAGGTGCCCATAATTGCTCGCGCGGCCGCATTCTGAACTAACTGAAGCCTCCGGGTGCACCTCAAGGGGAGCCCCATGTAGAGAGAGTTGCAATAGTCCAGTCGGGATGTCACGAGGGCATGGGTGACTGTGCGAAGGGCGTCCCGATCCAATAGGGGGCGCAATTGGCGAACCAGGCGAACCTGGTAAAACGCCCTCCTGGCCACGGCTGTCACTTGCTCTTCCATAGACAGCCGGGTATCCAGGAGGACACCCAAATTGCGCGCCCCATCCACAGGGGCAAGATGTTCGCCCCCTATGGCCAGCGTTGGAGAAAGCTGGTTGAATCGGGCAGCCGGAAACCACAGCCACTCGGTCTTGGTCGGGTTGAGCCTAAGTCCGTTACTTCCCATCCAGATCCGCACGGCTTCCAGGCACTGGCACATCACCGCTACGGCATCGTTGGGGTGGTCTGGGGTAGATATGTACAGCTGGGTGTCATCAGCGTACAGATGGTACTCTACCCCAAAACCACGGATGATCTCACCCAGCGGCTTCATGTATGCATTAAACAGGAGAGGCGAGAGGACCGACCCCTGAGGCACCCCGCATGTGAGGGGTCTCGGGGTCGACCTCTGCTCTCCTGCCCGCACAAATTGCGATCGGCCAGAGAGGTAGGAGGAGAACCACCGCAAAACGGTGCCTCCCACCCCCAACCCCCCCAGCCGATGCAATAGGATACCATGGTCGATGGTATCGAAAGCCGCCGAGAGGTCTAATAGGACCAGGATGGAGGAACATCCCCCATCTCTGGCCCTCCAGAGATCATCTACCAACGCGACCAATGCCGTCTCGGTGCTATGCCCGGGCCGAAAGCCGGACTGGCGCGGATCTAGATAGTCAACTTCCTCCAGGTGACGGGGAAACTGTTGTGCCACCACACTCTCAACAACCTTCGCCAAGAAGGGAAGGTTGGAGACTGGACGGTAGTTGTTCAAAAGAGCTGGGTCCAAAGAGGGCTTCTTGAGGAGGGGCCTCACCATAGCCTCTTTTAGGGAGGCAGGCAAGGAACCCTCACTCAAGGATGCGTTGATAACCTCTTGGAGCCAGCCTCGTGTCACCTCCCAGGATGCCAGTACAAGCCAGGAGGGGCACGGGTCCAATGAACATGTGGTGGCTCGCAGTCGCCCACGTAGCCTGTCCATATCCTCGGAAGTAACGGGGTCAAACTCCTCCCAAACAAGATCTCTCTCGTGGCATCCCAC
Source organism: Rhabdophis nuchalis (assembly GCA_039707465.1). Classification (NCBI taxonomy): domain Eukaryota; kingdom Metazoa; phylum Chordata; class Lepidosauria; order Squamata; family Natricidae; genus Rhabdophis; species Rhabdophis nuchalis. Next base: position 213,313,024 of record CM077643.1, read on the forward strand.
TGGGCCATGAATGGGGGCTAGCTCACTCTGTATCTGGGCGGTTTTCTCCTGCAGAAAAATCACAAATTCCTCTGCTCTACCCTGTAGCGGGGCTTCCCGCTCCCTCTGATGAAGGAGAGAACGGGTCACCCTAAACAGGGCGGCAGGGCGGTTTTCTGCGGATGCTATGAGGGTAGCACAATGGTGACGTTTGGCCACCCTCAGCGCCACAATGTAAGTCCGTAAATGGGCTCTTACCTGTGTCCGGTCAGATTCAGAGCGGCTAGCCCTCCACCTTCTCTCTAGGCATCTCTTGCGGCGTTTCATCACCCGCAGCCCCTCAGTAAACCAAGGAGCCAGGGTGGTTCGCCGCCGCGAGAGAGGCCGCAAGGGCGCGACCCGATCTAAGGCTCCCACGGCCGCATTATTCCATGCGGCCGTGAGGTCCTCCATCGGGGCGCGGGTCAGGGATACAGGAAATGGCCCAAGCGCTGTCTGGAACCCGTCCGGGTCCATCAAGCGCCTGGGGCGGTACCAGATTGGTAACTCTGGTTCCGCCTCCCCGCGGAGGGGAGCAGCGGTCGGAAAGTCGAGTCGGAGAAGTGAGTGGTCTGACCATGACAAGGGTGTGATGACTATATCCCCTGTACCCAGATCACTCTTCCATTGGCCCGAGACAAAGATGAGGTCCGGCGTATGTCCACCCTCATGGGTGGGGCCTTGAATTACTTGGGTCAGGTCCATGGCCGTCATGGAAGCCATGAACTCCCGAGCTACCACGGATGATTCGCCCAACGATGGCAGATTAAAGTCCCCCATGACTATAGGTCTGGGGGTCTCCACTGCCACCGTAGCGATCACCTCGAGGAGCTCGGGCAGGGCTGCTGCTACATAGCGGGGAGCCAGGTATACAACCAGCAAGCCCAACTGCCTCCCTAGGCCCCACTTCATGCAGAGGGACTCACAGCCGGAGGTCTGAGGCACAATGGACTCTCTCGGCTCCAGGCCTTCCTTAATAATGACCGCTACCCCGCCACCCCTGCCTAGGGCCCGCGGCTGATGAAATGCGCGGTAGCCTGGTGGGCACATTTCAACGAGGGGATGACCTCCCTCGGGGCCCAACCAGGTCTCCGCAATTCCTACCAGGTCCGGCTCCCCCTCTGACACAAGGTCACTAATGAGGGGGGCTTTGTTGACAACGGACCTGGCGTTGCAGAACATCAGCCGCAGACCCTGGCTCTGTATTCCCTGGCCACCTAGCCTGCGGGGGTTGTGGCACCCGACCGTTTGTAACCAACGGCTGCGTGCCACCAACCGGGAGGATGAGAATTGTCTCCCCTCGGTCCTGCCCCTCCCCACGACCCTCTGAATTGGTAAGCCCTCCTGAGGAACGACTCGGGTATCCCCCTTCCTTTCGCCTTCCGCTTCCCGCCGTCGACTGCTATCCTGGCCCTTACTATTGATCGTTGCTTCCGTCTCCATCTGTCTATATCTTTTTTTAAACCCCTCCCCCACCCCAACCCTGGAACCCCCTAAAATCCGAATTAAAAAATTACAAAGAAACCCCCTGAGCTTGCGCTTCGCCCAACTTTGGCAAATTATAGTGGTAACTTGGAACTCAACTGCTTTAAAACTCATCAAATTTAATACTCAAAGCATTTTGACATGAACATTTTGTCCTGGTACTCTTCATTTGTTTGATACTCAATGCAGAACCTAGAATTTGTCATTGTCAGCTGCCTTGTAATTCACTATATTTTTCCTTATGGAAAAAATTTGGTTCATTGATTTTGGTACTCATTGCACCTCTCGGAACTAACTAACATTGAGTACCACTATATATTAGTTGCAACTACCTACCCATAAACCCTAAAATGACAAGTATTTTCACTTCTGTTAACAGTCACATATATAAGTAGGGATCAGGAGAAAGCTATTTTTGGTGGGAGGTCTTTAGTGCTCTCTGAGTTTGGTTATTCTTTTTGCAGATGTTTCATTGCCCAAATTAGTAATATCATCAGTGCTTTTTTATTATATATTTTTTAAATTAAACTTGAAAATTCCATTTTCTGTTAAACAGTGTGTCATCTGGAATCCAATCTCTTTGCTCCATCCAAGTCACCAGTATTCCCTCTAGTATCAGCCATCTGAAGTTCACTCCATTTTTAATTAGTTGTTTTGTCAGAAATTGATATTCCTTCCTTGCTTCTCTAACTCTTCTTAATTCCAATGAAACTGAACACAAGGCTACTGATAATCAGTTTTTATTTTCTGCAGAAAGCAAAAAGACTTGACGGCATTTTTGTCTCCCACCTTAACAGAGCAGGAATATATATAGAGAAAAACACAATGGTCCAAATTGCTCTTTTCTGATGAGAGCAACTTTTGCATCTCATTTGGAAACTAAGGTCCAGAGTATGGAGGAAGAATGGAGAGGTACACACTGCAAGATGCTTGAAGTCTAGTGTGAAGTTTCCACAGTCTGTGTTGATTTGGGGAGGCATGTCACCTGCTGGTGTTGGTCCACTGTGCTTCATTAAGTCCAGAGTCAATGCAGCCATCTACCAGGAGATTTTGGAGCACTTCATGCTTCCGTCTGCAGATGAGCTTTATGCGGATGCTGACTTCATTTTCCAGCAGGACTTGGCACCTGCCCACACTGCCAAAGGCATCAAAACCTGGTTCAATGACCGTGGGATTACTGTGCTTGATTGGCCAGCAAACTCGCCTGACCTGAACCCCATAGAGAATTTATGGGCCATTGCCAAGAGAAAGATGAGAAAAATGAGACCAAACAATGCAGAAGAGCTGAAGGCTATTGAAGCATCCTGGTCTTCCATAACACCTCAGCAGTGCCACAGGCTGATAGCTTCCATGCCACGCCACATTGAGGCAGTAATTGCTGCAAAAAGAGCCCAAACCAAGTACTGAGTACATATGCATGCTTATACTTTTCAGAGGTCCGATAGTTCTACGTACAATCCTTGTTTTATTGATTGCATGTAATATTCTAATTTCCTGAGATTGTGGATTTGGGCTTTTCATGAGCTGTATGCCATAATCATCACAATTATGACAAATCATGGCTTGAACTATCTTGCTTTGCATGTAATGAATCTTATCTTATATATTAGTTTCACCTTTTAAGTTGCATTACTAAAATAAATGAACTTTTGCATGACATTCTAATTTTTTGAGTTTCACCTTTATGTTTAATCAAATACAATGAGAAATATTAGTTCTTCTGAACAATGTATGGTAGATGAGGACCATATCCTACCATTCATATAATGTGCAGTTAATCATCCATATTACAATCCTACCATTCATATAATGTGCAGGTAATCGTCCATATTACAACCATATTTGTGACCAGAATTTCCATTGCTAAGTAAGACTATTGTTAAGTGAGCTCTGCTTTGGTTGTAAAGGAAATTAGTCATGTGTGTGTGTGTGTGTATAATTCTTTTACAAAGAACTTATAAAACTATTTTATAGAATAGAATGTTTTGCAGCTGTATAAGCAGCACTATATTTACTTTCAAAATCTATTTCAATTGAAGATATTGCAAATGAAAGGATTAGAGCGTAACCTAACTCAGCTTTTGCTATTGCTGCTGAGCTGAAGCTCCATTGTAATCTAATGGACAGACCACTCTCTCCTTCGGCTAGACTTCCCAACCGCTACACTCCACCGCGGGGAGGTGGAACCTGAAATGCTAAGTTGGTTCTGCCCCAGGCTCCTGATGGACCCAGAGAGGTTCCAGACGGAGCTTGGGCCAATTCCTGTGACCCTGACCCGCGACTTGACTGAGGACCTGGTGATCGCTTGGAATATGGTGGCCGCCGGGGCCCTGGACCGGGTTGCGCCCTTGCGGCCTCTCACTTGGCACTGATCCACCCTGGCCCCTTGGTTCTCTGAGGAGCTGAGGGTGATGAAGCGCCAAAAGAGATGCCTAGAGAGCATCTGGAGATCCACTCGCTCCGAATCTGACCGAACACGTGTAAAGTCCCACTTGCGGACTTATCTCGTCACGATAAGGGCGGCGAAACGTAGCTATCTCATCACCCTTGTCGCATCCACAGATAACCGCCCTGCCGCCCTGTTTAGGGTGACCCGCTCCCTCTTCAACAGAGGCCGCGGGAAGCCCCTTTACAGGATCGTACAGAGGAATTTGGATGTTATCTGCAGGATAAAATCGCTCAAATCCGGGACGAGCTGGCCTCCAACGAAAGTAGTCTGGGTGGGCAGACAGAGGCAGGCCTTGAGACCTCTTTATGGGAAGAGTTCGACCTTGTGACTCCAGATGACATGGACAGGTTGCTGGGGCGGCTGAATGCTACCACATGTTTATTGGACCCCTGTCCCTCCTGGCTTGTACTGGCATCCTGGGAGGTTACACGCGGCTAGCTGCAGCAAATTGTGAATGCTTCCTTGAGTGAGGGGTTCTTACCAGCCATCTTGAAAGAGGCGATGGTGAAGCCCCTCCTCAAGAAGCCTTCCCTGGACCCAGCGGTGTTGGCTAATTATTGTCCCGTCTCCAACCTTCACTTTCTTGCGAGGAAACTGGCACCTGGAGGAAACTGTCTATCTAGACCCACGCCAGTCCGGCTTCCGGCCTGGGTACAGCACAGAAATGGCATTGGTCGTGTTGGTCGATGATCTCTGGAGGGCTCAGGACAGCGATTGTTCCTCTATCCTAGTCCTATTAGACCTCTCAGCAGCTTTTGATACCATCAACCATGGTATCCTATTGCACCGGCTGGAGGGGCTGGGGCTGGAAGGCACCATGTTGCGGTGGTTCTCTTCCTACCTCTCCGGACGGTCGCAACTTGTGTTGGCAGGGGGGCAGAGATCGACACCGAGGCCCCTCACATGTGGGGTGCCCCAGGGGTCAGTTCTCTCGCCTCTTCTGTTCAACACCTATATGAAGCTGCTAGGTGAGATCATCCGTGGTTTTGGGGTAGAGTACCATCAGCACGCTGATGATACTCAACTGTACATCTCTACCCCAAACCACCCCAACGATGCCGTGGAAGTGATGTCCCAGTGTCTGGAGGCTGTGCGGGTCTGGATGGGGAGGAACAAGCTTCGACTCAACCCGTCCAAGACCGAGTGGCTGTGGATTCCGATGTCTCGATATAGCCAGCTTGTGCCATCTCTGGCTATCGGGGGCGAGTCATTAGCCCCCACGGAAAGGGCGTGCAATCTGGGTGTCCTCCTGGACTCACGGCTGTCCTTAGACGACCATGTGACGGCTGTGGCCAGGGGGGCCTTTTATCAGGTTCACCTGATACGCCAGTTGCGCTCCTTTCTAGATCAAGGCGCCATACGCATGGTCACTCAAGCCCTTGTCACTTCCCGCCTAGACTACTGCAACACTCTCTACATGGGGCTTCCCTTTAGGTGCACCCGGAGACTCCAGCTAGTACAGAATGCAGCCTTAGCCAAGTTAGATAGGTTTTTTAATAGGATTTTAGCACAGGTTTTCTATTTAATTTCTTTTTAACTTTTGTATATTGTTATTTATTGTATATTTTAATATCCTGTGCACTGCCCAGAGTCCGTCTCGACGGAGATTGGTGCGGTTAACAAATCGAATAAAATAAATAATAAATAAATAAGCCTACGGGGGATTTTGGGAGCTTCACGTTACTCTCACGTAACACCTCTCCTGCGCGAGCTGCACTGGCAGCCTGTGGCCTTCCGGATGAGCTTCAAGGTGTTAGTAACCATCTTCAAAGTGCTCCATGGCATGGGACCTAGTTACTTGCGTGACCGCGTCCTACCACATACCTCCCTTCTACCTGTCCGCTCCCACAGGGAGGGCCTCCTCAGGGTACCATCCACCGGTCAATGCCGGCTGGCGATCCCCAGGGGGAGAGCCTTCTCTGTGGGGGGTCCAGCCCTCTGGAATGACTTACCCCCCGATCTCCGCACCACCACAGACCTACGCCTCTTCCGCCGAGGGTTAAAAATGCATCTCTTTCATCTGGCCGGGCTGGCATAGATTCAATGATTTTAATTTAATTTTAATTTGGTATTTTAAACTGTTTTAACTGATTTTAGCACAGATCTCAAATGTAATCTTATTTTATCCTGGTTATGTATATTATTGTACTTTTTATTTCTTCTGTGCACCGCCCTGAGTTCCACTTGGGAGATAGGGCGGTATAAAAATGTGATAAATAAATAAATAAATAATGTGCCAACTGAAGATAAAGCCTCCAGGCTATATGTCAAGTAGCCCTGATAAAGTAACTGTGTAATTCAAAATGTGAATCTGTCTGTTGTAACAACATGATACTATACGATGCGATGCGATGCGAGGCGAGGCGAGGCGAGGCGAGGCGAGGCGAGGCGATGCAATGCAATGCAATGCAATACAATGCAGAGTTGGAAGGGACCTTGGAGGTCTTCTAGTCCAACTCCCTGTCTAGGCAGGAAACCCTATACTGTTTCAGACAAATAGCTATCCAACATCTTCTTAAAGACTTCCAGTGTTGGGGCATTCAAAACTACGGTGGCAGTGGAGACCCCCAGACTTTTAGTCATGGGGGACTTTAATCTGCCATCGTTGGGCGAATCATCCGAGGTAGCTCGGGAGTTCATGGCTTCCATGACGGCCATGGACCTGACCCAACTAATTCAAGGCCCCACTCATGAGGGTGGACATACACCGGATCTCATCTTCGTCTCAGGCCAATGGACGAGTGATCTGGGTATAGGGGACATAGTCATTACACCCTTGTCATGGACAGACCACTCACTTCTCCGACTCGACTTTCCGATCGCTGCTCCCCTCCGCGGGGAGGCGGGACCTGAGTTACCAATCTGGTTCCGCCCCAGGCGCCTGATGGACCCGGATGGGTTCCAAACGGCGCTTGGGCCAGTTCCTGTACCCCTGACCCGCGCCCCGATGGAGGACCTCGTGGCCGCATGGAATAGTGCGACCACGGGAGCCTTGGATCGGGTCGCGCCCTTGCGGCCTCTCTTGCGGCGGCGGAACACCCTGGCTCCTTGGTTTACCGAGGAGCTGGGGGTGATGAAACGCCGCAAGAGATGCCTAGAGAGTAGATGGAGGTCTTCTCATTCTGAATCTGACCGGACACAGGTAAGAGCCCATTTACGGACTTACATTGTGGCGCTGAGAGTAGCCAAACGTCATCATTGCGCTACTCTCATAGCATCCGCAGAAAACCGCCCTGCCGCCCTGTTTAGGGTGACCCGCTCCCTCCTTCAACAGAGGGTGCGGGAAGCCCCGCTACAGGGTAGAGCAGAGGAATTTGTGACTTTTCTGCAGGAGAAAATCGCTCAGATACAGAACGAGTTACCCCCCATTCATGGCCCAGTGGGATGCCACGAGAGAGATCTTGTTTGGGAGGAATTTGACTCCGTCACGTCCGAGGATATGGACAGGTTACGTGGGCGACTGCGAGCCACCACATTTTTATTGGACCCGTGTCCCTCCTGGCTTGTACTGGCATCCTGGGAGGTGACACGAGGCTGGCTCCAGGAGGTGGCCAACGCTTCCTTGAGTGAGGGTGCCTTGCCTGCTCCCCTAAAAGAAGCGATGGTGAGGCCCCTCCTTAAGAAGCCCTCCTTGGATCCAGCTACTTTGAACAACTACCGTCCCGTCTCCAACCTTCCCTTTTTGGCGAAGGTTGTCGAGAGTGTGGTGGCACAACAGTTTCCCCGTCACCTGGAGGAAGTAGACTATCTAGATCCGCGCCAGTCCGGCTTCCGGCCCGGGCATAGCACCGAAACGGTATTGGTCGCGTTGGTTGATGATCTCTGGAGGGCCAGAGATGGGGGTTGTTCCTCCATCCTGGTCCTATTAGACCTCTCGGCGGCTTTCGATACCATCGACCATGGTATCCTATTGCATCGGCTGGGGGGGTTGGGGGTGGGAGGCACCGTTTTACGGTGGTTCTCCTCCTACCTCTCTGGCCGATCGCAATTTGTGTTGACAGGGGGGCAGAGGTCGACCGCGAGACCCCTCACATGTGGGGTGCGGTCCTCTCGCCCCTCCTGTTCAACACATACATGAAGCTGCTGGGTGAGATCATCCGTGGTTTTGGGGTAGAATACCATCTGTATGCTGACGACATCCAGCTGTACATTTCTACCCCAAACCACCCCAACGATGCCGTAGCGGTGATGTGCCAGTGCCTGGAAGCTGTACGGATCTGGATGGGAAGTAACGGACTCAAGCTCAACCCGACCAAGACCGAGTGGCTGTGGTTTCCGGCTGCCCGATTCAACCAGCTTACTCCATCGCTGGCCATAGGGGGCGAACATCTTGCCCCTGTGGATGGGGCGCGCAATTTGGGTGTCCTCCTGGATGCCCGGCTGTCCATGGAAGATCAAGTGACAGCCGTGGCCAGGAGGGCGTTTTACCAGGTTCGCCTGGTTCGCCAATTGCGCCCCCTATTGGATCGGGACGCCCTTCGCACAGTCACTCATGCTCTCGTGACATCCCGACTGGACTATTGTAACTCTCTCTACATGGGGCTGCCCCTGAGGTGCACCCGGAGGCTTCAGCTAGTCCAGAATGCAGCCGCGCGAGCAATTATGGGGACCGTAAGGTCTACCCATGTAACACCGCTCTTGCGCGAGCTGCACTGGCTGCCTGTCGTCTTCCGGGTGCGCTTCAAGGTGCTAATCATCATCTTTAAAGCGCTCCATGGCTCGGGACCTAGCTATCTGCAGGATCGGATCCTGCCTCATACATCCTCACGGCCGATTCGCTCCCACAGAGAGGGGCTTCTCCGGGTGCCGTCCACTAGACTGTGTCAGCGGGCGACACCCAGGGGAAGGGCGCTCTCTGTGGCGGGCCCGGCCCTCTGGAACGACCTTCCCCCCGACATCAGGACAACTACGGACCTCCGCTCCTTCCGTCTTAAATTAAAAACTTACTTTTTCCGTCTGGCCGGCCTGGGATAGCCTCCTTGCCTTGGGATTTTATAGAATAGGTTTTAGTTTAATTGGGATTTTAGCACAGGGTTTATTTAATTGGTTCTTAAATTTTGTTGGTATATTTATTGTTGTTTGTTATTTATTGCTTTTATGCTACCTGTGCACCGCCCCGAGTCCCCATGGGGAGAGGGGGCGGTCTAGAAATAATAAATTTCATTTCATTTCATTTCATTTCATTTCCTGAAGGGAAGCTGTTCCACTGATTAATTGTTTTAACTGTCAGGAAATTTCTCCTCAGTTCTAAGTTGATCAGTTTCCACATATTGTTTCTTGTTCTACCCTCAGGTGCTTTGGTGACTAGCTTGACACCCTCTTCTTTGTGGCAAGATATTGGAACACTGCTATCATGTCTCCCATAGTCCTTCTTTTCATTAAGCTAGATATACCCAGTTCCTGCAACTGTTCTTCATATGTTTTAGTCTCCAGTCCCCTAATCATCTTTGTTGCTCTTCTCTGCACTCTTTATAGAGTCTCCACATCTTTTTTACATCGTGGTGACCAAAACTGAAGGCAGTATTCCAGGTGTGGCCTTACCAAGGCATTATAAAGTGGTATTAACACTTCACGTGATCTTAATTCTATCCCTCTGTTTATGTAGCCAAGAACTGTGTTGGCTTTTTTGGCAGTTGCTGCACACTGCTGGCTCATATTTAAATGGTTGTCCACTAAGATTCCAAGATCCCTCTCACAGTTACTACTATAGGTACCACCTATACTGTACCTGTGCATTTTTTTTCTTGCCTTAATGTAGAACCTTAATCTTTTCACCATTGAATTTCATTTTGTTAGATAGTGCCCAATGTTCAAGTTTATCAAGATTCTTCTGTATCTTAAGCCTATCTTCTGGAGTGTTGGCTATTCCTGCAAGCTTGGTGTCATCTGCAAATTTGATGAGTTCCCCATTTATTCCCTTGTCCAAATCATTGATGAAGATGTTGAAGACTACTGGGCCTATAACAGAGCATTGGGGTACTCCACTGCATACTTCCCTCCATGTAGATGCAGTTCCATTGAGGACTATATGTTGATTGCGGTTGGTCAGCCACTTACAAATCCATCTGGTGGTGATGCTGTCATTCTTCTACTTTATCTAATAGTAGGTTATGGTCTACCTTATCAAATGCCTTACTGAAGTCCAAGTAAACTATATCGATGGCATTCCTCTGGTTCACTGATTTTGTCACGATAATAGCACCAGCGTAAAGTACGACTAGAACAATATTACAGTATGGGGAAGAAATCAGACTGGGCTGTAAAAAGCCATAAGCAACACTAACGCCCACCCCATAAAATACAACTTCAACTCGTGAAAATAGGAATACAAACTAAGATTAGATACCTTACTATGCCTAACCTAATATGCAATTAAAACACCAATTGTTCGCCAAATAACTACGAGTAAAAACTTAAAATTTAAAAGACTTGACGGTACTTCACACCACCCTAGAGGAGCCTGTCTAATAACCGATATTCCATGATTAACCCAACCCATCCTAGCCTAATCAGTCTATATACCGCCATCGCCAGCTCACCTTGTAAAAGAAACATAGCGAGCCTAAAAGCACCACCACTAACACGATAGGTCGAGGTGTAACTAATGGGTGGGAATCAGATGGGCTACATTTTCTAACACAGAAAATACGAATAGACTATGAAAGTAGAAACCGAAGGAGGATTTAGCAGTATGTTGAGGACAAAATGCTCAACCGAAATAAACGCAATGAAGTGCGTACACACCGCCCGTCATCCCTGTCAACACCCCTAATAAACCTCTATGAACCAACACAAACTACCAAACAGAGCAAGTCGTAACATGGTAAGTGTACTGGAAAGTGCACTTAGAAACAAAAAGTAACTTACCACTAAAGCTTTCGACCTACGCTCGAACGACATTACATTACTAATCTTTTTGAGCTGGAAATTTACCCCACAAAAATCTCCCATACACCAAACAAACCATTTGACAAACCAAGTAGATGTGATCGAACAGTAAACACGCACCATCAGTACCGCAAGGGAACACCACTTTAAGCAATAAATAGCAAAGATTAACCCTTGTACCTTTCGCATCATGGTTTAGCAAGAAACCTAAGACAAGAAGAATGCCTACACCCCGAAACCAGATGAGCTACTTTAAAGCAGCTAAATAGAGCACACCCTTCTCTGTGGCAAAAGAGTGGGAAGACTTAAAAGTAGAGGTGAAACGCCCATCGAATCTGGAGATAGCTGGCCGTCCAAAAAAGAATCTTAGTTCAACTTTAGACCAAAATAATAAACCACTTATCCTCTAAAGAAAATCAATAGGGGTACAGCTCTATTGAAACAGGAAACAACCTGAATTTGAGAGAACAAATCAACAAACCAACCAGTAGGACTTAAAGCAACCACCTAACAAAATATCGTTAAAGAATTCACACAAAAATAATTTAACTTAATATAACCTCCAAACAAACTAAAGACGAACCCATAACTTATGGGTGATACAATGCTAAAACTAATAATAAGACAACCTCTCTACACACACTTATCTGCTAGAAACGGAAAAACCACTAGTCATTAACAGACCACAATAGGCATATTCTACACCACTTCCCAATCGCCCACCCACTGTAAATCCAACACAGGTGTGTAAAAAAGAAAGATTAACTATTATAAAAGGAACTCGGCAACCAAAAACCCCAACTGTTTAACAAAAACATAACCCTTAGCCAAACAAATATTAAAGGCAATGCCTGCCCAGTGAACAATTAAACGGCCGCGATACCCTAACCATGCAAAGGTAGCATAATCATTTGTCTATTAACTGTAGACCTGTATGAAAGGCAAAATGAGGGTTTAACTGTCTCTTATGATAAATCTATTAAACTGATCCCCCAGTAAAAAAGCTGGGATACTCCCATAAGACCAGAAGACCCTGTGAAGCTTTAACTAAACTATTAAACCAAATAATAACTACTTTAGGTTGGGGCGACCTTGGAAATAAAAAGAACTTCCAACATAACAAATTAAATCACCAAGGCCTACAAGCCAATTAACGACCCAGTAACACTGATAATTGAACTAAGTTACTCCAGGGATAACAGCGCCATCTTCTTCAAGAGCCCATATCAAAAAGAAGGTTTACGACCTCGATGTTGGATCAGGACACCCCAATGGTGCAACCGCTATTAAAGGTTCGTTTGTTCAATGATTAATGTCCTACGTGATCTGAGTTCAGACCGGAGCAATCCAGGTCGGTTTCTATCTATGACTGTATCTATACCCAGTACGAAAGGACCGGTATAGTAAAGCCAATACCACAAGCATGCTCTCAATACTATCTAAAATAAACAACCACACACCTTTCTAACCAAGACAAGGTTAATTAAGAACAACCCCTTAATATATAACTATTCTCCTAATAAATATCATTAACTCTCTCCTTTACATCCTATCAATCCTCATCGCAGTTGCATTCCTTACACTACTCGAACGAAAACTATTGGGCTACATACAACACCGCAAAGGACCCAACCTAGTTGGCCCCCTTGGACTACTTCAACCAATCGCCGACGGCCTAAAACTAATCACAAAAGAATCAACAAAACCGTCACTCTCCTCACCAATCTTATTCACCATATCCCCTATCATAGCCCTTACCCTAGCACTAACATCATGAGCCCCAATCCCAATACCATTAGCTCTCACAAACATAAACCTAGCTTTAATATTCATTATAGCAATATCGGCAATATTCACTTACGCAATCCTGTGGTCCGGCTGATCATCGAACTCTAAATACCCACTAATCGGAGCAATACGAGCCGTAGCCCAAATCATCTCTTACGAAGTCACACTGGGTCTAATTATTATCTCTGCGGCCACAATTACTGGCGGATACTCTTTAACCTTATTTACCGAGACACAAGAACACATGTGACTTCTATTTCCCACTTGACCATTAGCCATGATATGATTCACATCAACCCTGGCCAAAACTAACCGAGCCCCGTTTGACCTTACAGAAGGAGAGTCAGAACTAGTTTCAGGCTTCAACGTAGAATTTTCAGCCGGGCCCTTTGCACTCCTATTCTTAGCAGAATACACCAACATTCTAATAATAAATACACTATCTGTCACAATATTCATAAACCCCGGCATAATAAACCCACAACTCTTCACAATCGACCTAATAACAAAAACAGTCCTACTTACCTCTTTATTCCTATGAATTCGGGCCTCCTACCCACGATTCCGATACGACCAACTAATACATCTTCTATGAAAACAATACCTACCCCTCACACTAGCCATATGCTTACTAAATACCTCATCCTCATCAACATTATTGGGAACCCCACCACAAAGGAAGCGTGCCTGAGTAAGGACTACCTTGATAGAGTAGACACGGAATAGACATTCCCGCCTCCCAAAAAATAAGCCCTCCGGGACCCCCCCTACCCCCCCCCGGGCTATATATACCGCCAAACTATAATGTACTTGATTACATTATAGCCTTTTACTTGCTATGTATAATAATACATTAATGGCTTGCCCCATTCATATAAACTCGTATACCTTTCTGTATTTATTTATAATGAACTTGCCTATCTCACACACCTGTCCTACCTCATTTTTTAACGTTCCATTCATATGTAAGGGTACCTATTCTTGGTAACCATGACTATCCCGCTCCAAGTGGGGTCCCATGCCTTAGCCCTGCCCGTGAAATCCTCTATCCTTCCTTCCTAGATCCGTTGTCCTGCGTTTCACGGACATAGCTCGTAACTCCTCCCAGATTGCCTTTTAAGAGGCCACTGGTTACACCTTCAAGAACATCTCAACGGCCCGGAACCATCCCTCCCTACTTGCTTTTTAAGAGGCCTTTGGTCGCACCCTTTATCCTGGTACATTCACCCTCATGTTCTTATCACGTATACCAACTCCACCCCTGGTTGTCCTTTTTTTTCTCTACCTTTCACTTGACCCCTCGATGCTCGTTACCGTTACCCCTCACCGGGGTAGACATCCCAGTCCGGGTGGCGCGCGATTCTTGGCCTGGCATATTCCCTATATGGATACATTCCTTAATGCTTGTTAGACATATTTTTCTCCTGTACCGTAATCTCCATAATAAATTTATTATAAAATCGCCATTGAAAATTTTTTTTTTAACCCTGAATTTTAAAAACCTGAAACAACGAAATGCGAAAATCTACAATAAACCTTAACTCTACCAAAATTTGTCTTTTAATTTTACAAATTATCTCACCCCGACACCGCCAAACAATATTATAAAAAAAACCCATCCTAACATTTATCCTAAATTAACCACTCTTTTTGGGGGCGGACTCTCAAAATCTTCACCCACACCCCAAACATTAGAGATACTCCCCTAAATATTATAAAATATCGGATTCTTATTTAGTAATCCTAAATTTAACTATTCTTTTTAAGAGGGGCTCTTAAAATCTTCACCCTCGCCCTCTCCAAACATTAGAGATACTCCCCTGAATATCTCTCTCTTCCTAAATTTTATATAAAAGTTAAATATTATAAAATATCGGATTCTTATTTAGTAATCCTAAATTTAACTATTCTTTTTAAGAGGGACTCTTAAAATCTTCACCCCCGCCCTCTCCAAACATTAGAGATACTCCCCTGAATATCTATCTCTCCCTAAATTTTATATAAAAGTTAAATATTATAAAATATCGGATTCTTATTTAGTAATCCTAAATTTAACTATTCTTTTTAAGAGGGGCTCTTAAAATCTTCACCCTCGCCCTCTCCAAACATTAGAGATACTCCCCTGAATATCTATCTCTCCCTAAATTTTATATAAAAGTTAAATATTATAAAATATCGGATTCTTATTTAGTAATCCTAAATTTAACTATTCTTTTTAAGAGGGGCTCTTAAAATCTTCACCCTCGCCCTCTCCAAACATTAGAGATACTCCCCTGAATATCTCTCTCTCCCTAAATTTTATATAAAAGTTAAATATTATAAAATATCGGATTCTTATTTAGTAATCCTAAATTTAACTATTCTTTTTAAGAGGGACTCTTAAAATCTTCACCCCCGCCCTCTCCAAACATTAGAGATACTCCCCTGAATATCTCTCTCTTCCTAAATTTTATATAAAAGTTAAATATTATAAAATATCGGATTCTTATTTAGTAATCCTAAATTTAACTATTCTTTTTAAGAGGGACTCTTAAAATCTTCACCCTCGCCCTCGCCAAACATTAGAGATACTCTCCTGAATATCTCTCTCTCCCTAAATTTTATATAAAAGTTAAATATTATAAAATATCGGATTCTTATTTAGTAATCCTAAATTTAACTATTCTTTTTAAGAGGGACTCTTAAAATCTTCACCCCCGCCCTCTCCAAACATTAGAGATACTCCCCTGAATATCTCTCTCTTCCTAAATTTTATATAAAAGTTAAATATTATAAAATATCGGATTCTTATTTAGTAAACCTAAATTTAACTATTCTTTTTAAGAGGGACTCTTAAAATCTTCACCCCCGCCCTCTCCAAACATTAGAGATACTCCCCTGAATATCTCTCTCTTCCTGTCTATCTTCACATTAAGGTAGCAAAACTAGGCCATGCAAAGGACTTAAAATCCAAACACAGGTGTTCAAATCACCTCCTTAATATTAGAAAATCAAGATTTTAACTTGAACCAGAACCCCAAAACTTTCAATACTACCAATATACTATCTTCTAAGCAAGGTCAGCTAATCAAGCTATCGGGCCCATACCCCGAAAATGCCAAACAGCCCTTGCTAATTAACCCAATATCTTGAATAATTATCACAATAAGCATCACTATAAGCACTATTATAATCACATCAACAACCCACTGATTAATAACCTGGGTTTGCCTAGAAATTAATACACTATCTATAACCCCCATCATCTCAAAATCAAATCACCCGCGCGCCACAGAAGCAGCAACAATATACTTCCTCACCCAAACAATTGCCTCCACAACCATACTCTTTACAGCCACAATAAACGCCATAAACACCTCTAACTGAGAAATACACCTGACAACAGAACCGGCAACAACAATTATCACAATCTCCTTATTAATAAAAATGGCAGCGGTCCACTTCTGACTCCCAGAAGTATCACAAGGGACAACAACCCTAACAGCCCTAACAATCCTCACATGACAAAAAATTGCCCCTCTTACCATTCTATTAAACACAAACAACAAAACCAATATCACACTTCTACTAACATCAGCCCTCCTGTCAATCATAATCGGGGGCCTGGGAGGCCTAAACCAAACCCAACTACGTAAACTAATAGCATTTTCATCAATTGCCCACACAGGATGAATCCTAACAACCCTTACCATAGCACCAAGCATCTCACTACTCACATTCCTAATCTACATTATAACCACAACCCCAATTTTCATAACCATAAATATTACATCATTAAACACAATGAAAGACATCGGAACAGTTTGACCTCTCTCACCAACCACCATACTAATTCTTTCATCTACTATCCTTTCTATAGCTGGACTTCCACCAACAACAGGATTTATGCCAAAGTGATTGATTCTAAACAAAATAATTCATCTAAACATAGTAATTGAAGCCACAATAATAACAATAATCTCCCTCCTTAGCCTATACATCTATATACAACTTATATATATATCCTCCATAACACTACCACCCCATACCACCCCAATACCAATAAAATGACGAGCAGTACACAAAAACCACCCCATATTAACCCCCACACTAACCCTAATAACAATTATACTTCTTCCCCTTTCCCCCAACTTATAGAAACTTAAGTTATACTAAACTAGAGGCCTTCAAAGCCACCAAAAAAGACCACTTTAGTTTCTGCCATAGAACTTGCAGAATCCCTACATCATCTGCTTGCAACACAGATATTTTAATTAAACTAAAGCTCCCTAGATTAGCGGGCCTCGATCCCACAAAAAACTAATTAACAGGTAGCTGTCCAAACCGGCGGACCTTAACCTAGCTTCTCCGTTTTTTATAGCGCTGGGAAAAAAACGGAGAAACCCCGGGCAGCTGCCTACTTCAGATTTGCAGTCTGACATGATAACACCTCGGAGTTTGGTGGTAAGGGTAAACACCCTATGAGTAATTTTACAGACTACCGCTTAAATCAGCCATACTACCTGTGTTTATCACCCGTTGACTATTCTCAACAAACCACAAAGATATCGGAACCCTCTACCTATTGTTCGGCGCCTGATCCGGGTTAATCGGGGCCTGCCTAAGTATTCTTATACGAATAGAACTCACTCAGCCCGGATCCTTGTTTGGCAGCGACCAAATCTTTAATGTTCTAGTCACTGCCCACGCATTCATTATAATCTTCTTCATGGTCATACCCATTATAATCGGGGGTTTCGGAACTGGCTAATCCCATTAATAATCGGAGCCCTAGACATAGCTTTTCCGCGGATAAATAATATAAGCTTCTGATTACTTCCACCAGCCCTACTACTCCTATTGTCATCCTCCTATGTAGAAGCCGGTGCCGGCACCGGCTGAACCGTGTACCCACCCCTATCTGGAAATTTAGTCCACTCAGGCCCCTCAGTAGACCTAGCAATCTTCTCCTTACATCTAGCAGGCGCCTCCTCCATCCTGGGAGCAATTAATTTCATTACAACGTGCATCAATATAAAACCAAAATCTATACCTATGTTTAATATCCCCTTATTCGTTTGATCCGTATTAATCACAGCTATCATACTCCTCTTAGCCCTACCAGTGTTAGCAGCAGCAATTACCATGCTCCTGACTGACCGAAACCTTAATACTTCCTTCTTTGACCCTTGTGGCGGAGGAGACCCAGTTTTATTCCAACAACTATTCTGATTCTTTGGACACCCAGAAGTGTACATCCTTATTTTACCAGGATTTGGCATTATCTCAAGCATTATTACATTCTACACCGGGAAGAAAAACACATTCGGATATACAAGTATAATCTGGGCTATAATGTCTATTGCAATTCTTGGCTTCGTAGTATGAGCACACCACATGTTTACTGTGGGCCTCGACATTGATAGCCGAGCCTATTTCACAGCAGCAACAATAATTATTGCTATTCCCACGGGGATTAAAGTATTTGGTTGGTTAGCTACCCTCACAGGGGGCCAAATTAAATGATAGACCCCAAACTACTGGGCCTTGGGGTTTATCTTTCTCTTTACTGTGGGTGGGATAACCAGAATCATCCTAGCAAACTCATCATTAGATATTGTACTACACGACACCTACTACGTAGTAGCACATTTCCATTACGTGTTATCAATAGGAGCAGTATTTGCCATTATGGGCGGACTAACGCACTGATTTCCACTATTCACAGGATACACACTGAACCAAACTATAACAAAAGCGCAATTCTGAGTAATATTTGCCGGAGTAAATTTAACATTCTTCCCACAACATTTCTTGGGCTTATCCGGCATACCACGACGATATTCAGATTTCCCAGACGCTTTCACTCTATGAAACACAATTTCATCAATCGGCTCAACTATCTCCATAATAGCTGTACTAATATCTCTATTTATTGTGTGAGAAGCATTTACATATAAACGAGAGACTTACCCCACACTTGGGGAAAAAACCCACATTGAGTGATTCTACGGAACACCACCACCCCACCACACCCACACAGAGCCCACATTCATACTAAACAACACATACGCCCCAATTCAAAACTTTATTACCTACATAGAGTGACCATGACCCGAGAAAAGGCAGAGCTCTATACTACCATCTATTAATTTCAAGTTAACCGCATATTATGCTTTTTTCCCGGAGAGCCTAGTAAACACCAATTACATGGCTTTGTCATAGCCAAATCACAGCCTCTGTGGCTCTCAATGCCATACGCAACCCAACTATCCTTACAAGAAGCCGTCGGACCAACAATAGAAGAAGTTGTATTCCTACACGACCACGTGTATTACTTACATGCCTGATATCATTAGTAATTATAATATTCGCCATAACAGCAACCACAACAGCCCTGACTCATAACGATCCAACAGAAGAAGTAGAGCAATTAGAAGCAGCCTGGACGGCCGCACCTATTATAATTCTTATCTTAACAGCCCTGCCATCTGTCCGATCCCTTTACCTCATAGAAGAGGTGTTCGACCCCTACCTTACTGTTAAAGCAACAGGCCACCAATGATACTGAAACTATGAATACTCAGACGAGACTCAAGTCTCATTCGACTCGTATATAATTCAAACGAAAGATCTACAAGACGGCTCACCACGACTACTTGAAGTAGACCACCGCATAATCATACCCGCAAACCTACAAGCACGGGTTGTAGTAACAGCAGAAGATGTCTTACATTCCTGAACAATCCCATCACTGGGGATTAAGGTAGACACTGTACCTAGACGACTAAACCAAATCCCGCTATCCACATCACGGGTGGGGGTATTCTTTGGCCAATGCTCAGAAATCTGCGGAGCAAACCACAGCTTTATACCAATCGCTATAGAAGCTATCCCACTACACCACTTCGAACATTGACTAACCTCAGACCAGTCATTAAGAAGCTTCTATAGCATTAACCTTTTAAGTTAAAGAAGAAACCCGTTTCCTTAGTGAGATGCCACAACTAGATACAATCTTTATTTCCATAATCTTCTCATGAACGTGACTCATGCTTTATTTCATGGTAAAAAAAACGACTACAATCCAAATAACAGCACCCCCAAAAATTTTCCTTCATACAAAAATTAATAAACAAACACTAGCCCTGCCATGAACATAAATATATTTGAACAATTTTCAAGCCCAGAATTCCTAATACCAACAGCCCTCTTGTCTATACTGGTCCCAATTATGGTAATCCACCATAAACCACAACTTTTAGGAAACCGTATAACTTCAGCCACCTCCTGACTACTAAAAATTACCATGCTTAACATAACCAACCAGCTCTCTATAAACGGACAAAAATGGTGTCGAACTCTGACTAGCCTGCTAGTCCTAATCCTACTTTCTAACCTCCTGGGACTACTTCCTTACACGTTCACAACAACCTCACAACTATCAATAAATATAGCTATAGCCCTACCGCTATGAATGGCCACAATTATCACAGGGTTAATAAAAAAACCATCAATCACATTAGCTCACATACTCCCAGAAGGGTCCCCCGCCGCGCTCATCCCATTCATAATTATAATCGAAACCATCAGCATCCTAATACAACCCCTAGCTTTAGGAGTCCGACTTACAGCAAACATTACGGCTGGACACCTCCTTATAACCATAGTAAGCTCAGCCACATTAAACTTCATTAGCACCCATGTCACCTTAAGTGTAATAACAGGAACCTTACTTCTCCTACTCACCATACTAGAACTAGCAGTTGGCTGCATTCAAGCATACGTGTTTGTACTACTAGTGGTTCTTTACCTCCAAGAAAACACATAATGACTCACCAACTCCACCAGTATCATCTAGTAGACCCCAGCCCATGGCCCCTGACGGGGGCCATGGGCTCGCTACTCCTAGCCTCAGGACTAGCCATTTGATTCCACACAAACTCAACTACAGTACTTAAACTTGGCCTACTCACCATCACTCTTACCATGATTCAATGATGGCGCGACGTAGTGCGAGAAAGCACCTATCACCACACAAAAGGCGTACAAAAAAATATACGATATGGTATAATCCTATTTATCACATCAGAAGTTTTCTTTTTCCTTGGGTTCTTCTGAGCCCTATATCACGTCAGCCTTGTCCCAACACCAGAACTCGGAGCAGAGTGACCACCAACAGGAATTACCCCACTAAACCCAATAGAAGTCCCACTACTCAATACAGCAGTACTCTTATCATCAGGCGCAACCATTACATGATCACACCACACAATAATAAGCGGAAATAAAAACGAAGCTTCTTACTCGCTAATAATAACTATTATACTGGGTGTCTATTTCACAGCCCTACAAGCATCAGAATATATAGAAACCCCATTCACTATCTCAGATAGCGTATATGGCTCCTTATTCTTTGTGGCCACAGGATTTCACGGACTTCACGTGATAATCGGAACATCTTTTCTTGTCGTGTGTATAATACGCCTTACCTTTAACCACTTTACAACAACACACATATGAAGCGGCGATCTGATATTGACACTTCGTAGATGTCGTATGATTATTCTTATACATCTCAGTATATTGATGAGGGTCTTATTTCTTTAGTATAGTTGTACAAATGCCTTCCAAGCATTAAGACCCCCACGGGAAGAAATAATTAGCCTCGCTGCCCTTATCATAACAGCCATACTTACAACAATCTTACTATATACAATTAACACCTGCATTATCTACAAACCAGATATAAATAAAATATCACCATACGAATGCGGATTTGATCCACTTGGAAATGCCCGAACCCCCATTTCAATCCAATTCTTTCTGGTGGCCATTTTGTTTATCCTATTTGACTTAGAAATTATTCTTCTTATACCAATCCCATGAAGCATAAGCACCAACCCACCCAACGCCGCCGCCTCACTAACCCTAACTATCCTAACAATCCTCACGCTAGGCCTTATATACGAATGATCTAAGGGGGGTTAGAATGAACAGAGTACTGTGGTAGTCTAATAAGACATCTGATTTCGACTCAGAAGAACTTAACCGCTTAAGCCTCAGTAATGGAGCTAACTAAGACCACCCTATTTACAACCTTTATCATTACAATCATGAGTCTGTCAACACAACAAAAACACCTCATACTAGCCTTAATGTGTGTAGAGACAATAATACTTATCATGTTTACAATAAAAGTCGTATTCACATCAACTTCCTTAACTTTATCACAAATCCCAATATCAATCATCCTACTAACTATCTCAGTGTGCGGGGCAGCCGTAGGCCTAAGCCTAGTAGTAGCAATTACACGAACCCACGGAAATGACTTTCTAAAAAACCTAAGTCTTCTATAATGCTAAAAATCATTTTCATAACCTTAATACTCATTCCAACCACTTTAACCTTAAAACCAAAAACCCTGTATTCGGCAACGACCTCGTACACATTTATTCTTGCCCTAATCAGCCTAAGCTTCTTAGAGCCGACCTCAAACACACATCTATGCCTAGATCACACCTCATCCCCGCTATTCACACTATCCTATTGACTTTTACCAATAATAGTAATTGCTAGCCAGAACACAATAAAAAAAGAACCCATACAACGCCAACGCACACTTCTAGTAACTCTTTCCACCCTACAAACAGCCATTGCCCTGACATTTTCAGCCTACAACCTAACTCTACTCTATTTAATATTTGAAGCAACACTAATCCCAACCTTGATTATTATCACACGCTGAGGCCAACAGGCAGAACGTTTAACCGCAGGCACCTACTTCATGCTCTACACTTTAACAACCTCTATACCCCTTCTAATTACAACTCTCTATCTAAATAACAAATCCATAACCCCGACACTATTTCTACAAACCACTCAACTTATTAACCAACCAACAGAACTTCTTCTATGACTGGGCTGTTTAGCCTCATTCCTAGCAAAAATACCAATCTACGGGCTTCACCTCTGACTACCTAAAGCACACGTAGAAGCCCCAATCGCTGGATCAATGGTATTAGTCGCTATTCTCCTTAAATTGGGCGGTTACGGCATCATCCGAATAATGCAAACCCTGCCGCTTATAAAAACAGACACATTTCTACCCCTCATCATTCTTTCTATGTGGGGGGCAACCCTAGCAAACCTTACCTGCCTCCAACAAACAGACTTAAAATCTCTAATCGCATACTTATCTATCAGTCACATGGGCCTAGTTATCGCTGCAATTATAATTCAAACCCAATGAAGCCTATCCGGAGCCATAGCCTTAATAATTGCCCACGGATTTACATCATCAGCACTATTTTGCCTAGTCAACACCTCCTACGAACGAACCAAAACACGAATCTTGGTTCTAACGCGGGGCCTCCACAACATCCTACCTATAATAACAATCTGATGACTTGCGGTTAACCTGATAAACATTGCCACACCCCCAAGTATAAACTTCACAGGAGAACTTCTAATTGCATCCTCTCTATTTAACTGGTGTCTAACAACAATTATTATATTCGGACTCTCCATACTTATCACAGCATCATACTCACTTCACATGTTTTTATCAACACAAATACACACACCACTATCAAACACCCCAACACAACCAACACACTCACGAGAACATCTTTTAATAACACTCCACATTATACCCCTTATACTCATCTCACTAAAACCAGAACTAGTAGTCTAAGTGTGTGTAATTTAAAAAAAATATCAAGCTGTGACCATGACAATAGGAGCTCTCTCCTCACACACCACGAGGGCGCATTAAGACCTGCTAACTCTTTAATCCGGAAATAATCCCCGGGCCCCTCTACCAAAGGATAGTAGTATTCCACTGGTCTTAGGCATCAAACTTCTTGGTGCAAATCCAAGTGGTAGAACATGGATCTAATAATCCCTACAATTACTCTAACTATCTTCCTGTCATTAACCTTTTCCACCATGATAAAACCAAAGCCACATGAACCCAAAAATAACCTATTGTTGATATTTTTGATCAGCCTTATCCCTATCAGCCTCCTAATAAACAACAACCACACACTTACACTCTCATCCCCGCCCTAATTATAACCGCAACAGAAAACATTAATATATCAATCACACTTGACACACTCTCACTCACATTCATACCAATTACCCTATTCATTACATGGTCCATCACAGAATTCTCAACCTGATATATAAAAACCGATCCAAACATTAATAAGTTTATCAAGTACCTCACAATCTTTCTAATCGCAATAGTGATTATCATCACAGCAAATAACATATACCAGCTGTTTATTGGTTGGGAGGGGGTAGGAGTTATATCCTTCCTACTAATTAGTTGGTGGGGTGGGCGATCAAATGCTAATACAGCAGCACTACAAGCTATCATCTATAATCGCATCGGAGACATCGGCTTAATTATAACAACCACCTGACTTATAACCTCATCATCCATCAACATACAAGAACTATTAACCCAATATGAAACTACACAAATCATTCCTATATTAGGAATCCTAGCAGCAGCAACCGGAAAATCCGCACAAATTGGATTACACCCATGACTCCCCTCTGCCATAGAAGGTCCAACACCTGTATCAGCCCTCTTACATTCGAGTACAATAGTCGTAGCGCGGGTATTTCTGCTAATCCGACTCCACCCTATTCTACACAACAGCAAAAACATGACAACAACCTGCTTAATCCTGGGGGCAACAACAACTGTATTTGCTGCGGCTGCAGCAAATACACACACCGATATCAAAAAAATCATCGCACTATCAACTACAAGCCAACTAGGCCTAATAATAACCATAATCGGACTTAATCAGCCTACTTTAGCCTTCCTCCATATAACTACCCACTCATTCTTCAAGGCCCTCCTATTCCTCTGCTCTGGGTCATTTATCCATAACTTAAATAATGAGCAAGATGTACGAAAAATGGGGGGGCTAGAGAAAACCATACCAATAACCGCCTCCTTCCTAACAATCGCCAACCTCTCACTTATCGGAACACCATTCCTATCGGGGTTCTACTCAAAAGACACAATCATTGAAACAATAACTAACTCTTATACTAACTCTTGAACTCTTACAATAACCATAATTGCCACTATCATATCCGCCTCTTACAGCATAAAAATCATCTTACTAACACTAACCGGATACCCATGCACAAACCTCAACCCCCATAAAGAAACAAACGTTATTATTAACCCCCTACTTCGACTTATACTTATATCTATCTTAGCAGGCACTCTAACAAAAATCTCAACATTACAAACCACCACAACAATTACAATACCAAAAACTATTAAGCTCACAGCACTAATCGCCACTATAATCGGAATGATCCTATCAACAGACCTAAACCACATAACTACCAACTCTAAACCACAAACCCCCAATACCATTAACACATTCTTCAACCAACTAGCCTTCTTTAACACCCCTCACCGATCAACCACAATAAATACCCTAAAAATAAGCCAAAAAATCTCAACAGAATTAATCGACCTTTGAACCTTAGAAACTTACGGACCCAAGGGCTAACAAATATACTTACCCCAACAATCCACTTATCAACCCAACAAAAAAATATAATCAAAAACTACATAACCACCTTTACTATAACCGCACTTCTCTCCATAATCCTTATGAAAATCTAAAAGGACGTAACCCCCCTAACCGAGACCAACTAAGAATTACCAAAATAGAAAATAAAACCGCCAACCCCCAAGAACATACAATTAAACCTGCACCGCCCCCAAAATAAAAAACACCACCCCCATTTACCTCCAAACATATAAGATCCTCACAGTTAAGATAAACTAATAACCCATCAACTCCCCCCATAAAAACCGCCCATAAAAAACCAAAAAACAAAGCCGACAAAAAAATAACAAAATATTTAACTCCACCAAAATCTCCTACTTCATCTTTCTCCACACTAACGGAATAACCAAAGACAACAACCAAACCGCCCAAGTACACAATATACATTATTAAAGCTGCAAACGTGCGACCCAAAACTACCATATACATACAACAAAAAAAAAGACACCCCCATAAGAGAAATCACACCATGATAAGGAACAAAACTCACACTCAAAGCTAAAACACCAAAAAACAACAAATAATAAAACCAAACCAAAAAAATAATTTATTTCTATCATAGTTCTTGCTCTAACGAGACCAGGGGTGTCCAACCAACACCTACTATTAATATTCAACCTCCTCCCTGTAGGATTAAACATCTCAACCTGATGAAACTTCGGATCAATGTTACTGACCTGTTCAGTCCTACAAATCGCCACAGGTTTCTTCCTAGCAATCCACTATACAGCCAACATTAACCTTGCTTTCTCATCCATTATTCACATCATACGAGATGTACCTTATGGGTGAACAATACAAAATCTTCATGCAATTGGAGCCTCAATATTTTTTATCTGCATCTACATTCACATTGCACGGGGCCTCTATTACGGCTCTTACTTAAACAAAGAGGTTTGATTATCCGGAACAACCCTACTAATCATTTTAATAGCCACAGCATTCTTTGGCTACGTATTACCATGAGGACAAATATCATTTTGGGCAGCAACAGTAATCACAAACCTCCTAACTGCCGTACCCTACCTTGGAAATACACTCACTACCTGGCTGTGGGGCGGATTCTCAATTAATGACCCAACCCTAACCCGATTTTTTGCCCTTCACTTCATTTTACCATTCGCTATTATCTCCCTATCTTCAATCCACATCATACTCCTCCACACTGAGGGCTCAAGCAACCCACTAGGAACCAACTGAGATATCGATAAAATCCCATTCCACCCATACCACCCTCACAAAGATTCTCTGCTACTAACCATTATAATTACTACTCTATTCCTAATTATATCATTCAACCCAGATATATTCAACGACCCCGATAATTTCTCTAAAGCCAACCCAATAGTAATACCGCAGCACATCAAACCGGAGTGATACTTCCTATTCGCTTACGGCATCCTCCGATCAATTCCTAACAAACTTGGGGGGACAATCGCCCTAATCCTCTCAGTTTCTATCCTAATAACAATACCATTCACCCATACCTCTAAAATTCGATCAATAACCTTCCGACCACTATCACAACTTTTGAACACTAGTTGCCACTTTTATCATAATTACATGAGCAGCGACTAAACCAGTAGAAACCCCCTTTACCACAATCGGACAGATTACTTCAACACTGTACTTCCTGTTTTTCATCTCTACCCCCCTACTCGGATGATCAGAAAACAAAATTTCAACAATTAACACCTGCTCAAGTAGCTTACCACTAAAGCATTGTTCTTGTAAACCAAAGCCGGACCATGTCCCTAGAGCATCAAAGGAAGAAAACCCTTCTCTAGCCCCCAAAACTAGCATTTTAGAAATAAAATACCCTTTTAAAAAATAAACCCTCCGGGACCCCCCCTTCCCCCCCCGGGCTATATATACCGCCAAACTATAATGTACTTGATTACATTATAGCCTTTTACTTGCTATGTATAATAATACATTAATGGCTTGCCCCATTCATATAAACTCGTATACCTTTCTGTATTTATTTATAATGAACTTGCCTATCTCACACACCTGTCCTACCTCATTTTTTAACGTTCCATTCATATGTAAGGGTACCTATTCTTGGTAACCATGACTATCCCGCTCCAAGTGGGGTCCCATGCCTTAGCCCTGCCCGTGAAATCCTCTATCCTTCCTTCCTAGATCCGTTGTTCTGCGTTTCACGGACATAGCTCGTAACTCCTCCCAGATTGCCTTTTAAGAGGCCACTGGTTACACCTTCAAGATCATCTCAACGGCCCGGAACCATCCCTCCCTACTTGCTTTTTAAGAGGCCTTTGGTCGCACCCTTTATCCTGGTACATTCACCCTCATGTTCTTATCACGTATACCAGCTCCACCCCTGGTTGTCCTTTTTTTTCTCTACCTTTCACTTGACCCCTCGATGCTCGTTACCGTTACCCCTCACCGGGGTAGACATCCCAGTCCGGGTGGCGCGCGATTCTTGGCCTGGCATATTCCCTATATGGATACATTCCTTAATGCATATTTTTCTCCTGTACCGTAATCTCCATAATAAATTTATTATAAAATCGCCGTTGAAAATTTTTTTTTAACCCTGAATTTTAAAATCCTGAAACAACGAAATGCGAAAATCTACAATAAACCTTAACTCTACCAAAATTTGTCTTTGAATTTTACAAATTATCTCACCCCGACACTGCCAAACAATATTATAAAAAAACCCCATCCTAACATTTATCCTAAATTAACCACTCTTTTTGGGGGCGGACTCTCAAAATCTTCACCCACACCCCAAACATTAGAGATACTCCCCTAAATATTATAAAATATCGGATTCTTATTTAGTAATCCTAAATTTAACTATTTTTTTTAAGAGGGGCTCTTAAAATCTTCACCCTCGCCCTCTCCAAATATTAGAGATACTCCCCTGAATATCTATCTCTCCCTAAATTTTATATAAAAGTTAAATATTATAAAATATCGGATTCTTATTTAGTAATCCTAAATTTAACTATTCTTTTTAAGAGGGGCTCTTAAAATCTTCACCCCGCCCTCTCCAAACATTAGAGATACTCCCCTGAATATCTCCCTCTCCCTAAATTTTATATAAAAGTTAAATATTATAAAATATCGGATTCTTATTTAGTAATCCTAAATTTAACTATTCTTTTTAAGAGGGACTCTTAAAATCTTCACCCTCGCCCTCTCCAAACATTAGAGATACTCCCCTGAATATCTCTCTCTCCCTAAATTTTATATAAAAGTTAAATATTATAAAATATCGGATTCTTATTTAGTAATCCTAAATTTAACTATTCTTTTTAAGAGGGGCTCTTAAAATCTTCACCCTCGCCCTCTCCAAACATTAGAGATACTCCCCTGAATATCTCTCTCTTCCTAAATTTTATATAACACTACTGTTATCATAGCTTACCTAAAGCATAGCACTGAAAATGCTAAGACGGCTTACACCTGACTAACACAAGGTCTTGGTCTTAAACCTCCTATTATCTCAACCCTCTAATTATACATTATAGAATGCAATAAGATTAGTCTGGCATGATCTGTTTTGACAAACCCATGTTGGCTTTTGGCTATTACTTTGTTTACTTCTAGGTGTTTTCTAATGCATTGCTTGATTATCTTTTCTATAATTTTTCCTGGTATTGAGGTCAGGCTGATATATCTGTGGTTTCCTGGATCTATTTTTTTTTCCTTTTTTGAAAATGGGAACCACATCAGCTCTGGCAGTTCTCCAGTGCTCCAGGGTCTCTGAAAGATATAGTCCAGTGGTTCTGAGATCTCGTCTGCCAAATATCCTAAACAAAATGGAGGCCTCTCCTCAGTAGAAAAATATTTCCTGAAAAGAGAGTAACATAAAAGTTACCATAACAAAATTAACCACCTCTCCCACTCCCCACCCCCCAGTGGGACCCTTTGGCTTATCAGGAAACTTCTCATGGAATTGTTTTACTAACTTATCTGCTTTTAGGTCCCAGCTTTTCATCCAAGTAGCTTCGGACAAAGGATGCTACTTCCAATGCACTAAATACTGTAAGCAACCCCTATATAGCCTGCAGACTAGGATTTTTTTCACCTCATAATGTGTTTCCCATTCTATCACTACAGGAGAAGGGGAGAGCTTGGGTGGATGGTCTTATGCTAGACGCAATTAAGGGTTTCAACAAGGTGCAATGAAATACTGGGTATATCTTCCCTAGAATTCTGGGTAGACTGAGTTGAACTGTAATTGGGTTAATTATCTTCACTATTGGGAATGGACCTAGAAATTTTTTGGCCCAATTTCTTGCTAGGCATTCTTAATCTTATGTATTTGGTAGATACGAAAACTTTGTCCCCCACACAAAAGGGTGGTTGGAGCGAGCGGTGTTTATCAGCTTGCTTCTTGTAGGCAGCTGCCACATCTGCTAGAGCTTTTTTGTATTTTCCCATCCTTTCTTTAAGGTGTCCATTCATTCATTCATTCAGTGACATGGAGGAGGGAGGTTCTCTAGGCAGCTCAGGCATGGGAACAAATTCCATGCCACTGGTAATTTGGAAAGGAGTTAATCCAGTGCTGCTGTGGACCACATCGTTGTACACCACTTCAGCGAAGGGTAACAAGTCAGTTGTCTTGCTGATAGTCCACATAACACCAGATGTATTGTTCCACCATCACATTGGATCTCTACGCTGCCCCATTGCTGCTGGGATGAAATCTTAGCTGAGTCCTTGTGTGGACCCAATGTATCTCAGGAATTCTCTCCAGAACTTGGCAGTGAATTGAACTCTGTGGTCTTAAATGATCCTTTTGGGCACCCCATGCAGGCAATAAATGTGTTTAACAAACATTTTTGCTAATTTCTTTGTAGACAGCAACCCTGAGCATGCGATGAAGTGTGCCTGCTTGGAAACCAAATCAATAACTGTCCAGATTACTCTATTCCCACTGCTGTCTGGGAGTTTGACAATGAAGTCCATTGCAATCTCTTCCCATGGTCGGTTAGGGCTGGCCACTCATTGTAGTAGTCCAGGGGGCTTCTCCAGCAGTGGTTTCATCGTTGCGCAAGTAGCACAGCTTTTTACATAATTTTCCACCTCCAATTTCATCTTTGGCCACAAAATTGATGACTGGCAAGGTGGAGCGTTTTTAGGAATCCAAAGTGGCCTCCTAGATTCTTAACATGGCTTCACTGTAGGACTTCCAGCCTCAACCCCGCAGGGACATACATTTTGAACCCCTTCCAGGCCATAGCCACCGCTCATTGTTAGAATGTCCTTGTTATTGTTGAACCACGGGTCTGCTGAGAGTGCTGCTTTGAACTCTGTCATCAGCTTATCCTGGCTTTGGGTGGTGACCTGGGCCACCTGTTGGTGGGAGGGAGAAATTATGAGGTGAACAACTTCTTCCTTCTTACTCTCACACTGTGGTTTTCTCTACAAAGCATCCGCCAACAAATTCTTTCCTGCAGGGATGTCTTTAATTTTGAATTTGAACCTTTGGTAGTATTGTGCCCAGCGAACCTGTTTGGGGGATAACCTTTGATGGGCTTTCAAACGGTATACCCCCTCCCTTCCAGGAGATGTTTCCATGTGAACATGCTCCACCTGATCGCAAACGCTTCTTTCTCCCAAATGGCCCACCTCCTTTCAGTAGTGGTGAGTGTTGTGGACATGACAAGCATATGACAAAAGGTGGCCCTCTTTATTCTTATAGGGTTTTATTCTTCTAGGGTTTCATAGAAGATCAAGATGTCATCTAGAAAAGCGAGCACTCCGTGGTAAAGGTGCTCATGCAGCACCTCATTTATCGCTTGCCCCAACCCCCTGTACTCCGCTCGTAGGCTAGGCGGTCAGGGACTACAGAGCCGGGGGCCCAGGCTGATGTTCTGCAACGCCAGGTCCGTGGTGAACAAAGCCCCCCTCATAAATGAACTTGTGTCAGAGGGGGACCCGGACCTGGTGGAAATCACGGAGACCTGGTTGGGCCCCGAGGGGGGTTTACCCCTCGTGGAAATGTGCCCACCAGGCTACCATGCATTTCATTAGCCCAGGGCCCTAGGCAGGGGTGGGGGGATGGCGGTTATTGTTAAGAAAAGTCTGGAGCCGAAGGAGACCACTGTGCCTCAGATGACCGGCTGTGAGTCCCTCTTCGTGAAATGGGGCCTAGGGAGGCAGTTGGGCTTGCTGGTTGTATACCTGGCTCCCTGCTATGTAACAGCAGCCCTGCCCGAGCTACTCGAGGTGATCGCCGTGATGGCGGTGGAGACCCCCAGACTTATAGTCATGGGGGACTTTAACCTGCCATCGGCGGGTGAAACATCCGAGGCAGCTCGGGAGTTCATGGCTTCCATGACGGCCATGGACCTGACCCAAGTAGTTCAGGGCCCCACTCACGAGGGAGGACACACGCTGGATCTGATTTTTGTCTCTGGACACTGGATTAGTGATCTCGGAACAGGGGATTTAGCCATCTTACCCTTGTCATGGACAGATCACTCTCTCCTTCGGATAGACTTTCCAACCGTCACATCCCACCGCGGGGAGGCGGAACCGGAGACATCGAGTTGGTTCCGCCCCAGGTGCCTGATGGACCCTGAAAGGTTCCAGAGGGAACTTGGGCCAATACCTGTGTCCCTGCCACGCGACTCGACTGAGGATCTAGTGGCCGCATGGTATAGTGCGGCCACGGGGGCCTTGGACCGAGTCGCGCCCTTGCGGCCTCTCATGCGGGTTCGAATCACCTAGGCCCCCTGGTTTACCGAGGAGCTGCGGGAGATGAAACGCCGCAAGAGACGCCTAGAGAGTAGGTGGAGATCCTCTCGATCCGAAGCTGACCGAACACTAGTGAGAGACCATATTAGGACTTACTTAGTGGCATTAAGAGTGGCCAAATGTGAGTATTTGTTTTGAAAAAGTTTTATTGAGTTTTAACAATTTTCTAGAGGGTAAGGTAAGGGTTACAGAAACATTTTGAGAACCTTTGCGTCAGAGTCTTTGGCCCATCCCGGGCTACATAATAAAACAATAGTAAAGAAATTTATCCGAAAAAATACTACAAGATAAAGGCAAGTGAATACATAGTACATTTCCAATTCTCAGATGGCAGACATGTGCAAACATCCTGGTACAAAAGAATAATAAAAGAAAGAAAATTAGTAAAAAAAAGAAAAACAAGCAAAATCATTTTTTGGATCTAAATCTTTTGGCAATTGTATCTTCTTTTTCTCCCGCCTGGCCCCCAGTGGGCGGGGCCGTGGCCCCCTCCGCCGCCCCCCTGGATCTTCCCCCAGGACAGAGGAATGTTTTTTAAGAATGGCTTCCGCCTCAACAACTGTTTTAATCTTCACTCTTCCTCCTTCCCAGAAGCAGGATCCCTTCGGGCATCGCCCACTTGAACCAAATCCCGTGATCAAACAATGTTTTGGATAAGAAGGAAAATTTCCTTCTCATCTCTCTGATTTTTTTTGGGACCTGCTTCAAGATGACGACCACCTTTTGTTGGTAAATTAAAGGACCCCCTCTCTGCGCCCTCAAAATTCCCTCCCTGGTTGACCTTCTAACAAATTTAATGTGTATCTCTCTGGGTACCTCATTTATCCTGGCATATGCTGAGTTTATTCTATAGACTAGGTCAATGTCTCCCCTGATCTCATCTTTAGGTTTATGTAAGTAGTCTGCTAAAATTGTACTCATGAGTTCAGGCAGGCATTCACCAGATTCTTCAGAAATATTCTGAAATCTTAAAAAATATGACATCCTTTCGAAGTCCATCCTAGACATATGCCCAGTTAATTCCCCCACCTCACTGTTAACATTTTTAAGCTCTCCCTTTGCCTCAATTAGCCCCCCTTCCAGATCTTCAGTCTTCTGTGTATTCTCCTGCATTTGTTTCCGAGTTTCCAAAAGTTCCTTCTTAAAGTTGTTGTTTTCTTCTCTCTGGGCCTTAATTTCAAGCACCAAAGTTTGTATAACAGATTCCAGAGAAGACAATCTTTGTTCCAAACCTGCCAATTCTGATTTTTGTGCCATGGTTGGGTGTTAAAGTCAGTGTCACTAAAATGGCGTCTTTTGGGTGGGACAGCTGAGGCAAATCAGGAGGTAAAAGTTTCAAATCAGGGTTGTAAAAAAGTTCAGAAACCAGAAGAGAAACACTTTTCCAAATCAATAGTTATAGTAAAAAAAGGCACTCCAGAAAAGGAATCAATTAATCCAAAAAAATTCTTCATTGATAGCAAGAGGAAGTCCAAATCACAAGGAGATGCTGGTAATTTTCCATAAATACAATAGTCATTCAGGAGCAGAGAGAAGCCATCTTCCACCGCCCAAGCTGGGAGCCAGCCGGAGAGAGTAACAAAGAAAAAAAATTGTAGCAAGCCAATCGAACTTAGAAACATTGTTGCAAGCCGCAAATCACTTTCACTCGCTTTCACTAAGTTCCAGGCAAACCGCATAGAGAAAACAACCGTTCCTCAGAACGAGGAGCCATTTCAAAGCGCCGCTTTAAATCCGAGGGGGGGGTTTAACGAAAAAAACACCCCCCTCCAACCTTTTTAGTCCAGCGCTGCCATCGGAGAGAAAATAGCAAATAGAAATACACTCACTCTTCGCCTTGCAGCCGAGCCTCGGGAGAGCCTTTCGACCTGAACGTCCGGCTCTCTTCACAATGAAAAAACAGTTCCGATCTCCATTGGCGAAGGCGGAGACAGGCGTCTCCCCCCCGCAGCCAGCCTTTCCTCACCTAGGCTGAAGACAAGGGTCGCTTTCCCACCGCCATGGGAAGAGAATGGCCCCAGCAAGCCAACCCTACGGAAGACCCCCAGGATGGGGCGTCTCGCCCCTGTCGGGGGGCAGAAAAAAGGACAAAGCGGCGGACGAGTCAGGGACCCATCCGTCGCCGTTGGAGGGCGGAAGCGGCGAACCAACGTGAGTATTGTGCCACCCTTATCGCGTCCGCAGAAAACCGCCCTGCCGCCCTGTTTGGGGTGACCCGCTCCCTCCTTCACCAGAGGCCGCGGGAAGCCCCTTTGCAGGGTCGAGCAGAGGAATTTGGAGTTTACTTGCAGGACAAAATCACTCAGATTCGGAACGAGCTGCCCTCCACTGAAAGTGATCCAGTCAGTTTGACCGATGCTGGTCTTGAGATAACATCTTGGGAGGAGTTTGACTTTGTCACTACAGAGGATATGGACAGGTTGTTGAGGAACCTTAGGGCCACCACATGTTTATTGGACCCGTGTCCCTCCTGGCTTGTACTGGCATCCTGGGAGGTTACACGAGGCTGGCTCCACGACATTGTGAATGCGTCTTTGAGTGAGGGGTTCTTACCTACCGCCTTGAAAGAGGCGGTGGTGAGGTCTCTCCTCAAAAAGCCTTCCCTGGACCCAGCATTGTTGGAAAATTACCGTCCGGTCTCCAACCTTCACTTTCTTGCAAAGGTTGTAGAGAGTGTGGTGGCTCAACAGTTTCCTCGACACCTGGAGGAAGTTGATTATCTAGACCTGCGCCAGTCCGGCTTCCGGCCCGGTCACAGCACTGAGACGGCATTGGTCGCGTTGGTGGATGATCTGTGGAGGGCACGGGATAGAGGTTGTTCCTCTATCCTTGTCCTATTAGACCTCTCAGCGGCTTTTGATACCATCGACCATGGTATCTTATTGCACCGATTGGGGGGGGTTGGGGCTGAGAGGCACTGTTCTGCGGTGGTTCTCGTCCTACCTCTCTGGTCGGTCGCAATGGGTGTTGGCAGGAGGGCAGAGGTTGGCCCCGAGGCCCCTCATATGTGGAGTCCCTCAGGGGTTGGTCCTCTCACCACTTCTGTTCAACACCTATATGAAGCCGCTGGGCGAGATCATCTGTGGTTTTGGGGTGGAATACCATCTGTACGCTGACGACACCCAGCTGTACATATCCACCCCAAACCACCCCAACGATGCCGTCGAGGTGCTGTCCCGGTGCCTGGAGGCCGTACGGGTCTAGATGGGTAGTAACAAACTCAAGCTCAACCCATCCAAGACCGAGTGGCTGTGGTTTCCGGCACCCCGGTTCAGCCAGTTAAGTCCAACACTGGCCATTGGGAGTGAACAACTGGCCCCCGTGGAGAGGGCGCGCAACTTGGGTGTCCTCCTGGATTCCCGGCTGTCCATGGAGGACCATGTGGCGGCCGTGGCCAGGGGGGCGTTCTATCAGGTACGCCTGATACGCCAGTTGCGCCCCTTACTGGACCGGGGAGCCCTTCACACAGTCACTCAAGCACTCGTGACGTCCCGGCTGGATTACTGCAACGCTCTCTACATGGGGCTCCCCTTGAGGTGCACTCAAAAGCTACAGTTAGTACAGAATGCGGCCGCGCGGGTGATTATGGGTGCCTCAAGGCAAACCCACGTAACACCTCTCCTGCGCGAGCTGCACTGGCTGCCTGTGGCCTTTTGAGTGCGCTTCAAGGTGTTGACGACCATCTTTAAATCGCTCCATGGTTCGGGGCCTAGCTATATACGAGACCGCCTCCTGCCCCATACATCCCTTCATCCGATCCGCTCCCACAGAGAGGGCCTTCTCCGGGTGCCGTCGGCGGGGCAATGCCGGTTGGCGACACCCAGGGGAAGGGCCTTCTCTGTGGCGGGCCCGGCCCTCTGGAACGACCTACCCCCCGACCTTCGCACTATCTCGGACCTCCGCCTCTTCCGCCAACGTCTTAAGACGTATTTATTTCAGCAAGCCGGCCTAGGATAGCCCCCCGTTTCTGACTTTTAAAAACAAATTATAATTTGGTAAGGGTTTTAACATGGGTTTCAGCACGGGTTAATTAATTTAATATATTTTAACTGATATTTAGTGTATTTTGGGGTTTTGAATAATGCCTGTGCGCCGCCCTGGGTCCTAACAAGGAGAAGGGTGGGGTATAAATTTAATAAAATAAAATAAATAAAATCTACTGCATGAAGACTGTGGGTTTTCCTTGTAGCCCAAATGGCATGACTTTGTACTGAAAACTGCTAAGGGGGATGTTAAAAGCGGTCTTCCACTCATCTCCCTCTCTGATCCATATGCGGTAATACGCCTCTCTCAAGCCCAGCTTGGTGAAGATCTTGCCTTTTAGCCAACTGGTTCAACATATCTTTCATGAGGGGAAGGGGATAAGTGTTCTTTTCGCATACTGCATTCAAGGCTCACAGATCAACACAGAGACAAACCCCGCAATCTTTCATTTCTCTGAAGAGCACTTTCAACTTTGCTGGTTCAATAAAGCCCCATTTCAGGAACTTCCTGTGATGTCACGACAAGCGGAGCAGGCTAAAGACATCGGTCTGAAGCTGGTTGTTCCGTTCATCATGCTTGGCGGCAACTTAAAAAGCCAATCCAAGGCAAATAAGGAGCCATTGCTGTGCGGGAAGCCCAGCGAACAGAGGGGGAGATTCCCAGCCCCGTTCGGAGCCTGCAAACTGAAGGTGAGGCTGATGACATCCCCCGGTGCCGGCACACTGAGGGCATTAAAATTGCGCCCCAGCGTCTGTGACAGTTGCTGAAGAGAAGATCTCAATCCCAGTTCTGACTAACTTCTTTTTGATGTTGATGTGAGAGGACAGTGTGACTTAATATTTAATATTCCCAAATTATTGATGAATTGGAGCCAATTTTGAGAAGAGTGCCAGGAAATTCGGTGGGGCTGATCAGAGTGTAGTAAGGAAAAGTCCTTCTGGGTTTGGCTCCAAGTGGGGAAGAAGACACTGGAGACATGGAGGCTGCTTAGAAAGATGGTTTAATGGTGGACAGGACCACATGGCTGGAGTCCTGACCAGAAAAGGTGCTCACATTATTCAATGTTGGTGGACAGGAAGAGAAGGGCTGAGCAAGGGGCTTGCAGGGCTTTTTATCAACTGTTTGGCCCCACCTATCTGTTTCTTGTTTCTGTGTAAGAAGTGTACTCTGATTGGTTGCCAGGCTCCCATGGGCTGAGTCCAGGTTTGGTAAGGCAAGTCTTACCTTAACCCCATGACTCTGGAGCTGAAGGGGAGAAGTCTTTATTATGTAAAGTGGACTAGCCCAGGCTGCTTAATGGCCCATTGACAAAGGGGGTGGGGGCCGGAGGCTGCAGGAGACAAAACATGTTTCTTCCTTTTCACATCTGGGGAAATATAATATTCTGCCTTTTCAATATTTCCTAGGGCATTTCATTTTTCTGAGAGAGAGATGGGTGATAACTTTCCACAATCCCTACTTTTTTTTTTCAAAACATGTGAGTGGAACGCACATGTTCTTGACAAAAGATTAAAATTGGTCAGATCAGGGAGACTTATATTTTTCTCTGATCGAAGGGCATTGAAAGAGACAGAAGGATTCCTTCAGTGACCCCCAGGGAGCTTTCAACCATGAAGGTCTAGCAGCCGGGGCACAAGTTCTGGAAAGAAAATTTACAGTGTCCAATTTTCCATGCCAATTAATATCAGATATGACTTTCTGTGAGCTTCCAGACAGGTTTTAAGCAAGCAGAAATCCCAAAATTCTTCACAGCCATGGTTTTGCCTTTAGCTGACTACAGGCTGCTCATTTCCAAGGGATAGTTCTTGAACCTGCCCTAGCTCTTATTTTAGTGCGGCCAAATTGAGTTTAGCAAATGTGCAATCCAAGCCAATCCATATATTTTCTTTTAATTACACCCAATGAGCCCTGGGACTCCTACTCATGGTACCACCAGTGCTGCATATCCTGCTTTACTGGGCAACATCATTTGCCAATCAGTCAAGGTTTTGGGTTTTGGAGATCCTTTCTGCTCTTCTTTAAGTGGGGGAATTGCCTGGGGGGAATTGACCCTCCCCCTAAGCTTAAGCTTTCTTGGCAGGGCAAAATCATCCTAGAGAAGCTTTGTGTTGAGACATAGTTTTAATCTAATTCTAAATTGAGTATCTCTCTCTCTCTCTCTCTCTCTCTCTCTCTCTCTCTCTCTCTCTCTCTCTCTCTCTCTCTCTCTCTCTCTGTGTGTGTGTGTAGTTGCTTCTATAATACAAAACTACAGTTTGGAAGAATTTCCCTCTCACCAGACAGAAATCTAAGGTATTCAGATCTTGCTGTGCCAGCCACTGTCAAATACAATTCTTACATGTACATTAAACTGAGTACAACATAAATGAGACAAAGGAAGAAAACTTTACAACAAACTTCTGTGAATGAAGGAGAGAAAGAAAACCTTACAATCAATTTGCCACCCTCCCCCATAGTCTTTACAGCTGTCTTCTAGGTACTGAAAAAGCCTTTTGGTCTTGACTTCTTCATCTCAGGGTCACTTTTTTTTTTATATTGAAAAAGTTTTATTAGTTTTACATTTTTCTATAGGGTAGGGTAAGGGATACAAAGAAATTTTGAGAGCATTCACGTCAGAGTCGTCGGCCCTTCCGAGACCTCAAAATACACAATAAAAAGATAACAAAAAAAAACATTTTTCATAACACTACAAGGTAAAAGCAAGTACATATACCTAAATTCTCAATTCCATGCTGTCAGACATTTACAAAAAATCCAGATACAAATGTTATGCAAGATTGTTCAAAAAAAACCAAGGCAAAGTTATTTTTTCGATCTAAGTCTCATGGCTATTGTATCTTCTTTTTCTCCTCCCTGGCCCCCAGCGGGCGGGGCCATGGCCCCCTCCGTCCCCCCTGGATCTTCCCCCAGGGCAGAGGAATGTTTTTTAAGAAAGGCATCCGCCTCAGCAACTGTTTTAATCCTCACTCTTCCTCCTTCCCAGAACACCAGCATCCCTTCGGGTGTCACCCACTTGAACCAAATCCCATGATCAAACAATGTTTTAGACAAGAAGGAAAATTTCCTCCTTGCTTCTCGAATCTTTCTAGGAATCTGCTTCAAGATAGTGACCGTTTTTTGTTGGTAAATTAATGGGTTCTCTCTCTGCGCCCTCAGGATTTCCTCTCTGGTTGACCTTCTAACAAATTTCACATGTATCTCTCTAGGCACTTCATTTATCCTGGCATATGCTGAGTTAATTCTATAGGCTAGGTCAATGTCCCCCCTGATCTCATCTTTAGGTTTTTGTAAATAGTCTGCTAAAATTGTGCTCATAAGATCAGGGAGGCATTCACCAGATTCCTCAAGAACGTTCTGAAATCTCAAAAAATATGTCATTCTTTCCATATCAATCCTAGACACATGCCCATCTACTTCCCCAACCTCTTTAGTAACATTTTTAATCTCTCCCTTAACCCCCACCAACCCCCCTTCCAATTCTTCAGTCTTCTGTGTGTTTTCCAGCACCTGCTTCCTTGTGTCCAATAGCTCCTTCTTGAAATTGATGTTTTCAGCCCTCTGGGCCTGAATTTCGTTTACCAAAGTTTGTATAACAGTTTCAAGAGAAGCCATCCGTTGTTCTAAACTTGCCAGTGCTGTTTCTTGAGCCATGATTAACTGTTAAAGTCAGTGCCAGCCAAAATGGCGTTTTCAGGGTGGGGCTGGTGAGACTAACCGGGAGCCAAAAGTTCAGATCAAGGTTGAAACGTTGTAAAATTCAGGAACCAAGAGAGAGACAATTTTCCAGCTCAATAGTTATAATAACGAAGGTAATCCAGAAAGGAATCACAAATCCAATAAGAAAAAAATTCTTCATTAATATCCAGAGAGAGTCCCCCTTGTAAAGAGACGCTGGGAATTTTCCATAGTTAAAATAGTCAGGAAGGGACAAAGAAAAGCCACTTTCCACCGCCCATCTCAGAGCCCAGAGGAGAGAGTAGAAAAATAAATTTTTTTTAACCAGCCAGACCTAGAAACAATGTTGCAAGTAGCCGCATACCACTTTCCCTTGTTAGAGACAGTCCGGATTTAAGATTTCCACTTTCTCTTCCAGAGAAGCCATTTTTAAGTGCCGCTTAAGTCCGAGGGTTTTTTTTTGAAAACAAACACCCCCCTCCCAGTCCGTTCAGCCTGGCTGGCAGCAAGGGAAAAAAAAGTCTTTTTAAAACTCACTCTCCCTCGCAGCTGAAGCCTCGGCGAGCCTTCCGATCTCTTCCGCTCAGCCCTCTACATTAAAGTGAATGGCGCCGACAGCCGTTGGCGAAGGGAGAACCCCCCGCAGCATGTTCCTCCTCACCTAGGTCGCGGAGGGGATCGCTCTCCCCACCGCCGTGAGGAGAAACGTCTCCTCCGAGCCGACCCTACGGGAGACCTCCGGTAACCGGATGTCTCGCCCCCGTGGGGGGGCAGAAAAGGCAACAAAGCGGCGAGCGATCCCCAGGCTCGCCCGTCGCCGCTGGAGCCGGAACCGGAAAACCAGGGTCACTTTTTGATGTCTGCTGGATGGCATTAGCTTGGCTTGCTGGTAAGAGTGGTCAATCAAACTTGGTAGAGTCTGTCCCAGGCTTGGCAAAGTTTTTCCTGTCAGGTTTTATCAGGAGGCAATCACCAGCAGCAAATCTGAGAGTTATGGTTTGAGCTAGCAGTCCTTTGTTTCTGAGGTAAAGAAGAGGAGAGGCCAAGTATACAGTTCTTTACAGGCAGATCTTTAGTCTCATGTTGTGGAATTTTCCCCGATACTGTCCAAGCGTGGAAATCCAAACATTATTTTAGAAAGCAGATGATATACATTTCATGGAACATGACATTCCCACTGACTATGATTGAAACACTTGCAGTAAAATGAGTACATTTCCAAAAGGAAAACAACTTGTGTTGTAAACAAAAAAACCCAAAATATCATAGGGTAGAGCACCTTGACTCATAAGCATTTAAAAATGCTCTCAGGTGTAAAAGGGGGGAGACAAACCACTTAAAAAAAATAAAAATAAAACTATCAAACATTTAAAAAAAGGGTACTTTGAGTCAACACTCCAAAATATCAAATTCCATTCAGATGGAAGCAAATTCTCATTCAGTATGTTAAAACATTTACAAATGTTAGCAAAATATCTCAAAATCATTTCTTTTGGTAGGTTTAATTAAGCATTTTAAACCTCAAAAATTTCTAGAAGAGAAAAAATCAAAATTATCTTCAGAGCAGAAAAGAAATGTAACTGCATAGCTTTTATATGCAGACAAAAAGATCACAATGGTGAAAGGTAAAGGTGCAGGAGCAGGTCACTCATTTACCCCAAATGTCTCAGAAGAGAGAAAACAAAATGGTCACAGTGAGCAGAAAAAACCCACAGCTGCTTTTAATGACCTAGAAGAAAGGAGGGAGAAAAAAAAGGGGGGGCAGATGCACAGAGGCATTCACAGGTATCACTGGGGCATCTCACATGGTTAAATGAGCAGACAATCACACTTCTCCCCTTTCCTGCTTCCCTTCAAAGGATGACCCAGAAGGAAGAGGGGGGGGTATCAGGCAATCGCAGGTCTTTGGGTCCCTTCACTTATCAATCCCTCAGGGCATTGGGGACACCCACGCACATTCATACTGTATTCATACCTTCATGCTTGCTCATGCCCATCAATATTATAAGTATTTCAGGGAGCTTTTACACAAGCCACTGAGCTCCATTTTGTATTATTAGAGGATCTCACCCTCCCTTCAGGTTTGCAAATGGGAACACACATACACACACACACACACAGAGATACCATTAAAAAAAACACCCTTGCAACTTACTGTTTCTTTATATGAAAGGCAATCAAAGTACATTCACACCAACTGTTACCATCAACATACTCACATTTGCACTGCAATCAGACTGCTTGTGTAAATTACTTTCACACACAAAAAATTCTATTTCATTCTTTCTTCATGCACAGCTAAGTCTTTTATCAGACATTATATCAAATTAATCAAGCCCAATTACCTAGGTCTTCCATTCAGATAGGCTTTACCTCTTTATTACCTGCTAAATTTCTTACTTTTGCTCAAAATTACGCCCGTTGTTCCATCTCCTTAAGCACTAGATTGCTAATACTTGTCCCCGCCCTATGGTGTTTCTAATTTTGACCTGCCAGCAGACGCGGGCTAATTTTTAAAGTCCCAAATTCTTCTATATCCATCTTGAACTCCCAGCCCACGCTGGCATATTTCTAAAGGTCAAGATGTATAGAGACAATGTATAGAGATGTTTGTCCACACATTGTTTGCATTCAGCCAGGGTTCTGATTGGACCTCCCAGCAAGGCTGGCATAGTTTTAAAGATCCAAACTCTTCGGCCTCCCAGCAATCGCTGGCATATTTTTAAAGACCAAGATTTATGGAGACTTTCATTAACACATCATTTGCATCTGGGTGGGGGCTCTTGAGCTTTACTTTTCTTTTTAAAGGCAACTATTACTGCTGCAACACCTTTTTTTAAGGTATCCAGGTGGGCTCTTTCTGTACAGAATGATTTCCAGAGCTTAGGGTATGAACTTAGTTGCACAGGTTGTAGGCTTATCTTTTCAGAGGTTTTACCAGTATATAAGGAACAAAAGGGGAAGGGCCAATGTGTTGCAGAGTTTAATGTGGCTAAAGAAGTGGTCTAAAGGGAAGGCTTTGGTTTTAGTCATGATGTCCGCAGCTGTCCAATGAAAACTGTACAAAAGAGATGGTTTGCACCCATCCAAGAAAGGGACTAAGTTACTTAGCATTAAGTTCACAGATTGCCAAACCATGTGCAGGAACCATAGAAGTGGCAAGAAAATAGGGACAGTCCAGCATAACAGTTTATGCAGATAGTAAACACAGGGTCAATCAGAATGGACTCAAATGTCTATACACCAATGCACAGAGTATGAGGAGTAAACAGGGAGAATTAGAAATCCAAGTGAACGAGGACAGATAGGATATTGTTGCCATTACAGAAACTTGGGATGAAATCCACAAATGGAATATACAGCTAGAAGGATTTAAATTATTTAATAGAAATAGACCAAATAAACGAAGAGAAAGAGTTGCAGTATATATAAGAAATATCTACATATCTACAGAAATAGAGCATAACAATGATGAGAACTATCTTGAATGCATTTAGGTCAATATTAATGGTGGGTGGGGAATGACTTTGCCATAGGTATATACTACAGGCCACCCAACCAATCAAAGGAAATAGATGAACCCCCCCCTTTTTTTTCCAGCCAGCTAACTAAGATATGTAGGAAGCACACCACAATAGTAATGGGAGATTTTAACTACCTAGATATCAACTGGGAAACAAAACTGTGGGAAGGGAACTTCACCAGGACAGTGTTGTATTAGGAAGGCCAATACAGGCCATAACCAAAACTTGAAGTCACTAGAATAACAAAGCCAGCATACATTCTAAACGAAACTTCCTAAGAGTAATTACCAGGATATCAGGGCCATTAGAAATAATTGCAGAGTACAAAATAATACAAAAGACCCAGGAAACATAGGAAGAAGTTACCTCTTCAATAGCAAAAGGTCGGAGTGACATCAAAGACTCATTAGCTCGGGGCAAAAATGCAAAAATAGGAAATACAATAGAAGACACTAGGGCTCACCTCTGCCCCAGGGGAAGTACTTTAGGGCAGAAGAATAAGAAAGGACAAGACAGGATTAGAACCATTAGCAGAGGCACACACAAACAGTGATAAAACAATAGCACAAAGAAAACAAAAGGACCTCAAAGATGAAAATGGTATTAAAATGTACATTTACTATATGTCAGGGTCAGCTCACCCAGGAAGTCTGGAAAATTTTGAAAAATTATAAAAGCTCAGTATAGCATGATACCAATGAAGAAGAAAAATAACAGTTCCCAAAAGAAACCAGCATGGCTGCGTAAAGAGCACTGACAAATTTAAAGACACAAAAGATATAAAAAGTGGAAAGAGTGGGGCATAACTAAGGCAAAATATCAACAAATAGCCCAAGCCTGCAAAGAGGAAGTGAGGAAAGCTAAAGCTTACAATGAAGAAAGTACTTTGCCACAAAAGTAAAAATTAACAAAAAAAAACTTCTTCCAACATGTTAAAAACAAGAAAAAAATTAAGGAAAGAATTGGTCCACTGCTGGGAGAAGGCAAGAAGGTGACAAGCAACAGGGAGAAAGCAGAACAATTTAACTTTTTTTATCTGTCTTTACACAAAGGGATAAACAGTCCAACCTATCCAGAATAGCATCACAAAATTAGATTAGGAACTCAAGTTGAAATAGGGAAGAAAATGGTAAAAGCACCTATTCTACCTTAGGACTTAAGAGTAGTTAAAATTTCTCTACTCACCTCGCAGGATACATTCTTCCAGGGCTGAAAGACATGATAACAAGGTTCCCTCCCCCACAGAAAAGGCATTGTTGGAGGATTAAGGGGGGGGGGGTAGATAGCTTGCAAGCACAGTTTGAAAATTAAAACCTTCAGTTAATAAATAGATAAACTGGTAACATGAGGATCTCAGATGAGAAATAGGACCTGGATTCAGTAAAAACATTTAAACACACAATAAATTCAAGGACAAAACTTTTCTTGTAAATAAACTTAAACATTTTCTGGGTTGTTACTTAAAGATACAAGGAAGGAAGAA
This sequence comes from Rhabdophis nuchalis, assembly GCA_039707465.1. Taxonomy (NCBI): domain Eukaryota; kingdom Metazoa; phylum Chordata; class Lepidosauria; order Squamata; family Natricidae; genus Rhabdophis; species Rhabdophis nuchalis. Next base: position 213,357,652 of record CM077643.1, read on the forward strand.
TATTTCTTCATTCTGTTTCTGTTTGGCCATACAGATGCAAAATAAAGAGTCCCCTCCCCCTTCGCTCAGTTTTCTGGGCCCTGACAAACTGAGCAAAGGCAATTTCTACCAATTTACTCTTTTCTTTCTTTCAACAATTTAAATTCCTGTCCTTTTGGATTGGAGACATTTTATAGTTACTATTACCTCGAGGATGGACAAAGACTTAGGCACACATATACATAAGGAGAAAATAAGAAGGGAAAAGGAACTCTCAGGTTTATACACTCTAGTCATTCCCAGCACAAATCTTTTAAATTAGGGAAGGCACAAATCTTAACAAATAAACCACGTGGTTACATTGAAGACAGGGAAAGAGACAGACAGACAACAGAAAAGAACAGAAACCAACATTTTCCCTTTTCTTTTAAGTACCCTTATGTAGCCAAATTAGTTTTCCTGTATCATCTTTCAGCAAAGCCCGTTTCTCACACAATTTCCTTGCTCTCAGCCAACATCTTGGCATCTAAGGAAATCTCCGAGGGCATCTCTGGCACCCGCGAGCTAATGCTTCCCATGACCCTTTACATGTAGGGCTCACTTTGGCCTAGCCTGGTGACCACCCGCCGTAAGTTTCAGAAAAAAAAAGATTCTGGGAAGGACTTCGATTCCCCACGAAGTAAACGGCCCCTTCCTTGGGAATCACCTGGGTTTTGCGGATCAAAAAGGTAATCCGTGAGGACCTCTGCCCCTCAAGCAGTAGTACCAGCACCTCTACTATTTTCACTGTTTTTCTACTCTTTCTGGGTCTTTGCCTTTTTTGCTTTCACAGGACAAAAGCAGCAGCAGCAACAACAAAAAATTCACTCACTTTTCCATCCATTTTCACACACTCTCTCTTTTCCCTAACAGAAGGTCCTGTGCTCTGGCCTGACCCTAATACTTTCCAGGCTCTCTTGGTAAAACACACAGAGGAACTAAGATCCAGCTGTGATTGGGAGAAAGATTTCACTCACACACATGCAGGCATACACACATTTCTCATGCTTTTCCATGCTTTAAAATTAAATTTTAGAGAATTAAAATTTAGATGTACTCACCTTCTTTCCAGGCAGCCTTTGAGCTCAAACTCAAAACCCCTTTTAAAACCTAGATCCAGATGGCTAAAGACCAGGTAAAAGTCCACCCACAGACTCAATGAGGTCTGTGCCGGCATGGGTCTCTTTTTCACCTGGGCCACATCCATTGGTTAGGCTAGTTCAGGTCCTATGTTGGGTCGCCAATTGTTATATGGAAATGTCCTTCTGGGTTTGGCTCCAAGTGGGGAAGAAGACACTGGAGACATGGAGGCTGCTTAGAAAGATGGTTTAATGGTGGACAGGACCACATGGCTGGAGTCCTGACCAGAAAAGGTGCTTACATGCTTCAATGTTGGTGGACAGGAAGAGAAGGGCTGAGCAAGGGGCTTGCAGGGCTTTTTATCAACTGTTTGGCCCCACCTATCTGTTTCTTGTTCCTGTGTAAGAAGTGTACTCTGATTGGTTGCCAGGCTCCCATGGGCTGAGTCCAGGTTTGGTAAGGCAAGTCTTACCTTAACCCCATGACTCTGGAGCTGAAGGGGAGAAGTCTTTATTATGTAAAGTGGACTAGCCCAGGCTGCTTAATGGCCCATTGACAAAGGGGGTGGGGGCCGGAGGCTGCAGGAGACAAAACATGATTCTTCCTTTTCACATCTGGGGAAATATAATATTCTGCCTTTTCAATATTTCCTAGGGCATTTCATTTTTCTGAGAGAGAGATGGGTGATAACTTTCCACAGGAGGAACTGTATAATTATAATCAATCTCAGATGGAAGACCCTTGGAATCTTGCTAAATCAGAACTCTTTTGGCTATTTGAAACTGATAACCAATTGTGGATATACTTCCCTCTTCAGTTAACTAGGTGTTCGGACCCTGGTGTAATTTGATATCTCTGACATTTCCCACGTTTTAATCAACTGCAATAGCCAGCATTGGTTGTGCTGGTGGATAATCTCTGGAGGGCCCGGGATAGAGGTTGCTCCTCTATCCTGGTCCTGTTAGATCTCTCAGCGGCTTTCGATACCATCGACCATGGTATCCTATTGCGCCGACTGGAGGGGTTAGGAGTGGGAGGCACCGTGTTGCGGTGGTTCTCCCCTTTCCCCTCTGGCCGGTCGCAATTTGTGTTGGCAGGGGGGCAGAGGTCAACGTCGAGGCCCCTCACCTGTGGGGTGCCTCAGGGGTCAGTCCTCTCGCCTCTCCTGTTTAACACCTATATGAAGCCGCAGGGCGAGATCATCCATGGTTGTGGGGTGGAGTACCATCTGTATGCTGATGATACTCAGCTATACATATCCACCCCCAACCATCCCAGTAATGTCATTGAAGTGATGACCCGGTGTCTGGAGGCCGTGCAGGTCTGGATGGGGAGTAACAAACTCAGACTCAACCCATCCAAGACCGAGTGGCTGTGGTTTCCGGCACCCCGGCAGAACCAGCTGATTCCAACGCTGGCCATCGGGGGTGAGTCATTAGCCCGTGTGGAGAGGGCGCGCACCTTAGGCGTCCTCCTGGATTCACGGCTCTCCTTGGATGACCATGTGATGGCCGTGACCAGGGGGGCTTTTTACCAGGGTCGCCTGGTCTGCCAGTTGCGCCCTTTCCTTGACCGGGACGCCCTCCGCACAGTCACTCAAGCACTCGTTACGTCCCGCCTAGACTACTGTAATGCTCTCTACATAGGGCTCCCCTTGAGATGCACCCGGAGGCTCCAGCTGGCCCAGAATGCGGCTGCGCGGGGGATTTTGGGAGCCTCATAGTGCTCCCACGTAAACCTCTCCTGCGCAAGCTCCACTGGCTGCCGGTAGCCTTCCGGGTGCACTTCAAGGTGTTGGTGATCATCTTTAAGACACTCCATGGCATAAGGCCTAGTTATTTGCAGGACCGTCTCCTACCACATACCTTCCTTCGACCGGTCCGCCCCCACAGAGAGGGCTTCCTCAGGGTCCCGTCAGCTGGTCAATGCCGGCTGGCGATGCCCAGGGGAAGAGCCTTCTCTGTGTTGGGTCCAACCCTCTGAAATGACCTACCCCCCGAACTTCGTACCATTACGGACCTTCACCTTTTTCGCCGCTCATTAAAAATGCACTTGTTCCACCTAGCTGGCCTTGCTTAGAGTTAGATTTTGCCTATATTTTAGCTTAGATTTTAGAACTGGGATTTTCAGTGGATTGGTTGAGATTTTAATATTTTTAGCTTTTTTAGCACAGGTTATTCTAATTTAATCTTATTTTATTATTGTATTGTATGTATTTGTTGCTATCGTGGTATTTTTAATTCCCTGTGCACTGCCCTGAGTCCATCTGGAGACAGGAGCGGTATATAAATCCAATAAACCGTAAACCATAAACCGTAAACCATAAGACATGAAGACAGCAGAAGAAGAAAAAACATCAAATGGAAAGACATCACACCATCAGATTGAAACAAGATCAAAGACACAGAAAGCTACAAGCAGATAAGGTCGGGAAAGAAAGAATCTGTCTGTTCTCTGCAAATATCAATGGTCTAAATCTCCCGTCTAAGAAAAAGAAAATTTGGCTAAATCTACAAAAAGAAAAGTATGATATAATATGTCTCCAAGAAGCCCACATAAGAAAAAGGCAACTTAGAGTTCTGACTTGTCCAAAATTGGGGAAACTCTACGCATCCCTGACTGACCAAAAAAAGAGAGGTGTGATTGTTTATGACAAAATAAACTTAGTATCAAAACAAATTTATGCAGACAATGAGGGCAGGATTTTATTACTGGAAATAAAAATAGGACAAAAGATGGCCCTTCTAGCTAATATTTATGCTCCTAATGTAAATCAAAGACAATTTTATAAAGAACTATTGGATAAATTAAATTAAATCAATTAAATTATGATCATATTTATGTAATTGGAGACTTTAATGCAATTGTGGATGTAGATAAAGATTATGAGCTGGGATCTAACACCCAAAGATATAAGTCGAAACGGAAAAAAGTACTGCCTAAAACCTGGGGAGATCTGAGGGATCAGTTAGGATTAAGGGATGTATGGTGTGACTTGCATCCCATGGAAAAGCAATTTACATACTATTCCCCCAGACATAAATCATTGACAAGATATGGCCTGGGCATCAATAGCAGCCACTGAATAAATTGAATCCCTTGAAATTGGTTCAAATACCTGGGCAGACCACCACCCGTTACTAATAAAATGGACAATTACTCAGACTAGGACAAGATGGTCTATGAGAGCTAGTCTTATGAAAGACGAAAACTTTGTCAAAATGGTTGAAAAGGAGCTTCAATACTTCTTTTTGGAAATAAAAGACAGGATACTTCCCTACAGAATATATGGGATACGGCCAAGGCAGTGATTAGGGGGGCTGCAATAAAATATATGGCTAGACAATGGAAAATAGATAAAGGAAAAAGAATTGAATTAATAATGGCACTACAAAAAGAAGAAAAGGAAGCCCAGAAAGATCCATATAATATAAGGGCAAGGGAAAAAATAAACCTTTCGAGACACGAAATCTCCCTACTTGATCAGAATCAACTTGCAGAAAAAATAAAGAAATGTAGGCAATCTCATTTCCAACATGCAAATAAAATAGGGAGATGGTTGACATATAGGCTAAGGAAGGAAAAATAGCACAAAATTTTTTTGGTTCGCTCTATCCCGATGAGAGACAGCAAAAGGAAAAGACCAATTCTTACCTTATAAAACAACACCTCGGAGTAGTCCCAGATATATATAAAAATACATTTAACACAGGGATTACAGTGGAAGAGATAGAAAATGCAATCAGAAAACAGGCAAGTAGGAAAACCCCAGGTCTGGATGGGCTCCCAGGGGAATTATACAAAGGTATTTGGAAAACTTTAATCCCACAAATGAAAGACCTATTCAATGAAGTCTTGGAAAAGGGGGAAACTCCCCAAACATTGACCGAGGCCTATATTTCTTTAATTCCCAAACCTGATTCAGATTTAACTCAAATTAAAAATTATAGACCTAGCTCGCTCTTAAACGTCAATTATAAAATATTTGCGACAATTTTGGCTGGGAGGTTGAAACCGTTTCTATCTAACTTCATCCATCAGGATCAAAGTGGATTTCTACCATGTAGGTATTTGAGGGATAATGTACGTATGATAACCAACTGCTTAGAATACTATGAGTCATATGTAGACAAACAGCTGAGCATGATTTTTTTGGATGCACAGAAAGCATTTGATAGGGTCAATTGGAATTTTATTATACAACAACTGCAAATTATGGAATTTGGCCCTAAATTTGTTAAAGCGGTCCAGGCCATCTATACGACACAATCAGCAAGGTTGCTGTTTAATAGGGCTTTATCAGACTGGATCCCAATATGCAGGGGCACCAGACAAGGATGCCTGCTGTCACCCCTCCTATTTATTCTGACACTGGAGCCTCTCCTAAACACAATCAGACAAGAGAAGAACATTAGACGACTGCAAGTCAGAGGAGAAGAATATAAAATTCAAGCATTTGCTGATGATTTAGTTTTGTGATAGAAGACCCTCTGACCTCAGGACCTAAATTAATTACAATAATAGAAGAATATGGAGAGGTGGCTGGCCTAAAAATTAACAAGCAAAAAACTAAAATGCTAGTTAAAAATGACAGGACAACAAAAGGAACAGATACAAAAACTGATGGGAATTGGGTGTGCCAAAAAAGTGAAATATCTGGGAATCTGGTTAACTAATAAATGCTCTGTGATTAAGGAACTAAATTATAATAAATTGATGGGTGAAATGACTAAGGAGCTCGAAAGATGGAGTAAAATTCCAATCTCACTGTTAGGGAGGATAGCTGCTCTAAAAGCATATATTCTTCCAAAATGGACTTTTCTGTTTCAGATGGCCCCTGTAAAAAAATTTCAGAATTTTTTCAGAAGTTGGACCATATCACTATGAAGTTTATTTGGCAGGGGGAAAATCACGTATAAAAAAGAAAATGTTGCAAGAACATAAAATAAGAGGAGACATGGGACTCCCAAACTGGGAGCTCTATTACTATGCCTCAACCCTAGTCTGGGTCAGGGATTGGGTCACTTTAGCAAGAAGACGGATTTTGACAATCGAAGGCTATGACCTATTTCAAGGTTGGCACTCATTCCTATGGCCCCCCAAAAATAGGCAACCTAAAAGTTTTGTCACTCACCACATTAGGGGAACTCTCTATAAGACATGGGGAGAAATCAAACAACAGCTGTATATTCAAATTCCAAGGTGATTAGCCCCAATTGAAGCAGTAACATACCTGACTCCATAACCCAAGGAGAAATTTAACATATGGATGAAACTGGTAACATTAGTACACAGGCTGATTTACAATCAAGGGATTGGAAGGTGGACTGGTGGTCATATGCCCAGGCAAAATCTAAATTTAATTAAGACAAACAGGAATTTGGAATATACATGACAAATCAAGATATTGATAAAATTCTTTGGGGTACACCAACCAAATTTATCTCTAAGGCCTACAATTTGCTGCTCAAAGATGCCATGATTGCCTGGGGGAGGAATATAGGGAGGAATGTTAAATTAGAGGAATGGCAAACAATTTGGGGTAAAACCATGAAAATGACCCTGGTCGTCTCATTTAAGGAAAATTTATATAAAATATTATACAAGTGGTATCTAGCACCTGTTTGAATTGTAAATATGTTCCCAAACTCGTCAGATAGATGTTGGAAATGTAAGACGGCCAGGGGTACGTTTTTTCACCAATGGTGGACTCGTCCAATAATCACCCAACTCTGGAAAAAAATACAAATTTGGCTTTTGGAAATAACAGGCATGAATTTTCCTCTCAAACCCGACCTGTATTTGCTAGGCATCAAACCAAGTGAAATCCAAAATCAAGATTGGTACCTCTTCTCGCACATAATAACAGCGACCAGGATGGCTATTGTGCAACATTGGAAAGGCACTAACCTACCACCAGAGCACCTAATTATAGCCAAAATTATAAACTGTGCAGAATCGGACAAATTAACATATATCTTAAAAGATAGACAAGACTCAACCTTTTTCAAATGTTGGAATAAATGGTATGCATGGTACAACAGGAGAGTAATGGATACCAAGGAAACCAACTAAATAGACTAAGAAACCAATGTGAGGAATAAATAAGACAAGAGGATAGTAAATTTGAGAGAGAAAAAATCTTTGTATAATTATAAATAATAACTGATACGTTAGACTGGGATAAACTCAATTCTCAGTCTAGGGGACTAGACATTTCCCCGGTATGTTTATGTATGTCTTTCCAGTTACCCTTACCCTATATTTGTTGACTGGGTGGTTTTATATGGCAAATATTAATAAAGATATATTTTTATTTAAAAAAAGGCTCCACCGATGGTAACGGCCCAAAGCTGATAATCAATTTTCTAATGCTGTCCTCCCACTTTATTGTAGGTGCCCACTTGTCCAGCCATGCAAGCCACAAGATAATTGATTCCTGCATTCTTGAAGCTATGATGAATCTGAGGAATTCATAGTGGCAGCCTATCATTAACTTTACCAACATGATAATTTTCGTGGCTGCCCCCCCCCCCCATTCAGTGTTCCATCCACTCGCTCAAACTGAATGAGATGGTTTAGGGCAGTGGTCGGCAAACCGCGGCTCGCGGCTCTTTGGCCCCTTGCATGTGGCTCTTCAGTCTCTCTCTGATTCCCTCCCTTCCTCCCTGTGTCTCTCTCTGTCTCTCTCTGTCTCTGTGCCTCTCTCTGTCTGTAACTGTCTGTCCACAGAATACCGCGTGAAGCAGTGGCGAGTCTCTGCGCTGCCGGCGAGGCCATCCGCGAGGTCTGCCTCACGTTCCGCGTCTTCCCCAATGGCGTCTGGAGTGATCAGTGGCTGTGCAGAACCTCGCTGCTTTTCCACACCGTGGAAAAGATAGGCGCGTGCACGTCCCATGGAATTACAGCGTAACTTCCCACCGCTACGAAATCTCCGAGACTGTAATTGGGCGGAGCATGCGCGCGCCTATCTTTTCCACAGAAAAGATAGGTGCGTGCATGTCCCGCGGAATTACAGTCTCGGAGACTTCATAGCGGTGGCAGGTTGCATTGTAATTCCACGGGATGTGCACGTGTCTATCTTTTCCTGGGTGTGGAAAAGTGGCGAGCTGCTTCACTGCTGCTGCTTCTGCAACCCCCGAGCCTTGCGATGCGCAGCTCCCGCCGCCCAAGGTTGCCCGGCAGGTCGCCCGGCAGGGGCGTCGGGCTAGGAAGCCAGGCGCATCTCCACTAGCTCCCTCCGACAGCCACCACGGCACACATTCTGGGGCTGCGTGGCTGGGAGGGAGGTGGATGCGCGGCCCCAGAACGTGCACTGTGGTGCCTGTTGGAGGGAGCCGATGGAGACGCGACTGGCTTCCCTGCCCGACGCTCCTGCTGGGCGACCTGCCGGGCAACAGCCTCGATGGTGCTTAAGATGATGGTAGCCTTGGGTGCTCGCCCCGCCTGCTCGCTCGCCCGCTGCGGGAGGAGGCGTCCGTAACCTCCGACATGCCGGCCCTTCCGCTGCTTCCCGGGGTGGGGGGGAGGAGAGGGGAGAGAGGGAGTGACTGATAGACACAGAGAGAGACAGAGGGGGAGGGAGGGAAAGACAGAGAGACAGACAGAGACAGAGAGAAAGAGAGGGAGGGAGAGAGAGAGATGGAGAGAGACACAGATAGAGAATGACACAGGGAGGGATTGAATCGGAGACAGACAGGGGGAAAGAGGGAGAGACAGACATACAGAGACAGAGAGAGAGGGAGGGAGGGAGAGAATCAGAGAAAGTGACACACACAGAGACAGGGAGAGACAGAGAGAGGGAGGGAGAGACAGATAGATAGAGACTGATTAAGTGACTGAGAGACAGACAGACACACACACAGAGTGACAGATGGGTGGAGGGAGGAGAGAGAGGCAGATACACAGAGAGAGAGACAGACACAGAGAGAGAGACAGAAAGAAAAAGAGAGAAGGTGAAAGAAAGAAAAAAGAAAGAAAAAGAAAGGGAGGGAGAGAGATAAAGAAGGAACTTATGACCACAATTGAGCCCAAAATTTTGGTTGCTAAGCAAGACCATCATTAAGTGAGTTTCACCACATTTTCCAAATTGGCCATGCCCACCCGGTCACATGAACACTGAGCCACTCCCACAAAACAGGCCACACCTTCTTTTGACTCTCAAAAGAAATTTCAATTGTTGTACTGTTGATATTTGGCTCCCTTGACTAATGAGTTTGCCCACCACTGGTTTAGGGGTCTTGTGCGTATGCCTAGCTGCTCCACAATTGACATGCTGATTAAGCATTGGGTGCAGCTGGTGTCCACAATTGCCCCAACTTCCCCCTCCACTCCCGTTTCTGGCACTTGGAGGTTGCATTTTATCATAAAGTGGCAGATGGGTGCACTAACCATTGGGTCGTCTTCGGCATTTTCCTCCTCCAAGGCCTCCCCATTGGTAGGACTCTTTGTTACCTTAGGTTGGGGATCCTCTTCCTGAGGTTGTTGGCCTAGATGACTCTTCTGTGGTAGCTTCTGGCGCCTTCTCTTTACCACTCTGGCAATTGGTGCACACGTTTGTGATATTGGGGCTGGAGCCAAGCACTCTGACACTCTGTGGCTCAATTGACAGCAACAGCAGCATTTTACTGCATCCCCTGAGGGACAGAACCCAGTTGCACCTCTAAACTTAGGAATAGCCTTATCATTTTGTTCTGCTATCCATCCTGCAACTTCCCCCTTATTCATCCCTTTTCCCATTGTTTGGAACATCTCTCTGTCGGAAAGTGGGGTAAGAACCTGTTGGGGCATTGCTGGTGAGACTGGACTTGGTGGGGAGGTCAATCCCTTTGTTGGCCACTGCCCAGTTATCTGCCATGGTGCCAAGGCCCCCTCTGCTAGCTTGGAAGATTTTCCCATGTTGATGGCCAAGCAGGTGCCCACAGTCATCTCTCCCATCCATGGCCTGGGAAGAAAGCCCAATTTGGTGGTGCTTGATTCACAGGCTGCAGCTCAATATTCGGTGGCTGGTTAGTGAGACATGCTGGCCCTTCTTGCTGTCTGAGCTCATTTATCGCTGTATGGAAGAAGTAATTATCTCCACTCCAGTTTATTGCTGTATTTTTGTTGGGGAAGAAGGGGGATTTTCCATTCACATTTGGCTGCACAAGTTGGTCTGGGAGGCTCCAATCATCTTGTCGGCTAGTGAGTGAATGTGAATTCTTCTTTAGATATCTTCTTCTCTGCGTTCAGAATTCTATTTAGGCTTGATTTTAATGAGTTATGCATACTTTTTTTTATAATTTCATGTAGTTCTTCAAATTCCCAGTTTTCCATGATGTCCAGTTACAATTAGTTATACAGTTCTTATTTCAGAGTTCTGGTCCACCTTAAATTTAGCTACTTCAGCTAATGTGGAGAGGAAGAAGAGAGGGAGCCATTTTCAACTTTGTTCTCCCTCCAGCAAAAAACTTGTTTTTTACTTCAGCTGCTGTGAGGAATTATTTTTGGAAATGGACCGCTCCAGATATTTTATATGTTTTCAAAATGTGATAGACAATAAACAAGAAAAAATTGAAGAGGTGATGGAAGAAATCATTGCGGGTATCCTTAAAATCGATCGTTCTGAAGCAGTTAGATATGTTGATGAAGTCTTCCGCATCTACACATCTTACGCCATAATCTCCTAGGAAAACCAGAGAGCAAACCTACACAGATAGAGGGAATGAACTCACAACCCTGCCTCAAGTGCCGAGAAATGTGAGGAAATGCAGGAGGAAGTATGATTTCCTCACCACATGTCTCAGGAAGCAGGGAATTTGATATAGATGGCGTCTCCCGGAGAGCTTAACATTTACTTGGCAGAATCAACATATCAAACTGGTCTCCTTCCAAGAGGCACATGATTTCCTAAAATCACAACTATCCCTAAATGACCCAGAAAGCGAGGGAGAAGATGATGGAACCAAAAGTGAAGAGGAACTATCACAGGAGAAGACAACACGGAACCCCAACGGCCAAGACATGAAGACAACAGAAGAAAAAAAACATCAAATGGAAAGATATCACACCATCAGATTGAAACAAGATCAAAGACACAGAAAGCTACAAGCAGATAAGGTCGGGTAAGTTTATCTTTTACTTCCTGCTTTTCCAAGTTCTGATTTATGGCAGATGTTTTATTAAAACTTCCTGCACAGTCAAGGTTAGGTTATCAGTTATCAGTGAGAAAAAGTGTTTTTGGAGTTGCTTAAGATATATTAGTTGGAAGAAGTTCAAACAAAATAAATCCTTCGGAATGTTTGGTTTCTATTTCAAATCCAAAACCAAATTTAGAGTTTATATTTAAGTGGGTTTGTCACTTCTCTGCTTTCTCCCTTTCTGTCCAAATTTGTTTCAAACAAATAGCTTGGCTGGGGGGGGGGGTGTTTCAACCCTCCATTTTCCTTTTCTTTCTTTCTGTTTGAAAAAATCCTGATCTGACAATGAATATTTATGCTCTCAAGATTTCTTTATTATTATTATTTATTATTATTATTTTTCGAATTTATACCCCGCCCTTCTCCTTGTTAGGACTCAGGGCGGCACACAGGCATTATTAAAAAACCATTTCAAAACAATATATACTATTAAAAACATATTAAATTAACTTAAAACCCGTGCTAAAAACACTTTAAAACCCTAAAAAAGTAAAATTTATAAATATAGTCAAAATGTGATAGACAATCACAAGCCTTTTCCAGGTTTGATTTATGGCTGTGGGTTAGATAAATTTTCTTATCGGTCTTTCATCTCTTCCTCACCCTCCTGTTCATTTTGCATCTTGTCAGCCATATTGCAGGGTGCCGCCCCACTCCGATTCATAAGGCAAATTCCGACCTGCAAGGAACCTGTTGCCACCCTCTGGGTCTAATAAGACGCTGCCCTTCTTTGCCCTGCCTCCAGGGGGGGTTATGATCCAAAAAAGGATCCCCGGAGTAGGTTTGTCAGACAGGGTTCATGTGAGGCTCTTCAGAGCTCATATCCTCCACGTCTGTCCAGCGGAGAACTTCCTGTTGACAGGAACACAGCTATCCACTCATGCAGGGATCCAGAAATGGCATAAGAGGTTAGTTTTAACAGTAGTTTGTCATGTACCACTGAGTCAAAGACTTTGCAGAAGTCTATGTAAATTACGTCTATTGCTTTACCCTGGTCAAGTTGTGTAGTCCAAATGTTTCTGCAGTGTAGGCGTTGCAGATTACAGGACAAAATATTTCCTGCTTGTTAGAGATTAAGTTGTTTGCTTCTGAGTGGAGGGTAAATGATTGGTTTATAATTGATTCTATGTCTCTGCAGGTGATGCAACACAATGAGATTGGTCTGTAATTTTCAATTAGGCTTGGGTCTCCCTTTTTGAAGATAGGAATGACCATGGCTGGGCAAGGATCTGGTTGTGAAATATACCTCATAGATTGTGCTTAGAGATTTGGCTATGGCAGTGGAAAGCATTTTCAAGAAGTAGGCACATAATCCATAGAGCCAATAGATAGATAATTTTTAGGTTGCATAGTGCCTTTTCAATGTTATCTTCTGTAAAATCAATATGTAGCAGATTGTTGCAATTAGTTGTGATATGATTAGGAAATGTGGGGCATGAGCCATTGCTGATGACAAAGACTCAATTGAAGAATGTGTTGAAGAGGTTGACCTTAACGGTTTCATCATTACAGTCTTTCCTATTAAGCCCTTTGAAGGGTGAGATGGTTTTTGAGTCTTTAAATTTGATGTTTACTAAATTATAGAAGGCGTGGGTGGATTTTGTGTGTAACAGCTTTTCCTCTTGTTTGCAGTGGTAATTGGTGCATTCTGCCTTTATCTGGTGGCATAAGGTTTTGTAGCAGCTTTTGATGTTAGCTATGTAACGAGTTTAGTTTTTTTACCAGAGGTTTTTTTAAATTTGAGCTTCCTTATTGTTATGGGTAATTTATTTGTTCTGGTTTGGGGGGTACGTAAACTATATGTACTAATGGTACGTATAGTTTAATGACTCTTGACTTCAAGCAAAAATGTATTATAATGGTCTTCAGCAGTATTACAGCCAGTGAACAAAACCAAGATGATTAGAGGACTGGAGACTAAGACATATGAAGAACGGCTGCAGGAGCTGGGTATGTCTAGTTTGATGAAGAGAAGGACCAGGGGAGACATGATAGCAGTGTTCCGATATCTCAGAGGGTGCCACAAAGAAAAGGGAGTCAAACTTTTCTCCAAGGCACCTGTGGGCAGGACAAGAAGCAATGGGTGGAAACTAACCAAGGAGAGAAGCAACTTAGAATTAAGGAGAAATTTCCTGACAGTAAGAACAATTAACCTCTGGAACAGCTTGCCTCCAGCAGTTGTGAATGCCCCAACCCTGGAAGTCTTCAAAAAGATGTTAGACAGCCATTTGTCTGAAATGGTATAAGGTTCCTGCCCATGCAGGGGGTTGGACTAGAAGACCTACAAGGTCCCTTCCAACTCTGCTATTGTATTATTGTACCAATCTAGAGATGAAAGGTCGGCAGCTGTGAGTTCATAGTTAGCTTTTTTTAAATTATAATTTGGAGTTCCATCATTATGACCCTCTTTGCAAGGATGTAAATTGAGACAAAAGTCAATCATGCTGTGGTCACTATTGGAAAGGGGTTCTTTTATTTGTAGATCATAAGTTGAATTTAAACTGCTGCAGAAGATGAGATCAAGGCAATTGTTGAGTCTAGTGTTGTTTGTTACTAATTAATCCAGTCCCAGAGTAATAACGGCATTGTACAGGGTTGCATGTTCAGTTGTACATTAGTTTAGGGTCCAATTAATAAGAGGTAAATTGAAGTCACCAAGAAAGATGGTGACTGCCCACGTTAGTAGTGAAGTTAGCTTGTTCGCATGAACAAGATCATAATCAGGGCTCTGTAACATAGTAAGAAGTAAAATGTGGTATTTAGGGACAGTTCGTAGATGATGATCTCAGGAACAGCAAGCTCATGTCTAACTTGAATCTTTTTCAGATGTAGGGACTTTTTATAGAAGATAGCAACACCACCCCTTCTACGTATTTCATGTTCGGGCCAGTAAACATGATAGTCACTTACTGTGGTAATGGAGTCTGGGAAGGATACATTCAACCACATCTCACATACAAATATAAGGTCGAATTGAGCCGTATTTAGTAAGAGAAGGAATTCAGGCATTTTGTTAGCGAGGTTTCTTGCATTAAGTAGCTTGCATTTAAGATCTATAGTGATGGATCGTTAGGGAAGTTAGGGGCGTGAATTTAGGTTATGTGCTGGACAAAGGAAATCGATGCTTACATGAAAGTAGACTCCAAGCACTGGTGGCCTTGCCAATGCGAACCAATGTGAAACAAATTAGGTTCTTCTTTCATATTACAGATATGTCAGATTTTGGATCCCCCTCTATTCCATAATAGCTAGACCATTGTACCAACTGACCCAAAAGGATATGGCTTGGAGGTGGACAGGGGAACATACCCAAGCCTTAAGGGAAAGTTTAATGAGAGCAGCTTGTTTGGTTCTACCACATCAGTCCCAGGGATTTGATTTGTACCTCAAAGAACAAAAGATTGTGCTGTGAGTCTTGCTACAAAAACTGGATCCAGAATGGGTCCCAGTGGCCTACTTGTCAAAAGGTCTGGATAATGTTGTTAAAGGATAGCCTGCATTCTTAAAAGCAGTCACAGCTATAGCTGTCCTGATTGCAGAATCACAGAAAATTATTCTTGGAGCCCCTCTTCATTTTTTAACACTCCATGCAATTCAGACTCTATTAGAACAAAAGCTTCCTGCTTGGGCAACATCCAATAGGATTTGCCAATATGTGAGTACTATAGTGGAGCAAGAAAATGTCCAATTATCCAGATGTCAGCTTTTAAGATGTCAGCTGCTACCCTTTTGTAATCACCTGAAGGAAATAGACCCCATGACTGCTTAGTTGAGTGCATTATAGCATCCAGATGTGATCTAAAGACTGAGCCATTGATGGATGGAAATCTGGCACTCTGGACAAATTGTTCATCCTTATGAAAGATAGAAAAAGATATACAGGATTAGCAGTAATGACAGAAGATGGACTGTTGCTTCAGAGTTTGCTCCCTTCACACATGTCTGCACAAGCACCTGAACTAACAGCTCTCATAGAAGCATGTTATTTAGCTGAAGGCCAACAAGTGACTATATATACTGATAGCCAATATGCCTTTTTAGCTGCACATACCCATGCCACCTTGTGGAAAGCTTGAGGCTATGTAGGAGCTGATGGAAAAGGTTTAAAGATGAAACTCCTTCTGGAAGATTTGATGGAAGCTATTTACCTACCTAAAGCTACTGCAATCGTCCATTGTTGTGGACATCAAAATGACTCTGGTCTAGTCTCTAGGCAGGGGCAATAAGGGAGCAGACTAGTGGGTTAAACTGGCTCCCATGGGCCCAGAGACCACAACCTGTGCAGTTGTATTGATTCCAGAAGAACCTATTTATTACCTTTGTTCTTTGTACAATGTTAGAGAGAAGTAAGAAGCAGATGGCCAGTGGAAGGATGGCTGGTGGATAGTAAAGGACGATGTATAACTGTCTAGGCAGCTAATTTGGCCAATAATAAAGCAGGCCCACCACTCATGCAGGTCCAAGTATAATGGGTCCGTTTGGAGAAGGGCGGGGTATAAATTCAATAAATAAATAAATAAATAAATAAATAAATAAATAAATAAATAAATAAATAAATAAATAAATAAATAAATAAATAAATAAATAAATAAATAAATAAATAAATAAACAAATAAATAAATAAATAAATAAATAAATGAAGAGATGGTTAGAAAGGAGACACAGGATTGAGAATGTGAGAAAGTTGTGTAAGGTAGTAATGGATCAAGCGTGGCATTGAGTGGCCATCTTTAAGCAGCAAATTCAAATCTGCCTTGACTGAACAAGTTGACAACGCATGCTCCACTAACTCCTTATGTCCCAGCCATCGAGCACTGGGGCTTGTATATGATGAGGTTTGAATATTTCCTGGAAGCTAATGACCTTCATGGCTTGTCCCAAGGCTACAAAATAGCTATGTTCCTGAGCTACTGTAGGCCAGAGATATTCAACACTACCATGAACCTATCCAAGTCAACACCGGTACATACAGTCACATGGTCAGTGCTTTAACAGACATTGAAGATGCACTATGCTCCCAAACTGTCAAAATATGTGCGGAGGCATGAGTTCAACCTCCAGAACCAAAAGGAAGGTGAAACCATTAATCAATATGTTGCTGTGCTTTGAAAAGCAACAGCATATTGCAAGTTTCACGATTTAGATGAACTGTTGTTAGACAGAATTATTTGTGGTGTTCGAGACATCAACCTGCAAAGGAGGTTGCTGGCAAAAACCAATCTCATGCTGCAAATAGCCTTAGATGAGGCTAGAGCCACAGAGTCCTCAACCAAGTCGATGGAAACACTGCAGAAACAAAACAGCCCAAAAAGTGCACGCAGAACCACTTAAGTGCATCGCAAGACTGCTGAGCGAGACCTCTCAAACAGCAAAGATGTGGTTTGCCACATGTGCATGGAGAAGCAGAAAACTGCAAGAATTCGAAACCCATTTCTCACCTTGCACCAGTTGTGGAGGCAACCATCAGCAATCTGCCTGCTGTTTCCAGGATGCCATTGCCAATGCTGCGATCTCAAGGAGCACATTGCAAGAGTCTGCAGGGGTGGGTTTCTAGCCATAACACCGCTGAAACAACCTGCTGTCCAGACTGCAAGACCACCACTGCCCTGGAGAGAAGTATGGAAGCCACAGCAGAGGTTGGAAAAGGTAGGCGCCAATGACACATTCCAGACAACCATGGGACAAGCAAGCACCCCACAGAACAAAAAGTTGTGGATCTCCATCCTCCTTGAAGGGTCTCCATGCAGCATGGAGATCGATACCTGGTCATCACTGAGCATCATGTCCTGGACCATCCTCAAGAAGGCTGTCCCTAACGTCAGGAAGCACAAGCTGAGGGTCCCAAATCTGCTCCTCAGCGACTATCAAGGGAACCGAATCCCCATCTTAGGTCAAGGCACCTTCCGAGTGCAATTTAAAAATTTGACGGCTTGCTTCCTGTAGTAGTGGTTGGCAGAGCCCTGCAGAGCCTCCTAGGCTTAGTCTGGTTTGAATCCCTGGGCTTGGGGGTGACCGGGATCAATGGCATTCATGATGTTGCCAAAGACCTGCTGAGAGAGTTCGAGGATGTCTTCAGTGGTGGTCTATGCAAATATGTGGGGACCCCAATCACCTTTAATCTAGATCCCAATGTTGCCCCCATTAGATTAAAGCCCCAGAGGGTCCCTTTCACCATCCACCCAAAAATTGACCAAGAATTAAACAAACTAATTGGCCAAGGGATTCTGGAGCCAGTCGATCATGCGTGCTGAGAGACCCCTATAGTGACTCCCGGTCAAGCCTGATGAGACTGCATCTGCGTGGACTACAAGTGTACCATCAACAAGGCTCTACAACAGAGTGCTTATCCTGTGCCCATAGTCTAGCGTTTACTTTATTCCCTTGACCCAGGAAAAGTATTTGCTAAATTGGATCTGGTGCAGGAATACCAGCAATTGCTGGTAAATGGTGCCACAGCAGAGGCCCTGACCATTGTGACACATAGGGGTGCCTTTAAATGCACCAGGCTGCAATTCGGTGTGAGTATCGCCTCCGGACTGTTCCAAAGTGCCATGCAGGGGATTTTGCAGGGGATTTTGCAGGCTTTTGCAGGGGATACCAGGAATCATCCCCTATTTTGACAATGTCTTGGTATCGACTGCAAATAAGGAGCAACTTTTTAAAAGATTACAAACAGTTTTAGCCAGAATTCGAGAAAAGAAAAAAGAAAAATGCCAAATTAACATACCAAGGGTTGATTTCCTGTAGTATTTGATTGATGGTTCCAGAATTCATCCAACAAATAAAAAAATCAAAGCAATCCAGAGGATGCCCCCACATCTCACAATCAGACTGAGCTGCAAGCGTTCCTCCGACTTCTCAATTTTTATAGTGTGTTTCTCAAGCAAAAAGCAACTGTCGCTGAGCCTTTGCATTGGCTCCCTGGCAAGAATGTCAGATGTACCTGGGGCAGAGCCAGAGCCACCACATCTGCCACAGTTAAACAGCTGCTGTCAGTGGACACGTTCCTGGTCCAATATAACCAGACTTTGCCACTCGTCTTGACTTGTGATGCCACACCACCTTTCAGCATTGGGGTGGTTCTCAGCCACCACATGCCCAATGGAACTGAAGCCCCCATTGCATATTACTTTAGGACCCTGTCAGATGCCAAGCGCAACTACAGCCAACTGGACTGTGAGGCTCTGGCTGAGGTAGCTGGGCTCAAGAGGTTATATAAGTACCTGTATGGTCATGATTTGAGGTCATGATGGACCATAAACTTCTACTGGGGCTCTTGGCTGAGGACTGACCAACTCCGGCATCGCTGTCACTGCAGATGACATGCTGGACAATTTTGTTCACGGTCTACAGCTA
Source organism: Rhabdophis nuchalis (assembly GCA_039707465.1). Classification (NCBI taxonomy): domain Eukaryota; kingdom Metazoa; phylum Chordata; class Lepidosauria; order Squamata; family Natricidae; genus Rhabdophis; species Rhabdophis nuchalis. Next base: position 213,376,284 of record CM077643.1, read on the forward strand.
CCACCTCATTCACAGGAGGGGGAAAATTCTGGGACATGCTGATGCCTTCAGCAGGTGTCTGCTACCAGAACTTTTGGATGGTCCAACCCCTGACACCTCGTTTTACTCATTGACTGCCTCGATGACAGCATGTCATTGAGGTTGGCCCGGTGTCATCCAGCGAAGTCACCCGCCACTCAGTGAGAGACAAGACCATCCCTTCAACTGAGTGCAGAAGGGGTGGAAGGGGCCAGTGGTGTCTGAGTTCAAATCATTTGTAAATAAGAAAGACAAATTATCTGTTTTGCAAGGTTGTCTTCTGTGGGGGGACCAGGTGATTGTTCCACCCAAACTGCAAGTTTGTAGCATTAGAAGCCTTGCATGTAGGGCATCCGGGAATTGTCCAGATGAAGTCTTGGCAAGGAGTTACATGTGGTGGCCTAACATGGATGGGGAGATAGAAGAGTGGGTGGCTACTTGCACACCGTGCCAGGAGTTCAGACCAGCTCCCCTGGAGGAACCCACTAAGGAATGGGAATGGACCCTGGTCCAGGATGCCCACTGACTTTGCTGGCCCAGTGCATTTCCAGATATTTATGGTAGTTGGATGCCTACTCAAAATGGTTAGAGGTAGTCCTCATGGCTGCCACCATGGCAGAGGCGATCATCAAGGCACAATGGAGACTTTTCTCCACATATGGCCTGCCTGATGTCTGGGTCTTGGACAATAGGCCCCAATTCATGGCCCTCCAATTTGAGACTTATTTAGCTACCCAGTGAATCAGACATGCCCTGGTTGCACCCTTCCATCCGGCCAGTAATGGACAGGCAGAGAGAATGGTGCAATCTGCAAAAGAAGCCCTATCTAGGATGAGGCCGGGAGATTGGCAAACACGGGTAGACCAATTCCTCCTTTATCACTGGCACTCCAAGTGCAACCATTGGCAGAAGTCCGGCTGAGCTTCTGATGGGTTGCCCTTAGATTGGTTACACCCAAATTATTCTGCCAAACCACCCTCAGATGTGACCAGCAGAATTAGAACCTTTAGAATAGGGGATCGATTTTACACCCGGGGGAGTGCTGTCTGGATTCCTGCCACAATTGCAGAAATTACTGGACCTCGCTCTTACAAATTGGAGCTCGAAGATGGGAGAATTTGGAGGCTGCACATTGATCAACTTTGAGGCCGCCTCTCCCAATCCATCTTTAGGCAACCAGAGGTAACTTGTGGATGAGTTAGCCAAAACCCTACCAATTCACTCCTTCCACAGACAATTCAAGCCCTAAGATACCGGGTTACTTATCTGGTGAAGTTGCAGGGCCTCAGTGAGTTCCGAGCAAACCGTCTCTAGAAACTCCAGCTGCGCTCTGTGGAAAGTTCCAGGAGCTTCTACCAGGCAAAGCCAGAGAGGCAACAGGTCCGACGTGGCCAAAGTTCCAATGCCAACTGAACTATGCAGGTCAGAGAGAGTTTGGTGAAAACCCGCATACCTGTGTGAGTACGTCACCAGCCGGATCAGCCCAACTATGAGGGGAGGGGTCTTACATACTGACAGACAGTATGGTAGGTTCCAAGGTCCTCTGATCTGGCAGGAAAATACTGAATGGTGATGGCCTAAGACGTTTGACAGCACCCTATAAAAGGGAATGTTGTCAAACAGAAGGCTGCTGGATTGTACATAGTTATCACTAATAAAGAGCTGTTGTTACTGTTAGCCTGAGTCTGCCTCTTCCATTCACCCAATCTAATAGTCTCCATTACTCCACTCCATGTGGGGTGCCTCAGGGGTCGGTCCTCTCGCCTCTCCTGTTCAACACATATATGAAGCCGCTGGGTGAGATCATCCGTGGTTTTGGGGTAGAGTACCACCTATACGCTGATGATACACAGCTATACATTTCTACCCCAAACCACCCCAACGATGCCGTAGCGGTGATGTGCCAGTGCCTGGAAGCCGTGCGGATCTGGATGGGAAGTAACGGACTCAGGCTCAACCCGACCAAGACCGAGTGGCTGTGGTTTCCGGCTGCCCGATTCAACCAGCTGACTCCATCGCTGGCCATAGGGGGCGAACATCTTGCCCCTGTGGATGGGGCGCGCAACTTGGGTGTCCTCCTGGATGCCCGGCTGTCCATGGAAGATCAAGTGACAGCCGTGGCCAGGAGGGCGTTTTACCAGGTTCGCCTGGTTCGCCAGTTGCGCCCCCTATTGGATCGGGACGCCCTTCGCACAGTCACTCATGCTCTCGTGACATCGCGACTGGACTATTGTAACTCTCTCTACATGGGGCTTCCCTTGAGGTGCACCCGGAGACTTCAGATGGTTCAGAATGCAGCCGCGCGGGCAATCTTGGGTACCTCCAGATCTGCCCACATAACTCCACTTCTGCGCGAGTTGCACTGGCTGCCTGTCGTCTTCCGGGTGCGCTTCAAGGTATTAGTCATCATTTTTAAAGCGCTCCATGGCTCGGGACCTAGCTATCTGCGGGATCGGATCCTGCCTCATACTTCCTCACGGCCGATTCGCTCCCACAGAGAGGGACTTCTCCGGGTGCCGTCCACTAGACTCTGTCAGCGGGCGACGCCCAGGGGAAGGGCTCTCTCTGTGGCGGGCCCAGCCCTCTGGAACGACCTTCCCCCCGACATCAGAACAACCACGGACTTCCGCTCCTTCCGTCTGAAACTAAAAACTCATCTTTTCCGTTTGGCCGGCCTTGGGTAGCCTCTCTCTACAGGGTTTAGCTGTTTTAATTGGGTATTTTAGCAGGTTAAGGGGATTTTAGCACAGGCCCAGATTTAATTTGTTTTTAATTGTATTTGTATATTTATTGTATTGTGGTTTTAGTTTTCCCTGTGCACCGCTCCGAGTCCCTACGGGGAGAGGAGCGGTCTATAAATTAAATCATTATTATTATTATTATTATTATTATTATTATTATTATTATTATTATTATTATTATTATTATTATTATTATTATTATTATTATTATTATCACTTTAGCAGTTTGTTTATAATATATTGCCTTAACCATCTTAACAAATTTCTCCCCAAAGCCCATCACTTTTAGTTGCATCAACATATACTGCCAGTTCACATTACCAAACGCCGCCTGAGCATCAAGGACAATGAACCCCATTTGCTTCTCTGGGTGTACTTTATAGTATTTCAGCATATTTAAAATTATCCTCATATTATCTTTTATTTGTCTCTTTGGTAAAAAGCCATTTTGATCTGTATGTATAAATTGGTTTAAGAATCTCTTTAATCTTTCTGCTATGATTGAAGCAAAAATCTTATAGTCTGCATGTCAAGCTCCCAAGAGAAACTTCAAATGATTCACGGCCTCACGTAAAAATTCAAATAAATGTCCGTTTATTGAGCATAACATCTTGGCAGAACCTCATTTGTAGCCAGGACTAGCAATTATTGGATGGCTTCTGCACTTTACCCCCTCCCCTCTGCCTGTCATAAATCATGTTCCCCAATTAGCATTGAAAATAATTGCATGCATGCGCAGCCACAGGCCATCTTGAGATTCCTTTCCCGACCACAGGAATGTCAAGAATTTTCACTTCATTAAGACAAACAGATAATGTCCATGGCAACATTGGGATGTTGACATCCGGCTCCCCTCAATTCTCGAAAGCAACCTATGGGAAACAAAACAATCTGAATGCAGGTGTATAACTTAGGGATGCATCCCCCCCTGGCTTGCTTGGATTTTCTGCATGGAATTTTGCTATAAGGCAACATCAGCTTGGATGTTTCTATGTTTCACCCATGATGTCTCTGATAAGGGATAGCCCTTCCACTTGATTAGGTATTGGAGTTGCCTTCTGTGCCACCTCGAATCAAGAATTCGTTGAACTTCATAATGGGTTTGGCCCCCTATGACCATAGGGCCCGGGGGTGCACGGGGCAGTGGTCTCAGAGTGGAATCGATCACGGGTTTCAAAAGGCTACTATGAAATGATTGGTGTGCCTTCCCCAGCAATCGAGGCAGTTTCAATATCACTGTTTATTTTATTATTATTTTTTATTTTTCAAATTTATATCCCGCACCAATCTCCCACAAAGGGACTCGGGGCAGCGCACAGGAAGATTAAAAATACAAAAATACAAATATACAGGCTTCCGGTTGAGCTGCAGATGCCGCCGGCAGGTTTTTCTCAAGCCTGCCAACCCAGTCGCCTGTAGAGGCGTTTCTAAACCATCAAAACGCCTCGGAAAACTCCAAGCTCCTAAGGAGCTTGTGAGAGAGCCAGCGCCGATGGGTAGAGTCCCTTGCAGGGTACCCCAGAGGGTTTATTTTCCTCTGGAGTGCGAGCAAGGTGGGACTCCCCTTCCAGGCAGCTACCCACTCCGGACGTCTGGGAAACTTCGCTACAAAATAGCGGAGCAAGGCATCACTCTCAACCTTTAATCCACACTCCAAGCAAACCAAGAAAATACCTTGTTCTAATCGTCTTAATCGCAAGTATTCAAAATCTGTGAATTTTCTAAATAACAGCAGTCTTAAACTTGAATGCTAAGGATTTAGAACAAAGCATTTAGAACAAAGGACTTAAGATGGCGTTAATCCTCAGCTGAAAGTTGAAAGGAAACGAAAGTTAACTGCTTTGTGTATTCTAGTTATGGCGTTAATCTTCAGCAGAAAGCAGAAAAATGAAAGTGGTGTTCTCCAGTGAAAAGGAAATGAAAGTTAACCGGCTTGTGTATTCCAGCTTGTTACAAAGTATTTTACTTTGGCGGAAAGCGAAAGGAGATAGCAAGTAAGAGAAAAAGTCAGCTAATATATAATTTGGTCTTTTTTGAAGAGTATTTTGTGAAAACCTGGGAAGAAAATTGTTTTACAAGCATGGCAATGAAGCAAGGAGGTTCCCCAGCTGGCGCAGCCCTGCAACAGCAGATAGAGATAATAAGTCTTCAGGATTTGAAAAACTTTATAGGTAAAGAACTTAAAGAAATTAAGGAAGTGGTCCAGGATAATATGGATAAATATGAACAGCTTGAATTTTTTTTACAAATAATAGCTAAGGGTTTGTCTGATGTTGTGATTAAGGTGGATAATAAAATTGAACAGCTGGCTTTGGACCTGGAAACTAAAATGAAAGAATCAGATTTAAACTTTGCGAATCTTGCTGGAGAAATACAAAGGATTGATAATGAAATAATTATGTTGCAATTTAGATCAATGGAATCTGCTATCAGACTGAGGGGAATAAGGGAGAATCCTAGAGAAGATATTAGGAGAATTTGTGCCGACGCATTGTCTACATTACTGAAATTGGATGATTCTGATGTGATTTTTTTTAATATTGATAAAATTTACAGAGTAAACTCACAAGCAGCACTACAAAGACAATTACCAAGAGATGTGGTTATATATTTTACTGATAGAAGACTTAGAAATGATATTTTGCAGAAGTCCTTTTATTCTGCTCTTCAAATAGATGGAAATCAGATTGGTGTTTTTAAGGAGTTACCACCAGCGATGTTAAAGTCTAGAAGGGATTTTGGATTTTTGGTAGCAGAATTGAAGAAAAGACAGATACAATATAGGTGGGATCTTCCAACGGGTATTATACCAAGATATGAAGGTGTGAGTTACTGTTTGAATACCTTAGATAAAGCAAAAGAATTTTATTATGAAGTATTGAAGGCAAGCATCACACCTTCACGTACATCTGCACCAACAGATATTGAGATCGAAGAGCAGAAGCAGTCTGAAAAAGAGATAGAAGAACAAATACAGCTGCAAAAAGAAAAGAAAACCTATGGTGCTGCAGGTGGCTCTCAGCTGGATTCTCCTGGACATCTTTTAAGTTCTACTCTGGAGGAATCGTCAAAGACTGTTATAGAGGGAATTGTTGAAATGCCAATGCTTAAATTAGATGAGCAACGTGAAACCAGGTCTATCACTAGACAAATTCAAAAAATGCAGAAGCAGAGGAGGCCCCAAATCCAACGAGTTAAGAAAGAAAAAAGAAAAAAGCAAGCAGAAGCCAAGGGAGGAGCAGGATTGAAGATTAGCTTGGTGGAGAAAGAATACAGCAAGGAGGCAAAACATCTTCCTCATGGCTAGCGGTTTTTATATCGCTGATACCTAAGGATATGGTCTTAAGAATTTAGAGGATTATAGACCAATATTTCTTTTGATTACAGATTAAATAATTTCTGTTAAGTATGCCAACAGTTTGATGCCAGTTATTTAAGAGGTAATTCATCATGATCAAGCAGGATTTATCGAAGGTAGACATATGAAGGAGAATGTAAGGCAACTCATAGATTTACTAGACTATCTAGACAAAAATAAGCAGATCTCTGCAGTGCTGGTTTTCGGATGTGGAAAAGGCCTCTGAGCGAATGATCTGGAACTTTCTAATCAAGACTTTGGAAAAAATGATTATGGGGATTTGGTTTTGACAGGTGATAGGAGCAATATATTAATAACAAAATGCATAACTTATTATTAATGGAAATTTGTTTATGAGTTTTGAGATATAAGAAGGTACAAGACAAAGCTGCCTATTATCTCCATTGTCATTTATTTTAATCTTAGAAGTCTTGTTGAATATAATTTGGGATTCGAATTCCTTAAATGATATAGCTATAAGGCAAAAGGAATACAGAATTAGAGCATTTGCAGCTGATCTGGTTGTTACCCTATCACGTTTTTTTGAATTTAATAATTCAGATGAAAAGTTACCCGGGGGTTGTTTATATAAAGATGTGCTTCTTACTGATGGGGGCAGCTGGCAACTGAGAATTTTGGAATAACTGTTGGAAGAATGAATTATTTTAAACTGGTTATATTATAAATAGTTACAGATGAGATGGAAAGAGGATCAAAGAGTTGGATTTATGAACAATGATGAAATGATTATTGTCATGTTGGAGATCTGGGGGAAAAATATGGGTTAAATTGTGAATGTTAAATGTTAAATGTACAGAGATACAGAATTTAAGGGAGAACTTTTATAATATATCTTATAGATGGTATTTAGATCCTAAAGAGTGTATGTATCGCAATGGTTAACTAAAATGTTGGAAGGGAGAATTTTTATAAAATGTTTTATAGAGGGTATGTAGATTTTAAGAAATTATCATGTATGTATTTTAATGTTTAACTAAAATGTTGGAGGTTTGGGTGCTTACGATGGGTCTGTAGCTTTTAGGTAAGAATGAGCAGATTGATAATTAAGAGCTGGATTTATGGATAACGAATGGAAGTTGAAATGATTAATAAGGGAAAATATGGGTTAAATTGTGAATGTAGAATTTAAGGGAGAACTTTTATAAAATGTTTATAGATGGTATTTAGAGCTTAAGAAATTATCTTGTATGTATCTTAATGTTTACACAAAAGGTTGGAAGAGAGAACTTTTATATTAGGTAGCTATTAGGTAATTTAGGTAAGAGCGAATAGACTGATGAGGAGATAAGTAAGGGTATAATGTGAACATCCTGGGTTGTTTGGAATTATTAGAGTGGTGTATAGTGGAAGTCAGAGGGGTGGGTGGGAATGGGAGGTGGGGGAGGGTTAGGGTGGTTAGGAGAAGGAAATATATTTGCATAATTAGTTTAGAAGATGGGGATAATCGGATAATGTTATTTTGTGAGAAATTTATATTATGATGGCTGGGAAGAGGGGGGGTATAGCATGTGTATTTGATTTATATTGTATCTATGGGGGGGGGGGAGGGGAAAAATCTGTTTGTGTAAAACTTTTTCAATAAAAAAACAAATATACAAAATACAAAGACTCATTAAAACTATATTAAACCCAACCCTGTGCTAAAACATAATTAAAAACCCCAAATTAAAACTAAAAGTCAGTTCGGTGTCGGGTAGTCATGCCAGGCCGGCTAGATGAAAAAAAGTGTGTTTTTAATCGCTGGTGGAAGAGGCGGAGGTCGGAGATGACACAGAGTTCGGGAGGTAGGTCGTTTCAGAGGGCTGGGCCCGCCACAGAGAAGGCCCTTCCCCTGGGTGTCGCCAACCGGCATTGCCCGGCCAACGGCACCCGGAGAAGGCCCTCTCTGTGGGAGCGAATCGGTCGTAGGGATGTATGGGGCAGCAGACGGTCTTGCAGGTAACTAGGCCCCGTGCCATGGAGCACCTTGAAGATGGTCATCAAAACCTTGTAACGCACACGAAAGGTCACAGGTAGCCAGTGCAGCTTGTGCAGGAGAGGAGTTATATGGGATTGTCGAGAGGCTCCCATGATTACCCGCGTGGCCGCGTTCTGGACTAACTGCAACCTTTGAGTGCATCTCAAGGGGAGCCCCATGTAGAGAGTGTTACAGTAGTCCAGACGGGAAATCACGAGTGCTTGAGTGACTGTGCGAAGGGCGTTCCGGTCTAGTAAGGGGCGCAATTGGCAGACCAGGCGAACCTGGTAAAATGCCCCCCTGGCCACGGCCATCACATGGTCCTCCAGGGACAGCCGGGAATCCAGGAGGACTCCTAAATTGTGCGCCCTCTCCACGGGGGCCAATAATTCGCCCCTCATGGCCAGCGATGGAGTCACCTGGCTAAACCGGGGCGCCAAAAAGCACAGCCACTCGGTCTTGGACAGGTTGAGTTTGAGTCTGTTACTGCCCATCCAGATCCGCACGGCTTCCAAACACCGGGACATCTCCTTGATGGCATCATTGGGGTGGTTTGGGGTAGAGATGTACAGCTGAGTGTCGTCAGCGTACAGATTGTAATCTACCCCAAAACCACGGATGATCTCGCCCAGCGGCTTCATATACGTGTTGAACAGGAGTGGCGAGAGGACCGACCCCTGGGGCACCCCACAAGTGAGAGGCCTAGAAGTCGACCTCTGCCCTCCTGTCAACACGAATTGCAACTGACCAGAGAGGTAGGAGGAAAAACGGTGAAACTGTGCATCCCACCCCCACCCCAGTCGGCGCAATAGGACACCATGGTCGATGGTATCAAAAGCCGCTGAGAGATCTAACAGGACTAGGATAGAGGAAAAACCTCTATTCCGCGCCCTCCAGAGATCATCCACCAACGCGACCAATGCCGTCTCAGTGCTATGACCGGGTCAAAAGCCCGATTGGCGCGGGTCTAGATAATCAATTTCCTCCAGATGGCGGGAAAACTGCTGTGCCACCACACTCTCTACAACCTTCGCTAAAAAGTGAAGGTTGGAGACCGGACGGTAATTTATCAATAATGCTGGGTCCAGGGAAGGCTTCTTGAGGAGGGGTCTCACCACCGCCTCTTTCAAGGCGGAAGGCAAGGACCCCTCACTCAAGGAAGCATTCACTATATCCTGGAGCCAGCCTCGTGTAACCTCCCAGGATGCCAGTACAAGCCAGGAGGGACACGTGGTGGCCTTTAGTCTTCTCGCCCACCTGTCCATATCATTGGCAGTAACAGAGTCAAAATCCTCCCATAAAATTGTCTCAAGACCTGCATCAGGTGATCCCTCTAGACTACTATCTGTGGAGGGCAGCTCGCTCCGGATCTGAGCGATTTTATCCTGCAGATACTCTCAAAACTCCTCTGCTCTGCCCTGTAAAGGGGCTTCCCATGGCCTCTGTTTTCTTTTTATAAGAAAAAAGTTTTATTGGTTTTTACAAAATTTTAAAAATAGGAAAAAGGTATAAGGTATTAAAGAGATATTTTGAGGACATCTATGTCGGAGGTGTCGGCCCCCTCCGAGGCTTCATACCCAAAAAAAAAAGATAATACAATACTTTTTTTTTAATTGAAAAAGTTTTCACCAACAGATTTTCCCCCCTTCTTTTTTTGCCCCCCCTTCCCCCAACATAAAAAAACATAAATCAAATACAAATATTATATCCCTTTGCCCCCCTCCCCCAACATAAACTGCATAAATCAGGGCCAGATATTATACCCTCCCCCCCCTCTTTCAACCTAGAGTACATAAATCAAGTACCAGTGTAATTCCCTCCAATACCCTCCCTAACCCTCCCCTTCCCCCCCCAACCCCCTGACTTCCGCTATATGCAACCCTAGTAATTCCAAACACAATATATGTTATTCATTCCTTTCATATTCTACCCCCTGCTGACTACCTTATTCATCTAATTTCCCTCAGCTAAAAGCTACACAATATTTTCTAGTCTGGTATTTATTTTGTATATAATCAATCCACTTTTTCCATTCCTGTGTATAGGTCTCTTGCATCTGGTCCTTTAAAAAAGCTGAAATTTTCGCCATTTCAGGAAATCCAGCCATCTTCTGCGTCCATTGGTCAATAGTAGGTAAAACATCTTTCTTCCAGTGCTGGGCAACCAGCAGTCTAGCTGCTGTCACCATATACAAAATCAGTTTTGTTTCCCCCGATGTAAAATCCCTAACTATACCCAATAAAAACAGTTGTGGAGTAAATTGTATTTTTTTCTTCAAAACATTTTGCATAACCCACCAAATTTTTATCCAGAAAGCCTTAACTTTCTTGCAAGTCCACCATATATGGTAATATGTAGCATCTAAATACTTGCATCTCCAACATTTTGGTTGAACATTAGGGTACATACATGACAATTTCTTAGGATCTAAATGCCATCTATAAAACATTTTATAAAAATTATCCCAAGTTCTGTGACTGTGTAAATTTAACATTCTGAACCCATATTTTTTCCCACGTATCCATCATAACTGGTTCAGTAAAATTCTGGGCCCATTTAATCATACAATCTTTAACCAAATCAGTTTCTGAATCCCTTTCTAGCAAGACATTATAAACTCTCTTAATATGCATTGGGCCTGTCTGTTTTATCTGTCTGACCAGTTCTACTTCATGCTCCATTAAACCAGATTTTTGATCTTCTTTCCATCTCATCTGTAATTGATTATACTGTAGCCAAGTTAAGTTAATCCCTTCTCCCAACAGTGTGTCCAAAGTCTTCAGCTGCCATCTGCCCCTTTCAGCAAAAATTCAGGAACATTTTGAAACCTTAAAAAGTAAGACATCCTTTCAAAATCCATCCTAGACATATGACCAGCTAAATCCACAATTTCTCTTTGAGAATTTTTTATCTCTCCCTTCATCTCAGCCGTCCCCCCCTCCAGTCCATCAATTCTTTGTTTGTTTTCCATTAGTGCTTTCTGTGTCTCCAAAAGTTCCAATTTTGAGCTAACATTGTTTTTCCGGATTTCTTTTATTTCTTTCATGATGTTTTGAAGAGTTTCCTCTATTGCTGATAACTGTGTAGCTTCCACCTCTGTTTCTTTGGATAACATAGAAGTAATCTTAGGTTGATGTGGCTGCTTTTTTGAAGCCATAATGAAAGTGTTATGTTCTTGTCATTAATATGGCATCTGTTGGAGAGGTAGTCCATGAGGCGAGGAGAGAGTAAAAGTCAATATCCAAATACAAAGTTCAATTTGCTTACAATCCAGAGAGAGAACAATTTTTAAAAACAATCAAATAAGGAAGAAAAAAAGAAGAAGGCACATCTGGGAAAGGTCCTAATAATCAGTTACATTAATCCACTGGTAAAAAATTCAGTCCCGGAGTGTCAGCAAATTTCAAAGAGAAGTATTTCTTGCTGAGAACAAAGGAACGCTATCTTCCCCGCCCCTCTGGAAGCTGCGGAGAACTAGTGAAAGGCCATATCAATTGTTGCAAGACAGAGATACAAAGTATCATTAGAAATCTTAAAGTGAAAGACTTTCATTTGTAGTTTAAAAATCGGATGTTAATTTCTCCACCTCCCCAAGCCTGGGGAAAATTCCAAAACGCCGCTTTTTTTCCTTTCCGAGGAGGGGTTTTACAAACTCCCTCCTCCTCCTTCTTTTAAAATGAAAGTTGAAAGCATTAAGTTGGAATCACTCACAATCCACTCTGTAGCCATAAGCCTCGGTGTTGCCTTCAACCCCGGCTTTTCAGCCCGTCTCTAATTGCAGCAGCTGTTCCGGCTCTCCATCGGCGAAGGGGACGAAAGAGGAACTCCCCCCCCCCACGCGACTCGTTCTCCGGCACCTAGGACGAGGCGGAAGCCACCACCCGGCCGCCATCGAGGTGGGGGAACTCACCACAAGCCATCCGTGCGGTGGGGGCTCTTTAGCAAGAGCCCCCTGCCCCCGAAGGCGCCCGCGGCCTCTGTTGAAGGAGGGAGCGGGTTACCCCAAACAGGGCCGCAGGGCGGTTATCTGCACATGCGATGAGGGTGGCACAATAATCACGTTTGGCCACCCTCATCGCCACTAGGTAAGTCCTCAAGTGGGCTCTTACCAGTGCTCAGTCAGATTCGGACCGAGACGATCTCCACCTACTCTCTAGGTGTCTCTTGCGGCGTTTCATCTCCCTCAGCTCCTCGGAGAACCAAGGAGCGTGGGTGAGTCTACGCCGCATGAGAGGCCACAAGGGCGCAACCCGGTCCAAGGCCCCCGTGGCCGCATTATACCATGTGGCCACTAAGTCCTCAGTCGAGTCACGGGTCAGGGATACAGGTACTGGCCCAAGCTCCATCTGGAACCTTTCGGGATCCATCGGGCACCTGGGGCGGAACCATCTGGGAATCTCGGGTTCTGCCTCCCCGCGGTGGGGTGATTGGAAAGTCCAGGCGAAGCAGAGAGTGACCTGACCATGACAAGGGTGAGATGACTAAATCCAAGATTGCTTCTCCACTGGCCAGAGACAAAGATGAGATCCAGCGTGTGTCCTCTATCGTGAGATGGGCCCTGAACTAATTGGGTCAGGTCCACGGCCGTCATGGAAGCCATGAACTCCCGAGCTACCTCGGATGTTTCGCCCACTGATGGCAAGTTAAAGTCCCCCATGACTAATAGTCTGGGGGTCTCAACTGCCATCTCGGCGATCACCTCAAGGAGCTCGGGCAGGGCTGCTGTTACATAGCGGCGAGCCAGGTATACAATCAGCAAGCCCAGCTGCCTCCCTAAGCCCCACTTCACATAGAGGGACTCACAGCCGGTTGTCTGTGGTACAGTGGTCTCCCTCTGCTCGAGACCTTCCTTAACAATGATCGCCACCCCCCCACCCCTGCCTAGGGCCCGTGGCTGATGAAATGCATGGTAGCCTGATGAGCACATTTCCACGAGGGATAATCCTCCCTCGAGGCCCAACCAGGTCTCCCTAATTCCCACCAGGTCCGGGTCCCCCTCTGACACTAAGTCATTTATGAGGGGGGCTTTGTTCACCTTAGACCTGGCATTGCAGAACATCAGCCTGGGGCCCTGGCTCTGTGATCCTTGACCTCCTAGCCTCTGAAGGGAGCACAGGGGGTTGGGGCGGGTGACCGCTTGTAGCCAGCGGCCACGTTCGCCCAACAAATGGTGGGCTCCCTGTCTCCCACTGCCCCTGCCCCTCCCCAGGACCAATTGGATGGAAAAGCCCTCTGTAGGAGCGACCTCCCCTCCCCTCTCCTTAATGGACCTAACCTTTTTCCTAATTCCGCTGGCCGGCCCTGTACTCTGACCCACAACTGACTGCAAAGTCCCAGACTGACCCCCACCCTGGGACCCCCTAAAATCCGAATTAAAAATTTGGATAAAACCCCCCTGAAAACCCCACTGTGACTGGGTTGATTATCTTTATTATGGGGAATGGCCCCACAAATTTTGGCCCCAGTTTTTTGCTGGGCAGTCTTAGTCTCAAGTATTTTGTAGAGAAGTAAACCTTCTCTCCTACCTGGAAAAGGCCGTTGCGGAGCCCGGTGTTTATCTGCCTGTTTCTTGTAGGTTTGTGTCGCTTTGGCTTGTGCTTTCTTGACATTTTCCCAAGCTGCTTTCAGCATCGACATCCAATCAGTCAAGCTGACTGAGGGGGGGGGTCTCTTGGATACTCAGGCATTGGGACAAAGTCCATGCCGCTCACTACTTTGAACGGCATGAGTCCTGTGCTGCTGTGAACAGCATTATTGTATGCAACAATAAGATTCCAGAGGGAGCTTGGGCCAATTCCTGTGACCCTGCCCCGTGACTCGACTGAGGACCTAGTGGCCGCATGGTTGAGTGCGGCCACGGGGGCCTTGGACCAAGTCGCACCCTTGTGGCCTCTCTTGCGGTGATGAATCACCCAGGCTCCTTGGCTTACCGAGGAGCTGAGGGAGATAAAACGCCACAAGAGACGCCTACAGAGCAGATGGAGATCCTCTCGCTCCGAAGCTGACCGAACACTAGTGAGAACCCATATTAGGGCTTACGTAGGAGCGATAAGGGTGGCCAAACGTGAGTATTGTGCCACCCTTATTGCATCCGCAGATAACCGCTCTGCTGCCCTGTTTGGGGTGACCCGCTCCCTCCTTCATCAGAGGCCGCGGGAAGCCCCTCTGCAGGGAAGAGCAGAGGAATTTGGGATTTATCTGCAGGACAAAATCACTCGGATTCGGAATGAGCTACCCTCCATCGACAGTGGTCCGGTGGGAATGTCCGAGGCTGGTCTTGAGGCACCATTCTGAGAGGAGTTTGACTTTGTTACTAACGAGGATATAATAATAATAATAATAATAATTTAATTTTATATCCCGCTCTCTCTCCCCAAGGGGACTCGAGGCGGGGCACAGGCAATTAAAATACAAATAAGAACACAACAAATACAAAATACAAACTACAAAATTAAAAATGAATTAAACTATTCCTGCGCTAAAATCCATAAACTAAACTAAAAATTACCCCTAAAATCCCTGACCTAAAAAGAGACTACCCAAGGCCGGCCAGGCGAAAAAAGTGTGTCTTTAATTTTACGCGGAAGGAGCGGAGGTCCGTGGTTGTCCTAATATCGGGGGGAAGGTCGTTCCAGAGGGCTGGGCCCGCCACAGAGAAGGCCCTTCCCCTGGGCGTCGCCCGCTGACAAAGTCTAGTGGACGGCACCCGGAGAAGTCCCTCTCTGTGGGAGCGAATCGGCCGTGAGGATGTATGAGGCAGGATCCGATCCCGCAGGTAACTAGGTCCCGAGCCATGGAGCGCTTTGAAGATGATAATTAACACCTTGAAGCGCACCCGGAAGACGACAGGTAGCCAGTGCAGCTCGCGCAAGAGCGGTGTTACGTGGGCAAACCTAGAGGTGCCCATAATTGCTCGCGCGGCTGCGTTCTGGACCAACTGAAGCCTCCGGGTGCACCTCAAGGGGAGCCCCATGTAGAGAGAGTTGCAATAATCCAGTCGGGATGTCACGAGAGCATGAGTGACTGTGCGAAGGGCGTCCCGATCCAATAGGGGGCGCAACTGGCGTACCAGGCGAACCTGGTAAAACGCCCTCCTGGCCACGGCTGTCACGTGATCTTCCATAGACAGCCGGGTATCCAGGAGGACACCCAAGTTGCGCGCCCCATCCACAGAGGCAAGATGTTCGCCCCCTATGGCCTGAGATGGAATCATCTGGTTGAATCGGGCAGCCGGAAACCACAGCCACTCGGTCTTGGTCGGGTTGAGCCTGAGTCCGTTACTTCCCATCCAGATGGACATGTTGTCAAGGAGACTTAAGGCGACCACATGTTTATTGGACCCGTGTCCCTCCTGGCTTGTACTGGCATCCTGGGAGATGACACGAGGCTGGCTCCAGGAGATTGTGAACACCTCCTTGAGTGAGGGGTCCTTGCCTGCCATCTTGAAAGAGGCGGTAGTGAGGCCCCTCCTCAAGAAGCCTTCCCTGGACCCCGCATTATTGGAGAACTATCGTCCGGTCTCCAACCTTCACTTTTTAGTGAAGGTTGTTGAGAGTGTGGTGGCCCAACAGTTTCCGCGACACCTGGAGGAAGTTGATTATCTAGACCCGCGCCAGTCCGGATTCCGACCCGGTCATAGCACCGAGACGGCATTGGTCGCGTTGGTTGATGATCTCTGGAGGGCGCGGGATAGAGGCTGTTCCTCTATCCTAGTCCTGTTAGACCTCTCAGCGGCTTTTGATACCATCGACAATGGTATCCTATTGCACCGACTGGGGGGGTTGTGGCTGGGAGGCACCGTTCTATGGTGGTTCTCGTCCAACCTCTCTGGTCGGTCACAATATGTGTTGACAGGGGGGCAGAGGTCGACCTCGAGACCCCTCTTATGCGGGGTTCCTCAGGGGTCGGTCCTCTCGCCCCTCCTGTTCAACACATATATGAAGCTGCTGGGCGAGATCATCTGTGGTTTTGGGGTAGGATACCATCTGTACACTGATGACACCCAGCTGTACATATCCACCCCAGACCACCCCAACAATGCCGCCGAGGTGCTGTCCCGGTGTTTGGAGGCCATACAGATCTGGATGGGTAATAACAAACTCAAGCTCAACCCGTCCAAGACTGAATGGCTGTGGTTTCCGGCACCCCGGTTCAGCCAGATTACTCCAACTCTGGCCATTGGGGGTGAAACACTGGCCCCCGTGGAGAGGGCGTGCAATCTGGGTGTCCTTCTGGACTCCCGGCTGTCCATGGAGGACCATGTGGCAGCCGTGGCCAGGGGGGCATTTCATCAGGTACGCCTGATGCACCAATTGCGCCCCTTACTGGACCGGGCTGCCATCCGCACAGTCACTCAAGCTCTCGTGACGTCCCGATTCGACTACTGTAATGCTCTCTACATGGGGCTTCCCTTGAGGTGCACTCAAAAGCTACAGTTAGTCCAGAATGCAGCCGCGTGGGTGATTACGGGAGCCTCTAGATGCTCCCATATAACACCGATCCTGCGCGAGCTGCACTGGCTTCCTGTGGCCTTTCGGGTGCGCTTCAAGGTTCTGACGACCATCTTTAAAGCGCTCCATGGCTCAGGGCCTAGTTATATGCGAGACCGTCTCCTGCCCCATACATCCCTTCGGCCGATCCGCTCCCACAGAGAGGGTCTTCTCAGGGTGCCGTCGGCCGGGCAATGCCGACTGGCGACACCCAGGGGAAGAGCCTTCTCTGTGGTGGGCCCTGCCCTTTGGAACGACCTACCCACTGAATTGCGTACCATCTCAGACCTCCGCCTCTTCCGCCAGTGTCTAAAGACACATCTCTTCCAGCAAGCCGGCCTAGCCTAACCTCCCGTCGGGGCTATTTTAGATGTTTTTTAAATTTTGTATTTATCGTTTTGTATGTTTTTAAATTCCTTTAAATTCCTGGGTCCTTCGTGGAGAAGGGCGGGATATAAATGTGATTAAAATAAATAAATAAATAAAAACCTTAGCGAAAGATAAAAGGTCTGCCCAATTAGACTGCTGATAGTTCACGTAGCACCTCAGGTACTGATCTATCATGGCGTTCAGTCTTTCTGCTGCCCCATTAGTGCTCGGATGAAAAGCTGAACTAAGACCCTGAGATGATTCAATGGACCGCAGGAACTCCCTCCAAAACTTAGCTGTGAACTGGACCCCTCTGTCTGAGATGATTCTTCGAGGTACTCCATGCAGTCGGTAGATATGCTTCACAAACAGTTTAGCCAGCTTGTGAGCCGAGGGTAGTCCGCTACAGGGAATGAAGTGTGCCTGTTTGGAGAACAGGTCTATTACAGTCCAAATCACTGTGTTTCCCCCACTTTTTGGCAGCTCTACTATAAAGTCCATTGCAATCTCCTTCCAGGGCCTCGTTGGTTCTGCCACTGTTTGCAGTAGCCCCGGGGGTTTTCCTGGTCATTTTTTTTTATTGAAAAAGTTTTTCACCAACAAATTTCCCCCCCTTCTTTTTTACCCCCCCTTCCCCAACATAAAAAACATAAATCAGATACAAATATTATATCCCTTTACCCCCCACCCCCAACATAAACTACATAAATCAGGACCAGATATTATACCCTTTCCCCCCCCTCTTTCAACCTGGAGTATATAAATCAAGTACCAGCATAATTCCCTCCCATACCCTCCCTAACCCTCCCCAACCTCCCCTTCCCCCCCCAACCCCGTGACATCCGCTATATGTAACCCTAATAATTCCAAACACAATATATGTTATTCATTCCCTTCATATTCTACCCCCTGCTGACTATCTTATTCATCTAATCTCCATCAGCTAAAAGCTACACAATATTTTCTAGTCTGGTATTTGTTTTGTATATAATCAATCCACTTTTTCCACTCCTGTGTATAAGTCTCTTGCATCTGGTCCTTTAAAAAAGCTGAAATTTTCACCATTTCAGCAAATCCAGCCATCTTCTGCGTCCATTGGTCTATAGTAGGCAAAACATCTTTCTTCCAGTGCTGGGCAACCAGCAGTCTAGCTGCTGTCACCGCGGGGAGGCGGAACCGGAAACACCAAGTTGGTTCCGCCCCAGGCGCCTGATGGACCCGGAAAGGTTCCAGAGGGAGCTTGGGCCAGTACCTGTATCCCTGCCCCGCGGCTCGACTGAGGACCTAGTGGCCGCGTGGTATAGTGCGGCCACGGGGGCCTTGGACCGAGTCGCGCCCTTGCGGCCTCTCATGCGGCGTCGAGTCACCCAGGCTCCTTGGTTTACCGAGGAGCTTCGGGAGATGAAACGCCGCAAGAGACGCCTAGAGAGTAGGTGGAGATCTTCTCGATCCGAAGCTGACCGAACACTAGTGAGAGACCATATTAGGACTTACTTAGTGGCGCTAAGAGTGGCCAAACGTGAGTATTGTGCCACCCTTATCGCGTCCGCGGAAAACCGCCCTGCCGCCCTGTTTGGGGTGACCCGCTCCCTCCTTCATTTGAGGCCGCGGAAAGCCCCTCTGCAGGGTCGAGCAGAGGAATTTGGAGTATTTCTGCAGGACAAAATCACTCAGATTCGGAACGAGTTGCCCTCCACTAGTGGCCCAGTCGGGGCGTCCGGTGCTGGTCTTGAGATAACACCTTGGGAGGAGTTCGACTTTGTTACTACCGAGGATATGGACAGGTTGCGGAGGAACCTTAGAGCCACCACATGTTTATTGGACCCGTGCCCCTCCTGGCTTGTACTGGCATCCTGGGAGGTGACACGAGGCTGGCTCCAGGGCATTGTGAATTCATCTCTGAGTGAGGGGTACTTGCCCACCATTTTGAAAGAGGCGGTGGTGAGGCCCCTCCTCAAGAAGCCATCCCTGGACCCGGCTTTATTAGAGAACTATCGTCCCGTCTCCAACCTTCACTTTTTAGTGAAGGTTGTTGAGAGTGTGGTGGCTCAACAGTTTCCCCGACATCTGGAGGAAGTTGATTATCTAGACCCGCGCCAGTCCGGCTTCCGGCCCGGTCACAGCACCGAGACGGCATTGGTCGCGTTGGTTGATGATCTCTGGAGGGCACGGGATAGAGGTTGTTCCTCTATCCTTGTCCTATTAGACCTCTCAGCGGCTTTTGATACCATCGACCATGGTATCTTATTGCACCGATTGGGGGGGTTGGGGTTGGGAGGCACCGTTCTACGGTGGTTCTCATCCTACCTCTCTGGTCGGTCGCAATGGGTGTTGGCAGGAGGGCAGAGGTCGTCCCCGAGGCCCCTCATATGTGGGGTCCCTCAGGGGTCGGTCCTCTCTCCCCTTCTGTTCAACACCTATATGAAGCCGCTGGGCGAGATCATCCGTGGTTTTGGGGTGGAATACCATCTGTACGCTGATGACACTCAGTTGTACATATCCACCCCAAACCACCCCAACGATGCCGTCGAAGTGCTGTCCCGGTGTCTAGAGGCCGTACGGATCTGGATGGGTAGTAACAAACTCAAACTCAACCCGTCCAAGACCGAGTGGCTGTGGTTTCCGGCACCCCGGTTCAGCCAGTTAAGTCCAACACTGGCCATTGGGGGCGAACAACTGGCCCCCGTGGAGAGGGCGCGCAACTTGGGTGTCCTCCTGGATTCCCGGCTGTCCATGGAGGACCATGTGGCGGCCGTGGCCAGGGGGGCGTTCTATCAGGTACGCCTGATACGCCAGTTGCGCCCCTTACTGGACCGGGGAGCCCTTCGCACAGTCACTCAAGCGCTTGTGACATCCCGGCTGGATTACTGCAACGCTCTCTACATGGGGCTCCCCTTGAGGTGCACTCGAAGGCTACAGTTAGTGCAGAATGCGGCCGCGCGGGTGATTATGGGTGCCTCAAGGCAAACCCACGTAACACTTCTCCTGCGCGAGCTGCACTGGCTGCCTGTGGCCTTTCGAGTGCGCTTCAAGGTGTTGACAACCATCTTTAAATCGCTCCATGGCTCGGGGCCTAGCTATATACGAGACCGCCTCCTGCCCCATACATCCCTTCGTCCGATCCGCTCCCACAGAGAGGGCCTTCTCCGGGTGCCGTCGACGGGGCAATGCCGGTTGGCGACACCCAGGGGAAGGGCCTTCTCTGTGGCGGGCCCGGCCCTCTGGAACGACCTACCCCCCGACCTTCGCACTATCTCGGACCTCCGTCTCTTCCGCCAACGTCTTAAGACGTATTTATTTCAACAAGCCGGCCTAGGATAGCCCCCTGTTCCTGACTTTTTAAAAATAAATAAAATAAATAAATTATAATTTGGGAAGGTTTTTAACATGGGTTTTAGCACGGGTTAATCTAATTTAATATATTTTAAATTGATACTTATTGTATTTTTGTGGTTTTAATAATGCCTGTGCGCCGCCCTGGGTCCTAACAAGGAGAAGGGCGGGGTATAAATTTAATAAAATAAAAAAATAAAAAAAAATATACAAAATCAGTTTTGTTTCCCCCAGTGTAAAATCCCTAACTATACCCAATAAAAACAGTTGTGGAGTAAATTGTATTTTTTTCTTCAAAACATTTTGCATAACCCACCAAATTTTTATCCAGAAAGCCTTAACTTTCTTGCAAGTCCACCATATATGATAATATGTAGCATCTAAACACTCACATCTCCAACATCTCCTGGTCATATTTTCATTGTAGCACAGACTGTGCAACTCTTTACATAACTATCCACATATTTCTTCATTCCAGGCCACCAGAATTGCCTCCAGGCTAGGTGTAAAGTCTTTAGGAACCCAAAATTGCCTGCCAATTTGGTATCGTGGCTCCTCTGGAGAACTAGGATACATAGAGATTCTGGAACATAGAGTTTCGTGAGGTCATCTCTTTTCGTCAAGATGTGTTGGTTGTTTTGGAACCAAGGGTCTGCTAGCAGCTCAGTTTTCAGTCTTGTGGTTAGATCGCTTGTGGTTTGACCCCGTCGGTCACGGTGTTGCCACCTGGTGGTTACTTTGGCAGCTGGTTGAATAGAAGGAATAATGGCGTCCACTACGTGCTCCCGTTCGCATTTGTACTGAGGCATGCGGGAGAGGGTATCAGCTAGAAAGTTCCTCTGCCCTGGAATGTGCTTTAGTACAAAGTTGAAGCAGTTGAAATATTGAGCCCATCGGACTTGTTTGGGTGATAGTTTCCGTGGGGTTCTGAGAGCTTCCAGATTTTTGTGGTCGGTCCAAACTTCAAACGGTTTCTGGCTCCCATCTAATAGGTGTCTCCAGGTTAGTAGTGCCCATCGCACTGCGAAAGCCTCCTTTTCCCATGCGGCCCATCATCTCTCCGTGTCTGTGAGCTTGCAGGAGGTATAGGCACAGGGTTGTAAATTTCCTTGGTTGTTTCTTTGGAGTATTACTGCTCCTACGGCCATGACAATGGCATCTGCCTGGATCATGAATGGTTGCTCAGGGTCAGGATGCTTCAGTACCGACTCCTTTGCAAACATTTCTTCCAGTGTTTCGAATGCCTCTTGGCAGGTTAGGCTCCACTGTAGGGGTTGTCCCGGACGAGGTTTTGTCCTGGGATCCCTGTCTTCAGGAGGTCTGTCAGGGGTTTGGCAATCTTCACAAAGGAGGGAATGAACTGCCTGTAGAAGTTTGCGAACCCTAGGAAACTTTATAGCTGTCTGCGGGTGCGAGGGGGTTGCCAGCTTAGGATGGTTTGCACTTTGGCTGGGTCCATCTCTATTCCTTCATTTGACACTCGGTAGCCTAGGTAGTCTAGTCGCTCATGGTGGAATTCACATTTTGATAGTTTGACATACAGGTTGGCTGCCAGAAATTTTTCCAGTACTTGGCGAACCAGGGATATGTGGTCATCGATGGTCTCAGTGTAGATAAGGATGTCATCTAGGTAGACGAGGACCCCCTTGTAGAGGTGCTCATGCAGCACCTCGTTTATTAACTGCATGAACACTGCTGGGGCTCCCTGTAGTCCAAAAGGCATAACTTTGAATTGGAAACTTCCTAAAGGGCAGTTGAACGCTGTTTTCCATTCATCTGGGAGAACGCTGTTTTCAATTCATCTAGGAGAAATGCAAGTTGCACAGATTTTTAGTTAGTTTTTTTTTTATTGAAAAAGTTTTATTCACACAAATTTTCCCCCTTTTTACCCCCCCCCGACATGTAATATAAATCACATACAAATACTATACCCCCCCTCACCCCATCTTAAAATAAGTTTCTCATTCAGATATTATACCCCCTCGCCTCCCAGCAGACACAATATAAGTTTCTCTTAGTATATTAATATCCCATTAACACCATCTTCTAAGTTAATTAAAGATATAAAAAACATAATATAAATTTCTCTTTAAGAAAAAAAAAAGGCATATCCCATTATTCCCCTCTCTAGATTAATCATACATATATATTACCCCGCCCTCCACCCTAGCCCTCCCCCACCTCCCATTCAAACCCACCCCCCTGACTTCCGCTATACACCACTCTAATAATTCCAAGCATCCCAAATATTATTTACTCTATTCACCTATCAATCAAAGCATTCTTACCTAAAAGCTACATAATACTTCCTAATCTGATATTTATTCTGTATATAATCAATCCATTAGAAACCTTATAACAAACTCAACATAAACACCCCCTTTTAGTTGAACATTAAAATACATAGAAGATAATTCTTAAGATCTAAATACCATATCATATAACCTAACACTTATAAAACTTAAACCATATATCCTAGCTTAAGTTTACATCCTTCCTGATTCAAAAGGTTTACTATTTTTCCCCTCTCCATTTGCTTAATTGCCCACTTAACAACACAAAAAAATGTAAAGATTACTCTAATATTTGAAAAAAGCAAAGTTACTTCTCTCTTCACAAAGGAAACAGAAATAATATAGGAAAATTTCAGATCCTATCACATGAAGGATACAGTAAATTGCAAGAAAATTTCAAAGTTCGACCCAAGTTTTTTCCCAGAACACTAACATAATATTAGTCCTTTCCGCGTCAATGTTCATAAGTCCAACTCTTCAGGTCTCCTTCCATTCCATCCATAGCTGTTTGTAATACCAATTTAAGCAGCTGCCCCCATAAATAACAAAAAAAACCCAACCCTTTACATAGGTAACCCCCGAGTGACTTTTCATCAGGATTATAAAGTTCCAAGATCGTGATAGGGTAACAACCAGATCCACTGCAAATGCTCCGGTTCCAATTTTCAACCCTGAAAAAGTTTCCACATCCAAGAGAACCAGCATTGCAGAGATCTGTATATTTTTATCTAGATTGATTAATTGCTTCGTCCTTTAATCCTTTTGTCTTTCTTAACTCGCCGAGATTGAGACCTCCTCTGCTTCTGCGGTTTCTCAATTTGTCTGGTGCTAGACCTGGCTTCACATTGCTCATCTGATTTACGTATTGGCATTCCAACAGATCCCCCTATAGCAGTCTTCGACATTTCCTCCAGAGTAGGGCTTAAAAAAAAGCCCAGGGGAATCCAACTGAGTATGTTCTTCCATCTCTTTTCCAAATTGTTTCTGCTCCATCTCAATATCTTGCTCTGAACCATCCAGATCTACTAGTGTTGGTATAGATATACGTGGGGGCGTTGCACTTTTCTTCAGTATTTCATAATAAAAATCTCTTGCCTTGTCTATAGTATTCAAACAATATCGCGCCCCTTCATATCTGAATATAACACCCATTGGAGCATCCCACCTGTACTGTATCCCTCTTTTCTTCAGCTCCTCCACCAAAAAACCAAAATCCCTTCTGAGCTTCAGGATAGTTGATGGAAGTTCCTTAAAGACACCAATCCGTTTTCCAGCTATGTGGAGAGAGGAGTGAAAAGACTTCTGCAGAATATCATTTCTGAGGTTTCTCTCAGTAAAATATATCACAACATCTCTCGGTAATTGCCTTTGTAATGCTATACGTGAGTTTGCTCTGTAAATTTTATCAATCTTAGCATAAATTTCACCAGGATCCATTTTTACTAATATAGCCAAAGCATCGGCAGAAACTTTTCTTAAGTCTTCTCTAGGATTTTCTGTTAACCCCCTCAGTCTAATGGCGTTTTCCATTAACATAAATTGTAACATAATAACCTCTTTGTCCAATTTGTGCATATTCCCCTCCATTTCCACAAATTTCAAATCTGTTTCCTTTGCTTTGACTAGTTAGTTAGTTTTTTAGTTTTTTAGGTCAGGTTTTAAGGGCTTCAAGGGTGGTGGGTGGGTCCATTTACATTGACTTAACTGGGCAGAGTATGAGACCAGCTGATAACGGCGGAAGTAAGGGTAGAGGGTCTGACGTTAATGGTAGAGGGTCTGACATTAAGAGGGGGGCAAAGGTCGATCCCACAGAGGGCCTTTCCATCCATATGGTCCAGGGGAGGGGCAGGT
Organism: Rhabdophis nuchalis; assembly: GCA_039707465.1. Lineage (NCBI taxonomy): Eukaryota > Metazoa > Chordata > Lepidosauria > Squamata > Natricidae > Rhabdophis > Rhabdophis nuchalis. The sequence continues at coordinate 213,400,715 of CM077643.1, forward strand.
ATGACGGGAGCCAGGGGTCGTATCAAGTTTCAGGGGGCATGCGTACACGCTATTTAAGAGCGGTTGCCTGCCCCGACCCCCTGGGCTCCTCCCGTAATCTAGGAAGTGAGGAGTTACAGAGCCCAGGCCCGAGGCTGATGTTGTGCAACGCCAGATCCGTGGTGAATAAAGCCCCCCTCATATACGATCTAATCTCAGAGGGGGACCTGGACCTGGTGGGTATTATGGAAACCTGGTTGGGGCACGAGGGAGGTGTTCCCCTCGTCGAGATGTGCCCACCAGGTTACCTAGCATTTCATCGGCCAAGGGCCCAGGGTAGGGGTGGGGGGAGTGGTGGTTATTATTAAAGAAAGTCTTCACCCAAGGGAGGCCACTGTGCCTCAGGTAGCTGGGTGTGAATCTCTGTATGTGAAATGGGGACTTGGGAGGCAGCTGGGCCTGCTGGTCTTGTACCTGGCTCCCCGCTACATGTCAGCGGCCCTGCCCGAGCTCCTTGAGGTGATCGCTGAGGTGGCGGTTGGCACCCCCAGACTTTTAGTCATGGGGGATTTCAACCTGCCATTGGTAGGTGATTCGTCTGAGGTGGCTCGGGAGTTCATGGCTTCCATGACGGCCATGGACCTGACCCAAGTAATTCAAGGCCCCACACATACAGGGGGAAACACACTAGACCTAATTTTTGCCTCTGGCCAGTGGTTGAGTGATCTAGGAGTAGGGGAATTAGTCATCGAACCCCTGTCATGGTCAGATCACTCGCTCCTGCGGCTGGACTTTCCGACCGCTACACCCCACCGCGGGGAGGTGGAACCCGAGATTCCCAGATGGTTCCGCCCCAGGCGCCTGATGGACCTGGAGAGGTTCCAGACGGAGCTTGGGCCTATGCCCATAACCCTCACCCACGACTCGACCGAGGACTTAGTGGCCACATGGAATAGTGCAGCCACGGGGGACTTGGACTGGTTCGTGCCCTTGCGGCCTCTCACGTGGCGCCGATCCACCCTGGCCCCTTGGTTTTCTGAGGAGCTAAGGGTGATGAAGCGCTGCAAGAGATGCCTAGAGAGCAGATGGAGGTCCACTCTTTCCGAATCCGACCGAACACTAGTGAGGTCCTACACACAGACCTACCTAGTGGCAATAAGAGTGGCTAAGATAATTACAGTTATCTTTGCTTGGAAGAATATCAGCAATTAAAATGAATGTTTTACCTAGATTTATCTTTCTGTTTCAAATGATACCGGTGCTTAAATCTGACAAGCAATTGTTAGAATGGCAAAAAACATTGAATAAATTTGTTTGGAATGAGAAAAAGCCGAGAGTGAAATTGAAAATTATGCAAGATAGGGGTTCCGCTTCCGGTTGCAGTTGCTGCCGGCAGGTTTTTTTCAAGCCTGCCATCCCCCCCCCCCCCGTGGAGGCGTTTTTTATACCATCAAAGCGTCTCGGAACTCCAAGTTCTCAATGAACTTGCGAGGGAGTTTTTGCTGCCAGGGAGGGGCCCACTTGTGAAGCCCCCAGAGGGTTAGTTTCCTCTGAGGAGCGAGTAAGGAGAGGCCCCACCCTCCATAGGCTGCGATCTTCTCCAGGAGGGTGTGGAGCTCGTGCTAATTAGCACGACGAAGCAAACTGCTTTTACCTTTATATCTACATTCCAAGATACTTCGTACTTCAAAGGAAACTTCTTGGCATCTCATCGCAAATGCAAGTAATTAAACTTGGTGATTTCACCAGAAAACAGTAGATTTCAGACACAGCTTTTAGAATGAAGGAACCAAGATGGCGTTAATTACCAGATGAGACGAAACGAAAGCTAAACTATTAACTGTTAACTGACTTGTGGATTGTAGTCTCTGTGTAACCTCTGGAGTTCGAGGCGAAGGGGGAGCAGAGCTATAAAGTTAAACGCATTACATGATTTATTGTCTAATTTTGACATTTTGAAGAACTCTCTTTGGGAAAGTTTAACAACATGGCAACGGAACAAGCTGGTGCAGTAACTCCTCAGGATTTTAAAGAATTAATGAGCTTTTTGGCTAATGAGAATAAAGAGATTAAGAGAATGGTTCAGGATAAATTAGAACAATCGGATAAAAATATGCAAGCTGTGGCTAAGGGTCTGTCTGAAATTATGATTAAAATTGATAACAAAATTGAAGACCTGGCCCTAGGTGTGGAAGCCAAAGCAAAGGAAACGGACCTGAAATTTGTGGAAATGGAAGGGAACATGCGCAGGATAGATAACGAGATTATTATGATACAATTTCGTTCCATGGAGTATGCGATTAGGCTGAGGGGGCTCAGAGAAAAACCTAAAGAAGATTTAAGAAAAGCTTGTGCCGATGCTTTAGCTAAATTATTAAGAGTTGCTCCTGATGAAATTTCTGATAAGATGGATAAAATTTACAGAGTAAACTCACGTATAGCTTTACAAAGACAATTGCCAAGAGATGTTGTGATATATTTTACTGAGAGAAATTACAGAAATGATATTGTACAGAAGTCTTACTACTCCTCTATTCACGTAGACGAAAATCGGATTAGTGTCTTCAAGGAGTTGCCTCCGGCAATGTTAAAATTCAGAAGGGATTTTGGATTTTTGGTAGTGGAGTTGAAGAAAAGAGAGATACCGTTTAGGTGGGACGCACCAATGGGTGTTATATTCAGATATGAAGGGGTGAGGTATCGTCTGAATACTATAGACAAGGCAAGAGAATTTTACCATGGAATACTGATGGCAACTGCAGCGCCCCCACGTACATCTACACCTACACCAGCAGACCTGGAAGCTTTGGAGCAGAGGCTATTTGAGAAAGAGACAGAAGAACAGATATTGCAGACGCAAAAAGAGAGAGAAGCCCAGGGTGCTACAGGTGGATCTCAATTGGATTCTTCCCGGCTCCCTCTAAGTTCCTCTTTGGAGGAACCGTCTAAGACATTTATTGAAATGCCATTACTTGAGCCGGTGGAACAACGTGTTACTAGATCTACGACTAGACAATTGCTGGATTCTCAGAAGCAGGGGCAGCCATAAGGACAAGGTACCAAGAGGAACAAAGGCAAAGACAAGAAGGAAACTGAAGCTGTGGGAGGAGCAGAGCCGAAGACTAGTCTGGTGGAGAGAGATCTTCAGCAAATGCTCTCAATGTTTCAGACTAGGCCTAAAGATGTTTAAACTATTATCCTGGAATGTGAATGGATTGAACTCTCCACAAAAAAGGAGAAAAATATTTAATTATTTGAAGCAATTTAATAATGATGTGGTCTGCCTTCAAGAAACTCATATCAGGCTGCAAGATCAGAAGTATTTAATGAGTCCAAGATTGGGAACATTTTATGCAGCCTCCAGTTTAGTAAAGAAAAATGGTGTGGTAATATATATTAACAAAAGATTTTCAGCTAAAATTATAGAGGCGGATGACAGTGGTAGATTTATAGCAATTGAACTTGATACAGATTTTGGTCCTATCTTGCTGGTAGGAATATATGCACCTAACCAACAACAAGAAAGCTTTTACAGGATGCTTCACTTGAAAATTTTGGATTGGAATTTTAAGAGTGTTTTAATTATGGGAGATTGGAATGGTGTGATCTCTCCAAGGATAGATAAGAGAACAATGACTAAAGTCTCCACCCAAATACCACGGGGTTTTTTTGATTTTAAAAATGATTTGGAGTTAAAAGATGTTTGGAGGATACAACACCCAAAAGAGATGGACTTTTCTTTTTATTCAGATAGGCACAAATCTTTTTCAAGGATTGATTTTTTTTTGTTAACACCGGATTTACTTCCTAAAGCTAAGAAAACTAAGATATTCCCCAGGACATTAACTGATCATAGCCCGGTGTGGTTAGAGATCGATCTAGGGAAGAGGTTAAGAAGGTCATGGAGAGTAAATGAAAACTTATTTAGATATGAAAAAAATGTTGAAGAACTTAAAAAACACATGAAGGAATTTTTCAGTTTTAACATGAATAAAGGTACCTCTATTGAAATAGTATGGGATGCGAGTAAAGCTTATATGCGGGGTTTTTTGATACATATGAATTTTAAACATAAACAAAGCAGGCAGAAAAAAAGAATGGAAATGGAAAACGAAATCAAGAAAAAGGAGCAGCTACTTATAGTAAATCCAAAAGATGAGACACTCCAGATGGCGATAAAGTTGTTGAAAGATCAATTTCAAATGCTTATATCAGAACAAACAGCAACCAACTTACAATTTGCTAAACATAACACCTTTGCTAATGCGAATAAACCTGGTAGGTCGTTGGCCTACACCTTGAGAAAAAATACGAATAATAGAATTATTGACAGAATTGAATATGGAGGGAAAACGGTATATCAACAGGACTCGATTAAAAAATCATTTGTGGATTATTACACCAAGTTATATTTACAGGATAATATACAGAATAACTCAATAGATGACTTTCTGGAAGGAAAAAGGGTGACCAAAATAAATATGCTCCAAAAGGCAAATCTGGAATGCTTGATAACTGCAGAGGAGATTGTTTTAGCTATAAATCAACTTAAACTAGCCAAGGCTCCAGGGACTGATGGATTGACCGCAGTCTACTATAAAACTTTACAATTGGAAATGATTGAATATCTTACACAGTTATTTTGTAATATACAGCAAGGGGGTAAAATACCTTCTTCATGGGAAGCGGCTTTTATATCATTGATACCTAAGGACAAAGACGGCTCTAAGAAACCAGAGGATTACAGACCGATATCTCTTCTAAATACGGATTATAAAATATATGCTAAAGTACTTGCCAACAGATTGATGCCAGTTATCCAAGAGGTTATTCACTATGACCAAGCAGGATTTATAGAAGGGAGACATATGAAGGAGAATGTAAGACAAATTATAGATTTAATTGACTATCTTGATAAGAATAAGCAGATCTCTGCAGTGCTGGTCTTTTTGGACGCGGAGAAGGCCTTCGATCGAGTGAACTGGAACTTTCTAACCAAGACTTTGGAAAAGATGGATATGGGACCACGAATGAGACAAGCGATTGGTGCAATTTATCAGCAGCAATATGCACAACTTATTATTAATGGAAGTTTGACTACAACTTTTGAAATACAAAAAGGTACAAGACAAGGGTGCCCATTATCTCCATTGTTATTTATCTTAACCCTGGAAGTCTTGTTGAATACAATTCGGGACTCTAACACTTTAAGTGGTATAATTATTAGGCAAAAAGAATACAGAACTAGGGCATTTGCCGATGATCTGGTTGTTACCCTCTCACATCCTATGAACTCAGCAATTCAGATGAAAAATATCATAGTAGAATTTGGTATGGTGTCTGGGTTTAAACTGAATCAAGGCAAAACGAAAATGATGGTTAAAAATATGTCAGAGACTCAGAGGAAGTCACTTGAAAGCTTGGCAGGTTTTGAAATAGTTTCTAAAGTTAAATATTTAGGAATACAAATTGCAGAAATAAATACAAAACTTTTTTCAAATAATTATGAAGTGTTGTGGCAACAGATACAGAAGGATCTTCAAGCTTGGAATAAGCTACAACTATCTCTGCTTGGAAGGATTTCAGCAATTAAAATGAATATTCTACCTAGATTCATTTTTTTATTTCAGATGATACCGGTGCTTAAATCAGATAAAATCTTGTCAGATTGGCAAGCAACATTAAATAAATTTGTTTGGAAGGAGAAAAAGCCGAGAGTAAAGATGAAGATTATGCAAGATACTCGTGAAAGAGGTGGCCTTAGACTCCCAAACCTCCGATTGTATTATGAAGCGGCAGTACTGACGTGTGTGGCAGATTGGTTTGGGAAAACAAAATCTGAACTATTGAATATAGAAGGTCATGATCTTGTGTTGGGTTGGCATGCATATCTGTTTTATGAAGAAAAGGTGGATAAAGCATTTAACAATCATGTTCTCCGAAGTGCCCTGATGAGAATTTGGAGGAAGCACCGGCCTAATTGGGATTATAAAATACCGCTTTGGTTGGATCTTGCAGACACCATGTGGATTACAAATACTAAGTCACTCGGGAGGTGTTTATATAAAGATGTGCTTACTTTTGACGGGCGAATGGCAGATGAAAACTTTGGAACAACTGTTGGAGGCAGGAATTACTTTAAATTGGTTACACTACACACAGTTACAGAAGAGATGGAAAGAAGATCGCAGGATTGGTTTTATGGAGAAAGAAGTGGAGTTGATCAAGCAGATAAAAGAGACTGGCCCAAAACATGTTAAAAGAATATATAATGTACTGTTAGAAAGGGATTCAGAAAGCGAGTTGGTCAAGGATTGTATGATTAAATGGGCTCAGAATTTTGATGAACCCGTTATGTTGGATACGTGGGAAAAAATATGGGTTCAAAATATTAAATTTACACAGTCACAAAGTTTAAGGGAGAATTTTTATAAAATGTTTTATAGATGGTATTTGGATCCTAAGAAATTATCATGTATGTATCCTAATTTTCAACCTAAATGCTGGAGATGCGGGTGTTTAGATGCTACTTTCTTCCATGTGTGGTGGACTTGCAATAAGGTCAAAGCTTTTTGGATAAAAATATGGTGGGTTATGCAAAACGTATTTAAGAAAAGATTAGAATTTACCCCGCAAATGTTTCTATTGGGCATAACTAAGGATTTTCGTAAAGGGGAAACAAAATTGTTTTTGTATATGGTTACAGCAGCTAGGTTGTTGATTGCTCAACATTGGAAGAAAGATTTTGTACCGACAATTGCTCAATGGATTCAAAAAGTGGCGGGGTTTGCGGAAATGGCAAAACTTTCAGCTTTCCTAAAAGACCAGAAGCAGGAGAGCTACACGCAGGAATGGGCAAAATGGATTAATTATATACAGAATAAATATCAGACTGGGAAATACCATGTAGCTTTTAGGTAGGAATGTTTGGATTGATAGGTGAATAGATTAAACAATATCTGGGATGTTTGGAATGTTTAAAGTGGTGTACAGCGGAACTCAGGGGGGGTGGGATTGACTGGGAGGTGGGGGTGGGTTAGGGTGGAGGGTGGGGAAATATAAGTGGATAAGCAATATAGAGATGGGTATAATGGGATATGGTTATGTTATGATGTATATATGCTGATTTAACCTGGAAGAGGGTGTCAGGGAGAGATTGATGTATCTTACACTAAATTTATATCATGTTGGTCGGGGGTATAATACTCAATATTTGAATGAGAATTTTATTTTAAGACGGGGGGAGGTGAGGGGTATACTTTTTGTATGTGATTTTATATTATATGTCGGGGGGGTAAAAGGGGGGAAAACTTGTCTGAATAAAACTTTTGCAATAAAAAAAAAAAAAGAAAATTATGCAAGATACTCGTGAAAGAGGTGGGCTTAAACTTCCAAACCTTCAATTGTATTACGAAGCAGCTGCATTGACACAAATAACTGATTGGTTTGGAAAAACAAAAACTGAACTGTAGAATATAGAAAGCCACGATCTCGATTTGGGATGGCATGCATACTTATTCTATGAACATAAAGTGGATAAAGTGTTTAATAGTCACATACTTAGAAGTGCCTTGATGAGAATCTGGAAGAAGCACCGATCTAATTGGGATTATAAGATTCCGCTTTGGCTGGATCTTGCTGATACCATGTGGAATACAAATATTAAGTCACTCAGGGTTTTTTATATAAAGATGTGCTTTTTGCTGAAAGGGGCAGATGGCAGTTGAAGACTTTGGACACACCATTGGCAGAAGGGATTAACTTAACTTGGCTACAGTATAATCAATTACAGATGAGATGGAAAGAAGATCAAAAAACTGGTTTAATGGAGCATGAAGTAGAACTGGTCAGACAGATAAAAGAGACAGGCCCAATGCATATTAAGAGAGTTTATAATGTCTTGCTAGAAAGGGATTCAGAAACTGAATTGGTTAAAGATTGTATGATTAAATGGGCCCAGAATTTTACTGAACTAGTTATGATGGATACGTGGGAAAAAATATGGGTTCAGAATGTTAAATTTACACAGTCACAGAATTTGCGGGATAATTTTTATAAAATGTTTTACAGATGGCATTTAGATCCTAAGAAATTATCATGTATGTACCCTAATGTTCAACCAAAATGTTGGAGATGTGAGTGTTTAGATGCTACATATTATCATATATGGTGGACTTGCAAGAAAGTTAAGGCTTTCTGGATAAAAATTTGGTGGGTTATGCAAAATGTTTTGAAGAAAAAAATACAATTTACTCCACAACTGTTTTTATTGGGTATAGTTAGGGATTTTACATCGGGGGAAACAAAATTGATTCTGTATATGGTGACAGCAGCTAGACTGCTGGTTGCCCAGCACTGGAAGAAAGATGTTTTACCTACTATTGACCAATGGACGCAGAAGATGGCTGGATTTGCTGAAATGGTGAAAATTTCAGCCTTTTTAAAGGACCAGATGCAAGAGACCTATACACAGGAATGGAAAAAGTGGATTGATTATATACAAAACAAATACCAGACTAGAAAATATTGTGTAGCTTTTAGTTGATGGAGATTAGATGAATAAGGTAGTCAGCAGGGGTTAGAATATGAAGGGAATGAATAACATATATTGTGTTTGGAATTACTAGGGTTGCATATAGCGGAAGTCAGGGAGTTGGGGGGGGGAAGGGGAGGTTGGGGAGGGTTAGGGAGGGTATGGGAGGGAATTATATTGGTACTTGATTTATGTATTCTTGGTTGAAAGAGGGGGGGAAAGGGTATAATATTTGGTCCTGATTCATGTAGTTTGTGTTGGGGGAGGGGGGCAAAGGGATATAATATTTGTATTTGATTTATGTTTTTTTATGTTGGGGTAGGGGGGGAAAGAAGGGGGGGAAATTTGTTGGTGAAAAACTTTTTCAATAAAAAAAAAGAGTGACTAAACGCAGTCATCTTGCTACTCTTATTGCGTCTGCAGATAATCAGGGGTCGTGGAAGGACCCCTGATTATCAGGGGTCGTGGGAAGCTCCCTTGCAGGGTATATCAGAGGAGTTTGGAAGTTATCTGCAGGACAAAATCGCTCGGATTCGGGACGACTTGGCCTCCATTTCGATAGATCTGGGCGGACCGTTGGAGGCAGGTCTTGAGACCGTTTTATGGGACGAGTTCGACTTTGTTACTTCCGAAGACATGGACAGGTTGCCAAGGCGACTGAATGCCACCACATGTTTATTGAACCCGTGTCCCTCCTGGCTGGTACTGGCCTCCTGGGAGGTGACACGAGGCTGGCTCCAGGGAATTGTGAACCCTTCTCTTAGTGAGGGGTTCTTGCCAGCCTCCCTTAAAGAGGCGATGGTGAGGCCCCTCCTTAAGAAGCCCTCTTTGGACCCAGCTCTTTTAAACAACTATCGTCCAGTCTCCAACCTTCCCTTTTTGGCGAAGGTTGTCGAGAGTGTGGTGGCACAGCAGTTCTCTCGGCACCTGGAGGAAACTGCTTATCTAGACCCGCGCCAGTCCGGCTTCCGACCTGTGCACAGCACAGAGACGGCATTGGTCACGTTGGTGGATGATCTCTGGAGGGCCAGAGATAGGGGTTTTTCCTCTAAATCTAATAAATTATTAAATTTATTATTATTATCTCCTTCCCTGATCCGTATTTTGTAGTATGCTTCTCTGAGGTCTAATTTGGTAAAGACTTTTCCCTTGGCCAAGTGAGATAGCATATATTTCATGAGGGGGAGCGGGTATAGGTTTTGTACGCACACCACATTTATCCCCCGAAAGCCCACCACCAGACGCATAGTTCCATCTTTTTTCTCTTTGAAGAGGACTGGTGCCGCAACCCGTGGCTTGGCTGGCTCGATGAACCCTTGTGCTAGGTTTTTGTCTATGTATTCACGCATTTCTTGCATCTCTCGAGGCGTCATGGCATACAGCTTGGGTTTGGGTAGTTTTGCCCCAGGGATGATTTCAATGGCACAATCTGTTTCACGGTGGGGGGGCAGGATGTCACATTCTGTCTCACTGAACACTTCTGCAAGGTCCTGGTATTCCATTGGAATCAGTTCAGCCTCTGGGGTTTTGTCAGATGTGGTTGCCAGTTGTTCTCGTGGGCTCTCTTGGGGGGCTCCAATGCGAGTGGTATTTTTGCTTGCTCCTGAGGGAGGGGTTGAGGGCCCGGTGATATCCTAAGTCTGCAGGTGCCCCCTTGCCACCAGATGGTTGGTCCCCACTTGTCTAGCCAGGAAAGTCCAAGTATGACTGCCTCTGTCATTTTGGGGGCTATTATGAATTGAATTATTTCCCAGTTATCTACCAATTCTAGTCTCACTGGTTCATTTTGGTGAATGGCATAGGCTCCTCCCATTAGGGACCCATCAACCTACTCAAACCGAATTGGGTGGGCCAGTCTTTTTGCCTTTTCCCCCAGTTTCTGAACTGTGGTTAAGTTGATCAAGCACCTAGTGCAGCCTGAGTCTACAAGGGCTTGAAAATCCCCCTGTTTTCCTGTTTTCGGGGTTGTGAGGCATATCGGGAAAAGGAAAAGGTAAATCGGTTTACTCACCATTGTGTCATTTTCTCCCTCGTCCTTGCTGTCATAGGGTTCAATTGACTGGTCATCGTTGCCTGGGGGGTTCACCACTTTCACCTGGGAGGGAGGAAACCCCTGCAGCATGAAGAGCCCTCCTAGATGTGTTGATGGCCCATCGGGGCCCTCGTTCTTGTTGGGCCCTGGGTAGTAGGTCCGGCCTTGGTTTCGGGGCTGGGGTTGGGCATGCAGCTACCATGTGGCCCATCCCCCTGCATCTGTAACACCTCATGGAACTTCAAGGGAGGGCTGGTCTCAGGTCTCGCTCTGATGCCATTTCTTTCTTTTGGTGGGGTGGTTTCAGATTAGGTTGATTCCTCTCTTTTGTGTCTGGTTCCTTCCTTGTGTCGTTGGCAGGTAGCCCACTGTCAACTTTAGTTGCCACTCGGAACCACTCAGAGAGTTGGTTTGGGATGTCACGATATGCAGTTACTTGGGCAATATGTTTGTCCAGGCTTATTCTGAAAAAGTGCACCAGCAACCATTCTGTTAGGGGGGGTAGTCTTCCAATTACCCTCCTAAATTCACAGATGTGCTCTTTGATGGGGCGGCCTCTTTGCTTTAGGTTGCTGAGTTCCTCCTTCGCATATGGGTCCTCCTCCCCCTCTTCAAATCTGGCCTCTAGCACTTGCAGGAAGTCATCTATGCCTTGCAGTTGGGGGGCTCTCCGCTTATGGAGGGCTGCTAGCCATTCTTTTGCTTCCCCCTCGAAACCCTCTGCGATGGCATTCACCATGGCTCTGGGGGATGGGTAGAGGTGCCCATAGCGTTCTAAGTGAATATCAGCTGAATCAAGGAATAGAGCTAGCTGGTCTGAGTCACCATCAAACTTTCCCCTGAATCGGGGTGGATCGTTTAGTTCCCTCCCTCCTCTGTCTTCCTCCCGGCCTCTATATGCTCATGCCTGATATGGCCGGTAATCTTCAGCTCTAGGAGAGGGAGAGGGAGGGAGTTGCCTGCTCTTGGCAGCATGCTTGCTTCATGGGAGGGGTGCTGGTTGCTGTTTTGGGCTTCTTCTTCTTGGATTGAGTGGGGGAGGGGGGCTGCGCTCCAACCTGCGTCTCTTCCCTTCAGCAGGATCAGATATCTCTCTTTCGGACGGCAGGCTGGCCTCTCGTCATGAAGAGTGACTTGATCAAAATCCTCCCTCAGTTTTTCTATTGCACCCCCCAGGGATCCCATCTGGGGCCGTGGGCGCCTGGCTTGTTCCCAGTCCCACATCCAGTCCACCCTTGCCAGTTTGCTGGAGACTCCCCCTTTTTTCTGGGAATTAGGGAAAGGGAATTCGAGCTCGGCTGCTTTATGAGTTAAATTCCACCAGTACTTATCTTTCCTTGCTTCTGCTGCTGGGAAAGGCTTTACAGGCTGGACGTCTGAAGCTCCGCTGTTCAGGGGGTTTGGCTGGTTTCCAGCTGAAATGAGGCTTTCTTCTGATAAAGCACCTTCTGCCATGCCGGCCTGATCCCTCCAGGCATTCCAGATATCAGGCAGTGCCTGGAGGAGGCGAGACTCAGGTAGCCCGGAAATCTTGATAGATTTCTTTAAAAAGTCCTGGCTGTCTGTCAAGCTCCCAAGAGAAACTTCAAATAATTCATGGCCTCACGTAAAAGTTCAAAGAAATGACCGTTTATTGAATGTAACATCTTGGTAGAGCCTCGTTTATAGCCAGGACTGGCAATTATTGGATGGCTTCTGCACTTTAGCCCCTTATGCCCCCTCCCCTCTGCTCATCATAAATCACATTCCCCAATTAGCATTGAAAATAATTGCATGCATGCGCAATCACAGGCCATCTTGAGATTCCTTCCCGGACCACAGGAATGTCAAGAATTTTCAGTTCGTTAAGGCAAACAGATAATGTCCATGGCAACATCGGGATGTTGACACTCTGCTATGGCTGACCCTCTGCTGCCACACCCCCAACTGCTGTGGCTGACTCTCTTCTGCACAACCCCTCCGCTGTGACTGACCCTCTGCTATGGCTGACCCTCTTCTGAACACCCACAGGGCGGGGGCTGACCCTCTTCTGCACATCCTCACTGCTGTGGCTGACCCTCTGCTTTGGCTGACCCTCTTCTTCACACCCCACCACTGTGGCTGACCCTCTGATATGGCTGACCCTCTGCTGCACACCCCCACAGCTGCACTCCAGCACCACTGTGGCTGACCCTCTGCTGCACACCCCCACTGCTGTAGCTGACAGTCTGCTATGGCTGACCCTCTGCTGCACACCACCACCACTGTGGCTGACCCTCTTCTGCACACTCACATCACAGTGGCTGACCTTCTGCTGCACCCACCCCCCACCATTGTGGCTGACCCTATTCTGCACAACCTCACTGCTGTGGCTGCCCCTCTGTTTTGGCTGACCCTCTTCTTCACCCCCCACCAGTGTGGCTGACCCTCTGATATGGCTGACCCTCTGCTGCACCCCCACCACCACTGTGGGTGACCCTCTGCTGCACACCGCCACTGCTGTCGCTGACCGTCTGCTATGGCTGACCCCCTGCTGCACATCACCACCACTGTGGCTGACCCTCTTCTGCACACTCCAATCACAGTGGCTGACGCTCTGCTGCACCCACCCTCACCATTGTGGCTAACCCTCTTCTACACAACCTCACTGCTGTGGCTGACCCTCTGTTTTGGCTGACCTTCTTCACCCCACCACCACTGTGGCTGACCCTCTGCTATGGCTGACCCTCTGCTGCACCCCCCACCGCTATGGCTGACCCTCTGCTGCACACCCCCACTGCTGTGGCTGACCCTCTTCTGCACACCCCCACCGCTGTCTCTGACCCTCTGCTATGGCTGACCTTCTGCTGCACCCCCCACTGCTATAACTGACTCAGCTGCACCCCCCACCGCTGTGGCTGATCCTCTTCTGCAAACCCCCACTGGTGTGGCTGACCGTCTGCTATGGCTGATCCATCTTCTGCACACCCCCACCACTGTGGCTGACCCTCACCTATGGCTCACCCTCTTTGGTACCCCCCCCCCCCCACTGCTGTGGCTCACCCTCTGCTATGGCTGACCCTCTTCTGCATCCCCACACCACTGTGGCTGACCCTCTGCAATGGCTGACCCTCAGCTGCACCCCCCACCGCTGCACAATGCCACCACTGTGGCTATCCCTCTGCTATGGCTGACCTTCTACTGCACCCTCCACTGCTATGACTGACCCTCAGCTGCACCCCCTGCCGCTGTGGCTGACCCTCTTCTGCACACCCCCACCACTGTGGCTGACCCTCACCTATGGCTCATCCTCTTCTGCACACCCCCACTGCTGTGGCTCACCCTCTGCTATGGCAGACCCTTTTCTGCACCCCCACACCACTGTGGCTGACTCTCTTCTTCCCACCCTCACCACTGTGGCTGACCCTCTGCAATGGCTGACCCTCTGCTGCACCCCCCCACCGCTGCACCCACCACCACTATGGCTAGCCCTCTACCATGGCTGACCCTCTTCTGCACAGCCCCACCGCTGTTGCTGACCCTCTGCTATGGCGGACCTTCTGCTGCACCCTCCACTGCTATGGCTGACCCTCAGTGGCACACTCCACCACTGTGGCTGACCCTCTTCTATACACCTACACTGGTCTGGCTGACCCTCTGATATGGCTGACCTTCTTCTGCACCCCCCACTGCTGTCGCTGACCGTCTGCTATGGCTGACCCTCTTCTGCACACCCCCACCCCTGTGGCTGACCTCACCTATGGCTGACCCTCTTCTGCACACCCCCACTGCTGTGGCTCACACTCTGCTATGTCCGACCCTCTTCTGCACCCCCACACTACTGTGGCTGACTCTCTCTTTTTTTTTTTTTAACAATTTTTTTAAATTTTTAAACAAACACAAACAAATATAACAAAAAACAAAAAACATAAACTCCATCTTCCATTACAAATTGTAGAAAATGTGTCAGTTGGTTACAAACTGTGCATCTCTTCCATAGTCATATTCATATCAAATCACATATTTTAGTTCAAATATATTTATATATATTACAATTATTATACCTCAACCTTCATTTGACTGTCTTGTTTCCAGCCATTGATAAAATTTATTCCAAATTTCATAGAATTGTTCATTGTCTTGCTCTCTAATTTCAATACAATACAATAGCAGAGTTGGAAGGGACCTTGTAGGTCTTCTAGTCCAACCCCCTGCATGGGCAGGAACCTTATACCATTTCAGACAAATGGCTGTCTAACATCTTCTTAAAGACTTCCAGGGTTGGGGCATTCACAACTGCTGGAGGCAAGCTGTTCCAGAGGTTAATTGTTCTTACTGTCAGGAAATTTCTCCTTAATTCTAAGTTGCTTCTCTCCTTGGTTAGTTTCCACCCATTGCTTCTTGTCCTGCCCCCAGGTGCCTTGGAGAAAAGTTTGACTCCCTCTTCTTTGTGGCACCCTCTGAGATATCGGAACACTGCTATCATGTCTCCCCTGGTCCTTCTCTTCATCAAACTAGACATACCCAGCTCCTGCAGCCGTTCTTCATATGTCTTAGTCTCCAGTCCTCTAATCATCTTGGTTGCTCTTCTCTGCACTCTTTCCAGAGTCTCCACGTCTTTTCTACATCGTGGCGACCAAAACTGTATGCAGTATTCCAAGTGTGGCCTTACCAAGGCACTATACAGTGGCATTAACACTTCACGTGATCTAGATTCTATCCCTCTGTTGATGCAGCCTAGAACTGTGTTGGCTTTTTTGGCAGCTGCTGCACACTGCTGGCTCATATTTAAATGGTTGTCCACTAGGATTCCAAGATCCCTCTCACAGTTGCTACTATTGAGCAAGGTACCACCTATACTATACTTGTGCATTTGGTTTTTCTTGCCTATATGTAGGACCTTACTTTTTTCACAATTGAATTTCATTTTATTAGACAGTGCCCAATGTTCAAGTTTGTCTAGATCCTTCTGTATCTTAAGCCTATCTTCTGGAGTGTTGGCTATTCCTGCCAGCTTGGTGTCGTCTGCGAATTTGATGAGTTCCCCATTTATCCCCTCATCCAAATCGTTGATGAAGATGTTAAAGAGTACTGGGCCTAAAACAGAGCCTTGGGGGACTCCACTGCATACTTCCTTCCATGTAGATGCAGTTCCATTGAGGACTACACGTTGAGTGCGGTTGGTCAGCCAGTTGCAAATCCATTTGGTGGTGCTGCTGTCTAACCCACAATTTTCTACTTTATCTAATAGTAGGTTATGGTCTACTTTATCAAATGCCTTACTGAAGTCCAGGTAAATTATATCAACAGCATTCCTCTGGTCCACTGATTTTGTCACTTTGTCAAAGAATTCAATTAGATTCGTCTGGCATGATCTGTTTTTGACAAACCCATGTTGGCTTTTGGCTATTACTTTGTTTGCTTCTAGGTGTTCACTTATTTGTTGTTTAATCATCTTTTCCAGAATCTTTCCTGGTATTGAGGTCAGGCTGATGGGTCTATAGTTTCCTGGATCTGTTTTTTTCCCTTTTTTGAAGATGGGAACCACATCTGCTCTTTTCCAGTCTTCTGGCAGTTCCCCGGTGCTCCAGGATCTCTGAAAGATATAGTTCAGTGGTTCTGAGATCTCGTCTGCCAGTTCCTTCAGGACCCTGGGGTGTAATCCATCCGGTCCTGGTGATTTGAACTCATCCAGGGCAGACAGGTGCTCACTTACCATTTTCTTCCCTATTTCAACTTGTGTTCCTAATCTGATATTTGTGGTGCTGTTTTTGATTGGTTGGACTGTTTTATCCCTTTGTGTAAAGACAGATGCAAAAAAAGAGTTAAATAGTTCTGCTTTCTCCCTGTTGCTTATCATTTTCTTGCCATTTTCTCCCACAGTGGACCAATTGTTTCCTTAACCTTTTTCTTATTTTTAACATGTTGGAAGAAGCTTTTTTTGTTATTTTTTACTTTTTTGGCAAGCCTTTCTTCATTGCGAGCCTTAGCTTTCCTCACTTCATCTTTACAGGCTCGGGCTATTTGCTGATATTTTGCCTTGGTTATGTCCCCCTTTTTCCACTTTTTATATTTATCCTTTTTGTCTTTCAATTTGTCAGAGAGTTCTTTATGCAGCCATGCTGGTTTCTTTTGGGAACTGTTATTTTTCTTCTTCATTGGTATTGCGCTGGACTGGGCTTTTATAATCTCATTTTTCAAAATTTCCCAAGCTTCCTGAGTTGTTTTCCCCTTGAGGATTCTCATCCATGGAATCCTTCCCAAGCATTTCAAATGTTAATTTACTCATCTCTGCACATTCCATAATTTTATAAATAATTTCTTGCTGTGATGGTAATTTGTCATTTCTCCAATTTTTTGCAAAGACGATTCTGACGGCTGTCAAAATATTCACAATTAGGTATTTCAAATTTTTGTCAAATGTTTCTAAAGTAAGTCCAAGCAGGAAGAGTTCGGGTTTGAAATCTATATGTTTTCCTGTTATTTTCTCCAACCATGTGTGGATCATACTCCAATAATTTTTGGCCTCCGAGCAAGTCCACCACATATGGTACTAAGTACCAGGCGTCTGATGACATTTTCAACATTTTTGAGATTTGTTCTTACTCATTTTTGAGATTCTTGAGGGTGATAAGTGCCACCTGTAGAACATCTTGTATAAGTTCTCTTTGTAGGCTGTTGACATTGTCATTTTGTAATTTTGTGTCCACAATTTTTGCCACTTATCTAAGTCGATCCCATGCCCGAAGTTCCCCCCCCCCCCATATTATCATTGTTTCTTTCACTTGCTCTTCCTGGAGTTTAAACTAGAGTTTTTAAATTATTTTTTCATCGACGCCTGTTAATATTTTGTCTAATTCCGTCATTTTGTCATAAACCCCTCCTTTTTTTTGATCTTCCTTATATCTTAAATGTATTTGTGTGTATGTATACCAATTAATATCCATTCCTTCTTGTTTTAGTTCCTGAATAGTTTTAAGATCACCCTTTGAGTTTAATAGATCCGAATATCTGATTGTTCGTTCCTTTTTGTGTATTATTGCGTACGTAAATGCTTCAGTAATTGATACCCAGACTGGTATTTTGAAATAATGCAATTTCTTGATCTTCTCCCAGTTTACAATCAGAAATTCCCTTACGTAGTGCCTTCTGAAAATGCCATGTTTCCTGGTGGTTCGGTACCATAGAGCTGCGTGCCATCCTGATGGCAAATCATGTCCCTCTAATTCTAATAATCTAGTATTTCTTAGTGTAATCCAATCTTTAATCCACATCAGATTCGCAGCTTGATGATATAGTTCCCAATCAGGCAATCCCATACCTCCCCTTATTTTGGTATCTTGTAAAAATTTTAATTTTATTCTAGCTTTTTTCCCTTGCCATATGAACTTTAAGACCATTTTCCTTAATTTTTCAAAAAAGTCCTTGCCCAATCAAATTGGGATTGTCTGGAATAAGTATAATACTTTAGGCAAAATATTCATTTTTATCGTGGCTATTCTCCCTAGTAATGATAGTTGTAAATTCTGCCATCTCGTAAGATCTACTTCTATTTGTTGTGTGAGTTTAGAGTAATTCTCCTTTTTAAGGGTGCTGCATCTCGACGTCAAAAAGATTCCTAGATATTTAAGCTTGTTTGTGATTTGAATTTTCAAGATTTCTGTTAATTCTTCTTTCTGTCTTCTTGTCATATTCTTTGTTAAGATTGGTGTCTTGTCTTTATTTATTTTCAGACCTGTTATTTTCCCATATTCCTCAATTTTCCCTATGAGTTTGGACGCGGTTTTAAGTGGTTCCTCGAGAATAAAAACTAGGTCGTCTGCAAAAGCTTGTAATTTATATTGTTCTTTCCTAATTGTCATTTCCTTAATTTCTTTGTCTTCTCTTATCTTTCTATTTAACACTTCTAGCGTTAATACGAAAAGTAAAGGTGATAGTGGGCAACCTTGTCTTGTACCTCTTTTTATCTGGATGTTATCTGACTCTCTTCTGACCATCCTCACCACTGTGGCTGACCCTCTGCAATGGCTGACCGTCTGCTGCACCCCCCCCACCACTGCAACCCCCAACACTATGGCTAACCCTCTGCTATGGGTGACCCGCTTCTACACCCCCAATGCTGTGGCTGACAGTCTGCTATGGCTGACCCGCTGCTGCACCCCACCACCACTGTGGCTGACCCTCTTCTGCACAACCAACCGCTGTGGCTAACCCACTGCTATGGCCGACCCTCTTCTGCACCCCCAATGCTGTGGCTGACCCTCTTCTGCACACCCCACCACTGTGGCTGATCCTCCGCTATGACTGACCCTCTGTCGCACCCCCCCACCACTGCACCCCCCACCGCTGTGGCTGACCCACTTCCGCAGACCCCCACCGCTGCACATCAGCACCACTGTGGCTGACCCTCTGCTGCACCCCCACCATCACTGTGGCTGACCCTCTGCTGCACATCCCCACTGCTGTCGCAGACCATCTGCTATGGCTGACCCTCTGCTGCACCCCACCACCATTGTGGCTGACCTTCATCTGCACACTCCCACCACAGTGGCTGACCCTCTTCTGCACCCCCTACTGCTGTAACTGACCGTCTGCTATGGCTGACCCTCTTCTGCACACCCCCACCACTGTGGCTGACCCTCACCTATGGCTCACCCTCTTTGGCACCCCCCCACTGCTGTGATTCACCCTCTGCTATGGCTGACCCTCTTCTGCACCCCCACACCACTGTGGCTTACCCTCTGCAATGGCTGACCCTCAGCTGCACCCCCCACCGCTGCACACCCGGACCGCTGTGGCTTACTCTCTTCTGCACCTTCAATGCTGTGGCTGACCCTCTTCTGCACGCCCACACGGCTGTCGCTGACCCTCTTCTGCACACCCCCACCGCTGTCGCTGACCCTCTGCTATGGCTGACCTTCTGCTGCACCCTCCACTGCTATGACTGACCCTCAGCTGCACCCCCTGCCGCTGTGGCTGACCCTCTTCTGCACACCCCCACCACTGTGGCTGACCCTCACCTATGGCTCACCCTCTTCTGCACACCCCCACTGCTGTGGCTCACCCTCTGCTATGGCTCACCCTCTTCTGCACACCCCCACTGCTGTGGCTCACCCTCTGCTATGGCAGACCCTTTTCTGCACCGCCACACCACTGTGGCTGACTCTCTTCTGCCCACCCTCACCACTGTGGCTGACCCTCTGCAATGGCTGACCCTCTGCTGCACCCCCCCACCGCTGCACCCCCCACCACTATGGCTATCCCTCTACCATGGCTGACCCTCTTCTGCACCGTCCCACCGCTGTGGCTTACTCTCTTCTGCACCCCCAATGCTGTGGCTGACCCTCTTCTGCACAGCACCACCGCTGTCGCTGACCCTCTGCTATGGCGGACCTTCTGCTGCACCCTCCACTGCTATGGCTGACCCTCAGTGGCACGCCCCACCACTGTGGCTGACCCTCTTCTTCACACCTACACTGGTCTGGCTGACCCTCTGATATGGCTGACCTTCTTCTGCACCCCCCACTGCTGTCGCTGACCGTCTGCTATGGCTGACCTTCTTCTGCACACCCCCACCGCTGTGGCTGACCCACTTCCACACACCCCCACGGCTGCACATCAGCACCACTGTGGCTGACCCTCTGCTGCACCCCCACCACCACTGTGGCTGACCCTCTGCTGCACATCCCCACTGCTGTCGGAGACCATCTGCTATGGCTGACCCTCTGCTGCACCCCACCACCACTGTGGCTGACCTTCATCTGCACACTCCCACCACAGTGGCTGACCCTCTGCTGCACCACCACCACCACTGTGCACACCCCCTGCACACCCCCACTGCTGTCGCTGACCATCTGCTATGGTTGACCCGCTGCTGCACCCCACCACCACTGCGGCGGACCCTCTTCAGCACCCACACACCGCGGTGACTGACCCTCTTCTGCACACTCCCTCCACTGTGGCTGACCCTCTGCTATGGCTGACCCTCTTCTGCACACCCCCACCACTGTGGCTGACCCTCTGCTGCACCCCACCACCACTGTGGCTGACACTCTGCTGCACACCCCCATGGCTATGGTTGACCCTCTGCTATGGCGGACCCTCTGCGGCACACCCCCATTGCTTCACGCACACACCATCCGCTGTGGCTGACCCCCTTCTCCACACCCCCACTGCTGTAACTTTCCCTCAGCTATGGCTGACCCTCTTCTGCACCCTCCACTGCTGCCGCTGACCCTCTGCTATGGCTGACCCTCTGCTGTACCCCCCCACCTCTGTGGCTGACCCTCTTCTGCACACCCTCACCATTGTGGCTGACGATCTGCTATGCCTGACCCCCTGCTGCAGCCCCCCACCGCTGTGGCTGACCCTCTGTTATGTCTGACCCTCTGCTGCACAACCCCACCATTGCACATGCCCACCACTGTGGCTGACCCTCTTCTACACTCCCCCCACTGCTGTTGCTGACCCTCTGCTATGGCTGACCCTTTGCTGAACACCCCCCCCCCCCACTGTCGCTGACCCTCTTCTGCACACCCCCACTGGTGTGGCTGACCCACTACTATGGCTGACCCTCTTCTGCACACCCTCACCACTGTGGCTGACCCTCTGCTATGGCTGACCCTTTGCTGAACCCACCCACTGTCGCTGACCCTCTTCTGCACACCCCCACTGGTGTGGCTGACCCACTACTATGGCTGACCCTCTTCTGCACACCCTCACCACTGTGGCTGACCCTCTGCTATGGCTGACCCTTTGCTGAACCCCCCCCACTGTCGCTGACCCTCTTCTGCACATCCCCACTGGTGTGGCTGACCCTCTACTATGGCTGACCCTCTTCTGCACCCCCCCACCACTGTGGCTGACCCTCTTCTGCACACCCTCAGCACTGTGGCTGACCCTCTGCTATGGCTGACCCTCTTCCTCACCCCCAACCACTGTGGCTGACCTTCTTCTATGGCTGACCCGGTGCTGCACATCCCCACTGCTGCACACTCCCACCACTGTGGCTGACCCTCTTCTGCACACTCCCACTGCTGTGACTTTCCCTCAGCTATGGCTGACCCTCTTCTGCACCCCCCACTGCTATCGCTGACCATCTGCTGTGGCTGACCCTCTGCTGCACCCCCCCACCACTGCACCCCCCACCACTATGGCTATCCCTCTACCATGGCTGACCCTCTTCTGCACAGCACCACCGCTGTCGCTGACCCTCTGCTATGGCGGACCTTCTGCTGCACCCTCCACTGCTATGGCTGACCCTCAGTGGCACGCCCCACCACTGTGGCTGACCCTCTTTTTTTTTTTTTTTTATATTGAAAAAGTTTTATTGGTTTTACATTTTTTCTATAGGGTAGGGTAAGGGATACAAAGAAATTTTGAGAGCAATCACGTCGAAGTCGTCGGCTCTTCCGGGACCTCAAAATACATTGATAACAATAAAAAAAAACATTTTTCATAACACTACAAAGTGAAAGCATGTACATATACCTAAATTCTCATTTCTATACTGTCAGTCCTTTACAAAAAATCCAAATACAAATATTATGCAAAGTTGTTCAAAAAAAAAAAAGTCAAGGCAAAGTTATTTTTTTGATCTAAGTCTCTTGGCAATTGTATCTTCTTTTTGTCCTCCCTGGCCCCCAGTGGGCGGGGCCGTGGCCCCCTCCGTCCCCCCTGGATCTTCCCCCAGGATAGAGGAATGTTTTTTAAGAAAGGCTTCCGCCTCAGCAACTGTTTTAATCCTCACTCTTCCTCCTTCCCAGAACACCAGCATCCCTTCGGGTGTCACCCACTTGAACCAAATCCCGTGGTCAAACAATGTTTTAGACAAGAAGGAAAATTTCCTTCTTGCATCTCTAATCTTTCTTGGGATCTGCTTCAAGATAGCAACCTCTTTTTGTTGGTAGATTAATGGACTACCTCTCTGCACTTTCAGGATTTCTTCTCTGGTTGACCTTCTAACAAATTTCACATGTATCTCTCTAGGCACTTCATTTATCCTGGCATATGCTGAGTTTATTCTATAGGCTAGGTCAATGTCCCCCCTGATCTCATCCTTAGGTTTATGTAAATAGTCTGCTAAAATTGTGCTCATAAGATCAGGGAGGCATTCACCAGATTCCTCAGGAACATTCTGAAATCTCAAAAAATATGTCATTCTTTCCATATCAATCCTAGACACATGCCCATTTATTTCCCCAACCTCTTTAGTAACATTTTTAATCTCTCCCTTAACCCCCACCAGCCCCCCTTCCAATTCTTCATTCTTCTGTGTATTTTCCAGCACTTGCTTCCGCGTGTCCAATAACTCCTTCTTGAAGTTGATGTTTTCTGCCCTCTGGGCCTGAATTTCTTGTACCAAAGTTTGTATAACAGTTTCAAGAGAAGCCATCCTTTGTTCTAAACTTGCCAGTGCTGTTACTTGAGCCATGATTAACTGTTGAAGTCAGTGCCACTAAAATGGCGTTTTCAGGGTGGGGTTGGTGAGGCTGACCGGGAGCCAAAAGTTCTGATCAAGGTTGTAACGTTGTAAAATTCAGGAACCAAGAGAGAAACAATTTTCCAACTCAATAGGTGTAATAGCGAAGGTAGTCCAGAAAAGAAATCAATACAACACAATAGCAGAGTTGGAAGGGACCTTGTAGGTCTTCTAGTCCAATCCCCTGCATGGGCAGGAACCTTATACCATTTCAGACAAATGGCTGTCTAACATCTTTTTAAAGACTTCCAGAGTTGGGGCATTCACAACTGCTGGAGGCAAGCTGTTCCAGAGGTTAATTGTTCTTACTGTCAGGAAATTTCTCCTTAATTCTAAGTTGCTTCTTATTTATTTATTTTATTTTTATTTTATTAAATTTATATCCCGCCCTTCTCCTTGTTAGGACCCAGGGCGGCGCACAGGGATGTTAAAATACATACAAAATATAAAATATATGAAATTTAAAATACTTATTTTAATAAATAAACCCTGCGCTAAAACCAAATTAAAATCCCAAGTTTAAAAACTATCTAATGGTCAGTGTGGAGGTTACGCTAGGCCGGCTAGGTGAAATAGGTGTGTCTTCAGACACTTGCGGAAGAGGCGGAGGTCGGAGATGGTGCGGAGTTCAGGGGGTAAGTCGTTCCAGAGGACTGGGCCCGCCACAGAGAAGGCTCTCCCCCTGGGTGTCGCTAGTCGGCATTGTCCAGCCGACGGCACCCTGAGGAGGCCCTCTCTGTGGGAGCGTATCGGTCTAAGAGATGTATGGGGCAGGAGGCGGTCTCGCATATAACTAGGCCCCGAGCCATGGAGCGCTTTAAAGATGGTCGTTAAAACCTTGAAGCGCACCCGAAAGACCACAGGAAGCCAGTGCAGCTCGCGCAGGATAGGTGTTATGTGGGAGTGTCTAGGCGCTCCCGTAATCACCCGCGCGGCTGCGTTCTGGACTAGCTGCAGCTTTCGGGTGCACCTCAAGGGAAGCCCCATGTAGAGAGCATTACAGTAGTCGAGTCGAGAGGTGACGAGTGCTTGAGTGACTGTGCGTAAGGCCCCCCGGTCCAGTAAGGGGCGCAATTGGCGCATCAGGCGAACCTGATGAAACGCCCCCCTGGCCACGGCTGCCACATGATCTTCCATAGACAGCCGGGAATCCAGGAGGACACCCAAATTGCGCGCCCTCTCCACGGGGGCCGGTGTTTCGCCCCCAATGGCCAGAGTTGGAATAATCTGGCTGAACCGAGGCGCCGGAAGCCACAGCCACTCAGTCTTGTACGGGTTGAGCCTGAGTTTGTTACCACCCATCCAGATCCGTACGGCTTCCAAGCACCGGGACATAACCTCGACGGCATCGTTGGGGTGGTCTGGGGTGGATAAGTACAACTGAGTATCATCAGCGTACAGATGATATCCCACCCCAAAACCACGGATGATCTCACCCAGCGGCTTCATATATGTGTTGAATAGGAGGGGCGAGAGGACCGACCCCTGAGGAACCCCACATATGAGGGGTCTCGAGGCCGACCTCTGCCCCCCTGTCAACACATATTGCGACCGACCAGAGAGGTAGGATGAGAACCACCGCAGAACGGTGCCTCCCAACCCCAACCCCCCCAGTCGGCGCAATAGGATACCATGGTCGATGGTATCAAAAGCCGCTGAGAGGTCTAATAGGACTAGGATAGAGGAATATCCTCTATCCCGCGCCCTCCAGAGATCATCAACCAACGCGACCAATGCCGTCTCGGTGCTGTGCCCGGGTCGGAAGCCGGACTGGCGCGGGTCTAGATAATCAACTTCCTCCAAGTGTCGCGGAAACTGTTGAGCCACCACACTCTCAACAACCTTCACTAAAAAGTGGAGGTTGGAGACGGGACGATAGTTCTCTAATAATGCTGGATCCAGGGACGGCTTCTTGAGGAGGGGCCTTACTACCGCCTCTTTCAAGACGGCAGGCAAGGACCCCTCACTCAAAGATGCGTTGACAATGCCCTGGAGCCAGCCTCGTGTCGTCTCCCAGGATGCCAGTACAAGCCAGGAGGGACACGGGTCCAATAAACATGTGGTAGCCCTAAGTCTCTTTGACAACTTGTCCATATCCTCGGTGGTAACAAAATCAAACTCCTCCCAAGATGGTGTCACAAGAACAGCCTCGGCCCGCTCGACTGGGCCACTGTCGATGGAGGGTAACTCGTTCCGAATCCGAGTGATTTTCTCCTGCAGATAAATCCCAAATTCCTCTGCTCGACCCTGTAAAGGGGCTTCCCGCGGCCTCTGTTGAAGGAGGGAGCGGGTCACCCCAAACAGGGCGGCAGGGCGGTTATCTGCGGATGCAATAAGAGTGGCACAATACTCACGTTTGGCCACTCTTATCGCCACTAAGTAAGTCCTAATATGGTCTTTCACTAGTGTTCGGTCGGCTTCGGAGCGAGAAGATCTCCATCTGCTCTCTAGGCGTCTCTTGTGGCGCTTCATCCCCCTAAGCCCCTCGGTAAACCAAGGAGCCCAGGTGGTTCGTCGCCGCAAGAGAGGCCGCAAGGGCGCGACTCGGTCCAAGGCCCCCATGGCCGCACTTAACCATGCGGCCACTAGGTCCTCAGTCGAGTCGCGGGGCAAGTCCACAGGAATTGGCCCAAGCTCCCTTTGGAACCTTATCGGGTCCATCAGGAGCCTGGGGCGGAACCATATAGGAATATCCGGTTCCGCCTCCCCGCGGTGAGGTGCGGCGATCGGAAAGTCGAGCCGAAGGAGAGCGTGATCTGTCCATGACAGGGGTGTGATGACTAGATCCCCTATTCCCAGATCACTACTCCACTGTCCCGAGACGAAGATTAGATCCAGGGTGTGTCCGCCCTCGTGGGTAGGGCCTACAACTACTTGGGTCAGGTCCATGGCTGTCATGGAAGCCATGAACTCCCGAGCTGCACCAGAGGTTTCGCCTGCTGACGGCAGATTAAAGTCCCCCATGACTAACAGTCTGGGGGTCTCCACTGCCGCCTCAGCTATCACCTCTAGGAGCTCGGGCAGGGCTGTTGTTGTATAGCGAGGAGCCAGGTATACAACTAACACGCCCAACTGCCTCCCTAGGCCCCACTTCACAAGGAGGGACTCGCACCCGGTCGTCTGAGGGATCGTGGTCTCCTTTGGCTCAAGACCTTCCCTAACCATAATCGCCACCCCCCCACCCCTCCCTAGGGCCCTAGGCTGATGAAAGGCTCGGTATCCTGGTGGGCACATTTCTACGAGGGGATGTCCTCCCTCGTGGCCCAACCAGGTTTCCGTAATACCTACCAGGTCCGGGTCCCCCTCTGACACAAGGTCATGGATGAGGGGGGCTTTTTGTACCACGGACCTGGCGTTGCATAGCATCAGCCTAGGGCCCCGGGTCTGTGGTTCTCTCCTTGGTTAGTTTCCACCCATTGCTTCTTGTCCTGCCCCCAGGTGCCTTGGAGAAAAGTTTGACTCCCTCTTCTTTGTGGCATCCTCTGAGATATCGGAACACTGCTATCATGTCTCCCCTGGTCCTTCTCTTCATCAAACTAGACATACCCAGCTCCTGCAGCTGTTCTTCATATGTCTTAGTCTCCAGTCCTCTAATCATCTTGGTTGCTCTTCTCTGCACTCTTTCCAGAGTCTCCACGTCTTTTCTACATCGTGGCGACCAAAACTGTATGCAGTATTCCAAGTGTGGCCTTACCAAGGCACTATACAGTGGCATTAACACTTCACGTGATCTAGATTCTATCCCTCTGTTGATGCAGCCTAGAACTGTGTTGGCTTTTTTGGCAGCTGCTGCACACTGCTGGCTCATATTTAAATGGTTGTCCACTAGGATTCCAAGATCCCTCTCACAGTTGCTACTATTGAGCAAGGTACCACCTATACTGTACTTGTGCATTTGGTTTTTCTTGCCTATATGTAGGACCTTACTTTTTTCACAATTGAATTTCATTTTATTAGACAGTGCCCAATGTTCAAGTTTGTCTAGATCCTTCTGTATCTTAAGCCTATCTTCTGGCGTGTTGGCTATTCCTGCCAGCTTGGTGTCGTCTGCGAATTTGATGAGTTCCCCATTTATCCCCTCATCCAAATCGTTGATGAAGATGTTAAAGAGTACTGGGCCTAAAACAGAGCCTTGGGGGACTCCACTGCATACTTCCTTCCATGTAGATGCAGTTCCATTGAGGACTACACGTTGAGTGCGGTTGGTCAGCCAGTTGCAAATCCATTTGGTGGTGCTGCTGTCTAACCCACAATTTTCTACTTTATCTAATAGTAGGTTATGGTCTACTTTATCAAATGCCTTACTGAAGTCCAGGTAAATTATATCAACAGCATTCCTCTGGTCCACTGATTTTGTCACTTTGTCAAAGAATTCAATTAGATTCGTCTGGCATGATCTGTTTTTGACAAACCCATGTTGGCTTTTGGCTATTACTTTGTTTGCTTCTAGGTGTTCACTTATTTGTTGTTTAATTATCTTTTCCAGAATCTTTCCTGGTATTGAGGTCAGGCTGATGGGTCTATAGTTTCCTGGATCTGTTTTTTTCCCTTTTTTGAAGATGGGAACCACATCTGCTCTTTTCTAGTCTTCTGGCAGTTCCCCGGTGCTCCAGGATCTCTGAAAGATATAGTTCAGTGGTTCTGAGATCTCGTCAGCCAGTTCCTTCAGGACCCTGGGGTGTAATCCATCCGGTCCTGGTGATTTGAACTCGTCCAGGGCAGACAGGTGCTCGCTTACCATTTTCTTCCCTATTTCAACTTGTGTTCCTAATCTGATATTTGTGGTGCTGTTTTTGATTGGTTGGACTGTTTTATCCCTTTGTGTAAAGACTGATGCAAAAAAAGAGTTAAATAGTTCTGCTTTCTCCCTGTTGCTTATCATCTTCTTGCCATTTTCTCCCAGCAGTGGACCAATTGTTTCCTTAACCTTTTTCTTATTTTTAACATGTTGGAAGAAGCTTTTTTTGTTATTTTTTACTTTTTTGGCAAGCCTTTCTTCATTGCGAGCCTTAGCTTTCCTCACTTCATCTTTACAGGCTCGGGCTATTTGCTGATATTTTGCCTTGGTTATGTCCCCCTTTTTCCACTTTTTATATTTATCCTTTTTGTCTTTCAATTTGTCAGAGAGTTCTTTATGCAGCCATGCTGGTTTCTTTTGGGAACTGTTATTTTTCTTCTTCATTGGTATTGCGCTGGACTGGGCTTTTATAATCTCATTTTTCAAAATTTCCCAAGCTTCCTGAGTTGTTTTCCCCTTGAGGATTCTCATCCATGGAATCCTTCCCAAGCTCTCTCTGAGTTTATTGAAATTAGCTCTCTTGAAATCTAAGACTCTAGTTTGACTTTGTTCAACTACTTTTGTTTGCATAATGTTGAATTCCAGTATTTCATGATCGCTTGCCCCCAAAGTTCCTGTAGCTTCTACACCTTCTATCATTTCCTCTCTGTTAGTGAGAATTAAGTCCAATATTGCTGATCCCCTTGTTCCCTTCTCTACCTTTTGGGAAACAAAGTTGTCTGCTAGGTTTCTTAGGAACCTGTTGGATCTTCCACTTGGTGCAGAGTTTGTTTCCCAATTGATGTCAGGGTAGTTAAAATCTCCCATTACTATTGCAGTGTGCTTCCTACATACCTTAGTTAGCTGGTTAGCAAAAAGTACATCCACTTCCTCTGCTTGGTTGGGTGGCCTGTAGTATAGACCTATGACAATATCATTCCCCCCCCATCCTTTAATATTGACCCAAATACATTCAAGATAGTTCTCATCATTGTTGTGCTCTATTTCTGTAGAGATGTAATTATTTCTTATATATAGTGCAACTCCACCTCCTCTTTTATTTTGTCTATTTCTTTTAAATAATTTAAATCCTTCTAGCTGTATGTTCCATTTGTGGGTTTCATCCCACCAAGTTTCTGTAATGGCAACAATATCGTATCTGCCCTCATTTACTTGAATTTCTAATTCACCCTGTTTATTCCTCATACTCTGTGCATTGGTGTATAGACATTTGAGTCCATTTTGATTGACCCTGTGTTTTCTGTCTACGAAACCTGTGTTATGCCTGACTATGGTTCTCTTTGCCCCTATTTCTTTGCCACTTGTATGGTTCATGTACATGGTATGGCACTCACTGTTAATTGTTTGGTTTTGCTTGACAGCAGTGTTGGTAATATTACCCGCACCAATATCTATGTTACATGCACTGATAACCCTATGAATTTTAGTTTGCTGGGGACAGAAATATTCTTTATCTATTGATTCTCTGTCCCCACTATTCAGTTTAAATGTTTAGCCAGGAAATCTGTGAATTTAGTGCCAAGTAACTCAGTCCCTTTCTTGGATGGGTGCAAACCATCTCTTTTGTACAGTTTATCATTGGACCAGCTGCAGGCATCATGACTAATAAGACCAAAGCCTTCCTTTTTACACCACTCCTTTAGCCACACATTAAACTCTGCTATGCGCTGGCCCTTTCCTTTTTGTTCCTTGTATACTGGTATGATCTCTGAGAAGATAAGCCTACAACCTGTACTACTAAGTTCGTACCCCAAACTCTGGAAATCATTCTGCACAGAAGCTACATCTTTTTGGGACAGATCATTTGTGCCAAGATGTATAATAGCATCAACTTCACAGTCCTTACTTGCATTCTTGACTATCTTAAGAATACGCCTCTTGTCTCTGCTGGCTGTAGCACCCGGTAAACATCTGACATCTTTCAAAACCTCCATATCCTTACCTAAGTTTACATCTCTTACGATTGAGTCACCAATCAGGAGGTCACAAATCCAAAAGGAAAAAATTCTTCATTAAAAGCCAGAGAGAGTCCAAATTACAAAGAGACGCTGGGAATTTTCCATAAACAAAATAGTCAATCAGGAACAAAGAGAGGCCATCTTCCACCGCCCAGCTCAGAGCCCACAGGAGAGAGTAGTGAGAAAAATTGTTTCAGCCAGACCTAGAGACATTGTTACAAGCAAACCGCAGACCACTTTCCCTTAGCGCAAACAGTCAGGATTAAAGATTTCCGCTCCTCGCCGCGAGGAACCATTTCCAGGTGCCGCTTAAGTCCGAGGTTTTTTTTAAAAAAACAAACACCCCCCTCCCAGTCCATTCAGCCCGGCTGACAGTAGAAAAAAAAACAAGTTTTTGAACACTCACTCTCCCCTTGCAGCTGAAGCTTCGGAAAGCCTTCCGACATCGACGATTAGCCCTCTACATGAATGCGAATGGCGCCGTCTTCCTTAGGCGAAGGGAGAACCCCCCGCAGCATGTTCTCCTTCACCTAAGCCGCGACGAGGGTCGCCTCCCCCACCGCCGTGAGGGGAGGCGTCCCTGTCGAGTCGGCTTTACGGGAGACCCCCAAACAAGGGGCGTCTCGCCCCCGTGGGGGGGCAGAAAAAGAAACAAAGCGGCGAGCGAGCGCTAGGCTCGCCCGTCGCCGCTGGAGCCGGAACCGGAAATCCTGTGGCTGACCCTCTTCTTCACACCTACACTGGTCTGGCTGACCCTCTGATATGGCTGACCTTCTTCTGCACCCCCCACTGCTGTCGCTGACCGTCTGCTATGGCTGACCTTCTTCTGCACACCCCCACCGCTGTGGCTGACCCACTTCCGCACCCCCCCACGGCTGCACATCAGCACCACTGCGGCTGACCCTCTGCTGCACCCCCACCACCACTGTGGCTGACCCTCTGCTGCACATCCCCACTGCTGTCGCAGACCATCTGCTATGGCTGACCCTCTGCTGCACCCCACCACCACTGTGGCTGACCTTCATCTGCACACTCCCACCACAGTGGCTGACCCTCTGCTGCACCACCACCACCACTGTGCACACCCCCTGCACACCCCCACTGCTGTCGCTGACCATCTGCTATGGTTGACCCGCTGCTGCACCCCACCACCACTGCGGCGGACCCTCTTCAGCACCCACACACCGCGGTGACTGACCCTCTTCTGCACACTCCCTCCACTGTGGCTGACCCTCTGCTATGGCTGACCCTCTTCTGCACACCCCCACCACTGTGGCTGACCCTCTGCTGCACCCCACCACCACTGTGGCTGACACTCTGCTGCACACCCCCATGGCTGTGGTTGACCCTCTGCTATGGCGGACCCTCTGCGGCACACCCCCATTGCTTCACGCACACACCATCCGCTGTGGCTGACCCCCTTCTCCACACCCCCACTGCTGTAACTTTCCCTCAGCTATGGCTGACCCTCTTCTGCACCCTCCACTGCTGCCGCTGACCCTCTGCTATGGCTGACCCTCTGCTGTACCCCCCCACCTCTGTGGCTGACCCTCTTCTGCACACCCTCACCATTGTGGCTGACGATCTGCTATGCCTGACCCCCTGCTGCAGCCCCCCACCGCTGTGGCTGACCCTCTATTATGTCTGACCCTCTGCTGCACAAACCCACCATTGCACATGCCCACCACTGTGGCTGACCCTCTTCTACACACACCCCCACTGCTGTTGCTGACCCTCTGCTATGGCTGACCCTTTGCTGAACACCCCCCCCCCCACTGTCGCTGACCCTCTTCTGCACACTCCCACTGGTGTGGCTGACCCACTACTATGGCTGACCCTCTTCTGCATACCCTCACCACTGTGGCTGACCCTCTGCTATGGCTGACCCTCTACTGAACCCCCCCACCACTGTCGCTGACCCTCTTCTGCACACCCCCACTGGTGTGGCTGACACACTACTATGGCTGACCCTCTTCTGCATACCCTCACCACTGTGGCTGACCCTCTGCTATGGCTGACCCTCTACTGAACCCCCACCACCACTGTCGCTGACCCTCTTCTGCACATCCCCACTGGTGTGGCTGACCCTCTACTATGGCTGACCCTCTTCTGCACCCCCCCACCACTGTGGCTGACCCTCTTCTGCACACCCTCATCACTGTGGCTGACCCTCTGCTATGGCTGACCCTCTTCCTCACCCCCAACCACTGTGGCTGACCTTCTTCTATGGCTGACCCGGTGGTGCACATCCCCACTGCTGCACATCCCCACCACTGTGGCTGACCCTCTTCTGCACACTCCCACCGCTGTGACTTTCCCTCAGCTATGGCTGACCCTCTTCTGCACCCCCACTGCTATCGCTGACCATCTGCTGTGGCTGACCCTCTGCTGCACCAACCCACCGCTGTGGCTGACCCTCTTCTGCACACCCCCACTGGTGTGGCTGACCGTCTGCTATGGCTGACCCTCTTCAGTACCCTCCTCTGCTATCGCTTACCGTCTGCTGTGGCTGACCCTCTTCTGCACAACCCCAGTGCTATGGCTGACACTCACCAATGGCTCATCCCCTTCTGCATGCCACCACCACTGTGGCTCACCCACTGCTATGGCTGACACTCTTCTTCACCCCCCACCACTGTGGCTGACCTTCTTCTATGGCTGAACCTCTGATGCACACCCCCACCGCTGCACACCCCCACCACTGTGGCTGACCCTCTTCTGCACACTCCCACCACTGTGACTGACCCTCTGCTATGGCTGACCGTCTTCTGCATCCCCACACCACTGTGGTGGACCCTCTTCTACACACTCCCACCGCTGTGACTTTCCCTCAGCTATGGCTGACCCTCTTCTGCACCCCCACTGCTGTCGCTGACCCTCTGCTACGGCTGACCCTCTGCTGCACACCCGCACCGCTGTGGCTGACCCTCTTCTGCACACCCCCACTGGTGTGGCTGACAGTCTGCTATGGCTGACCCTCTTCTGCACCCTCCTCTGCTGTCGCTGACCGTCTGCTATGGCTGACCCTCTGCTGCACCCCCCCACCTCTGTGGCTGACCCTCGTCTGCACACCCTCACCACTGTGGCTGACCATCTGCAATGCCTGACCCTCTGCTGCAGCCCCCCACCGCAGCAGCCCCCCCTGCTGCAGCCCCCCACCACTGTGGCTGACCCTCTGTTATGTCTGACCCTCTGCTGCACAACCCCACCATTGCACACACCCACCACTGTGGTTGACCCAATTCTGCACCACCCCCACCGCTGTGACTGACCCCCTTCTACACCCCCCACTGCTGTCGCTGACCCTCTGCTATGGCTGACCGTTTGACCGTTTGCTGAAACCCCCCCCCCACTGTCGCTGACCCTCTTCTGCACACCCTCACCACTGTGGCTGACCCTCTGCTATGGCTGACCCTCTGCTGCACCTCCCCACCGCTGCACAACCCCACCACTGTGGCTGACCCTCTGTTATGGCTGACACTCTGCTGAAGACCCCACCGCTGCCGCTGACCGTCTGCTATGGCTGACCATCTGCTGCACCCCACGACCATTGTGGCTGACCCTGTGCTGCACACCCCCATGGCTGTGGTTGACCCTATGCTATGGCTGACCCTCTGCTGCACATCACCATTGCTTCACACACACGCCCACCGCTGTGGCTGATCCACTGCTATGGCTGTCACTTTACTGCACCCCCCCCTCCACTGCACACCCTACCACTGTGGCTGACCCTCCACTGCACACTCCCACAACTCTAGCTGACCATCTGCTGCACACCCCCACTGCTGTGGCTGACCCTTTTCTGCACACCACCACCGCTTTGGCTGACCCTCTTCTGCACAACCCCACAGCTGTTGCAGACCCTTTTCTCCACACCCTGACTGCTGTAGCTGACCCTCTGCTATGGCTGACCCTCTTCTGCACCCCCCACACCGCTGTGGCTGACCCTCTTCTGCACACCCTCACCACTGTGGCTGACCATCTGCTATGGCTGACCCTCTGCTGCAGCCCCCACCGCTGCACCCTCCTGCTGCACACCCCCCCCATCATTGTGGTTGACCCTGTTATGTCCAACCCTCTGCTGCACAACCCCACCACTCCACATGCCCACCACTGTGGCTGACCCAATTCTGCACACTCCCACCACTGTGGCTGACCCTCTGTTGCTGTGGGTGACCTACTTCTGCACATGTCCACTGCTCTGGCTGACCCAGTGCTATGGCTGACCCTCTTCTGCATACCCCCACCACTGTGGCTGTCCATCTGCTATGCCTGACCCTCTGCTGCACCCCCCCACCGCTGCACCCCCTCTGCTGCACCCCCCCCCCACTGCTCTGGGTGACCCTCTGCTTTGGCTGACCGTCTTCTGCACCCCCACACTGCTGTGGCTGTCTCTCTTCTCCACATCCTCACCACTGTGCCTGACCCCCTGCTAATGCTGACCCTCTGCTGCACCCCCCACCGCTGCACCCCCGCACCACTTCGGCTGACCCTCTTCTTCACCCCTCCACCACTGTGGCTGACCTTCTTCTATGGCTGACCCTCTGCTGCACACCCCCACCGCTGCAAACCCTAACCACTGTCGCTGACCCTCTTCTGCACACTCCCGCCACTGTGACTGACCCTCTGCCATGGCTGACCGTCTTCTGCACCCCCACGCTGCTGTGGCTGTCTCTCTTCTGCACATCCTCACCACTGTGGCTGACCCTCTGCTATGGCTGACCCTCTGTTGCACCTTCCCACCGCTTCACCCCCCCCACCGCTGCACCCCCCCCACTGCTGTGGCTGACCCTCTGCTATAGCTGACCCAATACTTCACACCCCCACCACTGTGGCTGACCCACTTCTATGGCTGACCCTCTGCTGCACACCCCCACCGCTGCACACCCCCACCGCTGTGGCTGACCCTCTTCTGTACACTCCCACCGCTGTGACTTTCCCTCAGCTATGGCTGACCCTTTTCTGCACCCCCCAGTGCTGTCACTGACCATCTGCTGTGGCTGACCCTCTGCTGCACAACCCCACTGCTCTGGCTGACCCTCTGCTTTCGATGACCCTCTTCTTCACCCTCCCACCACTGTGCCTGACCCCCTGCTAATGCTGACCCTCTGCTGCACACACCCACCACTGCACACCCCCACCACTTTGGCTGACCCTCTTCTGCAACACCCCACCACTGTGGCTGACCCTCTTCTGCACACCCCCACTGCTGTGGCTGACCCAGTTTTATGGCTGACCTTCTTCTGCACACCTCAACTGCTGTGGCTGACCCTCTCCTGCACACCCCTACTGCTGTGGCTGACCATCTGCTATGGCTGACCATCTTCTGCACACCCTCACCACTGTGGCTGATCCTCTGCTATTGCTGACCCTCTTCTGCACCTCCTCATCGCTGCACAACCCCACCACGGTGGCTGACTCTCTGTTATGGCTGACCCTCTTCTGCACACCCCACCGCTGTCACTGACCATCTGCTATTGCTGACCGTCT
Organism: Rhabdophis nuchalis; assembly: GCA_039707465.1. NCBI lineage: Eukaryota > Metazoa > Chordata > Lepidosauria > Squamata > Natricidae > Rhabdophis > Rhabdophis nuchalis. The sequence goes on from CM077643.1 coordinate 213,435,944, forward strand.
GCTGCACCCCATGACAATTGTGGCTGACATTCTGCTGCACCCCCCCATTGCTTCACACACAACCCCACCGCTGTGGCTGACCCCCTTCTGCCCACCCCTACCACTGTGGCTGACACTCTGCTATGACTGACCCTCTTCTGCACACCCCCACTGCAATGACTGACCCTCTGATATTGCTGACCCTCTTCTGCACCCGACAGTGCTGTGGCTGGCCCTCTTCTGCATATCCTCACCACTGTGGCTGACCTTCTGCTATGGCTGACCCTCTTCTGTACTCCCCCCCACTGCTTTTGCTGACCCTCTTCTGTACATCCCCAATGCTTTCGTTGACACTTTTCTGCACACCCCCAGCACTGTGGCTGACCCTCTGCTATGGCTATCCCTCTGCTGCACACTCCCACCGCTGCATCACCCCCCGCAGTGGCTTGTCCTCTTCTGCACTCCCCTACCGCTGTGGTTGACCCTCCGCTGCACACTCCGACAACTCTGGCTGACCCTCTGCTGCACACCCCCACCTCTGTGGCTGACCCTCTTCTGCACACCCTCACCACTGTGGCTGACCATCTGCTATGCCTGACACTCTGTTGCAGCCCCCCACCGCTGCACCCCCCCTGCTGCACCCCCCCCCACCACTGTGGCTGACCCTCTGTTATATCTGACCCTCTGCTGCACAACCCCACCATTGCACACGCCCACCACTGTGGCTGACCCAATTCTGCACCAACCCCACCGCTGTGACTGACCCTCTTCTACACCCCCCCCACTGCTGTTGCTGACCCTCTGCTATGGCTGACCCTTTGCTGAAGCCCCCCCCCAAGTCGCTGACCCTCTTCTGCACACCCCCACAGGTGTGGCTGACCCACTACTATGGCTGACCCTCTTCGGCACAGCCTCACCACTGTGGTTGACCCTCTGCTATGGCTGACCCTCTGCTGCACCTCCCCACCACTGCACACTCCCACCACTATGGCTGACCCTCTGTTGCTGTGCGTGACCTACTTCTGGACACGTCCACTGCTGTGGCTGTCCATCTGCTATGCCTGACCTTCTGCTGCAGCCCCCCCCACCGCTGCACCCCCTCTGCTGCACCCCCCCACCACTGTGGCTGAATCTCTGCTATGGCTGACCCTCTGCTGCACCTCCCCATCTCTGCACCCCCCACCGCTGTTGTTGACCCTTTTTTGCACACCCCCACTGCTCTGGGTGACCCTCTGCTTTGGCTGACCCTCTTCTTCACCCTCCCACCACTGTGCCTGACCCCCTGCTAATGCTGACCCTCTGCTGCACCCCCCCACCACTGTGGCTGACCTTCTTCTATGGTTGACCCTCTGCTGCACACCCCCACCACTGCAAACCCCAACCACTGTCGCTGACCCTCTTCTGCACACTCCCACCACTGTGACTGACCCTCTGCCATGGCTGACCGTCTTCTGCACCCCTACGCTGCTGTGGCTGTCTCTCTTCTGCACATCCTCACCACTGTGGCTGACTCTCTGCTATGGCTGACCCTCTGTCGCACCTTCCCACCGTTTCACCGCCCCCACCACTGCACCCCCCCACCGCTGTGGCTGACCCTCTGCTATAGCTGACCCAATACTTCACCCCCCCACCACTGTGGCTGACCCACTTCTATGGCTGACCCTCTGCTGCACACCCCCACCGCTGCACACCAACCACCGCTGTGGCTGACCCTCTTCTGCACACTCCCACCGCTGTGACTTTCCCTCAGCTATGGCTGACCCTTTTCTGCACCCCCCACTGCTGTCGCTGACCATCTGCTGTGGCTGACCCTCTGCTGCACAAACCCACCGCTGTGGCTGACCCTCTGCTGCACCCTCCTCTGCTGTCGCTGACCGTCTGCTATGGCTGACCCTCTTCTGCACAACCCCAGCGCTGTGGCTGACACTCACCAATGGCTGACACTCTTCTGCACCCCCCCCCATCACTGTGGCTGACCCTCTGCTATGGCTGACCCTCTGCTGCACCCCCCCACCTCTGTGGCTGACCCCCTTCTGCACACCCTCACCACTGTGGCTAACCATCTGCTATGACTGGCCCTCTGCTGCAGCCCCCCACCGCTGCACTCCCCCTGCTGCATCCCCCTACCACTGTGGCTGACCCTCTGTTATGTCTGACCCTCTGATGCACAACCCCACCATTTCACACGCCCACCACTGTGGCTGACCCAATTCTGCACCACCCCCACCGTTGTGACTGACCCTCTTTTGCACACCCCCACTGGTGTGGCTGACCCACTACTATGGCTGACCCTCTTATGCACACACTCACCACTGTGGCTGACCCTCTGTTATGGCTGACACTCTGCTGCACCTCCCCACCGCTGCACAACTCCACCACTGTGGCTGACCCTTTGTTATGGCTGACACTCTTCTGAAGACCCTACCGCTGCTGCTGACCGTCTGCTATGGCTGACCATCTGCTGCACCCCACGACCATTGTGGCTGACCCTCTCCTGCACACCCCCATGGCTGTGGTTGACCCTATGCTATGGCTGACCCTCTGCTGCACATCCCCATTGCTTCACACACACGCCCACCGCTGTGGCTGATCCACTGCTATGGCTGACCCTTTACTGCACCCCCCATCCACTGCACCGCCTACTGCTGTGGCTGACCCTCCACTACACACTCCCACAACTCTAGCTGACTATCTGCTGCACAGCCCCACTGATGTGGCTGACCCTTTTCTGCACACCACCCCCGCTTTCGCTGACCCTCTTCTGCACAACCCCACAGCTGTTGCTGACCCTTTTTTCCACAGCCCCACTGCTGTAGCTGACCCTCTGCTATGGCTGACCCTCTTCTGCACCCCCACACTGCTGTGGCTGACCCTCTTCTGCACACTCCCACCACTGTGGCTGACTCTCTGCTATGGCTGACCCTCTACTGCACCTCCGCACCTCTGCAACCCCCCACAACTGTTGTTGACACTTTTCTGCACACCCCCACTGCTCTGGGTGATCATCTGCTTTGGCTGACCCTCTTCTTCACCCTCCCACCACTGTGCCTGACCCCCTGCTAATGCTGACTCCCTGCTGCACACCCCCACCGCTGCACACCCCCACCACTTTGGCTGACCCTCTTCTGCAACCCCCCACCACTGTGTCTGACCATCTGCTATTGCTGACCGTCTGCTGCACCCCACAACCATTGTGGCTGACACTCTGCTGCACACCCCCATTGCTTCACACACAACCCCACCGCTGTGGATGACCCCCTTCTGCCCACCCCTACCACTGTGGCTGGCCCTCTGCTATGACTGACCCTCTTCTGCACATCCCCACTGCTATGACTGACCCTCTGCTATGGCTGACCCTCTTCTGCACACTCCCACAACTCTGGCTGACCCTCTGCTGCACACACACACTGCTGTGGCTGACCCTTTTCTCTACACTCCCACAGCTATGGCTGACCCTCTGCTATAGCCGACCCTCTTCTAAACCCCCACCACCACTGTGGCTGACCCTCTGCTATGGCTGACCCTTTTCTACAAACCCCCATCGCTGTGACTGAGTCTAACCCTCTTCTGCACCCCCACACCGTTGTGGCTGACCCTCTCTGGACACCCTCACCACTGTGGCTGACTCTCTGCTATGGCTGACCCTCTGCTGCATCTCCCCACCTCTGCACCCCCCACCGCTGTTGTTGACCCTCTTCTGCAGAACCCCACTGCTCTGGCTGACCCTCTGCTTTCGATGACCCTCTTCTTCACCCTCCCACCACTGTGCCTGACCCCCTGCTAATGCTGACCCTCTGCTGCACACCCCCACCACTGCACACCCCCACCACTTTGGCTGACCCTCTTCTGCAACACCCCACCACTGTGGCCGACCCTCTTCTACAACCCCCCACTGCTGTGGCTGACCCAGTGTTATGGCTGACCTTCTTCTGCACACCTCAACTGCTGTGGCTGACCCTCTCCTGCACACCCCTACTGCTGTGGCTGACCATCTGCTATGGCTGACCATCTTCTGCACACCCTCACCACTGTGGCTGATCCTCTGCTATGGCTGACCCTCTTCTGCACCTCCTCACCGCTGCACAACCCCACCACGGTGGCTGACCCTCTGTTATGGCTGACCCTCTTCTGCACACCCCACCGCTGTCACTGACCATCTGCTATTGCTGACCGTCTGCTGCACTCCATGACAATTGTGGCTGACATTCTGCTGCACACCCCCATTGCTTCACACACAACCCTCCCCACCTCTGCACCCCCCACCGCTGTTGTTGACCCTCTTCTGCACAACCCCACTGCTCTGGCTGACCCTCTGCTTTCGATGACCCTCTTCTTCACCCTCCCACCACTGTGCCTGACCCCCTGCTAATGCTGACCCTCTGCTGCACACACCCACCACTGCACACCCCCACCACTTTGGCTGATCCTCTTCTGCACACCCCCACTGCTGTGGCTGACCCAGTATTATGGCTGACCTTCTTCTGCACACCTCAACTGCTGTGGCTGACCCCCTTCTCCCCACCCCTACCACTGTGGCTGACCCTCTGCTATTGCTGACCCTCTTCTGCACCCAACAGTGCTGCGTCTGACCCTCTTCTGCATACCCTCACCACTGTGGCTGACCCTCTGCTATGGCTGACCCACTTCTGAACTCCCCCCACTGCTTTTGCTGACCCTCTTCTGCACATCCCCAATGCTTTCGCTGACCCTTTTCTGCACACCCCCAGCACTGTGGCTGACCCTCTGCTATGGCTATCCCTCTGCTGCACACTCCCACCGCTGCATCACCCCCCGCAATGGCTGGCCCTCTTCTGTACTCCCCTACCGCTGTGGTTGACCCTCCGCTGCACACTCCGACAACTCTGGCTGACCCTCTTCTGCACACCCCCACCGCTGTTGCTGACCCTCATCTGCACACCCCCACTGCTGTGGCTGACCCTCTGCTTTGGCTGACCCTCTTCTTCATGCCCCCCACCACTGTGGATGACCCTATGACTGACCCACTGCTGCACACCCCTGCCGCTGCACCCGCCCACCACAGTGGCTGACCCTCTTTTGCACCCCCCCACCACAGTGGCTGACCTTCTTCTGCACACCCCCACTGCTGTGGCTGACCCAGTGCTATGGCTGACCCTCGTCTGCACACCCATACCGCTGTGGCTGACCCTCTTCTGCACTCCTTCACCGCTGTGGCTGACCCTCTGCTATGGCTGACCCTCTCCTGCACCCCCCTCCTCTGCACCCTCCCCACCACTGTTGCTGACCCTCCGCTGCACACCCTCACCACTGTGGCTGACCCTCTGCCTCAGATCCCCACCTCTGTGGCTGACCCTCTGCTATGACTGACCCTCTTCTGCACCCCCCCCACTGCTGTGGCTGACCCTCTGCTATGGCTGACCATCTTCGGCAGCCCCCCCACTGCTGTGGCTGACCCTCTGCTATGGCTGACCCTTTTTTGCACTCCCGTACCGTTGTGGCTGACCCTCTTCTGCATACCCTTACCACTGTGGCTGACCCTCTGCTATGGCTGACCCTCTTCTGCACACCCCCACCACTGTGGTTGACCTTGTGCTATGACTGACCATCTACTGCACCCCCCACCGCTGTAACCCCTATCGCTGTCACTGACCTTCCGCTGCATACTCCCAAAACTCTAGCTGACCCACTGCAGCACACCCTCTTCTTCACCCCCCACCACTGTGGCTGACCCTCTCATATGGCTGACCCTCTGCTGCTTACCTACACCACTGCCCACTCCCACCACTTTGACTGACCCTCTTCTGCACATCCCCACCACTGTGGCTGACCCTCTGTTATAGCTGACCCTGTTCTGCACACCCCACCGCTGTGGCTGACACTCTGTTATAGTTCACCCTCTTCTGCACACCCCAACCGTTGTGGCTGTCCGTCTGCTGCACCCCACCACCACAGTGGCTGACCGTCTGCTGCACAACCCCATTGCTTCACACACACGCCCACCGCTGTGGCTGAACCTCTTTTGCACCGCCACTCTGCTATGGCTGACCCTCTTCTTTACACCCTCACCACTGGCTGACCCTCTGCTATGGCTGACCCTCTGCTGCACCTCCCCACCGCTGCACCCCCCCCCACCGCTATGGCTGACCCTCTTCTGCACACCCCCACTGCTGTGCCTGACCCTCTGCTATGGCAGACCCTCTGCTCCACCCCCCCACCGCTCCACCCCCCCCCCACTGCTGCACCCCCCACCGCTGTGGCTGACCCTCTTCTGCACACCCCCACCACTGAGGGTGACCCTTTTCTGCACACTCCCACCACTGTGGCTAACCCTCTGCTGCACCCCGCACTACTGTGGCTGACCCTCTGCTTTGGCTAATCCTCTTCTTCATGCCCCCCACCGCTGTGGATGACCCTCTGCTATGGCTGACCCTCTTCTGCACACCCCTGCCGCTGCACACCCCCACCACATTGGCTGACCCTCTTTTGCACCACCCTACCGCAGTGGCTGACCTTCTTCTGCACACCCCCACTGCTGTGGCTGACCCAGTGCTATGGCTGACCCTCGTCTGCACACCCCTACCGCTGTAGCTGATCCTCTTCTGCACTCCTTCACCGCTGTGGCTGACCCTCTGCTATGGCTGACCCTCTGCTGCATCCCCCTCCTCTGCACCCTCCCCACCACTGTTGCTGACCCTCCGCTGCACACCCTTACCACTGTGGCTGATCCTCTGCTGCACCCCACCACTGTGGCTGACCCTCTGCTGCACCCCCCCACCGCTGTGACTGATTTTCTTCTGCACACCTCCACTGCTGTGCCTGACCCTCTTCTGCACACTCCACTTTGGTTGACCCTCTATTGCAACCCACCACTATTGTGGCTGACCCTCTCCTGCACACCCCCATTGCTTCACACACACCCCTACCGCTGTGGCTGACCCCCTTCTGCACACCCCTACCACTGTGGCTGACCCTCTGCTATGGCTGACCCTCTTCTGCACTCCCTCACCGCTGTGGCTGATCCAGTGCTATCGCTGCATCACCCCCCGCTGTGGCTGACCCTGTTCTGCACTCTCGTACTGCTGTGGTTGGCCCTCCGCTGCACACTCCAACAACTCTGGCTGACCCTCTGCTGCACACCCCCACCGCTGTGGCTGACCCTCTTCTGCACAACCCTACTGCTGTGGCTGACCCACTTCTCCACACACCCACCGCTGTGGCTGACCCTCTGCCATGGCTGACCCTCTTCTGCACCCAACAGTGCTGCGTCTGACCCTCTTCTGCATACCCTCACCACTGTGGCTGACCCTCTGCTATGGCTGACCCACTTCTGAACTCCCCCCACTGCTTTTGCTGACCCTCTTCTGCACATCCCCAATGCTTTCGCTGACCCTTTTCTGCACACCCCCAGCACTGTGGCTGACCCTCTGCTATGGCTATCCCTCTGCTGCACACTCCCACCGCTGCATCACCCCCCGCAATGGCTGGCCCTCTTCTGTACTCCCCTACCGCTGTGGTTGACCCTCCGCTGCACACTCCGACAACTCTGGCTGACCCTCTTCTGCACACCCCCACCGCTGTTGCTGACCCTCATCTGCACACCCCCACTGCTGTGGCTGACCCTCTGCTTTGGCTGACCCTCTTCTTCATGCCCCCCACCACTGTGGATGACCCTATGACTGACCCACTGCTGCACACCCCTGCCGCTGCACCCGCCCACCACAGTGGCTGTGGCTGACCCTCTGTTGTGGCTGACCCTCTGCTGCACACACACACCGCTGTGGCTTACCCTCTGCTGCACACACACACTGGTGTGGCTGATCGTCTGCTATGGCTGACCCTCTTCTTCACGCTCCCACCACTGTGCCTGACCCCCTGCTAATGCTGACCCTCTACTGCACACCCCCACCACTGCACACCCCACCACTTTGGCTGACCCTCTTCTGCAACCCCCCACCACTGTGGCTGACCCTCTTCTGCACACCCCCACTGCTGTGGCTGACCCAGTGTTATGGCTGACCTTCTTCTGCACACCCCAACTGCTGTGGCTGACCATCTTCTGCATACCCTCACCACTGTGGCTGATCCTCTGCTATGGCTGACCCTGTGCTGCACCTCCCCACCGCTGCACAACCCCACCACTGTGGCTGACCCTCTGTTATGGCTGACTCTTTTCTGCACACCCCACTGCTGTCGCTGACCGTCTGCTATGGCTGACCGTCTGCTGCACCCCACGACCATTGTGGCTGACACTCTGCTGCACCCCCCCATGGCTGAGGTTGACCCTATGCTATGGCTGACCCTTTACTGCACCCCCCCTCCACTGCACACCCCTACTGCTGTCGCTGAGCCTTTTCTGCACACCCCCACTGCTTTAGCTGACCCTCTGCTATGGCTGACCCTCTTCTGCACAACCCCACAGCTGTTGCTGACCCTTTTCTCCACACCCCCACTCCTTTAGCTGACCCTCTGCTATGGCTGACCATCTTCTGCACCCCTCCACCACTGTGGCTGATCCTCTGCTATGGCTGACCCTCTTCTGCACCCCCACACCGCTGTGGCTGACTTTCTTCTGCACACACTCACCATTGTGGCTGACCATCTGCTATGCCTGACCCTCTGCTGCAGCCCCCCATCGCTGCACCTCCCCTGCTGCACCCCCCCACCATTGTGGTTGACCCTCTGTTATGTCCGACCTTCTGCTGCACAACCCCACCACTGCACACGCCCACCACTGTGGCTGACCCAATTCTGCACACTCCCACTACTGTGGCTGACCCTCTGTTGCTGTGGGTGACCTACTTCTGCACACGTCCACTGCTGTGACTGACCCAGTGCTTTGGCTGACCCTCTTCTGCACACCCCCACCACTGTGGCTGACCCTCTGCTATGCCTGACCCTCTCCTGCACACCCCTCCGCTGTGGCTGACCCTGTGCTATGGCTGACCCTCTTCTGCACACCCCCACTGCTGTGGCTCACAAAGTGCCTTTGCTGACCCTCTTCTGCACACCCCAAGCAGTGTGGCTGACCCTCTGCTATGGCTGATCCTCGGCTGCATCCCCCCACCGCTGCACCCCCCACCGCTTTGGCTGACCCTCTGCTTTGGCTGACCCTCTTCTGCACACACCCACTGCTGTGTCTGATCCTCGGCTGCATCCTCCCACAATTGCACCCCCCACCGCTGTGGCTGACCCTCTGCTGCACCCCCAGCACTGTGGCTGACCCTCTGCTGCACCCCCCCCACTGCTGTGGCTGATTTTCTTCTGCACACCTCCACTGGTGTGCCTGACCCTCTTCTGCACACTCCCACCACTTTGGTTGACCCTCTGTTGCAACCCACCACCACTGTGGCTGACCCTCTGCTGCACAGCCCTGTTGCAGGAAAAAGAGCACGAGACTTGGACTTCTCAAAATCAGGGAAAGTTTATTATGGCTGCCATGGTTCAGAAAGCTAGTCAAAGGCTAGCATGCAAAATATTCTGAAATCCTGTCCAAAAGGATAATATCATATTTATAGTTTAGTTTTATCATGGAGATTCTTACTCTTTCTCTGATTGGTTACATGATTGTCGTCAAAAAAGAAAACCATAAACACATCCTGTTATTTTCTAAGATGAACTTCCAACCTTTGTGGTTATGCCTATTGTCTGCCTTGCAATCTAACTCGTCCTATTTACAAGCAAGTGTTTGCGGTTTGGCGCATCCTGTTGCAGCTCAGAAAATTCAGAAATTCAGAGCTAAAAAGGGACTGTCAGCCTTCGCTTTGCCGCTTGCTTGGCTGCCATGGAAACGGGGAGGGTGGGGTTATGGGGTTAACTATGAGTGCTGGTGGAAGATGGTACGGGCCAGTGTTATCTCAAACCTAACGGTATCACATTCCATTCTGATGATGCCGTTGGACGTGAGGCCCACCTGATGTCCTGGAGAAATCTGCATTGGACACTGTTGTAGGGGGCATGGGTTATTGGGGTTGGCTTAAGCTTTGATATACACGCTTCGCGCCTAAACTAGTCACTTTCTGCTTGACCTTCGTTTGCTGTTCTTCTGTATTCAGTAAAAGTAACCTTATTCATACTAAACCATGATTAAGTGTGGTCTTTCTTGAGTATTCGAAGAAGCGAACCCTGACAGGGACCTCCCTGGGTCATCCAGTCCAACCCCACATCATTTCACTCTTAACAACCAGGTCTCACTTTATACCCTGCCTCATTTCCCCCCCTTCTAGACTCTATTTTCAGCTACAATTGAGTCTAGCCTATTACAAATTTTCCCCCTTTCCCCCCCCTTACCCCAACATGAAAAAACATAAATCAAATACAAATATTATATCGCTTTGCCCCCCTCCCCCAACATAAACTACATGAATCAGGACCAAATATTATACCCTTTCCCCCCCTCTTTCAACCTAGAGTACATAAATCAAGTACCAATATAATTCCCTCCCATACCCTCCCTAAGCCTCCCCAACATCCCAGTCCCCCCCCCAACCCCCTGACTTCCGCTATATGCAACCCTAGTAATTCCAAACACAATATATGTTATTCATTCCCTTCATATTCTACCCCCTGCCGACTACCTTATTCATCTAATCTCCATCAACTAAAAGCTACACAATATTTTCTAGTCTGGTATTTGTTTTGTATATAATCAATCCACTTTTTCCATTCCTGTGTATAGGTCTCTTGCATCTGGTCCTTTAAAAAGGCTGAAATTTTCACCATTTCAGCAAATCCAGCCATCTTCTGCGTCCATTGATCAATAGTAGGCAAAACATCTTTCTTCCAATGCTGCCACCATATACAGAATCAATTTTGTTTCCCCCGATGTAAAATCCCTAACTATACCCAATAAAAACAGTTGTGGAGTAAATTGTATTTTTTTCTTCAAAACATTTTGCATAACCCACCAAATTTTAATCCAGAAAGCCTTAACTTTCTTGCAAGTCCACCATATATGGTAATATGTAGCATCTAAACACTCGCATCTCCAACATTTTGGTTGAACATTAGGGTACATACATGATAATTTCTTAGGATCTAAATGCCATCTATAAAACATTTTATAAAAATTCTCCCGCAAGTTCTGTGACTGTGTAAATTTAACATTCTGAACCCATATTTTTTCCCACGTATCCATCATAAGTGGTTCAGTAAAATTCTGGGCCCATTTAATCATACAATCTTTAACCAAATCAGTTTCTGAATCCCTTTCTAGCAAGACATTATAAACTCTCTTAATATGCATTGGGCCTGTCTCTTTTATCTGTCTAACCAGTTCTATTTCATGCTCCATTAAACCAGTTTTTTGATCTTCTTTCCATCTCATCTGTAATTGATTATACTGTAGCCAAGTTAAGTTTATCCCTTCTCCCAACAGTGTGTCCAAGGTCTTCAACTGCCATCTGCCCCTTTCAGCAAAAAGCACATCTTTATATAAAAAACCCTGAGTGACTTAATATTTGTATTCCACATGGTATCAGCAAGATCCAGCCAAAGCGGAATCTTATAATCCCAATTGGATCGGTGCTTCTTCCAGATTCTCATCAAGGCACTTCTAAGTATGTGACTATTAAACACTTTATCCACTTTATTATCATAGAATAAGCATGCATGCCATCCCAAATCGAGATCGTGGCTTTCTATATTCAACAATTCAGTTTTTGTTTTTCCAAACCAATCGGTTATTTGTGTCAATGCAGCTGCTTCATAATACAATCGAAGGTTTGGAAGTTTAAGCCCACCTCTTTCACGAGTATCTTGTATAATTTTCAATTTCACTCTCAGTTTTTTCTCATTCCAAACGAATTTATTCAACGTTTTTTGCCATTCTAACAATTGCTTGTCAGATTTAAGCACCGGTATCATTTGAAACAGAAAGGTAAATCTAGGTAAAACATTCATTTTAATTGCTGATATTCTTCCAAGCAAAGATAACTGTAACTTTTTCCAGGTTTGCAAATCTTTTTGTATCTTTTGCCACAGCACCTCGTAGTTATTTTGGAATAGTTTTATATTTGAGTCTGCGACTTGTATTCCTAAATATTTAACCTTTTACACTATTTCAAAACCTGCCACCCTTTCAAGTTTCTTTTTTTGAATCTCTGTCAGGTTTTTTTTGTATTGAAAAAGTTTTATTGAGTTTTACAATTTTTCCAAGTAGGGTAAGGTAAGGTGTGAAAAAGAAATATTTTGAGAACTTTCACGTCAAAGTCGTAGGCCTCCTCCGGGGCTTCTTGACAAAACATAGATAGTACATAGTTTCAATAGTACTGCAAAGTGAAGAGAAGTGCATACATCATTGTAAATTCTGTGCTAGCAATCATATACAAACATCCAAACAAAAGTTATACTATATTAAAAAAGTCATTTTTTAGATCTAAGTCTCTTAGCAATTGTATCTTCTTGTTCTCCTCCCTGGTCCCCAGTGGGCGAGGCCGCGGCCCCCTCTGCTCTTCCATTTTCATCCTCCAGGATTGAGGAATGTTTTTAAGAAAGGCTTCCGCCTCAGCAACTGTTTTAATCCTTACTCTCCCTCCATCCCAGAACACCAACATCCCTTCTGGCATCACCCACTTGAACCAAATCCCCTGTTTAAACAATTTTTTAGATAAGAAGGAGTATTACCTCCTCACCTCTCTAATCTTTTTCGAGATCTGCTTCAAGATAGTGACTTCTTTTCGTTGGTAAATTAACGGACCCTCCCTCTGCGCCCTCAATATTCCCTCCCTAGTCGACCTTCTAACAAATTTAATATGTATCTCTCTGGGTACTTCATTTATCCTGGCATATGCTGAATTTATTCTATAAACCAGTTCAATGTCCCCCCTGATCTCTTCCTTAGGTTTGTGTAAATAGTCTGCTAAGATTGTGCTCATAAGATCAGGAAGGCATTCACCAGATTCTTCAGGAATATTCTGAAATCTTAAAAAATATGACATCCTTTCAAAATCCATCCGAGACATATGACCAGTTAAATCTCCAATTTCAGTATTAACATTTTTGAGCTCTCCCCTTGCCCCAGCCAGCCCCACTTCTAACTCTTCAGTCTTCTGTGTATTCTGCATTAATTTCTTCTGTGTCTCCAAAAGTTCTAATTTGGAACTGCAGTGGTCTTTTCTAAGCTCTTTAATCTCCAATACCAAAGATTGTAATACTTCTTCCATAGCTGTTAATCTTGCATCTATGTCTGGTTTTTCTGGCTGCTTTTTTGAAGCCATGGTGAGTGGTTTAGATCAGTGACCATAAAATGGCGTTTTTTGGGTGCGGCCGGTGAAGCAAGTCCAAAAACAAAGTCCAGTTCAAAGTTGTAGAATCCAGAGAGAAAGACAAATTTTTCACTCAATTATAAAGAGAAAGAAGGCACTCCAGGGAAGGAATCGATCAATCAATTATCACAAATCATCCATTAATAGAGAGAGGCAGTCCAGGTCACAAGGGAATGTCGGAAAAGTAAGTCACTTAAGAACAAAGGAACACCATCTTCCCCCGCCCAATCTGGAAGCCAGCGGGAGAGAGCAGCAAAGGAAATTGTTTCATTGTAGCAAGACTTCGATACTATGCATCTAGAAACAAACCGCAAAGACTTTCACTTCTTTAGCAAAGTTTGGATGAGAAATATCCGCTTCCTCAAGTTTGAGGAGCCATTTCAGAATGCCGCTGCTGTTAAATCTGAGGGGGGTTTTAACAAACTCCCCCCTCCATCATTTCTTAAAGTCAAAGCTGCCAGCATAAATAGACAAAGTCACTTACAATTCACATCGCAGCCAGAGTCCCGGAATTGCCATCCGACTCGAACGATCCAGCTCTCTCCAAATTAATTATCTGCTCCCGTCCTCTGTTGGCAAAGGGAACCAAGCCCCCCGCAGCATGTCTTCTCACTCCTAGGTCGAAGACAAGGACCCCCCCCCAACCACCGCCGGGCTAGGAAAGGTCCAGGCAAGCCGACCTTACAGGGGGGTTCCTTAAAAGGCACACCCCGCCCCGTTTGGGGCCGCGAAAACGACAAAACGGCAGACGATTCCTAGGACTCGACTGTCGCCGTCGGCAGACCGGAAGGAAGTCCTCTGTCAGGTTTTTAACAATCATTTTAGTCTTTTTGTAATTCAATCTGAATCCGGATACCAAGCCATATTTATTTTATTTTTTAAATTTTATTTACATTTATATCCCTTCTCCGCAGAGGACCCAGGGCGGCGCACAGGAAATTTAAAAAACATACAAAATACAAAATAAATACACAATTTAAAATATAAATTAAACCATCTTATCCTATGCTAAAAACCCAATTTTAAAATACCCGATTTAAAACTATCTAAAAGTCCCCATGGGAGGTTAGGGGGGCAGGTCGTTCCAAAGGGCTGGGCCTGCCACAGAGAAGGCTCTTCCCCTGGGTGTCGCCAGTTGGCATTGTCCGGCCGACGGCACCCTGAGGAGGCCCTCTCTGTGGGAGCGTATCGGTCTAAGGGATGTATGAGGCAAGAGGCGGTCTCGCAAATAACTAGGCCCCGAGCCATGGAGCGCTTTAAAGATGATTGTCAAGACCTTGAAGCGACTTCCTGTTCCGGCTTCTGGCGGCGACGGATGAACCTTGGGGTTCGTCCGCCGTTTTGTTCTTTTTTCTGCCCCAAACGGGGCGAGGTACCCCTTCTTTTTGGGGATCTTCCATAGGGCTGGCTTGCCTGGACCTGTTCAGCCTGGCGGCGGCCGGTGAACAATCCTTGTCTTCGGTCTAGGTGGAAGAAGACATGCTGCGGGGGGCTTGGTTCCCTTCGCCAACGGAGGACGGTAACAATTGATTGATCTGGAGAGAGCGGAGCGATCGAGCCGGATGGCTTTGCCGAGGCTTTAATTGTGAGGTGGAGAGTGAGTAACTTTAACTTTATTGCTGGCGGCTTTGGATGAGAGAAACGTGGAGGGGGGTGTTTGTTTGCTAAACCCCCCCTCGGATTTACAACAGCGGCACGCAGAAATGGCTCCTGGAAAGCAGGGAGCGGATATTTCGCATCCGGACTTTTGCGGAAATAAGTGAAAGTGCTATGCGACTTGTTTTCATACACTGTATCTAAGTCCGGCTTTACTGAAACAATTTTCTCTGCTATTTTCTCCGGCTGGCTGCCTGAGTGGGTGGTGGAAGATGGCTGTCCTTTGTTCCTGAATGCCTATTTTTGCATGGAAAATTACCAACATCCTTTAGTGATTTGGATTGCCTCCCTCTTTCAACGGAGGATTTTCTGGATTAATTGACTGATTCCTTCCCTGAAGTGCCTTCTTTTTCTTAATAATTGACAGTGGAAAGTGTCTTGCTCTCTGGACATTATAACTTTTCTACAATTTTTCTGAACTTTTCCCCCGGGATTTGCTCCAGCGGCCGCACCCAAAAAACGCCATTTTAGTGGCACGGACTTAAACAGCTCACAAAAAAAGGATTGGAAGAGAGAATGACAGCTATGGAAATAGTGTTAAACTCCTTGGTGTTGGAAATCAGAGAATTTAGAAAAGATCATACCAGTACTAAGCTTGAACTTTTGGAAACACAGAAAAAATTAATGGAGAATACACAGAACACCGAGGAGTTGGAAGTGGGGCTGGTTGGGGCAAAGGGGGAACTTAAAAATATTAATACTGAAATTTAAGATTTGTCTGGTCATATGTCTAGGATGGATTTTGAGAGGATGTCATATTTTTTAAGATTTCAGAATATTTCTGAGGAATCTGGTGAATGCCTTCCTGATCTCATGAGTACAATTTTAGCAGACTATTTACACAAACCCAAAGAGGAGATCAGGGGGGACATTGACCTAGTCTACAGAATAAACTCAGCATATGCCAGGATAAATGAAGTACCCAGAGAGATACATATTAAATTTGTTAGAAGGTCAACCAGGGAGGGAATCTTGAAGGCACAGAGGGAGGGTCCGTTGATTTACCAACAAAAGGAAGTCGCTATTTTGAAGCAGATCCCAAAAAAGATTCGAGAGGTAAGGAGGAAGTACTCCTTCTTATCTAAAAAATTATATAAGCACGGGATTTGGTTTAAGTGGGCGATGCCAGAAGGGATGTTGGTGTTCTGGGAAGGAGTTAGAGTAAGGATTAAAACAGTTGTTGAGGCAGAAGCCTTTCTTAAAAAACATTCCTCTACCCTGGGGGAAGATCCGGGAGGGGCAGAGGGGGCCACGGCCCCGCCCACTGGGGGCCAGGAAGGAGAACAAGAAGACACAATTGCTAAGAGACTTAGATCTAAAAAATGACTTTTATTTTTATTTTTATTGGATGTTTGTACACGACTGCCAGCATAGAATTTAGAATTTATATGTATGCATTTATTTTCACCTTGTTGTATTATTGAAAAATGTATTGCCAATGTCTTGTTAAGAAGCCCGGGAGGGGCCAACGTTCCCGACGTGAAAGTTCTCAAAATATCTTTTCAATTCACCTTACCCTACCCTTTTTGTTAAAAAATTTGTAAAACTCAATAAAACTTTTCCAATATAAAAAAAAAAAGACCTTGAAGCGCACCCAGGCGCAGAGGGAGGGTCTGTTAATTTACCAACAAAAGGAAATCGCTATCTTGAAGCAGATCCCGAAAACAATTAGAGAGGTGAGGAGGAAATATTCCTTCTTATCTAAAAAATTGTTTAACCACGGGATTTGGTTTAAGTGGGCGATGCCAGAAGGGATGCTGGTGTTCTGGGAAGGAGGAAGAGTTAGGATTAAAACAGTTTTTTTGTGTTTTTTTTAAAACAATTTTTATTTTTATTTTTGAACAAACACAAACAAATATAACAAAAAACAAAAAACATAAACTCCATCTTCCATTACAAATTGTAGAAAATGTGTCAGTTGGTTACAAACTGTGCATCTCTTCCATAGTCATATTCATATCAAATCACATATTTTAGTTCAAATATATTTATATATATTACAATTATTATACCTCAACCTTCATTTGACTATCTTGTTTCCAGCCATTGATAAAATTTATTCCAAATTTCATAGAATTGTTCACTGTCTTGCTCTCTAATTTCAAATGTTAATTTACTCATCTCTGCACATTCCATAATTTTTAAATAATTTCTTGCTGTGATGGTAATTTGTCATTTCTCCAATTTTTTGCAAAGACGATTCTGGCGGCTGTCAAAATATTCACAATTAGGTATTTCAAATTTTTGTCAAATGTTTCTAAAGTAAGTCCAAGCAGGAAGAGTTCGGGTTTGAAATCTATATGTTTTCCTGTTATTTTCTCCAACCATGTGTGGATCATACTCCAATAATTTTTGGCCGAGCAAGTCCACCACATATGGTAGTAAGTACCAGGCATCTGATGACATTTCCAACATTTTTGAGATTTGTTCTTACTCATTTTTGAGATTCTTGAGGGTGATAAGTGCCACCTGTAGAACATCTTGTATAAGTTCTCTTTGTAGGCTGTTGACATCGTCATTTTGTAATTTTGTGTCCACAATTTTTGCCACTTATCTAAGTCGATCCCATGCCCGAAGTTTTCCCCCCATATTATCATTGTTTCTTTCACTTGCTCTTCCTGGAGTTTAAACTCTAGTAAGTAGACATAGAGTTTTTAAATTATTTTTTCATCGACGCCTGTTAATATTTTGTCTAATTCCGTCATTTTGTCATAAACCCCTCCTTTTTTTTATCTTCCTTATATCTTAAATGTATTTGTGTGTATGTATACCAATTAATATCCATTCCTTCTTGCTTTAGTTCCTGAATAGTTTTAAGATCACCCCTTGAGTTTAATAGATCCGAATATCTGATTGTTCATTCCTTTTTGTGTATTATTGCGTACGTAAATGCTTCAGTAATTGATACCCAGACTGGTATTTTGAAATAATGCAATTTCTTGATCTTCTCCCAGTTTACAATCAGAAATTCCCTTACGTAGTGCCATCTGAAAATGCCATGTTTCCTGGTGGTTCGGTACCATAGAGCTGCGTGCCATCCTGATGGCAAATCATGTCCCTCTAATTCTAATAATCTAGTATTTCTTAGTGTAATCCAATCTTTAATCCACATCAGATTCGCAGCTTGATGATATAGTTCCCAATCAGGCAATCCCATACCTCCCCTTATTTTGGTATCTTGTAAAAATTTTAATTTTATTCTAGCTTTTTTCCCTTGCCATATGAACTTTAAGACCATTTTCCTTAATTTTTCAAAAAAGTCCTTGCCCAATCTAATTGGGATTGTCTGGAATAAGTATAATACTTTAGGCAAAATATTCATTTTTATCGTGGCTATTCTCCCTAGTAATGATAGTTGTAAATTCTGCCATCTCGTAAGATCTACTTCTATTTGTTGTGTGAGTTTAGAGTAATTCTCCTTTTTAAGGGTGCTGCATCTCGACGTCAAAAAGATTCCTAGATATTTAAGCTTGTTTGTGATTTGAATTTTCAAGATTTCTGTTAATTCTTCTTTCTGTCTTCTTGTCATATTCTTTGTTAAGATTGGTGTCTTGTCTTTATTTATTTTCAGACCTGTTATTTTCCCATATTCCTCAATTTTCCCTATGAGTTTGGACGCGGTTTTAAGTGGTTCCTCGAGAATAAAAACTAGGTCGTCTGCAAAAGCTTGTAATTTATATTGTTCTTTCCTAATTGTCATTTCCTTAATTTCTTTGTCTTCTCTTATCTTTCTATTTAACACTTCTAGCGTTAATACGAAAAGTAAAGGTGATAGTGGGCAACCTTGTCTTGTACCTCTTTTTATCTGGATGTTATCTGAAAGCTCTCCATTTATTATTATCTTGGCTGTTTGGTTGTGATATATAGTGCTTATAACAAGTATAAAGTTTTGACCAAATTCCATTTGTTCTAGCTGTTGCAACATAAACTTCCAATTCACGTAATCAAAGGCTTTTTGTGCATCAAGAAACATCAAAGCCATTTGTTTTTCAGGATGTGCTTCATAATATTCCAACGTATTCAAAATTATTCTCATGTTGTCTTTAATTTGTCTCTTTGGTAAAAATCCATTTTGATCTGGATGTATAAAATTGTTTAAGTATTTTTTGAGCCTTTCTGCTAGTATTGATGCAAATAACTTATAATCCGAGTTTAACAATGAAATTGGTCGGTAATTCTTTACCTGCAGGAGATCTGTTCCTTCCTTTGGTATCAGTGAAATATAGGCTTCTGACCAAGAATTCGGCATTTTACTACCAGACATAATTTCATTCATCAATTCTAATAAAGGAAGGGATAGTATTTCCTCCAAGGTTTTATAAAACTCTCCTGGGAGGCCATCCGGTCCCGGGGCTTTCCCATTTTTTTGTCTTTTAATAGCTTCAGTTAGTTCCATCATCGTTATCTTTGCATTTAGTATATTTCTGCTGTCATCCGCTATAACTGGGAGGTTTGCCTCTTGTAAGTAGTTTTTAACATCCTGTTCTAGTATGTTTTCTTTTTCGTATAGTTTTATATAATATTCCTGAACAATTTTTTCTTCTCCTCATTTGAGTAATGTATTTGTCCTTGTTCATTTTTTAATTGTTGAATCTTCCTTGTCTCTCTCTCTTTCTTTAGTTTGTACGCTAACCATCTTCCAGGTTTATTTGCGTTTTCAAAATAATTCTGTTTTGCAGATCTTATCTTCTGAGCCAATTCTTCTTTTTCTGAAATATCCATTTTATGTTTAATTAGATCCATTTTCATTCTAATATCTTTTCTCTGTGGTAGTTTCTGTAGTTCTTTTTCCAGTGTTTTATATTCCTTCTCTAATCTTTTCTGTAGCCCTCTTTTCTCTTTATTTCTTTTTCTTGTATAATCTATTATTAAACCTCTAGTAACTGCTTTCATTGCATCCCATGTATTCTGAATAGATGTATCTTCTTTTTTGTTTTCTTTAAAATAACACCTCAGTTCTTTTTCCATTTTACTTATAAAGTTTTTCTCTTTCAATATTGCATTATTTAATGTCCATCTGGATCTAATCTTTGACCCTTTCCACTTAATTATCATTGGATTGTGGTCTGCCCAGGTACTGGCTTCTATTTCCACTTCTTGAACTAGGTCACTTAACTCTGAAGAGAGCCAAATCATGTCTATCCTTGAGAATGATAAGTGTCTATAAGAATAGTACGTGTATTGTTCTTTATTTGGATTTCTTTCTCTCCATATGTCTTTTAAATTCATTTCATCTGCCATCTTGAAAAAGGACTTCGGTAATATTTTTCTTTTTATTTTAGACGTCCTAGTTGCTTTATAGTCTCTACTTTGGTTTGGAATTCCATTAAAATCTCCTATCATGCAAATGTCTGCATATTCTAATTCCAAAATCTTTTCATGTAGTTTCTTAAAGAATTCATCCTGTTTCTCATTTGGTGCATAGATTGCTATTAAGAGTATTTTTTTGTTGTTGTCCGTGATTTCAATCATCAAGATCCTTCCATCTTCATCTGCATAGATTTGCTTGGTTGGTATGCTATCTTTAACATAAATGACCACACCTCTTTTTTTAAAGTCCGCCAATGAGGAAATTTTTTTCCCAAGTTTGGGTTGTATTAATAAATACGCATCTTTCTTTTGAATATGTGTCTCTTGTAAACAAATGATTTGTGTTTTTATTTTTCCTAGTTTCTGGAATATTTTTCTTCTTTTAACTGGGGAGTTAAGTCCATTTATATTAACTGAGAAAATTGAGTTTTGTTCCATATCTTATGTTTTATATTGAGGATTTATAGCTCTAGTTGTTCTTATTTCTCTCTGTTCTCTAGTTTCCGGTCCTGGTATAGCCTCATCTTCTGTGACCACTCCACCTACTGCGCCTTCTAATGGTCCCTCTGATCTTATTAGCAATGAATGCTCTTTCTCCGTCGTTCCATTAACATGTCTTCTGTAAAACTCTTCTGCTTTTTGTATAGTATCTAGTCTATATCTCTGTCCTTCCCATGTAAATATCAAACCTTCCGGTATGAGCCATCTAAACTGGGTTCCTTTTCTTATCAAAAATGTAGATAGAAACTGGTATCCTCTTCTCTTTTCCCTCACTTTTCTTGGGATTTGCTTTAACACTACCTGATGAAACGCCCCCCTGGCCACGGCCGCCACATAAATAATAATAATAATAATAATAATAAATTCGAATTTATTAACCGCTCCCTCTCCCCACAGGGACCCGGGGCGGTGCACAGGAGAAACTAAAAACAATATAAACAATAAATACAAAAATACATACTTTAAAACACAATTAAACAATATCCCGTGCTAAAAATAATTAGAAACCCATTAAAATACATTTAAAATCTATAGACAGAGAGACTATCCAAGGCCGGCCAGTTGAAAGAAATGGGTCTTCAATTTCGTACGGAAGGAGCGAAGGTCAGTGGTCGTTCTGATATCGGGGGGAAGGTCGTTCCAGAGGGCCGGGCCCGCCACAGAGAGAGCCCTTCCCCTGGGCGTCGCCCGCTGACAAAGTCTAGTGGACGGCACCCGGAGAAGTCCCTCTCTGTGGGAGCGAATCGGCCGTGAGGATGTATGGGGCAGGATCCGATCCCGCAGATAGCTAGGTCCCGAGCCATGGAGCGCCTTGAAGATGATAATTAGCACCTTGAAGCGCACCCGGAAGACGACAGGCAGCCAGTGCAGCTCGCGCAAGAGCGGTGTAACGTGGGTGAACCTGGTGGTCCCCATAATTGCTCGTGCGGCTGCATTCTGAACTAACTGAAGCCTCCGGGTGCATCTCAAGGGAAGCCCCATATAGAGAGAGTTACAATAGTCCAGTCGGGATGTCACGAGGGCATGAGTGACTGTGCGAAGGGCGTCCCGATCCAATAGGGGGCGCAATTGGCGAACCAGGCGAACCTGGTAAAACGCCCTCCTGGCCACGTCTGTCACTTGCTCTTCCATAGACAGCCGGGTATCCAGGAGGACACCCAAATTGCGCGCCCCATCCACATCCTCTGCTCTCCTGCCCGCACAAATTGCGATCGGCCAGAGAGGTAGGAGGAGAACCACCGTAAAACGGTGCCTCCCACCCCCAACCCCCCCAGCCGATGCAATAGGATACCATGGTCGATGGTATCGAAAGCCGCCGAGAGGTCTAATAGGACCAGGATGGAGGAACATCCCCCATCTCTGGCCCTCCAGAGATCATCTACCAACGCGACCAATGCCGTCTCGGTGCTATGCCCGGGCCGAAAGCCGGACTGGCGCGGATCTAGATACTCAATTTCCTCCAGGTGACGGGGAAACTGTTGTGCCACCACACTCTCGACAACCTTCGCCAAAAAGGGAAGGTTGGAGACTGGACGATAGTTGTTTAAAAGAGCTGGGTCCAAAGAGGGCTTCTTAAGGAGGGGCCTCACCATGGCCTCTTTTAGGGAAGCAGGCAAGGAACCCTCACTTAAGGATGCGTTGACAACCTCTTGGAGCCAGCCTCGTGTCACCTCCCAGGATGCCAGTACAAGCCAGGAGGGGCACGGGTCCAATAAACATGTGGTAGCTCGCAGTCGCCCACGTAGCCTGTCCATATCCTCAGAAGTAACGGGGTCAAACTCCTCCCAAACAAGATCTCTCTCGTGGCATCCCACTGGGCCATGAATGGGGGCTAGCTCACTCTGTATCTGAGCGGTTTTCTCCTGCAGAAAAGTCACAAATTCCTCTGCTCTACCCTGTAGCGGGGCTTCCCGCTCCCTCTGTTGGAGGAGGGAGCGGGTCACCCTAAACAGGGCGGCAGGGCGGTTTTCTGCGGATGCTATGAGAGTGGCACAATGGTGACATTTGGCCACTCTCAGCGCCACAATGTAAGTCCGTAAATGGGCTCTTACCTGTGTCCGGTCAGATTCAGAATGGCTAGACCTCCATCTTCCCTCTAGGCATCTCTTGCGGCGTTTCATCACCCGCAGCTCCTCAGTAAACCAAGGAGCCAGGGTGGTTCGCCGCCGCAAGAGAGGCCGCAAGGGCGCGACCCGATCCAAGGCTCCCACGGCCGCAATATTCCATGCGGCCGTGAGGTCCTCCATCGGGGCGCGGGTCAGGGATACAGGAAATGGCCCAAGCGCTGTCTGGAACCCATCCGGGTCCATCAAGCGCCTGGGGCGGAACCAGATTGGTAACTCTGGTTCCGCCTCCCCGCGGAGGGGAGCAGCGGTCGGAAAGTCGAGCCGGAGAAGTGAGTGGTCTGACCATGACAAGGGTGTGATGACTATGTCCCCTATACCCAGATCACTCTTCCATTGGCCTGAGACAAAGATGAAATCCGGCGTATGTCCACCCTCGTGGGTGGGGCCCTGAATTACTTGGGTCAGGTCCATGGCCATCATGGAAGCCATGAACTCCCGAGCTACCTCGGATGATTCGCCCAACGATGGCAGATTAAAGTCCCCCATGACTAAAAGTCTGGGGGTCTCAACTGCCACCGTAGCGATCACCTCCAGGAGCTCGGGCAGGGCTGCTGCTACATAGCGGGGAGCCAGGTATACAACCAGCAAGCCCAGCTGCCTCCCTAGGCCCCACTTCACGCAGAGGGACTCACAGCCGGTAGTCTGAGGCACAATGGTCTCTCTCAGCTCAAGGCCTTCCTTGAAAATGACCGCTACCCCACCTCCCCTGCCTAGGGCCCGTGGCTGATGAAATGCGCGGTAGCCTGGTGGGCACATTTCAACGAGGGGAAGTCCTCCCTCGTGGCCCAACCAGGTTTCCGCAATTCCTACCAGGTCCGGCTCCCCCTCTGACACAAGGTCACTAATGAGGGGGGCTTTGTTGACAACGGACCTGCCGTTGCAAAACATCAGCCGCAGACCCTGGCTCTGTATTCCCTGGCCACCTAGCCTGCGGGGGTTGTGGCACCCGACCGTTTGCAACCAACGGCTACGTGCCACCAACCGGGAGGATGAAGATTGTCTCCCCTCGGTCCTGCCCCTCCCCACGACCCTCTGAATTGGTATGCCCTCCTGTGGAACGACTCGAGTATCCCCCCTCCTTTCGGCACCTTCCGCTTCCCTCCGTCGACTGCTATCCTGGCCCTTACTATTGATCGTTGCTTCCGTCTTCATCTGTCTATATCCCTCGAACCCCCTAAAAAAGATAATTTAAATAACTTAAAAACTAAAAATCCCCATGGTCTTCCATGGACAGCCAGGGATCCAGGAGGACACCCAAATTGCGCGCCCTCTCCACGGGGGCCAATGTTTCGCCCCCAATGGCCAGAGTTGGAGTAATCTGGCTGAACCGGGGTGCCAGAAACCACAGCCACTCAGTCTTGGCAGGGTTGAGCTTGAGTTTGTTACCACCCATCCAGATCCATACGGCCTCCAAACACCGGGACAGCACTTCGACGGCATCGTTGGGGTGGTCTGGGGTGGATATGTACAACTGAGTGTCATCAGCATACAGATGGTACTCCACCCCAAATCCACGGATGATCTCACCCAGCGGCTTCATATATGTGTTGAAAAGGAGGGGTGAGAGGACCGACCCGTGAGGAACCCCACATACAAGGGGCCTCGAGGTCGACCTCTGCCCTCCCATCAACACATATTGCGACCGACCAGAGAGGTAGGACGAGAACCACCGCAGAACGGTGCCTCCCAGCCCCAACCCCCCCAGTCGGCACAATAGGATACCATGGTCCTCTTTCCTCTATAATGTCTTTCATGTGGATTATTGATTTCATCGGTCGTGTCAGGGTAACAACCAGATCATCTGCAAATGCCCTGGTTCTGTATTCCTCTTGCCTTATAGCTATTCCATTCAAGAAGTTCGAATCCCATATAGTATTCAACAAGACTTCTAAGGTTAAGATAAATAACAATGAGCCCCCAAATCCATTTTTTCCAAAGCCTTTATTATAAAATTCCAATTCACTCGATCAAAGGCCTTTTCCGCATCCAAAAAAACCAGCACTGCAGGGATCTGTTTATTCTTGTCTAAATAGTCCAATAAATCTATAATTTGCCTGACATTCTCCTTCATGTATCTTCCTTCGATAAATCCTGCTTGGTCGTGATGAATTACCTCTTGGATAACTGGCATCAATCTGTTGGCTAATACTTTTGAAAAAATTTTATAATCCGTATTTAGAAGAGATATTGGTCTATAATTTTCTGGTTTCTTAGGGCCTGCTTGTTCTTTCGGTATCAGTGATACAAAAGCCGCTTTCCATGAGGAAGGTATTTTGCCACCTTGCTATATATTACAAAATAAATCTTTAAGATGTTCAATCATTTCTGCTTGTAAAGTTTTATAATAAACTGCAGTTAAACCATCGGTCCCTGGAGCTTTAGCTGATTTCAATTGCTTTATAGCAAAGCTAATCTCCTCGATGGTTATTAATTGATCCAGGTTTGCCTTTTGGCCCAAGGAGACTTCTGTAACCCTTTTTCCTTCTAAATATTTATCTATAAGATTATTTTGTATGTTATCCTTGGCATATAACTTAGTATAATAATCCAGAAAAGCCTTTTTAATTAATTCTTGTTGATGAACTTCCTTCTCACCATGCTGAATACTATCAATAGTTCTTGTACTCAATTGTTTTCTCAATGTATAAGCCAATCATCTGCCCGGCTTGTTGGCATTAGCGAAAGTATTATGTTTTGCAAATTGTAAGTTAGTTGCTGTTTCTTCCGCTATAAGCATTTGAAATTGGTCCTTCAAAAGATTTATAATTGCTTGTAACTTCCTGTCTGTTGGATTTTTTTAATCAATAACTGTTCTTTCTTCTTTATCTCTTTTTCCAACTCTATTCTCTTTTTCTGTCTATTTTGTTTGTGTTTAAAATTCTCTCTTTCCCATCTCAATTTCCATTCATACCGGGCTATGATCAGTTAATGTCCTGGGAAATATCTTTGTTTTCTTTATTTTAGGAAGTAAGTAAACTGTTGTCAAAAAGAAATCTATCCTAGAAAAAGATTTATGCCTATCTGAATAAAAATTGCATCATCGTAATCTCATTATCCAACTTTTGAATTTTTCCATCGGCTTCTGTAAATTTTAAATCAGATTCCTTAAATTTAACCTCCACGTCTGAAGCAAGTCTTTCCACTTTTTTATCCACCTTCAAAATTACATCAGAGAGGCCTTTCACCACTGTTTGAATATCTTTATTAACTAATTCAAATTTTTCCCCTTGAATCTCCAGCAGGCTTTATTACTTCATAACTTATTAGAATACTGTCAGCCTTCGCTAGTTCTGCTTAGCTGCCATGGCAACGGGGAGGGTGGGGGGCGTTGGGATACGATTGTTCTGCTGGTGGACGATGTTGACGGCTGGTGTTATCTCTCGGCTAACGGTCCCGCATTCCAGGCTGGTGAAGACCTGCCCACCTGATGGTGGAGAATAAAGTATATTGGACAATGCTAAAGGGGGGGTTGGGGATTGGGATGGGCTTAAGCTTAATACTCTATGTTCGCGCCTAAACTATTCACTCTCTGCTTTACCTGGTCTGTTCACTGTCGTTACTTAGTAAAAGTAGCCTTATTCATTTCAAATAATGTTTAAGCGTGTTCTTTCTTAAGTACTCGAAGAAACAGGCCTGACAAAAAGCAGAGAGTCATAAATAAAAAATCACCTGATGTCGGACCCTGCAAAAGAGGAGCTTCCGTTGGTGGAGGTTCTACCTGAAACTGGCATGGGAGCAGAGGCATCAAACATTCCGGTTCACACTGGAGATACGAGGTCAGTGTTGGATTGTTTAGCCGGTCTAGATCTTAATCTGCCAGCCGAAGATTCAGCCAAACCAAAACGTTGGTCTGAAGGGGTAGGAATGACTGGAGGACTAGGCCCTGGCGTTAACGTCTCCAGGCGTCGCCTTTCCCCCAAGACAGTCATTCCGGAGCTTTTAAGAGAAGAAAGGGAGTTAAAAGAAATGGCCCAAGAATTGCTTCGCCAGGCAGACGAGAAGAGGGAGGCCCTGGATAAACTCTGGGGGAGGGAGCATGAACGCAGACAGCTAAAAGAAACGCATTCAGCAGCTGCCAAAGAAAGCAGGAGCTCAACACCATCCCCTCTCCCCGAGCCAGCAGGGAATTGCGGAGAGAAGCCCGACCCAACTCCCCCCGTCGGCTTGCAAAACTCCCCCCCCCTGGGTGTTAAATACGACGGTAGTGCCGACAAACTGGCGTTTTTTCTAATTCACGTCGATAACTTCATGCAGTTTTACGCAGTTGATTTAGATGATGAAATCAAAATTAGAATTGTCTCAATGGCTCTGGAAGATCAAGCTTCCAGATGGCTGGTCTCCCTGCATAATAGCCGCTCACCCGCGTTGCGGGATTTCGATCGTTTTATGAATGCTCTTAGAAGGCGTTTTGAAGACCCCCGTGTTGAAAGGAAAGCTAAAATGAGAATGAAAAACTTACACCAGGGGAGTATGACGGTCCAAGAGTACACACAGATTTTTCAGGAGTTATCGGTGTTTATGACTGGCTATAGTGACCAGGCCCTAATGGACCTCTATGTTGAACGGCTTAATAAGGACATTTATCAAACATGTGTGAACAGATTCCGTCCCGAGACTTTAAATGAATGGATAGATCTCGCTGGTGATGTGGAACTGGATCAGGCCCACTTGCAGGAAACAGTCCGTCTTGAAAAAAAACCACAGAGGGACAGCCTCAAATCTCGGTCCCCAGAGAAAGATTCCCATTTGCAAACGGGGGGGCGGAAAACAACCCAACCTCGCTCAGGCAATTGTTATCGCTGCGGAAAGGAGGGGCATTGGGCAGACAAATGCAGATCAAGGCAACCTCCACGCCCACATTCCTCTTCGGAAGGAAAGCCTCCAAAGACTCCGAGCGTGCGCAGTAGACCGGCCATGAGTGGGGTGGAGCCTCTGAACCTCTCTACTGACCAGCCCAGCACCCACCCTGATGACTGGGAGGCGTCTTCGAATTCTTCTGACGACAATTTGGTGAGTCACCGTTCCGGGCCCCTTTATATTAATTTAAAGCTTTTGGCTCCATCTACTGGACGTACTTGCAATGTGCAAGCCCTCATTGATTCTGGTTGCTCAAAATGTCTCATAAGCCAAGAATTAGTCTCTTCCATGGGCTTCCACTTAAAAACCCTGAAAACTCCCATAGCCTTTTGCCAAATGGATGGTTCTGTAGCAGGGGGAACCCCGGCATCTTTTATCACCGAACCAATTCATGTCTCTATTGGCACAGCTCATACTGAGACCATCAACTTCATTGTGACTGCCATTTCCGAAAATGCTGTCATTTTGGGGGTCAATTGGCTTCGTAAATGGAATCCTCTAATTAATTGGAGAGAGGGTTGGGTACGCATACCTTTGTCATTACCTGAACATACCTCTCTGCCATCAGAGGACAATCACTTCCCACCCAGTAACTCACCTCTTGTAACTGAACCCGCTGGCCCCTTATTGGGTTTTCCTTCACCTGAGGTCATACCAGGTGAGGAGAAGATTCCCAAGGAATATTGGGACCTAAAGGAGGCTTTCAGTGAGAGATCTTGTGATTCACCTCCTCCTCATAGAGCTACTGATTGTTCAATTGATTTCCTCCCTGGGGTGCAATTGCCTAAACCTCGCCTTTACTCCATGACCCCACGGGAGATGGAGGAATTGCGTAAGTTCATCGATAAAAATCTTCAAAGGGGTTTCATTGAGCCAGCTAGGCCACGTGTAGCTGCACCTGTTATGTTTAGGGAAAAGAAAGATGGCACTCTTAGACTAGTGCAAGACTACTCTTATCTCAACACCATTTGCGAACACAACGTCTACCCACTCCCGCTTATGAAAGACATGCTTGCTCACCTGGCTACTGGAAATTTTTTTATTAAACTGGACTTACGCGAGGCCTATTATAGGGTCAGGATTAAAGAGGGGGACGAATGGAAAACCGCCTTTAACTGTCCCCTTGGATGTTTTCAATTTAAGGTCCTCCCCTTTGGTCTTCAAGGTGCTCCTTCTGTGTTTATGCAACTGATTAATGAGGTTCTCCACGAGCACCTTTATAAAGGAGTTTTAGTCTATATTGATGACATCGTTGTTTACTCACAAACACATGACGAGCATGTTAAACTGGTGCGTTCTGTCCTTCAAAAACTACGTTCCGCTGAGCTATATGCCAAACTGTCCAAATGTGAGTTTCACCAGGAAAAAATTGATTATTTGGGTTACCGCATTTCTTCTGAGGGAATTGAGATGGATCCTGCTAAAGTTAAGGCGGTGACGGAGTGGGCTCCTCCCCGAACTCGTAAACAACTACAGAGCTTTTTGGGATTTGCAAACTTTTACCGCCAATTTATTCCGTCATTCGCTGACATTGCCTTGCCCATTACAAACCTTCTTAAAATGAAGGGGGATGGTAAACCTCGACCAGGGTCTCCCCTCAAATGGACCATGGAATGCCAAGCCGCTTTCGAAAAGCTTAAACGTTTATTTGCGGCCGAACCTGTCCTTAAACATCCCGATGTTAGTTCCCCGTTTGTAGTTCAGGCGGATGCCAGTGATGTCGCTGTGGGTGCAGTCTTGTTACAACTCAACCACCGTGGTCAATTACAACCTTGTGCCTACACCTCTCGGAAACTCTCTACAACCGAGCGTGGATGGGCCATTTGGGAAAAAGAAGCTTTTGCTGTTCGTTGGGCTCTCATGACTTGGCGTCATTTTCTTGAGGGTGCTCCCCATCCGTTTGAAGTCTGGACGGACCATAAGAATTTGGAGGCTCTTACCTCCTCTCGTAAATTGTCCCCGAGACAACTTCGTTGGGCTCACTACTTCCATCGCTTCAATTTCCATCTTAAATATATTCCTGGTGGCAAGAATTTCATGGCTGATGCTCTCTCCAGACTACCACAATACGATGTTTCTAAACTTACTATTGTACAGCCCATCATGCCACTTACTTTGCCGGCTTCTCCGGTATCTACTAGAAGCCATTCCACAGTCCAAACTACTCCACCTGCTGACCTGATTGCTCGTATTAAGGATGAACTGCTTACTGACGAATGGTATTCCGCACATTCAGGTGACTGTACTATTAGGGACGATCTTCCCTGGATTGGCTCTAAGATCTATGTCCCTACGTCCTTTTGTTTTGCAAAACAAAAGGATCAAAACAAAAAAGATCTATGTCCCTACGTCCTTTTGTTTTGCAACGCGCACACGACTCCCGTTTGGCTGGCCATTTCGGTTTCGTTAAAACTGTACACCTTGTTAAACGACAGTTCTGGTGGCCCTCACTTAAGAAGGATGTTGAATCATATATTGCCAGTTGCCCTGTTTGTGCGGCTTCTAAACGTGCACCGGGAAAACCGCGTGGCCTCCTCCAGTCCATGGTGACACCAGAGGTACCTTGGAAGGAGATTTCGATGGACTTTATAGTTGACCTTCCGCCCAGTCAAGGCTATACCGTCATTTGGGTCGTTACCGATCTCTTCTCCAAACAGGTTCATTTTGTCCCCTGTTCGAAGATTCCCTCTTCCAAATCTTTGGCTCGATTGTTCGTTACCCATATTTACCGTTTTCATGGAGTTCCCCAGCGTATCATTTCAGACAGAGGCACTCAATTTACGTCTCTTTTTTGGGAGGAATTTTTGAGACTGATTGGCTCCGCCCAAGGCTTAAGCTCCGCCTACCATCCCCAGACGAATGGCTCTTGTGAGAGGGCCAATTCCGTTTTGGAACAATACTTGCGCTGTTTTATAAATTTTCAACAAGATGATTGGGCTGATCTCCTGATACATGCCGAAGTGGCCTATAATAACTCTGTTCACTCCAGTACGAATATGACCCCTTTTAAAATCATCTATGGACAGGACTTTGTACCCATCCCCGAATTACCTCATGACTCACCGACAGTTCCCTCTTTGGCTGATTGGTCCTCTAGGCTGTCTTCGGTTTGGCCAATCATCCGCAAGACTTTGAACGATGCTCATGATTCACATAAATTGTATGCTGACAGGAAACGAGCGGTTCCCCCGGCCTACAAAGTTGGTGATAGAGTTTATGTGTCTACGAAGCATTTGGATAGCCCGCAAAAATGCAGGAAACTAGGTCCCAAATTTGTTGGTCCTTTCACTATAACCAAAATCATCAGCTCTGTGTCCATCCGTTTGGATCTCCCAAAGACCTACCGGCGCCTGTACCCGGTGTTCCATGTTCACTTACTGAAACCTGAATGCACCTCACATCTCCGCAAACCTTTGCCTGATACCCCTGCGCCTACAATGGTGGACGGTCACCAGCATTATGAAGTTCGTGACATTTTGGATTCCAGAGTCCGTCGGAATAAAAGTCAGTTCCTAGTCATGTGGAAAGACTTTCCCCCTTCTCACAACGAATGGGTGGATAAAGAGCATCTCAAGGCTCCTAAACTGGTACGCCAGTTTTATGCCAAATATCCACACAAACCTTGACCCTTTCCCTCTCTCCTATATGTTGTTTTGTCTTTTCTTGTCTGTTTTCCAGGTGTAACATCTCGTTTTCTGCAAGATGTCCGGGATTTCTCACTGTTTTGGAGGAGGTCCGGATGTCAGCCTTCGCTAGTTCTGCTTAGCTGCCATGGCAACGGGGAGGGTGGGGGGCGTTGGGATACGATTGTTCTGCTGGTGGACGATGTTGACGGCTGGTGTTATCTCTCGGCTAACGGTCCCGCATTCCAGGCTGGTGAAGACCTGCCCACCTGATGGTGGAGAATAAAGTATATTGGACAATGCTAAAGGGGGGGTTGGGGATTGGGATGGGCTTAAGCTTAATACTCTATGTTCGCGCCTAAACTATTCACTCTCTGCTTTACCTGGTCTGTTCACTGTCGTTACTTAGTAAAAGTAGCCTTATTCATTTCAAATAATGTTTAAGCGTGTTCTTTCTTAAGTACTCGAAGAAACAGGCCTGACAAATTTTTCCCCTTGAATCTCCAGCAGGCTTTATTACTTCATAACTTATTAGAATACACAAACCGAATTGCTTCTGTTTTCAGCTACTTTCCGCTGAGAGCAAGTGCCATTTTTTCTCTCACTTCAAAGTCATTCTAACTTCAACACTGTGACTACTTCGATAGTCAGCAGGGAATAAATAAATACTTGCGGTTTGGTGTTAGATGGTAAAAGTGTTGGCCGCGAATGCCTATTTCTGCTGGAAGCAGAAATTCCCAATCACCCGGAGTTACGGCAGCTTGTAAAGGGAGTCACACCCTGTTAACTTCCCAGAGGCATAAATAACTTCTGGGGTCACACAGGGGACTCAACCAACAGCTACCTGCTCAGCTCACAAGTGCTTCAAAGGCTTGGAGTTTTGCGAGATGTTTCTCATGTCCGAAACACCTCTTTACAAGCGGCTGGGTTGGCGGTCCTCAAAGAGGAAGTCACAACCGGAAGTCTAGCCTATTACAAAACGTTTAAGACAACAATGCAAGCATACAATACTTGGCATGGCCTATGTCAAGGTTAATTTTCTGTGCACCGCCCTGAGTCCCTTTTGGTGAAAAGGGCGGTATATAAATTGAAAATAAAGTAAAGTAAAGATGCGACCCCACCGATTAATAATACGTCTCTGGTGGGAACGGATTTACTCCAATGGTTTTTTTTTTAATTGAAAAAGTTTTATCCACACAGATTTTCCCCCTTTTTAACCCCACCCCGACATATAATATAAATCACATACAAATACTATACCCCCCCTCACCCCATCTTAAAATGAGTTTCTCATTCAGATATTATACCCCCTCGCCTCCCAGCAGACACAATATAAGTTTCTCTTAGTATATCAATATCCCATTAACACCATCTTCTAAGTTAATTAAAGATATAAAAAACATAATATAAATTTCTCTTAAAAAAAAACCCTATCCCATTATTCCCCTCTCTAAATTAATCATACATATATATTACCCCACCCTCCACCCTAACCCTCCCCCACCTCCCATTCAAACCCACCCCCCTGACTTCCGCTATACACCACTCTAATAATTCCCAGCATCCCAAATATTATTTACTCTATTCACCTATCAATCTAAGCATTCTTACCTAAAAGCTACATAGTACTTCCTAATCTGATATTTATTCTGTATATAATCAATCCATTAAAAACCTTATAACAAACTCAACATAAACACCCACACCTTTAACCTTATAGTTAAACATTAAAATACATAGAAAATAATTCTTAAGATCTAAATACCGTGTCATATAACCTAACACTTATAAAACTTAAACCATATATCCCTATCACAGGAAGGATACAGTAAATTGCAAGAAAATTTCTACTTCATTACATAGATGATGATAATTTCTTGGAATGTAGATACCATCTATAAAATATAATATAAACTTCTTCCAACAGATATTCCAAACCAAAAACGCAATATCGTAACAACCAGATCGACTGCAAATGCTCTGGTGCTATATCCCTTTTGCCTTATAACTATGCCATTTAAGAGATTCAAATCCAAAATTATATTCAACAAGACTTCTAGGATTAAAATATATAACATTAGAGATAATAAACCTTATCCAAATCCCATGTTTCATTTTTTCCCCTCAAGTCTTGATTAGAGAATTCTGGTTCATTCACTCATAGGCCTTTTCCACTTCCAAAAAAAACCCCAGCATTGCAGAGATCTACATATATTTATCTAGATAGACAATTGAAAAATATAAGTTGCCTTACATTCTCCCTCACATATCCCCTCTTAAATAACTGGCATCAATCTGTTGGAGTAAACACCCATACATAATGATAATTTCTTCAAATCTAAATACCATCTGCAAAATATATTATAAAAATCCTCCCATGAGTTCTATATCTATACAAATTTAGCATTTAACTTTCAAAGTTCGGCCCAAGTTTTTTCCCAGAACACTAACATAATATTAATCCTTTCCGCGTCAATGTTCATAAGTCCAGCTCTTCAGGTCTCCTTCCATTCCATCCGTAGCTGTTTGTAATACCAGTTTAAGCAGCTGCCCCCATAAATAACAAAAAAAAACCCTTTACATAGGTAACCCCCGAGTGACTTTTCATCAGGATTATAAAGTTCCAAGATCGTGATAGGGTAACAACCAGATCCACTGCAAATGCTCCGGTTCCAGTTTTCAACCCTAAGCCTTTTCCACATCCAAGAGAACCAGCATTGCAGAGATCTGTATATTTTTATCTAGATAGTCAAATAACTGGCATCCAACTGTTGACTAATTGCTTCTTCCTTTAATCCTTTTGTCTTTCTTAACTCGCCGAGATTGAGACCTCCTCTGCTTCTGCGGTTTCTGAATTTGTCTGGTGCTAGACCTGGCTTCGCATTGCTCATCTGATTTACATATTGGCATTCCAACAGATCCCCCTATAGCAGTCTTCGACATTTCCTCCAGAGTAGGGCTTAAAAAAAGCCCAGGGGAATCCAACTGAGTATGTTCTTCCATCTCTTTTCCAAATTGTTTCTGCTCCATCTCAATATCTTACTCTGAAACATCCAAATCTACTAATGTTGGTATAGATATACGTGGGGGCGTTGCACTTTTCTTCAGTATTTCATAATAAAAATCTCTTGCCTTGTCTATAGTATTCAAACAATACCTCGCCCCTTCATATCTAAATATAACACCCATTGGAGCATCCCACCTGTACTGTATCCCTCTTTTCTTCAACTCCGCCACCAAAAAACCAAAATCCCTTCTGAGCTTCAGGATAGTTGATGGAAGTTCCTTAAAGACACCAATCCGTTTTCCAGCTATGTGGAGAGAGGAGTGAAAAGACTTCTGCAGAATATCATTTCTGAGGTTTCTCTCAGTAAAATATATCACAACATCTCTCGGTAATTGCCTTTGTAATGCTATACGTGAGTTTGCTCTGTAAATTTTATCAATCTTAGCATAAATTTCACCAGGATCCATTTTTACTAATATAGCCAAAGCATCGGCAGAAACTTTTCTTAAGTCTTCTCTAGGATTTTCTGTTAACCCCCTCAGTCTAATGGCGTTTTCCATTAACATAAATTGTAACATAATAACCTCTTTGTCCAATTTGTGCATATTCCCCTCCATTTCCACAAATTTCAAATCTGTTTCCTTTGCTTTGACTTCCACCTCTGAGGTCAGCTGTTCGATTTTCCCATCAATTTTAATGATAACTACAGACAGACTCTTGGCCATTGCAAGCATTTTTTCTTCCAATTGGTCATATTTCTCCTGGATCATTCTTTTGAGGTCTCTGCTTTCATTAACTATGAAATTCATAAAATCTTTAAAGTCCTGGGGAGTTACTACACGAGTTTGTTCCATTGCCTTGCTTTTAAGCTTTCCAAGTTTTCAGAGAGAGGGAAAAAAAACCCCTCTTCAAAGTATCAAAATAAGTCAGTAATAAGTAATACGTTTAGCTTAATGCTCAATAAATCAGATAGTGCATTTGGCTTTATAGCTTGCTCCCCCTTTCCGCCTACAGCTGTCCGCTATCAGCCAGGGGTTAAGCAGAGACCAAAATCCACAAATCAATAATTAGACAAGGCAACTGAGTTTTGTTTCATTCATCTGGTAGTTAACGCCATCTTGAATCCTTTGTTCTAAGAGGTGTACCTTAAAACAGTTCACAAACTTTAATTACTTGCGTTTAGTTTCCTTTGAAGTACGAAGGCTTGAAATATAGTCCTTCTTGATGGATTGCCTGGAACATATTGCCTGGAGTATATAAAAAATATACTCCAATGGTTTTAAACCTTATGCATTGATCCTTACCTGTTCCCTGAGTTTTTCTTTTTTCTTTTTTTTTTATTGAAAAAGTTTTATACAAACAAATTTCCCCCCCTTCCCCCCCCCATACATATAATATAATTCAGATACCAGTACTGTACCCCCCTCCTCCCACCCAACATAATATAGATTTCTCATAAAATAACATTACCCCCTTGTCCCCATCTTTTAAGCTAATTCATATAAATCTTATACAAATATATTTCCCTCCCCTAACCACCCTAACCCTCCCCCACCTCCCGTTCCACCCCACCCCCCAGACTTCCACTATACGTCACTCTAATAATTCCAAACAACCCATATATTATTCGTTTTCTTCATGTTATTCCCCTTGCTTATTACCTTATCAGTCTATTCATTCTTACCTAAAAGCTACATGATATTTTTTAACCTTATTACAAACCCACCATATATGAAAAAATGTAGCATCTAAACACCCACACCTCCAACATTTTGGTTGAACATTAGGATACATACATGATAATTTCTTAGGATCTAAATACCATCTATAAAACATTTTATAAAAGCTCTCTCTTAAATTCTGTAACTGTGTAAATTTAACATTCACAATTTAACCCATATTTCCCCCCATCTCCAACATGACATTAATCAGTTCTACTTCATTGTCCATAAATCCAACTCTTTGGTCTTCCTTCTTCCAACAGTTGTTCCAGAGTTTTCAGCTGCCAGCTGCCCCCATCAGTAAAAAGCACATCTTTATATAAACAACCCCCGAGTGACTTTTCATCTGGATTATTGAATTCAAAGAACGTGATAGGGTAACAACCAGATCGTCTGCAAATGCTCTAATTCTATATTCCTTTTGCCTTATAGCTATACCATTTAAGGAGTTCGAGTCCCAAATTGTATTCAACAAGACTTCTAAAGTTAAAATAAATGACAATGGAGATAATGGGCAGCCTTGTCTTGTGCCTTTTTGTATCTCAAAACTCATAGACAAACTTCCATTAATAATAAGTTGTACATTTTGTTGTTAATATATTGCTCCTATCGCCTGTCGAAACCAAATCCCCATGTCCATTTTTTCCAAAGTCTTGGTTAGAAAGTTCCAGTTCATTCGCTCAAAGGTCTTTTCCGCATCCAAGAAAACCAGCACTGCAGAGATCTGCTTATTTTTGTCTAGATAGTCAATTAAAGCTATAAGTTGCCTTACATTCTCCTTCATATGTCTACCTTTGATAAATCCTGCTTGATCATGATGAATTACCTCTTGAATAACTGGCATCAATCTGTTGGCTAATACTTTAGCAAAAATTTTATAGTCTGTAGTCAAAAAAGATATTGGTCTATAGTCCTCTGGCTTCTTAGGACCATCTTCATCTTTAAGTATCAACAATATAAAAGCCGCTTGCCATGAGGAAGATATTTTGCCTCCTTACTGTATTCTTTCTCCACAAGACTAATCTTCAGTCCTGCTCCTCCCTTGGCTTCAACTTGCTTCTTTCCTTTATCTTTCTTAACTCGTTGTGTTTGGGGCTTCCCCTGCTTCTGCGCTAAAGGATCCACCTGAAAACCACCTGCAGCACCATAGGTTTTCTTTTCTTTTTGCAGCTGTCTTATTTGTTCTTCTGTCTCTTTTTCAAACTGCTTCTGCTCTTCAATCTCAGTATCTGTTGGTGTAGATGTGCGTGGAGGTGTAACGCTTGCCTTCATTACTACATAATAAAATTCTTTTGCTTTGTCTAAGGTGTTCAAACGATATCTCACACCTTCATATCTCAGTATAATACCCATTGGAACATCCCACCTGTACTGTATCTGTCTTTTCTTCAACTCTGCTACCAAAAATCCAAAATCCCTTCTAGACTTTAACATCGCTGGTGGTAACTCCTTAAAAACACCAATCTGGTTTCCATCTATTTGAAGAACAGAATAAAAGGACTTCTGCAAAATATCATTTCTAAGGCTTCTATCAGTAAAATATATAACCACATCTCTTGGTAGTTGTCTTTGTAGTGCTGCACGTGAGTTTACTCTGTAAATTTTATCAATCTTAAAAAAAATCTCATCGGAATCATCCAGTTTCAGTAATATAGACAATGCATCTAATATCTTTTAAAATCTGTTATCTAATAATAACAGATTTTTCTAATATCTTCTCTAGGATTCTCCCTTATTCCCCTCAATCTGATAGCAAATTCCATTGATCTAAATTGCATCATAGTTATTTCATTATCAATCCTTTGTATTTTTCCTTCAACTTCCACAAATTTTAAATCAGATTCTTTCATTTTAGTTTCCAGGTCCAAAGCCAATTGTTCAACTTTATTATCCACCTTAAGCACCACATCAGACAGACCTTTAGCTATTATTTGTATATTTTTATCAAGCTGTTCATATTTATCCATATTATCCTGGACCATTCCTTTGACTTCTTTGATTTCTTTACCTATAAAGTTTTTCAAATCCTGAAGGCTTATTATCTCTATCTGCGGTTGCATTAGAGCTGCGCCAGCTGGGGGACCTCCCCCTTGCTTCGTTGCCATGCTTATAAAGCAAACTTCTTCCCAACTTCTCACAAAATACTCTTCAAAATAAATCAGATTATATATTAGTTGAGTTTCTTATACTTGCTTTCTCCTTTCCCTTTCGGCCAGCGTAGGTTACTTTATAACAAACTGGAATACACAAACCGGTTAACTTCGTTTCCTTTCCACTGGAGATTAACGCCATTTTAAATCCTTTGTTTTAAATCCTTTGTTCTAAATCCATACTATTCAGGTTTAAACACTGCTATTGTTTAGAAATTTCACAGACTTTAAATACTTGCGAATTAAGCAGGGCACTTTCCTTGGCTTGTTTGGAATGTGGATTGAAGGTTGAATGCGGCATCTTGTTCCGCTAAAAGCGGAGGTTCCCAGATGCTCGGAGCAAACAGCTGCTTAGAAGGGGAGCCCCTCCTTGCTCGCACCCCAGAGGCAAAAGAAACCCTCTGGGATACTCCGCAAGGGACTCTACCCGACGGTGCTGGCTCTCTCACAAGATCCTTAGGAGCTTGGAGTTTTCCGAGGCTTTTTTGATGTTTTTTTTTATATTGAAAAAGTTTTATTGGTTTTACAGTTTTTCAATAGGGTGGGGTAAGGGATACAAAGAAATTTTGAGAGCATTCACGTCAAAGTCGTCGGCCCTTCCGGGACATCAAAATAGATCATTGGGCTTCCGGTTCCGGCTCCTGCGGCGACGAGCGAGCCTAGTGCTTGCTCGCCGTTTTGTTGCTTTTTCTGCCCCCCCACGGGGGCGAGATGCCCCTTTTTGGGGGGTCTCCCGTAGGGCCGGCTCGGCAGGGACGCCCCCCCTCATGGCGGTGGGGGAGGCGACCCTTTTGCCGCGGCTTAGGTGAAGGAGAACATGCTGCGGGGGGTTCTCCCTTCGCCAACGGCTGTCGGCGCCATTCACTTTAATGAAGAGGGCTGAGCGGAAGAGATCGGAAGGCTTGCCGAGGCTTCAGCTGCGAGGGAGAGTGAGTTTTAAAAAGACTTTTTTTCCTTGCTGCCAGCCAGGCTGAATGGACTGGGAGGGGGGTGTTTGTTTTCAAAAAAAACCCCTCGGACTTAAGCGGCACTTTAAAATGGCTTCTCTGGAAGAGAAAGCGGAAATCTTAAATCCGGACTGTCTCTAAAAAGGGAAAGTGGTATGCGGCTACTTGCAACATTGTGTCTAGGTCTGGCTGGTTAAAAATTTTTTATTTTTCTACTCTCTCCTCTGGGCTCTGAGATGGGCGGTGGAAAGTGGCTTTTCTTTGTCCCTGCCTGACTATTTTAATTATGGAAAATTTCCAGCGTCTTTTTACAATTGGGACTCTCTCTGGATATGAATGAAGAATTTTTTTTTTTGGATTTGTGGTTCCTTTCTGGATTACCTTCGTTATTATAACTATTGAGTTGGAAAATTGTCTCTCTCTTGGTTCCTGAATTTTACAACGTTCCAACCTTGATCTGAACTTTTGGCTCCCGGTTAGTCTCACCAGCCCCACCCTGAAAACGCCATTTTGATGGCATTAACTCTAACAGTTAAGATGGCTCAAGAAACAGTACTGACAAGTTTAGAACAATGGATGGCTTCTCTTGAAACTGTTATACAAACTTTGGTTCAAGAAATTCAGGCCCAGTGGGCAGAAAACATCATTTTCAAGAAGGAGCTATTGGACACACGGAAGCAAACGCTGGAAATCACACAGAAGACTGAAGAATTGGAAGGGGGGCTGGTGGGGGTTAAGGGAGAGATTAAAAATGTTACTAAAGAGGTTGAGGAAACAAGTGGGCATGTGTCTAGGATTGATATGGAAAGAATGACATATTTT
This sequence comes from Rhabdophis nuchalis, assembly GCA_039707465.1. Classification (NCBI taxonomy): domain Eukaryota; kingdom Metazoa; phylum Chordata; class Lepidosauria; order Squamata; family Natricidae; genus Rhabdophis; species Rhabdophis nuchalis. Next base: position 213,475,884 of record CM077643.1, read on the forward strand.
TTGAGATTTCAGAATGTTTTTGAGCAACCTGGTGAATGCCTCCCTGATCTTATGAGCACAATTTTAGCAGACTATTTACAAAAACCTAAGGATGAGATCAGGGGGGACATTGACCTAGCCTATAGAATTAACTCAGCATATGCCAGGATAAATGAAGTGCCTAGAGAGATACATGTGAAATTTGTTAGAAGGTCAACCAGAGAGGAAATCTTGAAGGCGCAGAGAGGGAACCCTTTAATTTACCAACAAAAAACGGTCACTATCTTGAAGCAGATTCCTAGAAAGATTCGAGAAGCAAGGAGGAAATTTTCCTTCTTGTCTAAAATTTTATTTGATCATGGGATTTGGTTCAAGTGGGTGACACCCGAAGGGATGCTGGTGTTCTGGGAAGGAGGAAGAGTGAGGATTAAAACAGTTGCTGAGGCGGAAGCCTTTCTTAAAAAACATTCCTCTGCCCTGGGGGAAGATCCAGGGGGGACGGAGAGGGCCACGGCCCCGCCCGCTGGGGGCCAGGGAGGAGAAAAAGAAGATACAATAGCCAAGAGACTTAGATCGAAAAAATAACTTTGCCTTGATTTTCCTGAACAATTTTGCATAATATTTTCTGGATTTTTTGTAAATGTCTGACAGCATGGAATTGAGAATTTAGGTATATGTACTTGCTTTTACCTTGTAGTGTTATGAAAAATGCTTTTTTTTGTTATTTTTTTATTGTGTATTTTGAGGTCTCGGAAGGGCCGACGACTCTGACGTGAATGCTCTCAAAATTTCTTTGTATCCCTTACCCTACCCTATAGAAAAAATGTAAAACCAATAAAACTTTTTCAATATAAAAAAAAAATAGATCATTAACAAAAAACATTTTTCATACACTACAAAGTGAGAGCAAGTACATATTTCTAAGTTCTCAGTTCTATGCTGTCAGTCATTTACAAAAATCCAGATACACATGTTATACAATATTACTCAAAAAATCAATGCAAAGTTATTTTTTAGATCTAAGTCTCTTGGCAATTGTATCTTCTATCTCTCCTTCCAGGCCCCCAGCGGGCGGGGCCGTGGCCCCCCCTGCCCCCCCTGAATCTTCCCCCAGGACAGAGGAATGTTTTTTAAGAAAGGCTTCTGCCTCAGCAACTGTTTTAATCCTCACTCTTCCTCCTTCCCAGAACACCATCATCCCTTCGGGCGTCACCCACCTGAACCAGATCCCGTGATCAAACAATTTTTTAGACAAGAAGGAAAATTTCCTTCTCGCTTCTCTAATCTTTCTTGGGGTCTGCTTCAGGATGGCAACCTCCTTTTGTTGGTAAATTAACGGACCTCCTCTTTGCACTTTCAAGATTTCCTCTCTGGTTGACCTTCTAACAAATTTAACATGTATCTCTCTGGGTCCTTCATTTATCCTGGCATATGCAGAGTTTATTCTGTAGGCTAGGTCAATGTCCCCCCTGATCTCATCCTTAGGTTTATGTAAATAGTCTGCTATAATTGTGCTCATGAGTTCAGGGAGACATTCACCAGGTTCCTCAGAAACATTCTGAAATCTCAAAAAATATGTCATCCTTTCCATATCAATCCTAGACACATGCCCATTTATTTCCACAACCTCATTAGTAACATTTTTAATCTCTCCCTTAGCCCCCACCAGCCCCCCTTCCAACTCTTCATTCTTCTGTGTGTTCTCCAACACTTGTTTCCGTGTGTCCAATAGCTCCTTTTTAAAGTTGATATTTTCTTCTCTCTGGGCTGTGATTTCTTGTACCAAAGTTTGTATAACAGATTCATGAGAAGCCATCCTTAATTCTAAGCTTGCCAGTGCTGATTCTTGTGCCATGATTAGCTGTTAAAGTCAATGCCACTAAAATGGCGTTTTTTGGGTGGGGCTGTTGAGGCAAATCAGGAGCCAAAAGTTCAAATCAGGATTGTAAAGTTCAGGAACCAAGAGAGAAACAGTTTTCCAGATCAATAATTATAATAACGAAGGCACTCCAGAAAAGAGATCACAAATCCAAAAAAAAAATTCTTCTTTAGTAACAAGAGGAAGTCCAAATCACAAAGAGATGCTGGGAATTTTCCATAAATAAAATAGTCATTCAGGGACAAAGAGAAGCCATCTTCCACCGCCCAAGCTCAAAGCCAGAAGGAGAGAGTGGTAAAAAAAAATTGTTTCAAGCCAGCCAGACCTAGAAACTTTGTTGCAAGGCAAACCGCAGATCACTTTCCCTTGTTGCAAACAATCCGGATTGAAGATATCTGCTTCCTTGCAGCAAGGAGCCATTTTCAAGTGCCACTTTAAATCCGAGGGGGGGTTTAACAAGCAAGCACCCCCCTCCAAGTTCTTTCAGCCAGGCTGACAGCAAAGAAAAAAAAACGTTTTAAATCACTCACTCTCCCCCTCGCAGCCGAAGCCCCGGGAAGCCTTCCGACTCAGCCGATCAGCTCTCTCCATGTTAGTGAACGATGCCATCTTCCTTTGGCAAAGGGAAAACCCCCCGCAGCATGTCCTCCTCCACCTGAGCCGAAGACAAGGGTCGCTTCCCCACTGCCGTGGGGGGAGCAACCCAGGCAAGCCGGCCCTACGGGAGACCCCCAAAAACGGGGCGTCTCGCCCCTGTGGGGGGGCAGGAAAAGAAACAAAGCGGCGGACAAACCCTAGGCTCGCCTGTCGCTGCTGGAGCCGGAACCGGAAGTCCGTCGCTTTTTTGATGTTTTAAAAATGCCTCTACGGGCGGCTGGGGTGGCAGGCTCAAAAAAGCCTGCCGGCGACGCCCGCAACTCAACCGGAAGTCCCTGAGTTTTTCAACATCCCCAGATCCTTCCTCAAGAGCAAAGGGGGTTACTTGGGCATTTTCACAACACTGGGAATTACCATTCAGGATGTAATCACTCAGCAGACTTATTGCAAACAGCAGCCAAAGCCACAACAAGCTCAAAATTGTCACTTAGCAGAACTTCTCTCTTAACCTACAGAATCACCACATTAGGGAGAAGGCAGGGGTTATATGTGACTTGGGAAAGAGCAATATCAATATTAGGTGTTCCACAAAACCACTCCTTGTTTGTAACATACAATGTCCACAGACCCAGGACTAACACAGCACCACAGAGAACCCATTCCCTGGTTTCCTCAAACATATTTCCAGAAGTTTCGTAATGCTCTCTGTCACAATCAATGATTTTAGGTACAGCACCTGTCTTTTGGGGGAGGGGGAGATTCCAAAAGTAAATCACAATAAGAGTACTCATTAAGGCAAGAGATAATGCAGTTATGACTACAAATACGTGGCTTGCCATTTCCTGACAGGTGCTCAAATTTTCTAATACATCTTATATCTAACAAATAGAACATTGTCTTCCTCCTTCAAATCTTCGGCCGTACGTTGAGAAATCAGCTTCCAGGGGTGATTTCAGTAAGGCCTCTTCTGCCCCGTATGTAGCCTGCCCATTGCCGGTAGGACAGTTATAGGGGGCGCTTCTTCAAGCGTACCACCAAAGGAAGGGTTTCATCCTGGTTTGCTCCCTAAGGCTCAGCAGCAGCTGGCTTAACTCAAGTTCAGTGGATCCAAATCTTGGATTCCAACACTCTTACTGCAAGTGGAGAACACCTGACCACAGTATATGAAACCCTCTTGGATTTCAGATTCTTCTCCTTTTTAGAGTTTTACCTGTACTTCCACCTGAATATTATGACTAGAGGTGCTCAGAAATGGTGGATGAGGGACACACAATCCACAATTGTTGGATTTCTTCTGTTTGTTTAATTCTCCCACCATTTGATTCACCCATGAGGCTCCTATTTGGTCTAGGTGCTATATATGATTTTTTTTTAAGTTAGCACTTATAACTGGGGGTCTCGCAAACATCATTTCAAAAGGAGATAGCTTAAGTCCTTTCCGTGGAGTACATCTCACAGACCAGAGTGCCAAAGGTAAGACATTCACCCATTTAAGGTGAGGTTCAAGACACACTTTGCCCTTGAATAGGATTCTAGTCACTTCAAAGCTAGTTGTCTGGAGTTCCCCTGCTTTAGAATATCTGGGGCTCAGTCCCCTTCGCATTTCCAATGCTGCATAAGTTATCATGTCAGGGTGGCTCAGATCATCTCGGGTTGCTGACAGCCTTTCTTCTCTGTCAGCTGTTTTTTCCTCTCCTTCTGGATCCGACCATCCAGCTTGGAGAGATTGCGCAGATTCCCTCATATGGAATCTTTAATTCCTCTGAGCAAAGCAAACACTAGTTGCTTTTCCTTTCCTTCATGAATTACATTCCACATACAAATTGAGAGATTTCTCAAATTTTGGTAAGTTATGCTTCCTTTAATTTTCTAATGCCTGTTTTTGTTCCTTTGTCCAAACAAAGAGTTCTTTTTCACCCCCCTTTGTGGATTCATAGAATAGTTTAGCTAGAAGGGCAAAATTTTGCATCCATTCCATCTTGTCTTTAAGTTGTTTTGTGCACAATAGATACAGGCACTTTCTTTTTCAAATAGCCCCATGAGCATGTAAAACTATATATTTTCGTCTGTATAGACATTAACCATCTTCCCTTCTGCTGGTCCTCTAACCAGGCATGGGATTCTAACTACTGAACCCTCCTCGTACAATTCTTCCGGCGGGTCCCCTGGCCTCCCACTCTGTCTAAGAGCTTCGGCGAGGAAAAAATGTGTTTCTTCTTGCTTTTTGAAGTCCCTTCTTCTCTGAGGTTTTGAGCCCAATTAATATATATATTTTGTATGCTAATTCCACAAGTTCAGAGTTGCCTTTCGTGGCCCCCCTTCTCGTCTTCTGTAAATTTTTGCCCTAATGTCATCTGCAGAGTGACCAATGAAGATCAAATTGACCATTCTCTTATTTTCTTCAACCTCAGGATCTAATTTGGTATTTTGCCCAAAGGTTTGATAAATGCATTCTAGGATTTCCCTTGGATTTTCATCCTGTTTCTGTTGATTTTGATAGACCTTCCTTAAGTTCTTAACTTTTGTTTGAGTCCTAACAAAACTAAGGTCCAATAGTTTTGCAGCTGAATGGACTAAGGTTCCCAATCTGGTTCCTTCAGAAACCATGTCCAGTCTGGATTTTTCTGCATGATCCTTCTGCAAAGGCTTATTCATGGTTCCCTTCGGTAACCTTATTTTTGGCTTCCTTCCTCCTGGCCCCACCTAATGGGACCGTTCGTTTTCTCTAACCAATATTTGATTCTCCCTTTTGTCTCCTACTTCTTCAGTGTCAAACATTTCATATCAAATACATATAATAATAATAATAATAATAATAATAATAATAATAATAATAATAATAATAATAATAATAATAATAATAATAATAATAATAATAATAATAATAATAATTTAATATTTGTATAACCGCTCCCTCTCCCCATAGGGACTCGGGGCGGTGCACAGGTAGAATAAAAACAATAAAAATATACAGACATTTCTTAAAAACAAATTAAACCTAACCTGCGCTAAAATTCCCCATTAAAACTAAACTATACTAAAAACTACCCAATAAAACCCCAGAGACAGAGAGACTATCCCAGGCCGGCCAGACAGAAAAGATGAGTTTTTAATTTAAGACGGAAGGAGCGGAGGTCCGTGGTCGTCCTAATATCGGGGGGAAGGTCGTTCCAGAGGGCTGGGCCCGCCACAGAGAGAGCCCTTCCCCTGGGCGTCGCCCGCTGACAAAGTCTAGTGGACGGCACCCGGAGAAGTCCCTCTCTGTGGGAGCGAATCGGCCGTGAGGATGTATGAGGCAGGATCCGATCCCGCAGGTAGCTAGGTCCCGAGCCATGGAGCGCTTTAAAGATGATAATTAACACCTTGAAGCGCACCCGGAAAATGACAGGTAGCCAGTGCAGCTCGCGCAAGAGCGGTGTTACATGGGTAGACCTGACAGTTCCCATAATTGCTCGCGCGGCTGCATTCTGGACTAGCTGAAGTCTCCGGGTGCACCTCAAGGGAAGCCCCATGTAGAGAGAGTTACAATAGTCCAGTCGGGATGTCACGAGCGCGTGAGTGACTGTGCGAAGGGCGTCCCGATCCAATAGGGGGCGCAATTGGCGAACCAGGCGAACCTGGTAAAATGCCCTCCTGGCCACGGCTGTCACCTGATCTTCCATGGACAGCCGGGCATCCAGGAGGACACCCAAATTGCGCGCCCCATCCACAGAGGTAAGATGTTCGCCCCCTATGGCCAGCGATGGAGTGAGCTGGTTGAATCGGGCAGCCGGAAACCACAGCCACTCGGTCTTGGTCGGGTTGAGCCTGAGTCCGTTACTTCCCATCCAGATCCGCACGGCTTCCAAGCACTGGCACATCACCGCTACGGCATCGTTGGGGTGGTTTGGGGTAGATATATACAACTGAGTGTCATCAGCGTATAGATGGTACTCTACCCCAAAACCACGGATGATCTCACCCAGCGGCTTCATATATGTGTTAAACAGGAGGGGCGAGAGGACCGACCCCTGAGGCACCCCACATGTGAGGGGTCTCGAGGTCGACCTCTGCCCCCCTGCCAATACAAATTGCGATCGGCCAGAGAGGTAGGAGGAGAACCACCGTAAAACGGTGCCTCCCACCCCCAACCCCCCCCAGCCGATGCAATAGGATACCATGGTCGATGGTATCGAAAGCCGCCGAGAGATCTAATAGGACCAGGATGGAGGAACAGCCCCCATCTCTGGCCCTCCAAAGATCATCAACCAACGTGACCAATGCCATCTTGGTGCTATGCCCGGGCCGAAAGCCGGACTGGCACGGATCTAGATAGTCAACTTCCTCCAGGTGACGGGGAAACTGTTGTGCCACCACACTCTCGACAACCTTCGCCAGAAAGGGAAGGTTGGAGACTGGACGGTAGTTGTTTAAAAGAGCTGGATCCAAAGAGGGCTTCTTAAGGAGGGGCCTCACCATCGCTTCTTTTAGGGAAGCAGGCAAGGAACCCTCACTTAAGGATGCGTTGACAACCTCTTGGAGCCAGCCTCGTGTCACCTCCCAGGATGCCAGTACAAGCCAGGAGGGACACGGGTCCAATGAACATGTGGTGGCTCGCAGTCGCCCACGTAACCTGTCCATATCTTCGGAAGTAACGGAGTCAAACTCCTCCCAAACAAGATCTGCCTCGTGGCATCCCACTGGGCCATCAATGGGGGCTAGCTCGTTCTGTATCTGAGCGTTTTTTTCCTGCAGAAAAATCACAAATTCCTCTGCTCTACCCTGTAGTGGGGCTTCCCGCACCCTCTGTTGAAGTAGGGAGCGGGTCACCCTAAACAGGGCGGCAGGGCGGTTTTCTGCGGATGCTATGAGAGTAGCACAATGATGGCATTTGGCCACTCTCAGCGCCACAATGTAAGTCCGTAAATGGGCTCTTACCTGTGTCCGGTCAGATTCAGATCGGGTATACCTCCATCTTCTCTCTAGGCATCTCTTGCGGCGTTTCATCACCCGCAGCTCCTCGGTAAACCAAGGAGCCAGGGTGGTTCGCCGCCGCAAGAGAGGCCGCAAGGGCGCGACCCGATCCAAGGCTCCCACGGCCGCACTATTCCATGCGGCCGTGAGGTCCTCCATCGGGGCACGGGTCAAGGGTACAGGAAATGGCCCAAGCGCCATCTGGAACCCATCCGGGTCCATCAGGCGCCTGGGGCGGAACCAGATTGGTGACTCCGGTTCCGCCTCCCCGCGGAGAGGAGCAGCGGTCGGAAAGTCGAGCTGGAGAAGTGAGTGATCTGACCATGACAAGGGCGTGATGACTATATCCCCTATACCCAGATCACTCTTCCATTGGCCTGAGACGAAGATGAGGTCCAGCGTATGTCCACCCTCGTGAGTGGGGCCCTGAATTAGTTGGGTCAGGTCCATGGCTGTCATGGAAGCCATGAACTCCCGAGCTGCCTCGGATGATTCGCCCAACGATGGCAGATTAAAGTCCCCCATGACTACAAGTCTGGGGGTCTCCACTGCCACCGTAGCGATCACCTCCAGGAGCTCGGGCAGGGCTGCTGCTACATAGCGGGGAGCCAGATATACAACCAGCAAGCCCAACTGCCTCCCTAGGCCCCACTTCACGCAGAGGGACTCACAGCCGGTGGGCTGTGGCACAATGGTCTCTCTCGGCTCAAGACCTTCCTTAACAATGACCGCTACCCCACCGCCCCTGCCTAGGGCCCGGGGCTGATGAAAAGCACGGTAGCCTGGTGGGCACATTTCAACGAGGGGGAGTCCTCCCTCGTGGCCCAACCAGGTCTCTGCAATTCCAGCCAGGTCCGGCTCCCCCTTTGACACAAGGTCACTAATGAGGGGGGCTTTGTTGACAACGGACCTGGCATTGCAGAACATCAGCCGCAGGCCCTGGCTCTGTACTCCCTGACCACCTAGCCTGCAGGGGTTGTGGCACCCGACCGCTTGCAACCAACGGCTACGTGCCACCAACCGGGAGGATGAGATTTGTCTCCCCTCGGCCCTGCCTCTCCCCACGACCCTTTGAATTGGTATGCCCTCCTGCGGAACGACTCGTGTGTCCCCCCTCCTATCGGCTCCTTCCGCTTCCCTCTGTCGGCTGCTGGCCTGGCCCTTCCTACTTGTCTGGTCTTCCGTCTCTATCTGTCTCTGCCCACCCCCCTCCCTGGTACCCCCTAAAAAAGACAATTTACGCAATTTACGCACTAAAAACCCCCTAAGGCCGCGCTTTGCCCATCTCTCCGGGTTAATAAAACCATCATCAAGATGGGCCCTAGATAGATCAAAGGGCCAAACCTGCGAGAGCGGGGACTCCCGCAGAGATAGAAGATTCGCTCTAGAGTACATGTGCTTTATAAATAAATAACTAAAACTAATTATCTAAAAATAAGCAATGTAGGTGGAATTCATAAGTGGGTCTTGGAATAAAGTACAAAGATGTTAAAAATCGTTAGCCATGATTAAAATAGTTCATTCAGTTGGTATTAAAATGAGAAAGTGCACAGTGAGGGTAGTTCGTAATAAAATTAAAGTTAGTTCGCAATGTTCATTTGGGCGTCCATAGTTGTTCCCGTCCATAAGTTCTTGAGGACAAATCCAGATCTTTCAGGGCCTTCCAGGGCCTTAGTGGCTCAATTCTCCCGATCCCAAGGGAAAAACCATAGGAAGAGGATTTTACAGCTGGTCAGCAGGCCGTCCGCGACCATTTCGGCGCTCCCACCGCCGCCATCTCCTGCGTCACCGCCTTCACCCATGGCCTCTCGGCGCTCCCACCGCCGTTGGCCTGGCTTCCAGCGGCCGCCTCAATCCCACCATCTTTCTCTCCAACCACACGGCTCTCCCACAGCCGCCACCTTCTTTCCAGCCATCATCACCATCTCTCCTACGTCGCCGCCTTCATCTTCCGCCTCCCGGCGGTCCCACCGCCGTCGGCCCGGATTCCAGCAGCCACCTCGTCCTTCACCATTCCCTTCGCCTCTCTCCACTCCCTTTCCAACCTTCCAACGTCCTCGCCACCACCATCTTCTCTCCACGCCTCTGTCGCTGTCACCGCTGGCCACCCGGCACTCTCACCACCGTCTCACCCCCATGGCACGCCACCAGCAACATCAGGAGCTCCTAGGTGCAGCCGGCCTCTTTGCCCCTGTTAAAATGCCCGGGGCGCCGGCCTCCGCGCCGGCCTCTGTTCCGACAGGCTCCAGCGCTCTCACCGTCTGAGCGTCCTGTCGCCGGCGCCGTATCCGCTCCTGGTGCACCCCACGACATTGCGAACCTCTCCCTGAGATGCCAGGGTGGGCTCCTCGTCAATCCCAAACCTTCCAGATCGTCAAAAGAGGGCAGGGAGCACTTAAAAGGCTAACGGCCTCCGCAACCCACACGGAGCTCCAGAGCTAGCCCGCCATCTTCGCGCAAGCGCAAACCGAAATGTGGAAGGCACTGACGTCAGAGACTCTCTCTCTTTCCTTTTTTGTAAGACAAAAACAAAAAACACTTAGACACATCAACAAAGTCAAACACACAAGTTTAAAACAGCACAGGAACTAAATGTTTCATTGAGACTCTCTGTTTCTTTTTCTCTTATTGTTCTCTTTTTTCTTCTTTTTCTTTCCTCTTTCCTCGAGGTTTATTACCCACCTTGGTAACTGACTATATCTTAGGGGTTTTTTCCTAAGAGTGTTGTATTCTGTCCACCCTGGACTACACACCTTACAACCCTTTCTTCTTCTTCTTTTTCTTTGTTCTGGGGGGTTCAGGAGTTCTGGGGTTCTGGGGTGTTCAGTTTCTCTTTTGTATTTTTTTTCTTGGATGTCCCAGTACCTTACTGGGCTATTTTTAAAGATCCAAACCTATAGAGTAACATGTATTGAAGAGGCGTTTGACAAATGCTTCCTTCACCACCCATGTTCTATTTCTAAGACACTGTCACCGATCTGGGGTGCCGGAATATCACGGTCGCCTTCAGGAACTGCGGTGACTTAACCACCCACACAATTCTGGAACCTCGTTAGGATACACCGGTTCCATTAGGAAGTGGGCGCTATCCCGGGCTTAGGGAGGTAATCAGGCCCCCTCTTCCACTCTAACCAAGTGGGCCTACAACAATTCCCTCAATACTTGCCTGCAGGCGTCTTCTTTTTCTTTGAGCCGGCATTATTTATTGACTTGTCCTGATCCTGGTTCGGTCTTGGATCGGTCGTGTCCACCAAACGCCCGAGGGGGGCCATCTGCTTCATCCCAGAGAATTGCTCTGTGGCGCCTGGAGGTTGGCTAGATGGCCTCGATTGGGCCGCGGTTGGTCGTGCTGTCCTCAGCGAAATATTGCTCCAAGTCCCGGCGGACGTCGCCATTATGTTGCAGGAAAAAGAGCATGAGACTTGGACTTCTCAAAATCAGGGAAAGTTTATTATGGCTGCCATGGTTCAGAAAGCTAGTCAAAGGCTAGCATGCAATATATTCTGAAATCCTGTCCAAAAGGATAATATATTTATACAGTGGTACCTTGGTTCACGAACGCCTCTGTTCACGACCAATTCGGATTACGACCAAAAATTTCCCCAAAAATGTGCCCCGGTTCACGAACACCGTTTCGGTTCACAAATGGAAAAGTTTGTACAAAATACGCTCCGCTTCACGAACTCCGCCTCGCTTCACGAACTCCGCCCTCGCATCATGAACAGAAAAGTTCGTAAAAATGCTCGGATTTACGAACCCCGCCTCGCTTCATGAACCGGAGCCGCGGACATTTTATCTACGAACGTATTTCCTTTTTGTCACATGGTTGCGACTTCCTTCCTGTACGAACGTTCGTGGAGAGAGACACAGACAACGACACAGAGAAGCTGACTGCAAAATGGCTCCCAGGAAGCGTGGTGGAAAGAGGAAAGTGCGGAGCAGCAATGCAGGTGACAATTTGCAAACTGGGAATGCAAGTGGTGATGTTGTGCAAGCTGGGAATGCAGGACTTGATGTGCAACCTGGAATTGCAAGTGGTGATGTGCAAGCTGGGAATGCAGGACTTGATGTGCAACCTGGAATTGCAAGTGGTGATGTGCAACCTGGGAATGCAGGACTTGATGTGCAACCTGGGAATGCAGGAGATGATGTGCAACCTGGAATTGCAAGTGGTGATGTGCAAGCTGGGAATGCAGGACTTGATGTGCAACCTGGAATTGCAAGTGGTGATGTGCAACCTGGGAATGCAGGACTTGATGTGCAACCTGGGAATGCAGGAGATGATGTGCAACCTGGGAATGCAGGAGATGATGTGCAACCTGGAATTGCAAGTGGTGATGTGCAAGCTGGGAATGCAGGAGATGATGTGCAAGCTGGGAATGCAGGAGATGATGTGCAACCTGGAAATGCAGGAGATGATGTGCAACCTGGGAATGGAGGTGACAAGGATGTGCAGCACAAGCATGGTGGAAAGAAGAGAGTGCGTAGGAGCAATGAAAGTGACAGCAAGGCTGGGAAGAAAATAACCATTGAGCTGAAGAAGGAAATTGTAGAAAAGCATGACCGTGGCATTCGTGTGACTGATCTGGCCTCGGAGTACAAGATGCCAAAGTCAACAATCTCAACTATTTTGAAAAACAAAGCCGCCATCAAAGTAGCTGATGTTGCAAAAGGCGTAACAAGATTAAGCAAGCAGAGGACGCAAGTGCTGGAAGAGGTGGAAAAACTTTTGTTGGTGTGGGTGAATGAGAAACAGCTGGCAGGTTATAGCGTTAGTGAAACTATGATCTGTGAGAAAGCCAGGAGATTGCACAGTGATTTAGTGCAAAGAAGCCCCTCTACAAGTGCCACAAGTGACGAATTTAAAGCCAGTAGGGGGTGGTTTGAAAAATTCCGCAGAAGTGGCATCCACAGTGTGATTAGACATGGTGAGGCTTCCAGCTCTGACAAGGCCGCAGCAGAAGCCTACAAGGTAGAATTTGCAGAATTCATGGCGACAGAAGGATACGTCGCTCAACAAGTCTTCAACTGTGATGAAACAGGGCTCTTCTGGAAAAAAATGCCAAACAGAACCTATATCACGCAGGAGGAAAAGGCACTACCAGGGCACAAGCCCATGAAGGACAGATTGACCCTTTTGCTGTGTGCCAACGCAAGCGGCGATCTGAAAATTAAACCACTACTGGTTTACCATTCACAGACCCCTCGTGCATTTAGGCAACAAAATGTCAACAAGGCCAGACTGCCCATCATGTGGAGATCCAATGCCAAAGCTTGGGTGACAAGGCAGTTGTTCATGGAATGGCTGCACGAGGTGTTCACACCCACCGTCAAAAAGTATCTCTCTGATAACCAGCTGCCTGAAAGGTGCCTTCTTCTAATGGACAATGCCCCAGCCCACCCTCCAGTCTTGCTGGATGATATGGATGCTGAGTATGACTTCATCAGGGTCAAGTTCCTCCCCCCCAACACAACACCACTTCTGCAACCAATGGACCAGCAAGTCATCTGCAACTTCAAGAAGCTGTACACAAAGGCGCTCTTCACTAGGTGCTATAATGTCACTGAGGAGACGTCCTTGACTTTAAAAGAGTTCTGGAAGAAACATTTCAATGTTGTCCACTGCATTAACCTCATTGACAAAGCCTGGCAAGAGGTCACTCCCCGAACCCTAACTTCAGCCTGGAGGAAACTGTGGCCAGAATGTGCCACTGAACATGAACAGGAACAGGAACATGACATAGACCTAGAAGGGTCTGACACAGAGGTAGTGGACGAAATTGTGTCCATGGGCAAGAGTATGGGTCTGGACGTTGACGGTGCTGATGTGGAAGACCTTGTTGAGGAACATAGGGAGGAGCTGACCACTGAGGAACTTTCTGAACTCCACAGTGAGCAGTGAAAGGCACTTCTTGAGGAGCATTCAACAGAGGAGGAGGAAGAGAGGGAGGAGGTTACCAGTGATGCCATAAAAGCCATTATGGTAAAATGGCATGAGTGCCATGATTTTTTTGAAAAGCACCACCCCAACATAACTGTCACGAACAGAGTGTTAAATCTCATGGATGATAATGTGGTCTCTCATTTCCGGAAGGTTTTGCAGCGCAGGAAAAGACAAGTGACATTGGACAGATTTTTCAGCAAAACTGAGCCTGCAGCTAAGAGACAAAGGAGAGAGGAAAGCCCTGAAGAAGATCCCCTTGATGTCCTTATGGAGGGGGACTCTCCCTACAAACAATAACCGCCTCCCACCTGCCTTCATCCATGCCAGAAGTCATCTCAAGCAAGCTTGGTGTTCTCTCTTTACTGTATACTGTACATTACCATACTGTACAAATGTGTCCTGTAATTTGTTTCATATTTTGGGTGCTTCCATAACCTAAAAACCAGGGCAGAACTATACAAATGTGTCCTGTGATTTGTTTCATATTTTGGGTGCTTCCATAACCTAAAAACCAGGTCAGAACTGTACAAATGTGTAATTTATGCATATTTTGGGTGCTTCCATAACCTAAAAACCAGGGCAGAACTGTACAAATGTGTAACTTATGCATATTTTGGGTGCTTCCATAACCTAAAAACCAGGGCAGAACTGTACAAATGTGTCCTGTGATTTGTTTCATATTTTGGGTGCTTCCATAACCTAAAAACCAGGTCAGAACTGTACAAATGTGTAATTTTTGCATATTTTGGGTGCTTCTATAACCTAAAAACCAGGGCAGAACTGTACAAATGTGTAATTTTTTTCATATTTTGGGTGCTTCAAAAACCAAAATACAGTACAAGGTGAGAACTGTACAAATGTGTCTTGTAATTTTTTTTGCATATTTTGGGTGCTTCTATAACCTAAAAACAAGGTCAGAACGGATTAACCGGATTTACATTGAACCCTATGGGAAACTGTGCCTCTGTTCACGACCAATTCTGTTCGCGAACAGAGTCAGTTCAATAATCACGACCAAAAAACAAGGTCGGAACGGATTAACCGGATTTACATTGAACCCTATGGGAAATTGTGCCTCGCTTCACGACCAATTCGGATCGCGAACAGAGTCAGTTCACGAATTAAGTTCGTGAACCGAGGTACCACTGTAGTTTAGTTTTATCATGGAGATTCTTACTCTTTCTCTGATTGGTTACATGATTTTTTTTTTTTATATTGAAAAAGTTTTATTGGTTTTACATTTTTTCTATAGGATAGGGTAAGGGATACAAAGAAATTTTGAGAGCATTCACGTCGAAGTCGTCGGCTCTTCCGGGACCTCAAAATACATTGATAACAATTAAAAAAAAACATTTTTCATAACACTACAAAGTGAAAGCGTGTACATATACCTAAATTCTCATTTCTATACTGTCAGTCTTTTACAAAAAATCCAAATACAAATATTATGCAAAATTGTTCAAAAGAAAAGTCAAGGCAAAGTTATTTTTTTGATCTAAGTCTCTTGGCAATTGAATCTTCTTTTTCTCCTCCCTGGCCCCCAGTGGGCGGGGCCGTGGCCCCCTCCGTCCCCCCTGGATCTTCCCCCAGGATAGAGGAATGTTTTTTAAGAAAGGCTTCCGCCTCAGCAACTGTTTTAATCCTCACTCTTCCTTCATCCCAGAACACCAGCATCCCTTCAGGTGTCACCCACTTGAACCAAATCCCATGGTCAAACAATGTTTTAGACAAGAAGGAAAATTTCCTTCTTGCATCTCTAATCTTTCTAGGGATCTGCTTCAAGATAGCAACCGTTTTTTGTTGGTAGATTAACGGACTTTCTTTCTGCACTTTCAGGATTTCCTCTCTGGTTGACCTTCTAACAAATTTCACATGTATCTCTCTAGGCACTTCATTTATCCTGGCATATGCTGAGTTTATTCTATAAGCTAGGTCAATGTCCCCCCTGATCTCATCCTTAGGTTTTTGTAAATAGTCTGCTAAAATCGTGCTCATAAGATCAGGGAGGCATTCACCAGATTCCTCAGGAACATTCTGAAATCTCAAAAAAATATGTCATTCTTTCCATATCAATCCTAGACACATGCCCATTTATTTCCCCAACCTCTTTAGTAACATTTTTAATCTCTCCCTTAACCCCCACCAGCCCCCCTTCCAATTCTTCATTCTTCTGTGTATTTTCCAGCACTTGCTTCCGCGTGTCCAATAACTCCTTCTTGAAGTTGATGTTTTCTGCCCTCTGGGCCTGAATTTCTTGTACCAAAGTTTGTATAACAGTTTCAAGAGAAGCCATCCTTTGTTCTAAACTTGCCAGTGCTGTTTCTTGAGCCATGATTAACTGTTGAAGTCAGTGCCACTAAAATGGCGTTTTCAGGGTGGGGTTGGTGAGGCTGACCGGGAGCCAAAAGTTCTGATCAAGGTTGTAACGTTGTAAAATTCAGGAACCAAGAGAGAAACAATTTTCCAACTCAATAGGTGTAATAGCGAAGGTACTCCAGAAAAGAAATCACAAATCCAAAAGGAAAAAATTCTTCATTAAAAGCCAGAGAGAGTCCAAATTGCAAAGAGATGCTGGGAATTTTCCATAAACAAAATAGTCAATCAGGAACAAAGAGAGGCCATTTTCCACCGCCCAGCTCAGAGCCCACAGGAGAGAGTAGTGAGAGAAATTGTTTCAGCCAGACCTAGATACATTGTTGCAAGCAAACAGCAGACCACTTTCCCTTAGCGCAGACAGTCAGGATTAAAGATTTCCGCTCCTCGCCGCGAGGAACCATTTCCAGGTGCCGCTTAAGTCCGAGGGTTTTTTTTAAAAAACAAACACCCCCCTCCCAGTCCTTTCAGCCTGGCTGACAGTAGAGAAAAAACAAGTTTTTAAACACTCACTCTCCCCTTGCAGCTGAAGCCTCGGGAAGCCTTCCGACATCGACGATTAGCCCTCTACATAAATGCGAATGGCGCCGTCTTCCTTAGGAGAAGAGAGAACCCCCCGCAGCATGTTCTCCTTCATCTAAGCCGAGGACAAGGGTCGCTTCCCCCACCGCCGTGAGGGGGGGCGTCCCTGTCGAGCCGGCTCTACGGAAGACCCCCAAAAAAGGGGCGTCTCGCCCCCGTGGGAGGGCAGAAAAAGCAACAAAACGGCGAGCGAGTACTAGGCTCGCCCGTCGCCGCTGGAGCCGGTTACATGATTGTCGTCAAAAAAGAAAACCATAAACACATCCTGTTATTTTCTAAGATGAACTTCCAACCTTTGTGGTTATGCCTGCCTTGCAATCTAACTCGTCCTATTTACAAGCAGGTGTTTGCGGTTTGAGGCATCCTGTTGCAGCTCAGAAAATTCAGAAATTCAGAGCTAAAAAGGGACCCCCCTGGGTCTTCCAGTCCAACCCCACATCATTTCACTCTTAACAACCAGGTCTCACTTTATGCCCTGCCACACCCCCATTGCTTCACACACAACCCCACCGCTGTGGCTGACCCCCTTCTGCCCACCCCTACCACTGTGGCTCACCCTCTGCTATGACTGACCCTCTTCTGCACACCCCCACTGCTATGACTGACCCTCTGCTATGGCTGACCCTCTTCTGCACCCGACACTGCTGTGGCTGACCCTCTTCTGCATACCCTCACCACTGTGGCTGACCCTCTGCTATGGCTGACCCTCTTCTGCACACCCCCACTGCTTTCGCTGACCCTCTTCTGCACACCCCCAGCACTGTGGCAGACCCTCTCTTATGGCTAACCCTCTGCTGCACACTCCCACCGCTGCATCACCCCCCGCTGTGGTTGACCCTCTTCTGTACTCCCCTACCGCTGTGGTTGACCCTCCGCGGCACACTCCGACAACTCTGGCTGACCCTCTGCTGCACACCCCCACCGCTGTGGCTGACCCTCTTCTGCTCACTCCCACCACTGTGGCTAACCCTCTGCTGCACACCCCCACCACTGAGGTGACCCTTTTCTGCACACTCCCACCACTGTGGCTAACCCTCTGCTGCACCCCGCACTACTGTGGCTAACCCTCTGCTATGGCTGACCCTCTTCTTCACCCCCCCCCCACCACTGTGGCTGACCCTCTGCTATGGCTGACCCTCTGCTGCTTACCTACACCGCTGCCCACTCCCACCACTTTGGCTGACCCTCTTCTGCACATCCCCACCACTGTGGTTGACCCTCTGTTATAGCTGACCCTGTTTTGCACATCCCACGGCTGTGGCTGACCCTCTGCTATGGTTCACCCTCTTCTGCACACCCAACCGTTGTGGCTGTCCCTCTGCTGCACCCCACCACCACAGTGGCTGACCGTCTGCTGCACAACCCCATTGCTTCACACACACACCGCCGTGGCTGACCCTCTTCTGCACCGCCACACTACTGTGGCTGACCCTCTTCTTTACACCCTCACCACTGTGGCTGACCCTCTGTTATGGCTGACCCTCTGCTGCACGTCCCCACCACTGCACCCACCCCCAACTATGGCTGACCCTCTTCTGCACACTCCCACCACTGTGGCTGACCCTCTGTTATAGCTGACCCTGTTCTGCAAACCCCACCGCTGTGGCTGACCCTCTGCAATGGTTCACCCTCTTCTGCACACCCCAACCATTGTGGCTGTCCGTCTGCTGCACACCACCACCACAGTGGCTGACCGTCTGCTATGGCTGACCCTCTGCTGCACCTCCCCACCGCTGCACCCCCTCCCCCACTGCTATGGCTGACCCTCTTCTGCACACCCCCACCACTGTGCCTGACCCTCTGCTATGGCTGACCCTCTGCTACAACCCCCCACCACTTCACAATCCCACCACTGTGGCTGACCCTCTTTTCCACCCCCCCCCACCGCTGCACCCCCCCTTCTGCTATGGCTGACCCTCTGCTGCACCTCCCCACCGCTGCACCCCCCACTGCTCTGGCTGACCCTCTTCTGCACACCACCACTGCTGTGGCTGACCCTCTGCTTTGGCTGACCCTCTTCTTCATCCTCCCCACCGCTGTGGATGACCCTCTGCTATGGCTGACCCTCTGCTGCACACCCCTGCCGGTGCACACCCCCACCACAGTGGCTGACCCTCTTTTGCCTACCCTCTTTTGCACCCCCCCCCCCCACTGCAGTGGCTGACCTTCTTCTGCACACCCCCACTGCTGCGGCTGACCCAGTGCTATGGGTGACCCTCGTCAGCACACCCCTACCGCTGTGGCTGACCCTCTTCTGCACTCCTTCACCGCTGTGGCTATCCCTCTGCTGCACCCCCCTCCTCTGCACCCTCCCCACCACAGTTGATGACCCTCCGCTGCACACCCTCACCACTCTGGCTGACCCTCTGCCTCAGATCCCCCCCTCTGTGGCTGACCCTCTGCTATGACTGACCCTCTTCTGCGCACACCCTCCACTGCTGTGGCTGACCCTCTGCTATGACTGACCCTTTTTTGCACACCCCTACCGTTGTGGCTGACCCACTTCTGCATACCCTTACCACTGTGGCTGACCCTCTTTTGCCCCCCCCCACTGCAGTGGCTGACCCTTTGCTATGGCTGACCGTCTTCTGCACACCCCCACTGCTGTGGCTGACCCTCTGCTATGGCTAACCCTCTGCTGCACACTCCCACCGCTGCATCACCTCCCACTGTGGCTGACCCTCTTCTGCACACTCCAACAACTCTGGCTGATCCTCTGCTGCACACCCCCACCGCTGTGGCTGACCCTCTTCTGCACAACCCCACCACTGTGGCTGACCCACTTCTCCACACACCCACCGCTGTGGCTGACACTCTGCTATGGCTGACACTCTTCTGCACCCACCACCATTGTGACTAACCCTCTGCTGCACACCCCCACCACTGTGGCTGACCCTCTCCTGCACACCCCCACCACTGAGGGTGACCCTTTTATGCACACTCCCACCACTGTGGCTAACCCTTTGCTGCACAACCCCACCGCTGTGGCTGACACACTTCTCCACACACCCACGGCTGTGGCTGACCCTCTGCCATGGCTGACGCTCTTCTGCACACCCCCACCGCTGTGCCTAACCCTCTGCTGCACACCCCCACCACTGTGGCTGTCCCTCTGCTGCACACCCCCACCACTGAGGGTGACCCTTTTCTGCACACTCCCACCACTGTGGCTGACCCTCTTCTGCACAACCCCACTGTTGTGGCTTACCCACTTCTCCACAAACCCACCACTGCGGCTGACCCTCTGCCATGGCTGACGCTCTTTTGCACACCCCGACCGCTGTGACTGACCCTCTGCTATGGCTGACCCACTTCTGCACACCCCCACCGCTGTGACTGACCCTCTGCTATGGCTGACCCTTTTCTGCACGTCCACATCACTGTGGCTGACCCACTTCTGCACACCCCACTGTGGCTGACCCTCTGCTATGGCTGACCCTCTGCTGCACCCCCTGCCCCCGCTGCACCCCCACCACCTGACACACTTCTCCACACACCCACGGCTGCGGCTGACCCTCTGCCATGGCTGACGCTCTTTTGCACACCCCGACCGCTGTGACTGACCCTCTGCTATGGCTGATCCTTTTCTTCACCACTCCCCCACTGTGCCTGACCGTCTGCTATGGCTGACCCTCTTCTGCTAACTCCCACCACTGTGGCTAACCCTCTGCTGCACACCCCCACCACTGTGGCTGACCCTCTGCTGCACACACCCCACTGCTGTAGCTGACCCTCTGCTATGGCTGACCCTCTTCTTCAACCCCCCACCACTGTGGCTGACCCTCTGATATGGCTGACCCTCTGCTACTTACCTACATCGCTGCCCACACCCACCACTGTGGCTGACCCTCTTCTGCACATCCCCACCACTGTGGCTGACCCTCTGTTATAGCTGACCCTGTTCTGCACACTCCACTGTGGCTGACCCTCTGCTATGGCTGACCCTCTGCTGCACCCCTCCCGCTGCACCCCCCCCACTGTGGCTGACCCTCTTCTGCATACCCCCACTGCTGTGGCTGACCCTCTGCTTTGGCTGATCCTTTTCTTCACCCCCCCCCCCCCACTGTGCCTGACCGTCTGCTATGGCTGACCCTCTTCTGCTCACTCCCACCACTGTGGCTAACCCTCTGCTGCACACCCCCACCACTGAGGGTGACCCTTTTCTGCACACTCCTACCACTGTGGCTAACCCTCTGCTGCACTCCCCCCCCACTGCTGTAGCTGACCCTCTGCTATGGCTGACCCTCTTCTTCAACCCCCCACCACTGTGGCTGACCCTCTGATATGGCTGACCCTCTGCTACTTACCTACATCGCTGCCCACTCCCACCACTGTGGCTGACCCTCTTCTGCACATCCCCACCACTGTGGCTGACCCTCTGTTATAGCTGACCCTGTTCTGCACACACCACCACTGTGGCTGACCCTCTTCTACACATCCCCACCACTGTGGCTGACCCTCTGTTATAGCTGACCCTGTTCTGCACACCCCAATGTGCCTGACTGTCTGCTATGGCTGACCCTCTTCTGCTCACTCCCACCACTGTGGCTAACCCTCTTCTGCACACTCCCACCACTGTGGCTAACCCTCTGCTGCACCCCCCCACCACTGAGGGTGACCCTCTGCTATGGCTGACCCTCTGCTGCACCCCCCCCCGCTGCACCACGCCCCCCCCGCTGTGGCTGACCCTCTTCTGCACACCCCCACTGCTGTGGCTGACCCTCTGCTATGGCTGACCCTCTTCTGCACTCCCCCCCCACTGCTTTTGCTGTCCCTCTTCTGCACACCCCCACTGCTGTGGCTGACCCTCTTCTGCACACCCCGAGCACAGTGGCTGACCCTCTGCTATGGCTAACCCTCTGCTGCACACCCCCACAACTGTGGCTGACCCTCTGCTGCACAACCCCACCACTGAGGGTGACCCTCTGCTGTACAACCCCACCGCTGTGACTGACCCACTTCTCCACACACCCACCACTGTGGCTGACCCTCTGCCATGGCTGACCCACTTCTGCACACCCCCACTGCTGTGACTGACCCTCTGCTATAGCTGACCCTTTTCTGCACGTCCACATCGCTATGGCTGCCCCACTTCTGCACACCCCACTGTGGCTGACCTTCTGCTATGGCTGACCCTCTGCTGCACCCCCACCGGTTGCACCCCCGACGCTGCCCGACCCCTACCGCTGTGGTTGACCCTCTTCTGCACCCCCCCACTGCTGTGGCTGACCCTCTGCTTTGGCTGATCCTTTTCTTCACCCCCCACTGTGCCTGACCATCTGCTATGGCTGACCCTCTTCTGCTCACTCTCACCACTGTGGCTAACCCTCTGCTGCACACCCCCACCACTGTGGCTGACCTACGGCCTCACATCCCCACCGCTGTGGCTGACCCTGTGCTATAGCTGACTGTCTATGCACCACCCCACCGCTGCACCCTTCTACCGCTGTGGCTGGCTTTCCGCTGCACACTCAACCCAACTCTGGCTGACCCTCTGCCTCAGATCCCCACCTCTGTGGCTGACCCTCTGCTATTACTGACCATCTTCTGCACCTCCCCACCACTGCTGTGGCTGACCCTCTGCTATGGCTGACCCTCTTCTGTGCACCCCCACCACTGTGGCTGACCCTCTGCTATGGCTGACCATCGTCTGCACACTCCTACCGCTGTGGCTGACCCTCTTCTGCACTCCTTCACTGCTGTGGCTCACCCTCTGCTATGGCTGACCCTCTTCTGCACCCCCCTCCTCTGCACCCTCCCCACCACTGTTGCTGACCCTCCGCTGCACACCCTCAACACTGTGGCTGACCCTCTGCCTCAGATCCCGCCTCAGACCCTCTGCTATTACTGACCCACTTCTGCACATACCCACCACTGTGGCTGACCCTCTGCTATGACTGACCCACTTCTGCACATACCCACCACTGTGGCTGACCCTCTGTTATAGTTGACCCTGTTCTGCACACCCCACCGCTGTGGCTGACCCTCTGCTATGGTTCACCCTCTTCTGCACACCCCAACCGCTGTGGCTCTCCGTCTGCTGCATCCCACCACCACTGTGGCTGACTGTCTGCTACACAACCCCATTGCTTCACACACACGCCCACCGCTGTGGCTGACCCTCTTCTTTACACCCTCACCACCGCTGCACCCCCCCACCGCTGCACCCCCTACCTCTGTGGCTGACCTTCTTCTGCACACCCCCACTGCTGTGGCTGACCGTCGGCTATGGCAGACCCTCTGCTGCACACCCCCACTGCTTCACACACCCACCACTGTGGCTGACCCTCTTTTGCACCCCCCCCACCACTGCACCTCCCTCTTCTGCTATGGCTGACCCTCTGCTGCACTTCCCCACCGCTGCACCCCCCCCCCACTGCTGCATCCCCCCACCTCTGTGGCTGTCACTCTTCTGCACCCCCCCCCACTGGTGTGGCTGACCCTCTGCTTTGGCTGACCCTCTTCTTCATGCCCCCCCTATCGCTGTGCCTGACCCTCTGCTATGACTGACCCTCTACTGCACCCCCCACTGCTGTAGCTGACCCTCTGCTATGGCTGACCCTCTTCTTCAACCCCCCACCACTGTGGCTGACCCTCTGATATGGCTGACCCTCTGCTACTTATCTACATCGCTGCCCACTCCCACCACTGTGGCTGACCCTCTTCTGCACATCCCCACCACTGTGGCTGACCCTCTGTTATAGCTGACCCTGTTCTGCACACACCACCACTGTGGCTGACCCTCTTCTACACATCCCCACCACTGTGGCTGACCCTCTGTTATAGCTGACCCTGTTCTGCACACCCCAATGTGCCTGACTGTCTGCTATGGCTGACCCTCTTCTGCTCACTCCCACCACTGTGGCTAACCCTCTTCTGCACACTCCCACCACTGTGGCTAACCCTCTGCTGCACCCCCCCACCACTGAGGGTGACCCTCTGCTATGGCTGACCCTCTGCTGCACCCCCCCGCTGCACCACGCCCCCCCCGCTGTGGCTGACCCTCTTCTGCACACCCCCACTGCTGTGGCTGACCCTCTGCTATGGCTGACCCTCTTCTGCACTCCCCCCCCCACTGCTTTTGCTGTCCCTCTTCTGCACACCCCCACTGCTGTGGCTGACCCTCTTCTGCACACCCCGAGCACAGTGGCTGACCCTCTGCTATGGCTAACCCTCTGCTGCACACCCCCACAACTGTGGCTGACCCTCTGCTGCACAACCCCACCACTGAGGGTGACCCTCTGCTGCACAACCCCACCGCTGTGACTGACCCACTTCTCCACACACCCACCACTGTGGCTGACCCTCTGCCATGGCTGACCCACTTCTGCACACCCCCACTGCTGTGACTGACCCTCTGCTATAGCTGACCCTTTTCTGCACGTCCACATCGCTATGGCTGCCCCACTTCTGCACACCCCACTGTGGCTGACCTTCTGCTATGGCTGACCCTCTGCTGCACCCCCACCGGTTGCACCCCCGACGCTTCCCGACCCCTACCGCTGTGGTTGACCCTCTTCTGCACACCCCCACTGCTGTGGCTGACCCTCTGCTATGGCTGACCATCGTCTGCACACTCCTACCGCTGTGGCTGACCCTCTTCTGCACTCCTTCACTGCTGTGGCTCACCCTCTGCTATGGCTGACCCTCTTCTGCACCCCCCTCCTCTGCACCCTCCCCACCACTGTTGCTGACCCTCCGCTGCACACCCTCAACACTGTGGCTGACCCTCTGCCTCAGATCCCGCCTCAGACCCTCTGCTATTACTGACCCACTTCTGCACATACCCACCACTGTGGCTGACCCTCTGCTATGACTGACCCACTTCTGCACATACCCACCACTGTGGCTGACCCTCTGTTATAGTTGACCCTGTTCTGCACACCCCACCGCTGTGGCTGACCCTCTGCTATGGTTCACCCTCTTCTGCACACCCCAACCGCTGTGGCTCTCCGTCTGCTGCATCCCACCACCACTGTGGCTGACTGTCTGCTACACAACCCCATTGCTTCACACCCCCCCCACCGCTGTGGCTGACCCTCTTCTTTACACCCTCACCACCGCTGCACCCCCCCACCGCTGCACCCCCTACCTCTGTGGCTGACCTTCTTCTGCACACCCCCACTGCTGTGGCTGACCGTCGGCTATGGCAGACCCTCTGCTGCACACCCCCACTGCTTCACACACCCACCACTGCGGCTGACCCTCTTTTGCACCCCCCCACCACTGCACCTCCCTCTTCTGCTATGGCTGACCCTCTGCTGCACTTCCCCACCGCTGCACCCACCCCCACTGCTGCATCCCCCCACCTCTGTGGCTGTCACTCTTCTGCACCCCCCCACTGGTGTGGCTGACCCTCTGCTTTGGCTGACCCTCTTCTTCATGCCCCCCCTATCGCTGTGCCTGACCCTCTGCTATGACTGACCCTCTACTGCACCCCCCACCGCTGCACCCCCTACCGCTGTCACTGACCTTAAGCTGCATATTCCCACAACTCTAGCTGACCTTCTGCTGCACACCCTCACCGCTTTGGCTGACCCGTTTCTGCACACCCCCATTGCTGTAGCCGACCCTCTTCTGCACCCCCACCACCACTGTGGCTGACCCTCTTCTGCAGACCCCCACCACTGTGGCTGACCCTCTGCTGTGGCTGACTCTCTGCTGCACACCCCCACCTCTGCATCCACCCACCACTGTTGCGGACCCTCCGCTGCACACCCCACCACTGTGGCTGACCCACGGCCTCACATCGCCACTGCTGTGGCTGACCCTGTGCTATAGCTGACTGTCTATGCACCACCCCACCGCTGCACCCTTCTACCGCTGTGGCTGGCTTTCCGCTGCACACTCACACAACTCTGGCTGACCCTCTGCCTCAGATCCCCACCTCTGTGGCTGACCCTCTGCTATGGCTGACCCTCTTCTGTGCACCCCAACCACTGTAGCTGACCCTCTGCTATGACTGACCCTCTACTGCACCCCCCCACCGCTGCACCTCCTACCGCTGTCACTGACCTTTCGCTACATACTCCCAAAACTCTAGCTGACCCTCTGCTGCACATCCTCACCGCTGTGGCTGACCCTTTTCTGCACACCCCCACTCCTGTGGCTGACCGTCTTCTGCACAACCCCATCACTGTGGCGGACCCTCTTCTCCACAACCCCACCACTGTGGCTGACCCTCTGCTATGGCTGACCCTCTTCTGCACCCTCACACCGCTGTGGCAGACCCTCTGCTCTCCTCCCCACTGCTGCACCCCCTCATAGCTGCACCCACCACACCGCTGTGGCTGACACTCTTCTGCACACCCCCACTGCTGTGGCTGACCCTCTGCTTTGGCTAACCTTCTTCTTCACCCTCCCACCATTGTGGCTGACCCTCTGCTATGGCTGACCCTCTTCTGCACACCCCCATGGCTGTGACTGACCCTCTTCTGCACACCCCCACCACTGTGGCTGACCCTCTGCTATGTCTGACCTTTTTCTGCACCCCCCCCACCACTGTGGCTGACCCTCTTCTGCACACCCTCCCAACTGTGGCTGACCCTCTGCTGCACCTCCCCATTGCTGCACCCCTCACAGCTGCACCCCCCCACCACTGTGGTTGACCCTGTGTTATGACTGACCCTCTACTGCACCCCCCCCACCGCTGCACCCCCTACCGCTGTCACTGACCTTCCGCTGCATACTGCCACAACTCTAGCTTACCTTCTGCTGCACACCCTCACCGCTGTGGATGACCCTTTTCTGCACAACCCCATCACTATGGCTGACCCTCTTCTCCACACCTCCACCACTGTGACTGTCCCTCTGCTATGGCTGACCCTCTTCTGCACCCCCACACCATTGTGGCTGACCCTTTACTATGGCTGACCCTCTTCTGCACACCCCCATGACTGTGACTGACCCTCTTCTGCACACCCCCACCATTGTGGCTGTCTCTCTGCTATGGCTGACCCTCTGCTGCACACCCCCACCGCTGCATCCCCCCCCCACTGCTGTGGCTGATACTCTTCTGCACACCCCCACCGCTGTGGCTGACTCTCTTCTGCACAACCCTACCGGTGTGGCTGTCTTTCTTCTCCACACCCCCACTGCTGCACACTCCCACCACTGTGGCTGACCCTCTTCTGCACACCCACACTGCTTTGGCTGACCCAGTGCTATGGCTGACCCACTTCTGCACACCCCACTGCTGTGGCTGACCCTCTTCTGTACACACCCACCATTGTGGCTGACCCTCTGCTATGGCTGACCCTCTGCTGCACCCCCCAGTGCTGCACCCACCCACCACTGTTGCTGACCCTCCGCTGCACACACCCCACCACTGTGGCTGACCCTCTGCCTCACATCCCCACTGCTGTGGCTGACCCTGTGCTATGTCTGACCCTCTTCTGCTCACCCCCACCACTGTGGCTGACCCTGTGCTATGTCTGACCCTTTTCTGCACCCCCCCCACCACTGTGGCTGACCCTCTTCTGCACACCCTCCCCACTGTGGCTGACCCCCTGCTGCACCTCCCCATTGCTGCACCCCCTCAAAGCTGCACCCCCCCACCACTGTGGTTGACCCTGTGCTATGACTGACCCTCTACTGCACACACACCCCACCGCTGCACCCCCTACCGCTGTCACTGACCTTCCGCTGCATACTGCCACAACTCTAGCTTACCTTCTGCTGCACACCCTCACCGCTGTGGCTGACCCGTTTCTGCACACCCCCACTGCTGTAGCTGACCCTCTTCTGCACAACCCCATCACTGTGGCTGACCCTCTTCTCCACAACCCCACCACTGTGGCTGACCCTCTGCTATGGCTGACCGTCTTCTGCACCCTCCCCACTGTGGCTGACCCCCTGCTGCACCTCCCCATTGCTGCACCCCCTCAAAGCTGCACCCCCCCACCACTGTGGTTGACCCTGTGCTATGACTGACCCTCTACTGCACACACACCCCACCGCTGCACCCCCTACCGCTGTCACTGACCTTCCGCTGCATACTGCCACAACTCTAGCTTACCTTCTGCTGCACACCCTCACCGCTGTGGCTGACCCGTTTCTGCACACCCCCACTGCTGTAGCTGACCCTCTTCTGCACAACCCCATCACTGTGGCTGACCCTCTTCTCCACAACCCCACCACTGTGGCTGACCCTCTGCTATGGCTGACCGTCTTCTGCACCCTCACACCACTGTGGCTGACCCTCTTCTATGTCTGACCCTTTTCTGCACCCCCCACCACCACTGTGGCTGACCCTCTTCTGCACACCCTACCCACTGTGGCTGACCCTCTGCTGCACCTCCCCATTGCTGCACCCATTCACAGCTGCACCTCCCCCCACTGCTGTGGCTGACACTCTTCTGCACACCCCCACTGCTCTGGCTGACCTTCTGCTTTGGCTAACCCTCTTCTTCACCCTCCCACCACTGTAGTTGACCCTCTGCTACCGCTGTGGCTGGCTTTCCACTGCACACTCCCACAACTCTGGCTGATCCTCTTCTGCACACCCCCATGGCTGTGACTGACCCTCTTCTGCACACCCCCACCACTGTGGCTGTCTCTCTGCTATGGCTGACCCTCTGCTGCACACCCCCACCGCTGCACACCCCCACCGTTGTGTCTGACCCTCTTCTGCACACTCCCACCGCTGTGGCTGACCCTCTGTTATGGCTGAACCTCTTCTGCCCACCCCCACCGCTGTGGCTGACCCTCTGCTATGGCTGACCCTCTTCTGCACACCCCCACCACTGTGGCTGTCCCTCTGCTATGGCTGACCGTCTTCTGCACACCCCCACCGCTGTCACTGACCCTCTGCTATGGCAGACCCTCTTCTGCACACCCCACCACTGTGGCTGACCACCTTCTGCACCCCACCCACTGCTGTGGCTGTCCCTCTGCTATGGCTGTCCCTTTTTTGCACACCCCTACCACTGTGGCTGACCCTCTTCAACACACCCTCACCACTGTGGCTGACCTTCTGCTATGGCTGACCCTCTGCTGCACATCCTCACCGCTGTGGCTGACCCTCTGCTCTTGATGACCTTCTGCTGTACCCCCCACCGATGCACCACCCCACCACTGTTGCTGATCCTCCGCTGCACACCCCCACCACTGTGGCTGACCCTCTGCCTCACATCCTCACCGCTGTGGCTGACCCTCTGCTATGGCTGACCCTCTGCTGCACACCCCCACCGCTGCACACCCCCACCACAGTGGCTGACCCTCTTTTGCATCCCCTCACCGCTGTCGCTGACCTTCCGCTGCACACTCCCATAACTCTGGCTGACCCTCTGCTGCACACCCTCACCGCTTTGGATGACCCTTTTCTGCAAAACCCCATCACTGTGGCTGACCCTCTTCTCGACACTCCCACCGCTGTGGCTGACCCTCTTCTGCACACACCCCCACTGCTGTGGCTGACCCTCTGCTATGGCTTACCTTCTTCTGCACACCCCACCTCTGTGGCTGACCCATGTGCTATGGCTGACCGTCTTCTGCACAATCCCACCGCTGTGGCTGACCCTCTTCTGCACACACCCCCACTGCTGTGGCTGACCCTCTTCTTCACCCCCCACCCCCACTGTGGCTGACCCTCTGCTATGGCTGACCCTCTGCCTCACACCCCCACCGCTGCATACTCCCACCACTGTGGCCCGACCCTGTTCTGCACTCCTCCACCGCTGTGGCTGACCCTGTTCTGCACATCCCCACCACTGTGGCTGAGCCTCTGCTATTATGATTATGATTGTGATTGTGATTGTGATTATTATTATTAATCAAATTTCTATTCCACCCTATCTCCCTGGTGGGACTCAGGGCAGTGCACAGAAAGAATAAAAAACACCCATAATATACAATCACTGTGTAAAAATAGAATTAAATTTGGAAAATCTGTGCTAAAATGTAATTTAAAACTATTAAAAACGTTATATTTAAAATTAAATCAATTAATCTATGCCAGGCCAGCCAGATGGAAAAAGTGTTTTGAGCGCCCGGCGGAAGAGGCGTAGGTCCATGATGGTGCAATGGTCAGGGGGCAGGTTGTTCCAGAGGGCTGGACCCGCCACCGAGAAGGCCCTCCCCCTGGGGGTTGCCAGCCGGCATTGGCAGGTAGACGGCACTCTGAGGAGGCACTCTCTGTGGGAGCGGACACTCTGCTGCACCCCCCCACCGCTGCATCCCCCCGACCGCTGTGGCTGACCCTCTTCTGCACACCCCCACCGCTGTGGCTGACCCTCTGCTCTTGATGACCCTCTGCTGTACCCCCCACCGATGCACCCCCCCACCTCTGTTGCTGATCCTCCGCTGCACACCCCCACCACTGTGGCTGACCCTCTGCCTCACATCCTCACCGCTGTGGCTGACCCTCTTCTGCACACCCCCACCACTGTGTCTGACCCTCTTCTGCACACCCCCACCGTTGTGTCTGACCTTCTTCTGCACACCCCCACCGCTGTGGCTGACCCTCTGTTATGGCTGAACCTCTTCTGCCCACCCCCACCACTGTGGCTGACCCTCTGCTATGGCTGACCCTCTTCTGCACACACCCACCACTGTGGCTGTCCCTCTGCTATGGCTGACCCTCTTCTGCACACCCCCACCGCTGTCGCTGACCCTCTGCTATGGCAGACCCTCTTCTGCTCACCCCACCACTGTGGCTGACCACCTTCTGCACCCCACCCACTGCTGTGGCTGTCCCTCTGCTATGGCTGTCCCTTTTTTGCACACCCCGACCGCTGTGGCTGACCCTCTTCTGCACACCCCCACCGCTGTGGCTGACCCTCTGCTCTTGATGACCCTCTGCTGTACCCCCCACCGATGCACCCTCCCACCGCTGTTGCTGATCCTCCGCTGCACACCCCCACCACTGTGGCTGACCCTCTGCCTCACATCCTCACCGCTGTGGCTGACCCTCTGCTATGGCTGACCCTCTTCTGCACACCCCCACCACTGTGTCTGACCCTCTTCTGCACACCCCCACCGTTGTGTCTGACCCTCTTCTGCACACTCCCACCGCTGTGGCTGACCCTCTGTTATGGCTGAACCTCTTCTGCCCACCCCCACCGCTGTGGCTGACCCTCTGATATGGCTGACCCTCTTCTGCACACCCCCACCACTGTGGCTGTTCCTCTGCTATGGCTGACCGTCTTCTGCACACCCCCACCGCTGTCGCTGACCCTCTGCTATGGCAGACCCTCTTCTGCACACCCCCACCGCTGTGGCTGTCCCTCTGCTATGGCAGACCCTCTTCTGCACACCCCCACCGCTGTCACTGACCCTCTGCTATGGCAGACCCTCTTCTGCACACCCCACCACTGTGGCTGACCACCTTCTGCACCCCACCCACTGCTGTGGCTGTCCCTCTGCTATGGCTGTCCCTTTTTTGCACACCCCTACCGCTGTGGCTGACCCTTTTCGGCACACCCTCACCACTGTGGCTGACCTTCTGCTATGGCTGACCCTCTGCTGCACATCCTCACCGCTGTGGCTGACCCTCTGCTCTTGATGACCTTCTGCTGTACCCCCCACCGATGCACCACCCCACCACTGTTGCTGATCCTCCGCTGCACACCCCCACCACTGTGGCTGACCCTCTGCCTCACATCCTCACCGCTGTGGCTGACCCTCTGCTATGGCTGACCCTCTTCTGCACATCCCCACCGTTGTGTCTGACCTTCTTCTGCACACCCCCACCGCTGTGGCTGACCCTCTGTTATGGCTGAACCTCTTCTGCCCACCCCCACCGCTATGGCTGACCCTCTGCTATGGCTGACCCTCTTCTGCACACTCCCACCACTGTGGCTGTCCCTCTGCTATGGCTGACCCTCTTCTGCACACCCCCACCACTGTCGCTGACTCTCTGCTATGGCAGACCCTCTTCTGCACACCTCCACCGCTGTGGGTGACCCTCTGCTATGGCTGAACCTCTTCTGCCCACCCCCACCGCTGTGGCTGACCCTCTGCTATGGCTGACCCTCTTCTGCACACCCCCACCACTGTGGCTGTCCCTCTGCTATGGCTGACCCTTTTCTGCACACCCCCACCGCTGTCGCTGACCCTCTGCTATGGCAGACCCTCTTCTGCACACCCCACCACTGTGGCTGACCACCTTCTTCACCCCACGCACTGCTGTGGCTGTCCCTCTGCTATGGCTGACCCTTTTTTGCAAACCCCTACCGCTGTGGCTGACCCTCTTCGGCACACCCCCACCACTGTGGCTGACCTTCTGCTATGGCTGACCCTCTGCTGCACATCCTCATTGCTGTGGTTGACCCTCTGATGTGGCTGACCCTGTTCTGCAGACCCTCACCACTGCGGCTGACCCTCCGCTGCACATCCCCGCCGGGACGGATGGAGGGAGGTAGAGGGAGAGGGGAGAGAGGGAGAAAAAGAGGAGGGAGGGAGAGGGAGAAATACAGGAGGTAGGTAGTTCATCGCCTCCATGACGGCCATGGACCTGATCCAAGTAGTTCACGGTCCCACTCACACGCTGGATCTAATTTTTGTCTCCGGCCAGTGGACCAGTGATCTGGGAATAGGGGACTTAGCCATTACACCCCTGTCATGGACAGATCACTTTCTCCTTCGGCTGGACTTTCCAACCACTACACTCCACCGCGGGGAGGTGGAACTGGAGACTCCTAAATGGTTCTGCCCCAGGCGCCTGATGGACCCGGAGAGGTTCCTGACGGAGCTTGGGCCAATGCCTGTGCCCCTGACCCGTGACTCGGCTGAGGACCTAGTAGCCGCATGGAATAGTGCGACTGCTGGGGCCCTGGACCGGGTCGCGCCGTTGCGGCCTCTCACACAGCGCCGATCCACCATGGCCCCTTGGTTTTCCGAGGAGCTGAGGGTGATGAGGCGCCGTAAGAGACACCTAGAGAGCATCGCTCCGAATCCGACCGAACATCTGTTAGGTCCCATTTGAGGACCTACATTGTGGCGATGAGAGTGGCAAGACGTAACTATCTGGCCGCCCTCATTGCATCTGCAGATAACCGCCCTGCCGCCCTGTTTAAGGTGACCCACTCCCTCCTTCAACAGAGGCAGCGGGAAGCTCCTTTACAGGGTCGTGCAGAGGAATTTGGACAGTATCTGCAGGATAAAATCGCTCAGATTTGGGACGAGTTGACCTCCAGTGAAGTTAGTCTGAGGGGCGGACGGAGGCAGGTCTTGAGACAGTTTTATGGGGAGAGTTCAACCTGTGACTCCAGATGACATGGACAGGTGGCTGGGGCGCTTGAATGCCACCACATGTTTATTGGACCTGTGTCCCTCCTGGCTGGTACTGGCCTCCTGGGAGGTTACACGAGGCTGGCTCCAGGAAATAGTGAACACTTCCTTGAGTGAGGGGTTCTTGCCGGCCGCCTTGAAAGAGGTGGTGGTGAGACCCCCTCCTCAAGAAGCCTTCCCTGGACCCAGCAATGTTGATTAATTATCGTCCGGTCTCCAACCTTCCCTTCCTTGCGAAGGTTGTTGAGAGTGTGGTGGCATATCAGTTTCCCCGGCACCTGGAGGAAACTGTCTATCTAGACCCGCGCCAATCTGGCTTCCGACCTGGACACAGCACGGAGACGGCATTGGTCGCGTTGGTTGATGATCTCTGGCGGGCTCGGGATAGAGGTCATTCCTCTATCCTAGTCCTATTAGACCTCTCAGCGGCTTTTGATACCATCGACCATGATATCCTGTTGCACCGACTGGAGGGGTTAGGAGTGGGAGGCACCGTTTTGCGGTGGTTCTCCTCCTATCTCTCCGGCTGATTGCAACTTGTGTTGGCAGGGGGGCAGAGATCGGCACCGAGGCCCCTCATTTGTGGGGTGCGTCAGAGGTCAGTTCTCTTGCCTCTCCTGTTCAACACCTATATGAAGCCGCTAGGCGAGATCATCCGTGGTTTTGGCATAGAGTTCCACCAGTACGCTGATGACACCCAGCTGTACATCTCTACCCCTAACCACCCCAATGATGCCGTTGATGTGATGTCCCAGTGTTTGGAGGCCGTGCGGGTCTGGATGGGGAGGAACAGGCTCCGACTCAACCCGTCCAAGACCGAGTGGCTATGGTTTCCGGCGTCCTGATATAGCCAGCTGGCTCCATCGCTGGCTATCGGGGGCAAGTCATTAGCCCCCGCGGAAAGGGCTCGCACTTGGGTGTCCTCCTGGACTTGCGGCTGTCCTTGGATGACCATGTGGCGGCTGTGGCCAGGGGGGCTTTTTATCAGGTTCGCTTGATATCCCAGTTGCGCCCCTTCCTAGATCGAGACTCCCTTCGCACAGTCACTCAAGCCCTCGTGACGTCTCGCCTAGGCTACTGCAATGCTCTCTACATGGGGCTCCCCTTGGGGTGCACCCGGAGGCTCCAGCTAGTACAGAATGCAGCCGCACGCGGGATCTTGGGTGTCTCTCGATACTCCCATATAACACCTCTCCTGCACGAGCTGCACTGGCTGCCTGTGGCCTTCCGGGTGCGCTTCAAGGTATTGATAACCATCTTTAAAGTGCTCCATGGCACGGGACCTGGGTATTTGCAAGACTGCCTCCTACCACACACCTCCCTCCGTCCTGTCCGCTCACACAGGGAGAGCCTCCTCAGGGTGCCGTCTGCTGGCCAATGCCGGCTGGCGACCCCCAGGGGAAGGACCTTCTCTGTGGCGGGTCCGGCTCTCTGGAACGACCTACCTCCCAACATTCGCACCATCACGGACCTGCGCCTCTTCCGCCGGGAGCTTAAAACTCATTTTTACCATCTGGCTGGCCTGGCTTAGACTTTATTAACAAATTGTGGGGATTTTATTAAGGGTTTTTAGATGATTTTTAAGATGTTTTTAGCACATCTCTACATGGGGCTCCCCTTGAGGTGCACTCGGAGACTTCAGCTAGTCCAGAATGCAGCCGCGCGAGCAATTTTGGGAACCGCAAGGTGTACCCACGTAACACCGCTCTTGCGCGAGCTGCACTGGCTGCCTGTCGTCTTCCGGGTGCACTTCAAGGTTTTAGTTATCATCTTTAAAGCGCTTCATGGCTCGGGACCTAGCTATTTGCAGGATCGGATCCTGCCGCACACATCCACACGGCCGATTCGCTCCCACAGAGAGGGACTTCTCCGGGTACCGTCCACTAGACTTTGTCAGCGGGCGACGCCCAGGGGAAGGGCTCTCTCTGTGGCGGGCCCAGCCCTCTGGAACGACCTTCCCCCCGACATTAGAACTACCACGGACCTCCGCTCCTTCCGTCTAAAACTAAAAACATATCTGTTCTGCTTGGCCGGCCTAGGATAGTCTCTCTTCGATGGGGTTGCCAGAAATTTTAGATGGGGATTTTAGTTTTTTAATTGGAATTTTTAGCGCAGGGAAATATTTAATTTGTTTTTAACTATATGTATGTATTTATTGTTTTATTAGCCCTGTGCACCGCTCCGAGTCCCTTCGGGGAGAGGGAGCGGTCAACAAATTTAATAAATTATTATTATTATTACAGGTTTAAATTTAATATATTTTTATAGTAGTTATATTGTATTTTGTATTGTTTTGTATTGTTTTTAATATTTGCCTGTGCACCACCCTGAGTCCCTTGGGGAAGATAGGGCGGGATACAAATCCAATAAATGAAATGAAATGAAATTAAATTCACCGAAGTATAAGACGCAGCAAGGTATACAACACACCCAGATTTTCAGCCTCTTTTTTGAGGAAAAAGGCCGCGTCTTATACTCAAAAAAATACAGTACTTCAAATGGAGTAGGGTTCCTCACTAAGGGATAGGTGTGTGCATTAATAGGAGAAAATAATCATTATATCCAACAGTTGGCTTATACCACATTATATTTGGGGAAAGCCGAGAAATGACTGTTTGTTTTGATGCTTGTAACCCTTAATTTGCTGCCTAAAACTAATACTCAAATTAGGACTGCTATTTACTAAAATAGATTGGCTCTAAATGACCTTCTAGCCAAAGAAGGAGGAGTCTGTGAAAGATTTAATCTAACCAATTGTTGTATCCAGATAGATGACAATAGAAAAGCAATTGAAGAAATCACAGACCGTATGAAGAAGCTTGTCCACATTCCTCTTCAAACCTGGGATGGAATCTTAGATACCTCTGGATGATTTGAAGGAAAGTTTGGAGATTGGAAGAGAATATTATCCCTCATAGCTTTGGCCTTTGAAGGATTGATGCTTGTATATTACCTTGTTTGATACCTTAATAAGATCAATTGTTACTAGCACAATTTCTGGAATAACAGTTGTGGCTTCCTGAAGACAGGACAAGTCTGCCAAGGTTCTTACTTTGACACCAGTACCAAAGCAATATTCAACATCGTTCCAGCAATAGGAAGCATCCTATTGCCTTAAAAAGAGAGTAATGAAAGGATTGGAGCATATACCCAACCTAACCCAGCTTTTGTTATTGCTGCTGAGCTGAAGCTCCATTGCAATCTAACGTGCCAACTGAAGAGATAAAACCTCCAGGCTATATGCCAAAGTAGCCTTGCTAAAGTAACTTGGTCTAATTCAAAATGTGAATTCTGTCTGTTGTAACAACATAATGTGAGATAATAATGCTAACAAACTCATTTTCTATTTCCCAGAAAACATATTCTTTTCAGAGCACTGAGAAAATCATGAGCTTTTGCATGAACTAATGGATATGAAATTATGTTTCTAATACAATGACAATTGTATTGAAAACTGTAGACTATATGAAGACGGAAAAAGGTTTTTTTTGCACACCTGCTTTTTCTCTCTTTGCCTTGCCACTTGAGGCAGGAGATTAATCTTGAAGAATAATAAAGTTGAATATCAGTTGCCTCGTGTTCAAAGTTTCATTAGGATTTATCTAGATTCTGAGCTGCACAAAACCTAATACAACTGCACTTTCTGGCAGGTGATATTATCACTACAACCCCAACCTTCTTGGGAGGAGTTTGACTTTGTTACCACCGAGGATATGGACAGGCTGTCAAGGAAGCTTAGGGCGACCACATGTTTATTGGATCCGTGTCCCTCCTGGCTTGTACTGGCATCCTGGGAGACGACACGAGGCTGGCTCCAGGGCATTGTCAACGCATCTTTGAGTGAGGGGTCCTTACCTGCCGTCTTGAAAGAGGCGGTAGTGAGGCCCCTCCTCAAGAAGCCGTCCCTGGACCCAGCTTTACTAGAGAACTATCGTCCGGTCTCCAACCTTCACTTTTTAGTGAAGGTTGTTGAGAGTGTGGTAGCCCAACAGTTTCCGCGACACCTGGAGGAAGTTGATTATCTAGACCCGCGCCAGTCCGGCTTCCGTCCCGGTCACAGCACCGAGACGGCATTGGTCGCGTTGGTTGATGATCTCTGGAGGGCGCGGGATAGAGGTTATTCCTCTATCCTAGTCCTATTAGACCTCTCGGCGGCTTTTGATACCATCGACCATGGTATCCTATTGCACCGACTGGGGGGGTTGGGGCTGGGAGGCACCGTTCTACGGTGGTTCAGGTCCTACCTCTCTGGTCGGTCGCAATATGTGTTGACGGGAGGGCAGAGGTCGACCTCGAGGCCTCTCCTATGTGGGGTTCCTCAGGGGTCGGTCCTCTCGCCCCTCCTTTTCAACACATATATGAAGCCGCTGGGTGAGATCATCCGTGGTTTTGGGGTGGAGTACCATCTGTACGCTGATGACACTCAGTTGTACATATCCACCCCAAACCACCCCAACGATGCCGCCGAAGTGCTGTCCGGTGTCTGGAAGCCGTACGGATCTGGATGGGTGGTAACAAACTCAAGCTCAACCCTGCCAAGACTGAGTGGCTGTGGTTTCCGGCACCCCGGTTCAGCCAGATTATTCCAACTCTGGCCATTGGGGGCGAAACACTGGCCCCCGTGGAGAGGGCGCGCAATTTGGGTGTCCTCCTGGATTCCCGGCTGTCCATGGAGGACCATGTGGCAGCCGTGGCCAGGGGGGCGTTTCATCAGGTACGCCTGATGCGCCAATTGCGCCCCTTACTGGACCGGGCTGCCCTTCGCACAGTCACTCAAGCTCTCGTGACGTCCCGACTCGACTATTGTAATGCTCTCTACATGGGGCTTCCCTTGAGGTGCACTCGAAAGCTACAGCTAGTCCAAAACGCAGCCGCGCGGGTGATTATGGGAGCCACTAGATGCTCCCACATAACACCGATCCTGCGCGAGCTGCATTGGCTTCCTGTGGCCTTTCGAGTGCGCTTCAAGGTTTTGACAACTATCTTTAAAGCGCTCCATGGCTCGGGGCCTAGTTATATGCGAGACCGCCTCCTGCCCCATACATCCCTTAGACCGATACGCTCCCACAGAGAGGGCCTCCTCAGGGTGCCGTCGGCCGGACAATGTCGACTGGCGACACCCAGGGGGAGAGCCTTCTCTGTGGCGGGGCCAGCCCTCTGGAATGACCTACCCCCTGAATTACGTACCATCACCGACCTCCGCCTCTTCCGCCAATGTCTTAAGACATATTTCTTTCAACAAGCCGGCCTAGCCTAACCTCCCATGGGGACTTTTAGATAGTTTTAAACTGGGTTTTTGAAATTTGGTTTTAGCGCAGGATAGGTTTATTTAATAGTTTTTTAAAATTATATTTATTGTATTTTGTATGTTTTAAATTTCCTGTGCGCCGCCCTGGGTCCTTTGTGGAGAAGGGCGGGATATAAATTTAAATAAATAAATAAATAAATACTCAAAGTACTATAAGCCTATTAACATAATTTTTAATTTGCATGATGCTGATACATTTTAACTTTGCCATAATTTATGTTAAAAGAAAATTATTCCCCGCCCTTTTGTGCTCTCTAAAATGCACCCACCCACAACAGCTCAATTGAACTGCTGATGGCCCACCACATTCTGTACCACCTACTGCCAATCCACTACCTACCGGCAGTCTATGTAGTGCCTACCTGTAGCATTCCTTTATAGTACCTGTACTTCCCCTTGCACTTATTGTCTGGGACTCCCACTCTTCTTCTGCTTGGTCCTGAGGTTATAATAGCAACCAGGACTTGCTTTTGCTAATCAATGTGGTAGGTGACATCACACTTATGACCTATCACTTAGCAATAAACATTTCAGTACCAATTGCCATTGTAACTGGGATATGACCCCTCATTCAGCAACTATTCAAATTACAACTCTGAATGTGTGGGTTTATAGCCAGTCTGTCGCAGCATCTCTGGATCAAATGATTCTGATCTCGACATTCAAGTGCCTGATGTGCGATTATAACATTGAAATGAGACACAGTCACATGATTGCCATTTGCAACTGTTGCATCCTGAAGAGACACGGGAAGCCCCGGCAGCCGCCAGCCGCGTCCTGATTGGACGGGAGTAGACGGGACGCTGTTGGCTGTGGCCGAGGGCGTCGGTCGCGCTGATTGGCCGGCTACCCTCCAGCCGCGGTTGGCTGTGGCTGGAGGGTGTGGTCGCACTGATTGGCCGGCTACCCTCCAGCCGCGGTTGGCTGTGGCTGGAGGGCGTGGTCGCACTGATTGGCCGGCTGCCCTCCAGCAGCTCCATAAAAGGAGCTGCAAGGCAGAAGGCGCGACCTTTGAAAATTGGTCACTTGCTATGTCTTTCTCCTTGCAATAAAGAGCTGCTAAGTCATACCGGTCTGGACTCTCTTTTCTCTGCCGAGAATCTAACACTGGCGACGAAGGACTGGGGCCGGTACTGACTACTCAGAGCGAAGTCACTCACCGATCGAAGAATCTTCGTCAGACCGCTCGTCCTCGCTACTTCTTCAGCGAGCCTACAAGACTGCAGCCAAGCCGATGGCCACCCTGCCGCCGTTCGCTCCCTACGACGCTTCGCAGGAATCATGGGAAGCCTTCCTGGCCAGATTTGAATGTTTCCTCCTCGCGGGAGATCACGGCGAACTCACCCAGGAACGTCGGCTGGGACTCTTCCTGGGCTGTGGAGGCCGCACAGTCTTCGCCGTTGCGCGGAATATCGCCGCGCCTGCACCGGTCCACACCCTGGATTGGGGCACGCTGCAGGCCCGCCTGAAGGCCCACTTCGCCCCCGCACCCTCGCGAATCTCTCGACGGTTCGCGTTCCGACAATGCCGCCAGCAGCACACACAGTCAGCAGCAGATTACCTGCAAGTCCTGAGAGCCGTGGCCATCTTATGTGAGTTCGCCGCCACGAGCCTCGACGAGTCACTGGTCGAGCAATTCGTCTGCGGACTTAAAGACACGAAGCTCAGGCGCCGACTGATGGCCCGCTCAGACATCACCCTGGAGCAGGCCGTGGAGGAAGCTAGGGGCGCCGAGCTGGCCGAGGCCACGTCCCCTGACCTAGGCCCCGGCCAACAGACAACGCCATCGACCGCCCCACGGGCCTGCCTGGTAGATGACCACGACCTCGTCGACCCGACGGACGACTTCGAGGCCTACGACCAGGTAGCGTGCATCCAAGCCTCAGGCCGAAGCCGCGCCAGAGCTCAGCCACCCCGCCGGCCACCCACAACTTGCATCGGGTGCAGCGGTGGTCACCCAAGGAACGACTGCCCTTTCCGGGCCACCATTTGCCGCCGTTGTGACCGCAAGGGCCACATCGCATGCGTCTGCAGAGCCAACCTCCCGACCCTGGCCCCCCCGCCGATGTATCCTGCAACCGCCACGCCGTTCCGGAATTTCAGCCAATGCCGCCCATTCCGCAGACCACAGCCGGAGGCAGACTGTTTCGCCATGACGGAGTGCCAGGACTCGATTCCGCTTCCAACGGATGACCGTAGGCGTATTTCCACGTCCCTTCTTTTAAACGGCAGGCCCATTACTATGGAGGTTGATTCGGGCTCGTCTCGATCCCTCGTTTCCTGGCCACAGCTAACCAGCC
Organism: Rhabdophis nuchalis; assembly: GCA_039707465.1. Taxonomy (NCBI): domain Eukaryota; kingdom Metazoa; phylum Chordata; class Lepidosauria; order Squamata; family Natricidae; genus Rhabdophis; species Rhabdophis nuchalis. Next base: position 213,516,029 of record CM077643.1, read on the forward strand.
TTTGCCCCACTATTAAGCCTGCCAACTTGGCACAGCCCGGGACTCTGTTAAAAGACTACCAGGGAAACCCCATTGATGTGTTGGGCCAACTCCGCGCCCACGTCCGCTATGGTCGCTTCGCCGGGGTTCTCCCAATCCTGGTCGTCAAGCGCCCCCTAGCCGCCCTCATAGGGTTAGACTGGTTCACCGCCCTGGGTCTTTCAGTCCAGCGGGTACACCGGGTGCCCACTGCCTCACCAGTGGACGAAGTCCTGGCAGACTTCCCCGATGTGTTCGATGGCACTCTGGGCACTTACAAGGGCTCCCCAGTTTCCCTCAACTTAGACCCCCAGGTCGCCCCAATCCGGCTTAAGGCCCGTAGACTGCCCTTCGCCCTGAAGCCAAAGGTGGACGCGGAGCTCGACCGATTAGTAGCACAGGGCGTCCTGGAGCCGGTCGACCAGGCTAAATGGGAAACCCCCATCGTGGTTCCCATTAAGCCCGACGGGTCCATACGCATATGCGCCGACTATAAGTCGACAATAAACCGCGGGCTCCAGGCAAACCCCTACCCGGTTCCGGTAGTGCAGCACCTACTACACTCCTTAGGGCAGGGTCGCATCTTCGCAAAGCTAGATATGGCACAGGCCTACCAGCAACTTCCGGTGGACGACGACGCAGCTGAAGCACAGACCATCGTCACCCACCGGGGTGCTTTTCGCTGCCGCCGCCTCCAATTTGGCGTGTCCGTGGCCCCGGGGATCTTCCAGAGCCTCATGGAGCGGCTGCTCCATGGGCTTCCGGGGGTCGTACCGTATTTCGATGACGTCCTGATAGCTGCCAACAGCGTATCAGACCTCGCCAAAGTACTACGGAAGGTCCTCACCATTTTCAGGGGCGCGGGTTTCAAATTAAAACTCAGCAAATGCAAATTCGCTGAGCCTAAGTTCGAATTCCTGGGATTCATGGTAGACGCCCAGGGCATTCACACCACCCCCTCCAAGGTCGAGGCAATCCACGCTGCCCCCACCCCCACTTCCCAACAGGAGCTACAAGCATTCCTCGGCCTGCTCAATTTTTACGCGCCATTCATTCCACACAAGGCGTCACTAGCCGAGCCGCTCCATCGATTACTCGATCGATCGGCAGCCTGGCGCTGGGGCAACCGCGAGGCTCAGGCATTCGCGGCAATTAAAGATATGCTGACATCAAAGGCCGTGTTGGTACAGTACTCTGACCGTTTGCCTTTAGCGTTGGCATCAGACGCCTCCCCCTTTGAGTGGGGGCCGTCCTGAGCCACGTCCGCCCCGACGGCTCGGAGGCCCCCATTGCCTTTTATTCCCGAACGCTGTCTCCTACGGAGCGCAACTACAGCCAGATCGACAAAGAGGCCTTGGCTGTAGTGTCCGGGATTAAGAAATTCCACGAGTACCTGTACGGCCGCCACTTCTCTGTCTTCACCGACCACAAGCCGCTCCTGGGGCTCTTGGCCGGCGACCGGCCCACCCCCCCGATCCTCTCCCCCAGAATGACCAGGTGGACAGAGTTCCTGACAGCGTACGACTACACGCTGTTCTATCGCCCGGGGAAACAGCTAGGACACGCAGACGCCCTCAGCCGTTGCCCCCTGCCCCGGACGGATCCGGCGCCGGTGCCGGCCCTATCCGTCCTGTCCGTGGCCGAGTCAGACTTACCCCTCACCTCGTCCGACGTCGCAGCGCAGACCAAGGCCGACCCTGTCCTGTCGCAGGTCTCCACGTGGGTCCTGCGAGGGTGGCCCCCGGGCTCGCTGCCGGACGTATACCGGCCCTTCAGGGCCCGCCAGCTGGAACTGTCGCTCCACAGCGGGTGCTTGCTCTGGGGAGACCGGGTCATCGTACCCCCACCCCTCCGCCACCAGGTACTCGACTCCCTCCATGCCAACCACCCAGGCATAGCCCGCATGAAAGCATTGGCCAGGAGCTATGTCTGGTGGCCGAGTATGAATGACGAAGTGGCCGCCTGGGTTGGCGCTTGCCAGGCGTGCCAGGCCTCCCACCCCGCCCCCCCCACAGCTCCCCATCGGGATTGGGACGCCCCCAGGTCACCATGGTCCAGGGTTCACATCGATTTCGCCGGACCTTTCCATGGCCAGACTTTCATGGTAGTGGTAGACGCTTACTCTCGCTGGACCGAGGTCATTCTGATGACCTCTACCACGGCCGAGAGCACCGTGCGGGCGCTCCGGCGCCTTTTCGCGACGCACGGGTTGCCGGACTGCCTAGTCTCCGACAACGGGCCCCAATTTCACGCCACCGGGTTCCAGGAATTCTTAGCCTCACAGGGGATCCGACACGCACCAACGGTGCCCTACCACCCGGCCGCAAACGGCCGGGCGGAAAGAGCCGTCCGCTCAGCAAAAGAAGCTCTCGGGAGGATGGATAGGGGGGACTATCTCATGGGACAGCACTCCACACCTTGTCAGGCGACAGGCAAAAGCCCCGCAGAGCTGCTGATGGGCCGCCGCCTGCGGACCAAACTGGACAGGCTGCACCCACAATACAATGAGATGCAGCCGTGCAACCTGGGGACCCCATCGCCCCGCCGTTTCTCCACCGGCGACGCCGTTTTTGCCAGAAACTTCGCTGGGGATCCACGGTGGGTCCCCGCTGTCGTCCGCGAACTAACGAGCCCCTGTTCCTACAGGGTCGAACGTCCGGATGGATCCGAGTGGCGGCGACACGTGGATCAACTGAGACGCCGCATCCCGTCTCCAACCCTGCTGCCACCATCACGACCGTCAGACTCGCCGACCATCGAGGCCTCAACCCAGCGGGACGACTGGCCCAGCCCCGTATCTTCTGCGCCCGCCGACACCTTTACCGACTATCCTCTCCAGGGACAATCCCCGGGACTGCTCTTGCCAGAACCAACGTTCCGGGAACCACCTGCCGTACAGCACACCCCCGGGACTCCACGTCCGGGTCTGGCCGACCCGGGAACATCACCCAACGGACTTGAACAAGACGCCTCATCACAGGACACGCCCCCGGACGACGCACCACCAGCGGCACCGGGCGACGGCGCAGACCATGACAACCCAGCACGCCCTCTCCCAGCGGCCCCGGCGCAGGCATTGAGACGCTCGGGGCGGAACAGACGTAGTCCCACATACCTCAGCGAATACGTATGTTAGGACCACGGACGGACTCCCTGGGGGGGAAGGAGTGTTGCATCCTGAAGAGACACGGGAAGCCCCGGCAGCCGCCAGCCGCGTCCTGATTGGACGGGAGTAGACAGGACGCGGTTGGCTGTGGCCGAGGGCGTCGGTCGCGCTGATTGGCCGGCTACCCTCCAGCCGCGGTTGGCTGTGGCTGGAGGGTGTGGTCGCACTGATTGGCCGGCTACCCTCCAGCCGCGGTTGGCTGTGGCTGGAGGGCGTGGTCGCACTGATTGGCCGGCTGCCCTCAAGCAGCTCCATAAAAGGAGCTGCAAGGCAGAAGGCGCGACCTTTGAAAATTGGTCACTTGCTATGTCTTTCTCCTTGCAATAAAGAGCTGCTAAGTCATACCGGTCTGGACTCTCTTTTCTCTGCCGAGAATCTAACAGCAACATCTCTTGTTGCCTTTACATAAGCAAAGCCAACAGGGAAGCTAGCAGGAAAATTTGCAAGTCACTCCCATAAGTCATTCTTAATACTTTTTCTATGCAGTCTGTTCTACAGAGTATGAGATCAGATTCATATTTTGTTTCAACAACAATTCCAAAATTAATCAGAAATATGACTGCATCATTCTCTTTTCAGTGGGTATATTCTGTGATTTCAGTGGAATTGATTGGTGTTGTATTTAATAAATTATTTTTATAATAAATCTATAATTTCTATATGTATAAAGCTTTCTCTTTATTCTTCATTCTATTTTCTCTTGCTTTTCGTATCTGTTTTCTTTTCTTAGTTATCTGTCAGTGTTTTTGTTTTACCCTCCCTTTCCCAATTTTTTAGAGTTACAAGACAACTCTTTCACAATAGGAACATAAAAAGCTGAAAGTAAATTCTGCCTAGAAAAATTCTAAGAGAAACATACAATGTAAAGTGTTTTGGAGACAGTAGAGGATTGTGTCAATTGCCAGAAAACTAAAGATTTAAAAAGCCAAACATTTCCCCTCTCCTATAGTCATTCATTTAACATAGCCTCCGCTGTGACTAATCTTAAGATAGTTTTTAAATTGGAGATCTTAATTGGTTTTAGCGCAGGTTTGCTATTTAATAGTTTTTTAAATTTATATGTTTTGTATTATTTTTTGTATGTTGTTTTTAAATTCCTGTGCGCCGCCCTGGGTCCTTTTGGAGAAGGGCGGGATATAAATAAAATAAAATAAATAAAAATAAATAAATACTGGCCTCCATGAGTGTGGTAATTGTTTGCAGCAAAGGTTTTTTTTTTTAATTAAAAAGTTATACACTGTTTGTCCATAAGTCTTAGTTCGGGATTGTCTAAAAGGTCCCTGCTTCAAACAATTGAGCAATATTTGTGGCAACTGCCACTTTCCTGAAAGGGGTTCCTATTCATTTTCATTCCCATAATTATCATTCTTTATTGCACCATCAGGAAAGTTTCTCTTATTAGATAACAGAGTTGGAAGGGATTTTGAAGGTGTTTTATTCTCATCCCTTGCTCAAATAGAGACCCTATACTATTTCAGACAAATGGTTGCCCAATCTTTTCTTAAAACCCTCCAGTGATGGAGCTCTCAACAACTTCTGAAGGCAAGCCGTTTCATAGTTTTGTCAGGAAATTTCTCATTTCTATTTGCACACTTATTCCAGAAGAACTAACTTCCATAATAGACGTCGCTGTGTTACTAATACCAACGTTGCCCAGACTAGCGGGAAATACAGAAACAGAACAAGTGAGGATACGCCCACAAGCCGGATCAAATCGTCACGCTTGATGAATATTTTAATTCCAGTAGAGCACGAGCTCCTTCTGCACCAATCCACGGGGGAGAAGGAATCAGCCTTATCATTTTGAATGAAGACGAATGTCCTTTATAAAATGAACAGTTGGTGAGGTACGTGGGAGGTTTCAGCCGTTGGGCTGTTTTTGTTCAAGAGTTAGAACGTTTCAGTTAAGATTATTTCTGCTGGATTTGCCCCTTGGCAGATTTATAAACTTTCCCTTTTGCTCTTTAAGTGTGCTACCGCATGAGGGAACACTTATGGGATGTTGCTGTCGGAAGTTGAAGTAGTTTGTGAATGACGTGCATGAGAAAGAAAACACATCAGGAATTTTAGTAAGCCTTTTCCGGAAGGTAACTTTGGTTAAATTGCTTCGTTTTGGTATATCGTACTTCGCCATGACTGAAAAACGTTAGTCTGCTGTCTATGGTCCAAGATTGTCGTTTAGTATTTGTGAGATATCTCTTACTAAGCCTATTTCTGAAATGTGTAAGATACTGCTTTTATGTTCAAGCCTTATGTTCTTCTAAAGGCTTCACCAGTATTTTAAACCATTTGCTTGATTTAGAAAAGGCAAACCTGGTAAAGTGTATGTAATAATTAAGAGTGAACCACGTTAAGGTTTAGGAGAAATGTTATCTTGCAGAAGCTTTTGAGAGGAACATACATTGAAAAGTAGGCCTAGTGCAAAGACAAATTGATACTAATAAAAATTGTGATTACAGTACTTTTCTAAGCCTTAGAAGAGGCTGGGGTGAAAGTTTACATTGTTGGGTATAACTGATTTTACTACTTGAATAGTATATTGGAGTGATCTTAAATATCTTTACTGATAAGTATCACAATATTTATGACCAAGAAATAATTTAAAGTAAGTAAAATATGTTTTAAAATCACTTAATAAGAGCAGTATGATCCTGATCTGTTCAGACTATTTTACGCTAACAGAAATATGCTTAAAATTGCTGGAATACAGAATAATGAGTTGAATGGGTTCTTGGGTGGTCTTCTACTCCAACCCTCTCCTCTAGCAACAGCCTCTATATATCATTCTAGACAAATGACTGTTCAATCTTTTCTTGAAAGTCTGCAGTGATGGAGCACCCACATCTGGAGGCAAGCTGGTCCCCTGATTAATTGTTCTTACTGTCAGGAAATTTCTCCTTAATTCTAAGAAAATGTAATCATACCATTGGATTACACATGTTATAAGGAAAATGTATACTATATAATAAAGCTAAACACCTATAGGGAGTATGGTTTGAATATGAAATCTTTAAGTACTGACAGTTTGGTCTAGCAATTAAGGAATCAGCCTAGAAACCAGTGGAACAGGGGCCAGATGCGTCACACACATGCATTTCCTTTTACAGAAATGAAATGTCATGTGCCAGCAATATGACGCCACGAGTTTGACATCCATTCAGTAGACCATGAATTCCTTTAGACATGAAAGCAGATGTGTAACTTTGGGCCAGCTATTCTATTGTAGAAATAGGCAAAAGTAGTATTAGCTATGTTTGCTGCCTTGGTTATTTTTAAAAATTATAACACTGGGATATAAATAATAATAATAATAAATCTTGAATTTATTGACCGCCCCATCTCCCTGGGGGGACTCGGAGCGGTGCACAGGGCAAATAAAACCATAAAAAACAGCATACATACAATAAAAACGAATTAAATACATCCCTGCGCTAAAATCCCAGTTAAAACTACTAAAATTCCTAACTAAAATTAACAATCCTATAGACGGGAGACTACCCTAGGCCGGCCAAGCAGAACAGATGTGTTTTTAGTTTAAGACGGAAGGAGCGGAGGTCCGTGGTTGTTCTAATGTCGGGGGGAAGGTCGTTCCAGAGGGCTGGGCCCGCCACAGAGAGAGCCCTTCCCCTGGGCGTCGCCCGCTGACAAAGTCTAGTGGACGGCACCCGGAGAAGCCCCTCTCTGTGGGAGCGAATCGGCCGTGAGGATGTATGGGGCAGGATCCGGTCCTGCAAATAGCTAGGTCCCGAGCCATGGAGCGCTTTAAAGATGGTAATTAAAACCTTGAAGCGCACTCGGAAGACGACAGGCAGCCAGTGCAGCTCGCGCAAGAGCGGTGTTACATGGGTAAACCTCGAGGTTCCCATAATTGCTCGCGCGGCTGCATTCTGGACTAGCTGAAGTCTCCGAGTGCTCCTCAAGGGGAGCCCCATGTAGAGAGAGTTACAATAGTCCAGTCGGGACGTCACGAGAGCATGAGTGACTGTGCGCAGGGCGTCCCGATCCAATAGGGGGCGCAACTGGCGAACCAGGCGAACCTGGTAAAACGCCCTCCTGGCCACGGCTGTCACTTGATCTTCCATGGACAGCCGGGCATCCAGGAGGACACCCAAGTTGCGCGCCCCATCCACTGGGGCAAGATGTTCGCCCCCAATGGCCAGCGATGGAGTCAGCTGGTTGAATCGGGCAGCCGGAAACCACAGCCACTCGGTCTTGGTCGGGTTGAGCCTGAGTCCGTTTCTTCCCATCCAGATCCGTACGGCTTCCAGGCACTGGCACATCACCGCTACGGCATCGTTGGGGTGGTTTGGGGTAGATATATACAGCTGAGTGTCGTCAGCGTATAGATGGTACTCTACCCCAAAACCACGGATGATCTCACCCAGCGGCTTCATATATGTGTTAAACAGGAGAGGCGAGAGGACTGACCCCTGAGGCACCCCACATGTGAGGGGTCTCGAGGTCGACCTCTGCTCTCCTGCCAACACAAATTGCGATCGGCCAGAGAGGTAGGAGGAGAACCACCGTAAAACGGTGCCTCCCACCCCCAACCCCCCCAGCCGACGCAATAGGATACCATGGTCGATGGTATCAAAAGCCGCCGAGAGGTCTAATAGGACCAGGATGGAGGAACAACCCCCATCTCTGGCCCTCCAGAGATCATCGACCAACGCGACCAATGCCGTCTCAGTGCTGTGCCCGGGCCGAAAGCCGGACTGGCGCGGATCTAGATAATCCACTTCCTCCAGGTGACGGGGAAACTGTTGTGCCACCACACTCTCGACAACCTTCGCCAGAAAGGGAAGGTTGGAGACTGGACGATAGTTGTTTAAAAGAGCTGGATCCAAAGAGGGCTTCTTAAGGAGGGGCCTCACCATAGCCTCTTTTAGGGAGGCGGGCAAGGAACCCTCACTTAAAGATGCGTTGATAACCTCTTGGAGCCAGCCTCGTGTCACCTCCCAGGATGCCAGTACAAGCCAGGAGGGACACGGGTCCAATAAACATGTGGTGGCTCGCAGTCGCCCACGTAACCTGTCCATGTCTTCGGAAGAAACGGAGTCAAACTCCTCCCAAACAAGATCTGTCTCGTGGCATCCCACTGGGCCATCAATGGGGGCTAGCTCGTTCTGTATTTGAGCGGTTTTCTCCTGCAGAAAAGACACAAATTCCTCTGCTCTACCCTGTATATATATATATATATATCCCAGTGTTATAATTTTATATATGTATATGTATATATGTATGTGTGTGTGTGTGTGTGTGTGTGTGTGTGTGTGTGTTAGTTTTATGAGCTGATCAATAAATTAAATTAGAAGAGACCAGGATAGATCTATTTCAAGCTTATTAGCTCTCATCAGCTGGCCATACCCCTTACTGGGATTCGAACCAGGGCTATGTTGCATGCAAGGCGAGGAACCTCACACTTAAGCCAAACCAGTTCCCCTATTACATCAGCTTAGACAGGGTATATTAGTATATCAATAAATTAAATTAGAAGAGACCAGGATAGATCTATTTCGAGCTTATTAGCTCTCATCAGCTGGCCATACCCCTTACTGGGATTCGAACCAGGGCTATGTTGCATGCAAGGCGAGGAACCTCACACTTAAGCCAAACCAGTTCCCCTATTACATCAGCTTAGACAGGGTATATTAGTATATACTAATATACCCTGTCTAAGCTGATGTAATAGGGCAGGGGTCTGCAAAGTCGGCTCTTTTAAGACTGGTGGACTTCAACTCCCAGAGTTCCCCAGCCAGCATAGCTGGCTGGGGAACTCTGGGAGTTGAAGTCCACCAGTCTTAAAAGAGCCAACTTTGCAGACCCCTGTAATAGGGGAACTGGTTTGGCTTAAGTGTGAGGTTCCTCACCTTCCTCGCCTTGCATGCAATATAGCCCTGGTTCGAATCCCAGTAAGGGGTATGGCCAGCTGATGAGAGCTAATAAGCTCGAAATAGATCTATCCTGGTCTCTTCTAATTTAATTTATTGATCACCTCATAAAACTAACACACATATCTAAAATATTATACAACGTAATTCTTGGCTTGCTGTTTGGATGGTCTCTAGTGATGAGCCGATGGGCAGTAAGGGAAACAGTATGTCTCCTCCCTTTAATTGGGGCCTAATAATAACAGGTTGTTGTGAAACAATTACCTGTATATATATATGTGTGTGTGTGTGTGTGTTAGTTTTATGAGGTGATCAATAAATTAAATTAGAGAGACCAGGATAGATCTATTTCGAGCTTATTAGCTCTCATCAGCTGGCCATACCCCTTACTGGGATTCGAACCGGGGCTATGTTGCATGCTAATCAAGTAACCTAGCACTTTAGCCAAGCTGGTTCCCCTTATTGCATCAGCAGAGACAGGGTATATTAGTATAGGTCAGTGGTGGGCAAACTCATTAGTCAACAGAGCCAAATATCAATAATACCACGATTGAAATTTCTTTTGAGAGCTGGAAGGTGTGGCCTGTTTTGTGGGAGTGGCTCAGCAGTCATGTGACTGGGTGGGCGTGGCCAACTTGGAAAATGTGAAACTCACTTAACAATGGTCTTTGGTTAACAACCAAACTTTTAGGCTCAATTGTGGTCATAAATTCTTTCTTTCTCTTTCTTTCTCTCTTTCTCTCTTTCTCCATTTCTCTCTTTCTTTCTGTCTCTCTTTCTCTCTCTTTCCCTCTTTCTCTCTCTTTCTCTTTCTTTCTTTCCCTCTTTCTCTTTCTTTGTCTCTCTCTCCATTTCTCTCTTTCTCTCTCTCTTTCTTTCTGCCTCTTTCTCTCTCTCTTTCTTTCTCTCTCTCTTTCCCTCTTTCTCTCTCTTTCTCTCTTTCCCCCTTTCTCTTTCTCTTTCTTTCTCTCTCTCTCTCTCTTTCTCTCTCTCTTTCTCTCTCTTTCTCTCTTTCTCCATTTCTCTCTTTCTCCCTCTTTCTTTCTCTCTCTCTTTCTTTCCCTCTTTCTCTCTCCCTCTTTCTCTCTCTTTCTCCATTTCTCTCTCTCTCTTTCTCTCTCTCTTTCTTTCCTTCTTTCTCTCTCTTTCTCTCTTTCCCCCTTTCTCTCTCTTTCTCTTTCTTTCTCTCTCTATCTGCTTCGTCTGCCCATCTCTGTCACTCTCTGTGTGTGTGTCTGTCTGTCTCGCATTCAAGCACTTAATCACTCATTCTGTGTCTCTATCTTTCTCTCCCTCCCTCCCTCTCTCTGTCTCTCTGTGTGTGTCTGTCACTCTCTGATTCCCCCCTCCCTCCTTGTCTCTCTCTGTGTCTGTGCCTCTCTCTGTCTGTCTATCTGCCCTCTGTGGAGCCTCCTCAGCTCAGCCCGCCGCGGTTACTCACTCGCTCGCCTTAGCCGGGGCCGTCTCGCCGCCCGCCGGGTTCGCTGGTCGCTCAGGGTATTTCCAGGGCTCGGTGTGAGGTGGGGAAGGAACGGCGACCCTCTGGATGCCGGTTCCCTCCAATCGCCCTGGATATAGCCTGGCTCGCCCGATAGCCCGCCCGTTCCGTATGTGGTGGGGAAGGCCTTCTCACCCCTGGAAGTAGCCCGAGCGAACGAGCGGCCGGGCGGCCGGGCGAGCCAGGCTACATCCAGGGGGATTGCAGGAAATTCCCTTCCCGTGCCCGCGGAGACTCCGCAGCGAACGAGTGTAGCGGGAGATAATTTCCTCCAATCCCCCTGGATGTAGCCTGGCTCGCCCGATAGCCTGCCCGTTCCGTTTGGGGTGAGGAAGGCCTTCTCACTCCTGGAAGTAGCCCGAGCGAATGAGCGGCCAGGCGGCTGGGCGAGCCAGGTTACGTCCAGGGTGATTGTCTCCTAATTGGGGCCTAATAATAGGTTGTTGTGAAACAATTACATATATATATATTCATATATATATATATATATATATATATATATATATATATATATATATATATATATATATATATATATATATATATATATATATATATATATGAAGATACTATGTTACAGCTTCCTGCTAGGCCTGTTTAAGGGAGGAGACAAACTTGTCATCCTTCTCTGTCTTTCGACTCCTCTTTGAGATCATCCAGACAGAGACCTATTAAATTGCTGCTGTCTTTTTTAGATATGTGTTAAATGTTTTTTTAAAGGAATGATTAATAATTAATTAAGAGACCAGGATGGATCCATTTCGGACTTCTTAGTCCTCGTCAGCTGGCCATACTTTCCTACAGGGATTTGAACTGGTGCTCTCCAGCATTCGAAGCAGGCTTCTCTATGCCTTGAGCTAACCAGCTTCCCTGATTACATCATCCTTTCCACAGGACTTTATAGATGAAGATACTATGTTACAGCTTCCTGCTAGGCCTGTTTAAGGGAGGAGACAAACTTGTCATCCTTCTCTGTCTTTCGACTCCTCTTTGAGATCATCCAGACAGAGACCTATTAAATTGCTGCTGTCTTTTTTAGATATGTGTTAAATGTTTTTTTAAAGGAATGATTAATAATTAATTAAGAGACCAGGATGGATCCATTTCGGACTTCTTAGTCCTCGTCAGCTGGCCATACTTTCCTACAGGGATTTGAACTGGTGCTCTCCAGCATTCGAAGCAGGCTTCTCTATGCCTTGAGCTAACCAGCTTCCCTGATTACATCATCCTTTCCACAGGACTTTATAGATGAAGATACTATGTTACAGCTTCCTGCTAGGCCTGTTTAAGGGAGGAGACAAACTTGTCATCCTTCTCTGTCTTTCGACTCCTCTTTGAGATCATCCAGACAGAGACCTATTAAATTGCTGCTGTCTTTTTTAGATATGTGTTAAATGTTTTTTTAAAGGAATGATTAATAATTAATTAAGAGACCAGGATGGATCCATTTCGGACTTCTTAGTCCTCGTCAGCTGGCCATACTTTCCTACAGGGATTTGAACTGGTGCTCTCCAGCATTCGAAGCAGGCTTCTCTATGCCTTGAGCTAACCAGCTTCCCTGATTACATCATCCTTTCCACAGGACTTTATAGATGAAGATACTATGTTACAGCTTCCTGCTAGGCCTGTTTAAGGGAGGAGACAAACTTGTCATCCTTCTCTGTCTTTCGACTCCTCTTTGAGATCATCCAGACAGAGACCTATTAAATTGCTGCTGTCTTTTTTAGATATGTGTTAAATGTTTTTTTAAAGGAATGATTAATAATTAATTAAGAGACCAGGATGGATCCATTTCGGACTTCTTAGTCCTCGTCAGCTGGCCATACTTTCCTACAGGGATTTGAACTGGTGCTCTCCAGCATTCGAAGCAGGCTTCTCTATGCCTTGAGCTAACCAGCTTCCCTGATTACATCATCCTTTCCACAGGACTTTATAGATGAAGATACTATGTTACAGCTTCCTGCTAGGCCTGTTTAAGGGAGGAGACAAACTTGTCATCCTTCTCTGTCTTTCGACTCCTCTTTGAGATCATCCAGACATTTAATAGGTCTCTGTCTGGATGATCTCAAAGAGGAGTCGAAAGACAGAGAAGGATGACAAGTTTGTCTCCTCCCTTAAACAGGCCTAGCAGGAAGCTGTAACATAGTATCTTCATCTATAAAGTCCTGTGGAAAGGATGATGTAATCAGGGAAGCTGGTTAGCTCAAGGCATAGAGAAGCCTGCTTCGAATGCTGGAGAGCACCAGTTCAAATCCCTGTAGGAAAGTATGGCCAGCTGACGAGGACTAAGAAGTCCGAAATGGATCCATCCTGGTCTCTTAATTAATTATTAATCATTCCTTTAAAAAAACATTTAACACATATCTAAAAAAGACAGCAGCAATTTAATAGGTCTCTGTCTGGATGATCTCAAAGAGGAGTCGAAAGACAGAGAAGGATGACAAGTTTGTCTCCTCCCTTAAACAGGCCTAGCAGGAAGCTGTAACATAGTATCTTCATCTATAAAGTCCTGTGGAAAGGATGATGTAATCAGGGAAGCTGGTTAGCTCAAGGCATAGAGAAGCCTGCTTCGAATGCTGGAGAGCACCAGTTCAAATCCCTGTAGGAAAGTATGGCCAGCTGACGAGGACTAAGAAGTCCGAAATGGATCCATCCTGGTCTCTTAATTAATTATTAATCATTCCTTTAAAAAAACATTTAACACATATCTAAAAAAGACAGCAGCAATTTAATAGGTCTCTGTCTGGATGATCTCAAAGAGGAGTCGAAAGACAGAGAAGGATGACAAGTTTGTCTCCTCCCTTAAACAGGCCTAGCAGGAAGCTGTAACATAGTATCTTCATCTATAAAGTCCTGTGGAAAGGATGATGTAATCAGGGAAGCTGGTTAGCTCAAGGCATAGAGAAGCCTGCTTCGAATGCTGGAGAGCACCAGTTCAAATCCCTGTAGGAAAGTATGGCCAGCTGACGAGGACTAAGAAGTCCGAAATGGATCCATCCTGGTCTCTTAATTAATTATTAATCATTCCTTTAAAAAAACATTTAACACATATCTAAAAAAGACAGCAGCAATTTAATAGGTCTCTGTCTGGATGATCTCAAAGAGGAGTCGAAAGACAGAGAAGGATGACAAGTTTGTCTCCTCCCTTAAACAGGCCTAGCAGGAAGCTGTAACATAGTATCTTCATCTATAAAGTCCTGTGGAAAGGATGATGTAATCAGGGAAGCTGGTTAGCTCAAGGCATAGAGAAGCCTGCTTCGAATGCTGGAGAGCACCAGTTCAAATCCCTGTAGGAAAGTATGGCCAGCTGACGAGGACTAAGAAGTCCGAAATGGATCCATCCTGGTCTCTTAATTAATTATTAATCATTCCTTTAAAAAAACATTTAACACATATCTAAAAAAGACAGCAGCAATTTAATAGGTCTCTGTCTGGATGATCTCAAAGAGGAGTCGAAAGACAGAGAAGGATGACAAGTTTGTCTCCTCCCTTAAACAGGCCTAGCAGGAAGCTGTAACATAGTATCTTCATCTATAAAGTCCTGTGGAAAGGATGATGTAATCAGGGAAGCTGGTTAGCTCAAGGCATAGAGAAGCCTGCTTCGAATGCTGGAGAGCACCAGTTCAAATCCCTGTAGGAAAGTATGGCCAGCTGACGAGGACTAAGAAGTCCGAAATGGATCCATCCTGGTCTCTTAATTAATTATTAATCATTCCTTTAAAAAAACATTTAACACACACATATATATATATATATTTGTTTTCTGAGGTTTTCGCGGGTGTTTGTATGTAGGTCTTTGGTTGTTCGGGTTTTCTCCCGCGTAGAATTGGAAGTATCTTCACGACATTTCGATGAAATCTCATTCATCATCTTCAGGCTGGTGCTTCGGGCTTGGTGCTTCCAGGAGCAATGTGAGATCTCAGCCGGTTCCTCTTTTTAACTGCCAGTGGGGGTGTGACTTGATTGGATGGGAGCTTGGCTGCATTCTGATTGGGTGGAGGTGTGTTCTGATTGGTAGGGGGTTTGGCTGTGCTCTGATTGGATGGGAGTTTGGCTGTGCTCTGATTGGATGGGGGCGTGTTCTGTTTGGGTGGGGGCCTGGTTGTGCTTGTGTTAGTCTGAGTTGCAGAGGAATTTGACCTGGTGAGCTGCATTGCTGTTGTTTGGCTTCGCGTTTGTGGTCGTACCACATCTCCGTGGTGGGCATCAGTTTGCTTCATGTATGGATTGGAGGGGTTTAAAGTGGCTAATAATGCAGCTTTGGTCTGGCTTCTGGTTTGTGGTCGGGCTTCTGATTTGTGGTCATCTTCGGTGTGGGTTTGGGTTTGCTTTTTGCATGGATGTGTGATAGTGACATCCTGTGTGGTTTTCGTGAGTGTGGGTCTGGTATCATTCTTTGTGTTAGGGACTCGTTTGTCAATGAGGGCAGGTTTCCAAATGGCTGGTAGGCGGGAGGTATCATCTCGTTTATTCATGCTGTGTGGCCGCTTTTCTATCTCAATAGCTTCTCTGATTATTCTGTTGTTATAGTATTCAATTTTGGCAATAGTTCTGGTCTTTTTAAAGTCTATATCATGTCCTGTGGCTTTGAAGTGTTGGACCAGGGAAGAAGTTGGTTCCTCCTTTCTGACTGAGTTTTTGTGTTCTTCAATGCGTGCCTTTATTCTTCTGTTGGTTTGTCCGATGTATGTGGTGGGGCAGGTGGTGCATGGGATTTCATATACTCCTTGATTTTCTAACTCTATTTTCTCTTTGGGGTTTCCTAGGATGGTGGATATTTTTCGGTTTGTGTAGAATGCTGTCTTGATGTTGTGTTTGTGGAGGATCTTGCTGATTCTGTCTGTGGTGCCTTTTATGTATGGGAGGAGGGCTTTGCCGTTTTCTTGTTCACTGTCTTGGACTTTAGTGAGGTTTTCTTTTTGGATTAGGTTAGTGATCTTGTTTCTTTGGAATCCGTTGGATGTTAGTACGTTGGTGAGAGTGTGTAGTTCGGTTTTTAGGTGTTGTTCGTCAGCTAAGCGTTTTGTTCTGGAGATGAGTGTCTTGGCTACAGAGTTGATCTGTGCTGGGTGGTGGTGTGAGAGTGCATGCAAATAGCGGTTTGTGTGTGTTTTCTTCTGGTAGATGGTGTGTCCTAGGGATCCGTTGGATTTCTTATAGACTAAGACATCCAGAAAGGGATGTCACTATCACACATCCATGCAAAAAGCAAACCCAAACCCACACCGAAGATGACCACAAATCAGAAGCCCGACCACAAACCAGAAGCCAGACCAAAGCTGCATTATTAGCCACTTTAAACCCCTCCAATCCATACATGAAGCAAACTGATGCCCACCACGGAGATGTGGTACGACCACAAACGCGAAGCCAAACAACAGCAATGCAGCTCACCAGGTCAAATTCCTCTGCAACTCAGACTAACACAAGCACAACCAGGCCCCCACCCAAACAGAACACGCCCCCATCCAATCAGAGCACAGCCAAACTCCCATCCAATCAGAGCACAGCCAAACCCCCTACCAATCAGAACACACCTCCACCCAATCAGAATGCAGCCAAGCTCCCATCCAATCAAGTCACACCCCCACTGGCAGTTAAAAAGAGGAACCGGCTGAGATCTCACATTGCTCCTGGAAGCACCAAGCCCGAAGCACCAGCCTGAAGATGATGAATGAGATTTCATCGAAACGTCGTGAAGATACTTCCAATTCTACGCGGGAGAAAACCCGAACAACCAAAGACCTATATATATATATATATATATATGAGAATATTTTACAACTCCTGTTATGAGGCCCCTTTAAGGGAGGAGACAAACTGTCATCCTTCTCTGCCTATTCGGCTCATCCCAGGGACCATCTTTGGCAGAGAGCCATGAGATTACTGTTGAATTTTTTTAGATATGTGTTAGGATTTTAAGGGCTGATTAATAAATAAGAGACCAGGATGGATCCATTTCAGGCTTATTAGCCTTCTTCAGCTGGTCATACTTCTTCTACTGGGGTTTGAACCGGCACTCTCCAGCATATCAGGCAAGCCTTTCTATGCCTTGAGCTATCCGGCTTTCCCTGATTACATCAGCCTTTACAGGACTCTTAAATGAGAGAATATTTTACAACTCCTGTTATGAGGCCCCTTTAAGGGAGGAGACAAACTGTCATCCTTCTCTGCTTATTCGGCTCATCCCAGAGACCAACTTTGGCAGAGAGCCATGAGATTACTGTTGAATTTTTTTTAGATATGTGTTAGGATTTTAAGGGCTGATTAATAAATAAGAGACCAGTATATATAAAGTTGTTGAGACTCTGGAAAGAGTGCAGTGAAGAGCAACAAAGATGATTAGGGGACTGGAGGCTAAAACACGTGAAGAACGGTTGCAGGAACTGGGTATATCTAGTTTAATGAAAAGAAGGATCAGGAGAGACATGATAGCAGTGTTCCGATATCTCAGAGGGTGCCACAAAGAAGAGGGAGTCAAACTATTCTCCAAGGCATGAAAAGAATAATAATATTGAGATCAGAAAATATATTGTTATTGATAATTAATGAACCTGAGTTAACAAAACATGAGAAAGAATTGATTAGAATTATGATTATAATGGGTAGGATTGTAATAGCAAGATATTGGAAAATAGAGGTAAATATTAAAATAGAAGAATGGTTCTGTGAAATGTGGAAATTAGCCTTAAATGATAAAATGACGTGTGATATTAAATTCAGAGAGGGGGTTTATAAAAAAGATATTTTTTGGAAGACTTGGAAGCCATTTGTGGACTATGCACTTGGAACTTTGGATGCCTTGACGCCTGTACCTAGAGAACGTGGATTTTGGAGATTTTAAAGATAACAGAAGACACTTGAAACCAACTCTTCCTTTTGTTTTGTACAGCACTGGGTGAAATATTGTAAAATATTATAAAAATTTCAATAAAAAAAAAAAAAAAAGAACGGTTGCAGAATTGAATTGAATTGAATTCTTTATTGGCCAAGTGTGATTGGACATACAAGGAATTTCTCTTTGGTGCATATACTCTCAATGTACATAAAAAGACAAGATACATTCATCAAGAATCATAAGGGACTTCCTGTTCCTGTTCCCGGCGGCGACGGACGAACCTTGGGGTTCGTCTGCCGTTTTGTTCTTTTTTCTGCCCCTAACGGGGCGGGATACCCCTTTTTTGGGGGGTCCCTCCATAAAACTGGCTTGCCTGGGCTGGTTTATCCTGGCGGCGGCTGGGAAACGGCCCTTGTCTTCGGTTTAGGCAAAGGAAGACATGGTGCGGGGTTTTTTCCCTTTGCCAATGGAGGACGGCAACGTACAATGAATTTGAAGAGAGCTGAGTGTTCGGGTCGGAAGGCTTTCCTGGGCTTCAGCGGCGTGGTGGAGAGTGAGTGATTTTAACTTTTATTGTGCTGGCAGCCTGGACTGAAAGAACGTGGAGGGGGGTGTTTGTTTGTTTAACCCCCCCTCGGAATTAAAGCGGCGCTTGGAAATGGCTCCCCGTTGTGAGGAAGCGGACGTTTCTTATCTGGACTGCTTTAACACGCGAAAGTGATTTGCGGCTTGTTTTTTCACAATGTATCTAAGTCCGGCTGGCTTGAAACAATTTTTCCTTTGCTACTTTCTCCTGCTGGCTCTCAGTTTGGGCGGTGGAAGATGGCGGCCCTTTGTTCTTGAATGACTATTTCATTTATGGAAAATTACCAACATCCCTTTGTGATTGGGACTTCCTCTCTCTATTAATGAAGAAATTTCTGGACTAATTGATCCCATCCCTGGAGTGCCTTCTTTGCTACAACTATTGATTGTGAAAGCTGTTTTTTCTCTGGATATTGAACTTTTTAACCCTGATTTGGACTTTTTTCCTCCTGATTTGCTTCAACGGCCCCACCCAAAAAACGCCATCTTAGTGGCACTGACTTTAACAGCTTACCATGGCACAAAAATTAGAATTGGCAGGTTTGGAACAAAGGATGTCTTCTTTGGAGACAGTGTTACAAGCTTTGGTGCAAGAAATTAAAGCTTTGAGAGAAGATAATTGCAGCTTCAAGAAGGATCTTTTGGAAACACGGAAGCAAGTGCTGGAAAACACACAGAAGACTGAGGAGTTGGAAGGGGGGCTGGCTGGGGCAAAGGGAGAGCTTAAAAATGTTAATAGTGAGGTTGGAGAACTAAATGGGCATATGTCTAGGATGGATTTTGAAAGGATGTCATATTTTTTAAGATTTCAGAATATTTCTGAACAGGCTGGTGAATGTCTTCCTGAACTCATGAGTACAATTTTAGCAGACTACAGAAACCTAAAGATGAGATCAGGGGGGACATTGACCTAGTCTACAGAATAAATTCAGCATATGCCAGGATAAATGAAGTACCCAGAGAGATACATATTAAATTTGTTAGAAGGTCAACCAGGGAGGGAATTTTGAAGGCGCAGAGAGGGGGCCCATTAATTTACCAACAAAAGGAAGTCGTCATCTTGAAGCAGATCCCAAAAAGATTAGAGAGATGAGAAGGAGGTATTCCTTCTTATCCAAAAAATTGTTTGACCATGGGATTTGGTTTAAGTGGGCGATGCCGGAAGGGATGCTGGTGTTCTGGGAAGGAGGGAGAGTTAGGATTAAAACAGTTGTTGAGGCGGAAGCCTTTTTAAAGAAACATTCCTCAGTCCTGGGGGAAGATTCAGGGGGGACGGGGGAGGCCACGGCCCCGCCCGCTGGGGGCCAGGAAGGAGAAAAAGAAGATACAATTGCCAAGAGACTTAGATCCAAAAAATGACTTTGCTTGTTTTTTTATTAATATACTATAACCTTGTTATCTGGATGTTTGTATATGACTGCCAGCATAGAATTGAGAATTTAGGATGTATGCACTTATTTTCATCTCGTAGTACTTCTGAAAAATGTCTGTCTTAATGTTTTATTGTGAAGCCCAGGAAGGGCCAATGATCCCGACACAAAAGTTCTCAAAATGTTTCTGTATCCCTTACCTTTCCCTTTTGGAAAAATTGTAAAACTCAATAAAACTTTTTCAATATAAAAAAAAAAAGAATCATAAGGTACAGCACTTAATGATAAGCAATCAGTAAACAATCAATGTAAATATAAATCATAAGGATACAAACAACAAAGTTTCACTCCTGCAGTCATAAGTGGGAGGAGATGGGTGATAGGAATGATGAGAAAACTAAAAGTAATAGTAATGCAGCCTTAGTGAATGGTTTGACAGTGGCGATGGAGTTATTTGTTTAGCAGAGTGATGGTGTTCAGAGGAAAACTGTTCTTGTGTCTAGTTGTCTTGGTTTGCAGTGCTCTATAGCGTTTTGAGGGTAGGAATTGAAACAATTTATGTCAAGGATGCAAGGGATCTGTAAATATTCTCACGGCCCTCTTTTTGACTTGTGCAGTGTACAGGTCTTCAATGGAAGGTAGGTTGGCAGTCATTTTTTTTTTTTTTGCAGTTCTGATTATCCTCTGAAGTCTGTGTCTGTCTTGTTGAGTTGCAGAATCAAACCAGACAGTTATAGAGGTGCAGATGACAGACTCAATAATTCCTCCATAGAACTGTATCAGCAGTTCCTTGGACAGTTTGAACTTCCTGAGTTTGTGCAGAAAGAACATTTTTTGTTGTGCTTTTTTGATGACGTTTTTGATGTAAGGTGTCCATTTTAGGTCTTGAGATATGATACAACTTAGAAATGTGAAGGTTTCTACTTTTGATACTGTGTTGTCTAGTATTGTAAGAGGTGGTAGTATGGTAGGATTTCTCCTAAAGTCTACCACCATTTCTATGGTTTTGAGTATGTTCAGTTCCAGATTGTTCCGGTTGCACAACAAGGCTATTTGTTTAATCTCCCGTCAGTATGCAGTTTCATCATTGTCTTGAATGAGACCAATCACTGTTGTATCATATGCAAACTTCAGTAATTTAACAGATGGATTGTTTGAGATGCAGTCATTGATATATATAGAGAAGTGGAGAGAGCACACAGCCTGGGTGGGTGGGGTTCCTGTGCGAATTGTACAGGTATTTAATGTGATTTTGCCTAGCTTCACCTGCTGCTTCCTGTCTGTTAGGAAGCTTGTGATCCACTTACAAGTGTGTTCAGGTATCACTAGCTGATTTAGTTTAGTTAGAAGAATGTCTGGTCTAACGGTACTGAATGCTGAACTTAAATCTACAAAGAGGACCCTTGTTCAGATTCCAACATGGAATCTCTTTGGAGATTCAAGATGTTGTAGGATGTAGTGCAGAGCCATATTAACAGCATCATCTGTCAATCTATTTGCTTGGTATGCAAATTGCAGGGGGTCTAACAGCGGGTCGTGATGGTTTTCAAGTGGGACATCACTAGCCTTTCAAAGGTTTTCATAACTACATATGTTAGAGCAATTGGTCTGTAGTCATTTAGTTCCTTGATGGAGGGCTTCTTCGGCACTGGGATGATAGTGGAAGGTTTGAAGCAAGAAGAAACATAGCACATCTCTTGTGATTTGTTGAAGATGCAGGTGAAGATGGGGGGGGGCAGTTGGTCAGCACAGACTTCTAAGCAAGAAGGAATTATCTTGTCTAGGCCTGGTGCTTTTCCTGGCTTCTCTCTGTGAAATAGATCTTGCACTTCCTTTTCTGTGATCACCAGGGGTTGTGAACCCAATGGGATGGGGTCAGTTTTAGGAGGTTTGGCTGCAGTTGTTGTATCTGGGATGAAGGTTGTGGAGATAGGTAGCTGTAGTTTCTTTCAAACCTGCAGTAAAACATGTTCAGGTCATCTTCTGCTCTGATCTCCTATGTTTCTGGCCTGATTGTACAGCATTCTATCACCTTTTCTGTAGGCTTCCTCTTTGGAATAACATAGCTACTTAAGTTAAGCTGTGAACCAAGGTTATTGTTACTGTATATTCATAAGTTCCTAGTCGGTACACATAGATCTTCACAGAAGCTGACATATGTTGTTACAGTATCTGTGAGTTCATCCAGATCTGCAGAGGTTTCTTCAAAAATATTCCAATCAGTGCAGTCAAAGCAAGCCTGTAGCTTTAACTTTGCCTTCTCAGTCCAAGTCCTCACTAATTTAATTGTTGATTTCATGGCTTTAAGTCTTTGTCTGTAAGTAGGTACAAGGTGAATCATTCAATCATCAGAGTGGCCCACAGCTGCTTGTGGTAAGGACGGATAAGCATCTTTTAGTGTTTTGTAGCAATGGTCTAAGTATTCTTGCCTCTAGTGGGACAATTGACATGCTGAAAATATTTTGGAAGTTCTTTCCTTAAGTTACCTTTGTTGAAATCACCTAGAATAATGGCCAGTGAATCTGGGTATTTGGCTTTGGTGTTCATAATCTGATCAGCTAGAGTTCGTAATGCCTTGTTACACAAGCTTGTGGAGGCACATAAACAGCAATTAGCAGAAATGAGGAAAACTCTCGTGGAGAATAAAAAGGTTTGCAGTTGATAATAAAGACTCTTTAAGTTTTCATCACAGAATTTATGTATTATACATATATTGTTATATAGTTATATATTGCAGGAACTGGGTATGTCTAGTTTAATGAAAAGAAGGACCAGGGGAGACATAATAGCAGTGTTCCAATATCTCAGGGAGAGGGAGGGAGAAGAGGGAGTCAAGCTATTCTCCAAAGCACCTGAGGAGAAATTTCCTGACAGTTAGAACAATTAATCAAAACAATTAATCAGTGGAACAACTTACCTCCAGAAGTTGTGAATGCTCCAACACTGGAAGTTTTTAATTAGATGTTGGATAACCATTTATCTGAAGTGGTGTAGGGTTTCCTGCCTGAGCAGGGGATTGGACTAGAAGACTTCCAAGGTCCCTTTCAACTCTGTCATTCTATTCTATTTTATTCTAAATTGAAGGAATTCCCTTCATTTTAATGTATGCTGAGGGTGCAAATTGGTCAAGGAGAAGGATGCTAAATTTCTTTAGTTAGGCACATTCAAGCCAAAATTGATTTGCATACAGAAAGTAGGATAAAATTATGTCTATATGCTATATGATGTCTATCATATAGACATACAAAATTTTTCTCTCTTTTTAAAAAAAATATATTTTTATTGTTTTTACATTTAAAAATAATGCAGTATTACATAGTTGAAGTGGCTATACATTCATATTATACATAATTAGTCTCAACCATTAACTATACAATCACAATATATACAGTTTATTCCAGTCTTGTCACCTTGTCTTATACCAATCATAAAATCTGTTCCAAATTTCAAAATATTCTGATTCCCCCTTATTTTTAAGTCCAAGAGTAAGCTTATCTGCTTCCGCAAAGGCCAACACTTTTCTGATTATATCTAGCTCTGATGGTGTATTTTCTTTTTTCCAATATTGTGCAAAAGTTATGCGTGGCGCAGTTAGTACATGTATAACTAGAGAGAGTACATTTTTCTTAAACCCCTCTGGTATTATGCCTAGGAGAAAAATTTCTGGTTTAAACAATATTTGGTCTCCCACCATTTATTCCAACCATGATTGAATCATTTCCCAATATCTTTTGGCCTCATTGCGTGCCCACCACATATGATAAAAGGTGCCTGGTGTTTTTTTTTACAGTTCCAACAATTTGGGGCCAATTAAGTATCCAAGGTTTTTCCCACTTAGCCAATTCCACATTATAACCAAACTTTTTCATTCAGGCAACCATAGTTTTTTTTACATGTTCTTCATTGAGTTTATATTCCAATAAAAATCTATACAGCACTTTGATCAGCTTGTTTTCTGTCTCTATCAATAGTTTATCTAATACTGTGTAATCTTTAGCAATACCTTCCTTCTTTCTGTCTTGTGCAAACCTTGATTGTATCTGTAAATAGGACCACCATTCTACCTCTTGTGATGCCAATTCTAATCTAGTTTTAATCTCCCCGTTTGTTCAATAACTCTTTATATGTGACAATATTTCCCATATTAATTAAATTTGGGTTATAAGCTTCCATTGTAGATAGCCAGATGGGTATTTCGGTATAGTGGTCATGTTTAATTTTGTTCAATATAAATAACAGGGATTGTCTGATATAGTCTATCGAAATATTTGTGTGCAGATCCTTTTTCATACCACAAAAAGGCATGCCATCCTGCTTGGAGATCATTACCCAATTTGGGTAATCTTTTATTTCTCAACATTATCCATTCTTTTAACCATGTTAAGATGGCTGCAGTATAATAAAGTTCCCAGTCTGGAACGCCAAAGCCTCCTTTTTCCTTAGTATTTTGCATGGCTTTGAGTTTTATTCTTGGTTTTCTTCCCTGCCAAATAGATTTTGAAACCAATTGATTCAAATCCTTATAAAGAAACCCTTTTATAATTTAATTGGGACATTCTGAAACAGAAAAAGAAAATTTGGAAGTACATTCATTTTTATGACTGCAATCCTACCCATCAGGGACAATTGTAGGTTTTTCCACCTTTCTAGGTGTTTCTTAGTTTTGTTGATCAAATTAGTACAGTTGTCTTCTAGTTCTCTTCTAATCAGTACAGTTGTCTTCTAATCTTCTAGTTCTCTAATAGTCTGGTCTCTTGTTGTCCAAAGGGTATAGTCACCAAAAGTTCTGTTTTCTCCTAGGCGCTGCTTGGAGTGTCCATGCACAGGTTAACTTCAGCTTGCTGCCCAAGGACTGAGTTCAAAGTTCATGTAGCCATGCCTCCTTCTGTTAGAGGCTCAGTTTAAAAAACTCAGTCGCCCTGAACAGACGCAATTTGGGAGGCTTCAGTCCTTGGTCAACAAACTGAACTCCCCAACTTAGATTAGTGTAGCCTTTTCTTATTTTTGTATTTTACTGTTGTAGTTAGGGAAGGTTTCTTTCCTTTTATTATTTTCTTTGCCTTCTGTTCGGATCGCCTCAGAGTGGGCTTTTGAAGCGTGGCTGGCTCCCGTGCACCCCACGGTTGTAGCCAGCACCGGGAGGCTTGCCAGCAGCTGCTAGTAGACTTGGGGGCAGGTAGGCAGTTAGTTTCCCCTAAAAAACCTGTTGGGTGCTTTTTTCTAGCTGTGGAGCTTCTCCTGAGGTCTCTAAAGCCCCGACATAACCCCGGTGCCGTTTTAAATTTTGCGGCGGCCATTTTGACAGCACAATTGGCAGGCTTTTTAAAATCTGCTGTTTTTGCTAGCCACAGCCCATCTCCACAGCAAATTGCTGCTGGGAAGGACTTTGCTCGCTGGGATCTCGCCCTGGGTCTCCAGGCAGGTGTCCCACCCTATTTCCAGATGTCTTCATAATGGCTGCAGGGAGTTTGGCGGCTTAGCAGGCCATTCCCTGAACTCGTTTTCTGTGCAGATCTGCAGCGCCTGAGGACTTTACTCTAATTTTGGCGCCAAAAAGAATTTTCCTGCTGTCTGCTCCTACACTGGCCCCAACCTTCACAGACCTTGACTGTCTTTAAAGGGCCATCTATACCTTAATTGACTATCTACCTTTTTTCTTGTTCTCAACCAAATTATGGCTGATGACAGTGAGCAAACAGGATCAACTGCCAACAAGTGCAGCAAGCCAAAGCCAGCTGCCAAAGGATGTCCAGAGAAGGGGAAAAGACCTAAGGTGAAGAAGACGTCCAAGGCTGAGGAGAAGTTGGCTGACAGGCGGCAAAAGGCCCTTGAGAAGCAGTTTCAGAGGGCACTTTCTGCACAGGACAAGGCTCCTTCAGATAAGGACTCTCATCCTGCCCCAGCCCCTGATCCCCTTCCAGTAACTGAATCCCACCGGGAGATTTCTCTATTGTTAGAAGATGAAGTGGAGTTTGGGTTTTCTCCAAACCCTTCCAGGGCTTTTCCTGGTTCCCTTGCTTCATCCCTGGGGGAGGACATGTGTGAGGAGGTTTGTTCCATGCTAGGGGAGGAAATTATTCCTGCCCCTCCACAGCCTGAGGTTCCCACTCATACTGGGGATCCCAGCCTTCCTCCTGCTATACGGCAAGTGGTGGCACACGCGATAGCTCAGGGCATCAAACAACTAGGAGTTAATTTACCCCTTCCATCCAAGCCTAGGCCCAGGGCACACAGAACCGAGGCTTCAGACCCACTGGGAGGTGTTTCCCCTCCTGCCTCTTCAGCTGTCAGTGATGAATCTGAGGGGAAGGAGAGGGTTCAGGAAGCCCCAGAACTGTCTGAGAAAGAGAACACAACTCCCGAAGCTCCGGCCTTCTCTGGCTTGTTCAAGCCTACCATGTTTAAGGCCATCTTGACTAAGGCTAGGGCCTCAGCGGTCCAAATGGGGCTTCCTGCTCAGTCCGACAAGAAATCCACTGAGCAGGATGCCACCACTGTGATTGGGCCTAAGGATCCTGGAGTTGGCCTGTTTAAGGAATCTACCCCCCCCCCCAGGAGGTAGTTCCAGCCCCCCAACTTTTTCTGGATATTATCCAGCGACAGTGGGTTCAACCTGGGACCATGGCAAACCCTAGTGGCGTAGATAAAAAGCTCTACGCTATGGAGAGTGCCATGGAGGATATTTTAAAGCTTCCTCAGGTAGATGATCCCATAGTGGCCTTGACTTCCACTTCATCTCTTCCAGCTGATCTCCTGGAGGGGTTCAAAGTGGAAGACGAGGATGGAGAAGTCATGCCATAACACCCATTAGGCCGCTGCATGGGCTATGAAGGCTTTGTCTTCTGCCTCATATTTCAGCAGGGCAGCATTGTTCTGGCTCCGCAAACTGCTGGCCAACCTTCCTGCGAGCGATATCAGATCGTGGCAGGATGTAAAAGAATGTTGTTTCTTACCTGAACGTTCATTTTAAGCAGGATGGAGGGAGGGGTCATGGGTGGGATATCGCCACAGCCTGATTGGTCCAGAGACTGAGGGAAATATCTTTAATCCCTAGACACTCCCCTTTGGTTCCCAGTTTCCTCGAAGTCGCAGTACAATCTGGAAATACATAAGCAAAACGCAGACCACCAACCACCCGACCCTCCACCAATAGTCTGACTATATTATAGTAGGGTGGGACGTGACCCCTCCCTCCATCCTGGTTAAAATGAACGTTCAGGTAAGAAACAATGTTATTTTACCAGCAGGATGGAGGGAGGGGTCACAGATGGGACATACCCAAGCTCGGTCCCAGGGAGGGATCAAGGCATAGGTGGAGGTGCGTTGGCCACTTGCTGAAGAACTCTGCGTCCAAAGGATGCGTCAGCGGAGGCAAAGGAATCTATCCGATAATGCTTGATAAAAGATGTCAGAGATGACCAGGTAGCGGCCCTACAAATGTCCTCGAATGGAGCTCTAGTAGCCCATTCTAGGTTGCGGCACTTCGAGTAGAATGGGCCGTTATGCCCACTGGAGGAACCTTGCCTAATGCCTCATAGGCTGAAGTTATTGCCTGCCTTAACCATTTTCCAATGGTGGTAGAAGAAACTTTAGCTCCTAATGATCTTGGTTGGAATGAAACAAATAAGGCTTCGGATTTTTGCAAGGACCCCGTCCGACAAAGATAGATGCGAAGGCACATCGGACATCCAGTCTATGCCAGAGTTTCTCCCTAGTGTGAGAAGGGGAAGGACAGAAGTTAGGAAGGACTACCTCTTGACCCCGATGAAATGGGGAATTCACTTTTGGCCGGAAAGTTAAGATAAGGACCACCCTATCCCTGTGAAACTGGCATAAGTCTTCCCTAGATGAGAGAGCAGCTATCTCAGAAATACGACGGGTCGAAGTGATGTCCACTAAAAACACCACTTTTAGCGACAGGAATAGGAGAGGAACTGATCTCAAAGGTTCGAAGGGACTGCCCGTTAGGGCCTGTAAAGCCATAGGAAGGTCCCAAGAAGGAAATCTATTAATTGGAGGGGGCCTAAGGTTAGCTGCCCCTTTTATAAAACACCTTATCAATGGTAGGTGTGACAGGGGAGGAAGATCATCCCCAGCCAACGCCATTGACAGGGCTGCCTCTTGTCTTCTAACCGTGTTATGAGACAGACCTGTTTCTAACCCCTTTTGCAAGAAGTCCAAAACCTGTGCCACCGAAGCCTCGGTTGGACAGATTTTGAATGAGTCACACCATTTTACAAATGTAGACCACGTCGAATTATAAATTTGTGTGGTGGATGGCCGCCTGGATGCCTCAATGGTTGTAATTACCTGAGTTTCCTCTCAAGCCTTCCTCAGTAGGCACCGCTCAAGTGCCAGGCGGTTAAGTGGAGCCATTGTGGCTCCGGGTGCATCAGGACACCCTGGCACAAGGCGACCTCCTCTTTTGGAATCCTCCAGGGACGGGAGACTGACAGCTGTACTAGATCGGCAAACCAAGGTCGTCTGGGCCAGTACGGAGCCACTAGTAATATGGTTGCCCTCTCTACTACCACCTTCCTCAGAGTGGCCGGGATCAGGGGAAGGGGAGGAAATGCATACAGTAGCCCTGTTGGCCACCTGCTCCTGAGGGCATCTGTCCCTTCTGCACCCCGAGTCGGGAAGCGAGAGAAGAATCTCGGCACCTGGGCGTTCGAAGGTGTGGCAAACAAGTCCACTCGAGGCATGCCGAACCAGTGACAGATCTTGAGGAATAGATTGTGTGGAAGCTGCCACTCGCCGTGGTCGATTGTCTTGCGACTCAACCAGTCGGCCTGAATGTTGGTCACACCCGAGATGTGTTCTGACACTATTGACCTTAAATGTCTCTCCGACCAGGATCCGAGTCTCCAGACCTCCTACCACAGGCTCTTCAAGTGTGTGCCCCCCTGACGATGTACGTGGGCCTTTGTTGCCACGTTGTCCCTCTATAGCATCCCTGAAATACCTGAGGGCTAGTCGAGCGGCCTTCAGCTCTAGCCAGTTTATATTGTGCCGAAGGTCTGACTTCGTCCATTGACCTTGTGCCACTCTGGAGTTCATGAGGGCACCCCACCCGAATAAACCCACATCTGTTGTTATTGTCACTCTGTCCATCTCCCAAAACTCTGATCCCCACCCTAAAGCTGGGGACAGCCACCATCTGAGAGAGTGTCGTACCTCTGCTGTAATATAAACTTTCATTAAAGAATTGCTCATCAGTCTGCGTTGATACGGAACGAGCATCCACTGAAGTGGCCTGCAATGAAGTCGGGCCCAGGGAACAATTCCTATACAAGAGACCATCTTGCCGAGGAGTTGAGATAAGGTCAAAATGGAAACTGACCGACTTGCAAGTACCTGACACACTAGGGTCTTTAGGCTTGTCAGACGGTCTGAGGAAAGGCAAACTAGGCCTTCCTGGGAATCTATCACCGCCCCCAGATAAAGAATTCGGGTTGTGGGGATCAGGTGACTTTTCGGAAAATTGACAGAAAGCCCCAGGAACTGTAGTGTGTGTATTGTTAGCTGGATGTCTAATAATGCCTGTGATCGTGTGTGTGCCTGAATCAGCACGTCGTCGAGGTAACATTGAAGTCTCACTGGAGTTGATCGCAGGTAAGCCGCCAATGCTGCCAAGACCTTCGTGAACGTGTGAGGTGCTGAGGCTAGACCGAAGCGAAGAGCGCGATACTGATAGTGAAGTCCCCCGTGAGAGAACCTGAGGAATCTGCGATGACAGGGTAGGATGGGAATGTGCAGATAGGCTTCTGTTAAATCTATAGAGGCCATGTAATCCCCCCCCTCTGATCCCCTGAAGGATTGACTTGAGGGAAGACATTTTGAACCGTCTGTAGACTAGAAAACGGTTTACTCTTTTTAAGTCCAATATCGCTCTCCAACCTCCCGAGGCCTTCGGAACCACAAATAGGTTGGAATAATGACCCAACCCTTTCTCGTCCTCTGGAACCCCTTCCACCGCCCGGATGTCCAGCAGATGTTGAATGGCTTGAGACATAAGATGGCGGCGGACTGGATCCCGAGACAGAGGAAAGGTTCTGAAGTATGTCGGGGGGAGGGAGAGAAACTCCAGACGTAGGCCGAACCTGATGGTAGACCTGACTCATGCATCGGACGTTATGTGGTCCCATTCGTCCGCAAAAAATTCCAGGCGACCGCCTATGGGAAGTTCCGAATTTGAGTCACTTCCCCCTGCGGAAGGGACAGCCGCTCCCTCCACGAAACGGTCGTCTGGACTGCCCTTGAAATCTATTTCTGTCCTGGTACTGATTCCAAGGAGCTTGTCTATCTATACCTATAAGGAGAGAACCTGTTTTGACGCGAGTCATTGTTCTGTCCCCTGAACCAAGGTCTGCGGTATTGTGTTGGACGAGTGTCCTGCCTCTTAGCATTGGTGGGCATGACCTTTTTCCTATCCCTGTTTTCAACAAGGATCGGATCAAGGCATTCACCAAATAGATTAGTACCTTTAAATGGGGCCGCTGCCATATTCCTCGCTTACATCCAGGAGGCTTCTATGGCTCCGCAGTTGGCAGATGGACAACAAGATAAAGTGGAATATGGCAGAGGCCCCGTCCAGATTAACTGAATCTTGAGTAGCATCTGCTGAGAACTGCGTGGCCGCTATAATTTTGATGCAGGCGCTCATCCTGGGGAGGGATGCAGTCCTGGAGCTGTCTAAGCCACATAATCGTTGCTCAATTAAAATAAGCTGCTGCTGCCAAACGAATAGCCCAGGCAGAAGCTGTAAATGTTTTCCTTAAAGTTAGCTCTGCTCGCTTATCGTCCGGTTTCAATTTGTCAGCTACATCCCCGGAGACCACTGTGGAAGCTGTAGCTAAGGCGGCCACTGGACTATCTACAGTTGGCAATTGCAGAGCTTGGGTAAAGGCCTGCTCCATATTATAAAACCGGCAGTCGTTGCTGCCGGGATTAGGAAGGGTAGAAGGATGGTCCCATTGATCCTTGACCGCCTCCAGGAACAGAGGAGGGGCAGGAACCTCCTCCTTATTGGAAGCAGTCTTGGAAAACATAAGTAAGTTAGGATCCCTTGGCTGAGGAATAGCCGGGTCCCCTGTGCCCACCTTGGTGGTTCTGCGGGCCTTGTGTAGTAATGTTTTTAACATAACAGGTGGAAATAATCCTGGGAAGGCTGGAGGATCTGGGGACATTGTGTCCTCATCATCCGGGAAACCCAAGTCCTGTTTTGGCTCCTCCCCCAACAAAGATCTTTCGCTGACCACCGATGGAGAAGTGAGATGGACCGTCTCAAATCTATGAGTATAAGGAATGTGTCTATCTTTGAAGGTTTGGGGCCTACTGTCTGAATGAGCCACAGCCACCCTGTGAGCCATGCCTGTGGCTATGCCCCTAGAAATGGCAGAGGAAATTAATTGTTGGATCCTCTCTGGGAGGTGATCCAAATCATTCAGGTCCACATCAGCTGGCCTGGATAGGGTCCCTGAGGGGCCAGGTTGGCGGCTGGAATAAAATCATGGGAAGAGCCCTCCATTGGGTCTGCCCCAACCTCCATATTTGGTATGATAGAGGCATGAGAGGCCGAGGAAATCTCCTGATGTGGATGCCTAAGTGACCTGGAAGGAGAAGGGGATGGAGAAGAGGAACTGAAACCTCTAGGAGGGGAAGGAGAATGGCGTGGATCTGACCCCATGGGAGACCTTGATCTGACAGGTGATGAAGGCCTAGTTCCCTGGGCCTGTCTCTCTGCTCTTGCCACTCTTTTTTCAAGAGCTCTCTCTCGCTGAGCTCGTCTCTAACCGAAGCTCTTGATGGGCATTGGGTGGCAGAAGATTTTGAAACTGCTGCCCTTGTTCTGCCCCTGTCCATGGAATCCTCCTCCTGGATTCGTGAATCCCCCATTACTCACTTTTGTTGATGGATAGTGATATATGTTGAGAGGTCACAGTAGATCCTCTTTTTTTTTTAAAGGCCTGCATTAGATTGGGGCCCCTTTTTGAAAGGCCTGCAGTAGA
This sequence comes from Rhabdophis nuchalis, assembly GCA_039707465.1. Taxonomy (NCBI): domain Eukaryota; kingdom Metazoa; phylum Chordata; class Lepidosauria; order Squamata; family Natricidae; genus Rhabdophis; species Rhabdophis nuchalis. The sequence continues at coordinate 213,547,406 of CM077643.1, forward strand.
TCAGGGCCTTTTTAAAAAGTCCTGCAGTAGATTGGGCCTTTTTAAAAAGTCCTGCAGTAGATCGGGGCCTTTTTTTAAAGGCCTGCAGTAGATCGGGGCCCTTTTTGAAAGGCCTGCAGTAGATCGGGGCCCTTTTTAAATGGTCTGCCATTCCAATTTGCATTAACGATGCAGATCTTGGTATTAGAACGCTGCGTGCATGCTGAATGACCGTTGGAATTCAATCTAACGGTTTCTGAGGCATAGAGTTAAATTATATGGCCGATTGTTCGTTGCTTCAGTGAAGCCGATCGGCACTAATATAAACAGCTGTTCTGCTTGCTGGAATCAGCTGCAGCTCGTTGGGGCCTTTTTAAAATGCCTGCGGCTTTTTTTCTCTTGGTGCTGAAGAACAGCGCCGCCCCCAGCTTCTTTTTCCTTTAACCCTTTATCGGCCCACTTTCAAAGCTGCAGAAAGGAGCCTGTCACCCCCGCTGACCGGGAGCTGGACAGTACTCCGATGCCCCGGGAGGAGAAATCACTGAAGAGGCTCTCCTGTCCCAGCAAGCCGGAAACCCGGTCCTTTAGGGCAGCAGCCTAGTTACAATTTTGGAGCAAATTTAGAATAACCAATTAACCAAATAGTTGCAATTTTTCTTCTCAATATCACAGGATGGGAACCAGAACCAGTGTTTGGACCAAAGACTGAGGGGAAACTGGGAGCCAGAGGGGAGTGTCTAGGGATTAAAGATATTTCCCTCAGTCTCTGGACCAATCAGGCTGTGGCGATATCCCATCCGTGACCCCTCCCTCCATCCTGCTGGTAAACAAAATTATAGCCGCAGTGGAATACTCAGCGGAAGCCTCTCTTAACGCCACCAAGTTTTCTTCCAGGGCTTTAGCATCCAATGTGACTTCACGTCACCTGTAATGGCTCCGCCACTGGCAGGCGGACATGAAAGCCAAATGGAAGCTGGCATCCACCCCATTCAAGAGTGGCAAGCTCTTCGGCAAAGCTTTGGACTCCTTCTTGATTGAATCCAAGGATAAGTGGAAGATACTGCCCACAGTCACAAAAAAGCAGGACCGCAAGAGCCAGTCCTTTTTTTTGCAGGCCGCCCTTTCGGTCTGCGGGGGGCCCCTCCACCTCTGGGGGGTTCTCCAGGCCCTACTCCCAGAATCAAGACCGGTCTCAAGACAGGTCTTCGTTCAGGGACAAGACCAGACACAAGACCAGAACAATCGCAGGTCTTTCAAAGGGGGTTTCTCCAACCATTCCATTAGGAAAAACAAGTGACCGTCACAGGGCTCCTACCATTGGCGGGCAATTACAGTTTTACGCGACCCAGTGGGAGGACACCACGACGGATGCTTGGGTTCTGAATGTAGTCTGTCACGGTCTTACCCTTGACTTCCTCTCCCCTCCCCCTCAGACATTCATCTGCTGCCCCATCCCCAAACCCACCCACAAACGACAACTCATGCAGGCAGAGATCCGTCACTTGCTGGAGATAGCAGCAATAGAACAGGTACCGCAGGGTCAAGAGGGCAAAAGTTTCTACTCGATCCTCTTCCTTGTCCCCAAGTCCTCCGGAGGAGTGAGAGCCATACTGGACTTAAAAAAACTGAACCTGCACCTACAGTACAAGTGCTTCAAGATGCAATCTCTCCAGACCATCCTAGGGTGCATCTGGCAAGACGATTTTCTGATATCAATCGATCTGAAGGCAGCGTACCTGCACATTCCCATATACCCAGCGTATTCAGTTACCTGAGGTTCCAGTTTGCACATCAACATTTCCAATACAGTTGACGCCGTTCGATGCTTTTGGCCCCCAGGCTTGTTGTACGCATTTCCTCCTCTTCCCCTGCTGCCTCAGGTGATCAGTCAAGTCCTATTGGAGGGGGTGGAGGCGATCCTCATCGCTCCCCACTGGCCCAGACGGTCCTCGTTCACAGACCTTGTCAGTCTGTCCATAGAAAAAGCTTCGCACATTCCTCAGGAGCAGATCTCCCTCAGGCAAGGGGCCATTCTCCACCCGGACCCTCAATGGCTCCAGTTAGCCATTTGGCACTTGAAGGGGACCTCCTGAGGAGGGGCAATTATTCTGACAAGGTCATCCGCACAATCCAGGCGTCCAAAACTGCATTTCTCATAGCCATCAAGTCAGCCTGAAGGATTTCAGAGCTATCAGCTCTGTCCATAAGGGAGGACCTGTGTATTATACATCCAAACAGGGTTGTCCTTCGGCTGGACCCAACCTTCCTACCTAAAGTCAATACCTTATTTCACAGAACTCAGGAGATCATCGTCCCTGACTTCTGCCCGACACCCACACATTCCAGAGAGCGCACATGGCACAAATTGGACGTGCGTCATGTGGTGCGGATATACAAGAAGAGGACAGCCACTTTCCGCCGGTCAGAGTCATTTTTCATTTCCTTTCAACCAACATCTATGGGCAGGAGGGTTACGTCCTCCACAATTGGCCACTGACTGCGCACTTGTATCAAGCTGGCCTATGAACATCAGGCCAAACCTGTTCCTCCTCGTATAATGGCCCACTCAACAAGGAGTGCGGCAACCACATTGAAGAAATCTGCAGGGCTGTGACATGGTCCTCGCCATCTACATTTATTTGCCATTACAAATTGGATTCCTTTGCGTCGGCGGAGGCCTCTTTTGGTAGGCGGGTGTTGCAGCGGGTACTTACGGCTCCACTTACCCGAACCAATCCTTCTTCTCACCCTGGGACTCCATAGCTTTGGTATGTCCCGTGCTTGGACACTCCAAGCAGTGCCTAGGAGAATGACCATTGGCTTACCTGAATGGTTGTTCTCTAGGCGCTGCGGAGTGTCCAACCCGACCCTGGGGTCATTGTGGACTGTGTGATTATTCACCTCCATGGACATTTCCTTTCTCCTTATTTGCATCCTTCTGGTCTAATATTTTTGTTTTTTAAACTGAGCCTCTAACAGGAGGCTACACGAACTTTGAACTCAGTCCTTGGGCAGCAAGCTGAAGTTAACCCATTCTTGGACACTCCGCAGTGCCTAGAGAACGACCATTCAGGTAAGCCAACGGTCATTCTCTTAAGGTATAGCAAAGGGGGGAATTCCAAATTTCGCCAGTAGATATCACTCTTCCACAAGCTAACAAAATGCAGATGCAATGAGTCAGCTTTTCCAGACCTTCAACAGTTAACTCCTTTTCCTCTGAAAGTATCCATGTTATCAGAGTTATTTACAACTGGCCTTTGTTGTGTTAACTAATTCAGCTTAGATTCGACTCCCCAAACAGTTCAGAGAAGAAGAAAAAACCTCCAGCCTTTGCTCAGCACATTCCAATCTCCACTGCAAAGTGGGGGATAGGAGAAAACCCCACCCCCATTCCTTCTTTGAGCCCCTTAGTGACTTGAGCTGTTTTGGAATAAAAGATACCTTCCACCAAGATCAGGAATCTGAAAATCCACTCATGACTCTTGCAGTATCTCTGTAATAAATCTTCGCTTACTTTGAACTACTATATCAGCACTTTAAGGCGGCCTTTGCAGATCGCCTCTTCCACGCCCGGGGTTATGAAGGAGATTTCAGGCACAGCCATGAACTGCCATCCTCCCAAACCAATCTTATCTTTGGATTTCCCTACAGGAAATCCTTTGGTTTACAAAAGTCTTTCAAGAAACGCCTCCCAGCTGTTCTTCACGGAGTACTCTGTTTGAGCAGCCATTCGTGCTGGCAGCTAGCCCTGCCTCCAAAATTTCTCTTTTTTAATGCATGTCCATTAGTCCCATTTCTGGGAGATTTTTCACTTCATGAGAGCCTTTTTTTTTGCTTAGTTTTCTATTGACCACACTGATATAAGCCATGTTGGTGCAATGGTTAGAATGCAGTATTGCAGGCTGATTCTGCTCGCTGTCAGGTGTTTGATCCTGATTGGTTCAAGGTTGATTCAGCCTTCCTTCTGAGGTTGGTAAAATGAGGACCCAGATTGCTGGAGGCGATATGCTGACTCTGTAAACTACTTAGAGAGTGCTGTAAAGTACTATGAATTGATATATACCTTGTTTCCCAAAAAATAAGACCCAGTGTTGTTTTCTTTTGGACTAAAAAATAAGCACTAGGATTTATTTTTGGGGATGTCTTTTTTTTTTGACATACAGGAAGCAATGAGGATGGGGGCTGACGGGAGTGGGAGTGCTGCTACCACCAGCCCAGCCCTCTCTGCTCCACCATCTGCTTGTCTGCAGCTGCTACGGGCCAAGCTCTTGGCACCCTCCAGCCTCTGCCCTCCTTACCTGCTAGCCCTGCTGCTGTTTGGACACTGGAGCTTGGGTCTTGCTCAGGCTGCTGCTACAGTATAGTAGAAGGCCATGCATCACATCAGGATTGCAGTGGGATGGAGGAGGGAGGGGAAGATTGCCCCTTCTTCCTTTGCACCCCCAAACCCTGTCTTCCCTGGCTGCTGAGCCCCTGGCAACCTTGTGTGGGAAAGGTGAGCAAGACGTGCAACTCAATGCTACCGGTATGCTGTGCAGTGCAAGTCATGCAAAGCAACCTGTCCCAACCCTCTTGGCTCCAGGGGTGATTCCAGATTGTGGGGGAATTACTACAATAGTAATGGGGGATTTTAACTACCCTGACATCAACTGGGAAACAAACTCTGCACCAAACCTAGCAGACAACTTTGTTTCCCAAAAGGTAGAGAAGGGAACAAGGGGATCAGCCATATTGGACTTAATTCTCACTTACAGAGAGGAAATGATAGAAGGTGTAGAAGCTACAGGAACTTTGGGGGCAAGCGATCATGAAATACTGGAATTCAACATTATGCAAACAAAAGTAGTAGAACAAAGTCAAACTAGTCTGGGACTTTAAGAGAACTAATTTCAATAAACTTAGAGCTTGGAAAAAATTCCATGGATGAGAATCCTCAAGGGGAAAACAACTCAAGAAGCTTGGGAAATTTTGAAAAATGCGATTACAAAAGCCCAGTCTAGCGCAATACCAATGAAGAAGAAAAATAACAGTTCCCAAAAGAAACCAGCATTGCTGCATAAAGAACTCTCTGACAAATTGAAAGACAAAAAGGATAAATATAAAAAGTGGAAAGAGGGAGACATAACTAAGGCAAAATATCAGCAAATAGCCTGAGCCTGTAAAGATGAAGTGAGGAAAGCTAAGGCTCGCAATGAAGAAAAGCTTGCCAAAAAAGTAAAAAATAACAAAAAAAGCTTCTTCCAACATGTTAAAAACAAGAAAAAAGTTAAGGAAACAATTGGTCCACTGCTGGGAGAAAATGGCAAGAAGGTGACAAACAACAGGGAGAAAGCAGAACTATTTAACTCATTTTTTGCATGTCTTTACACAAAGGGATAAAACAGTCCAACCTATCAAAAACAGCACCACAAAAATCAGATTAGGAGCACAAGTTGAAATAGGGAAGAAAATGGTAAGCGAGCATCTGTCTGCCCTGTACGAGTTCAAATCACCAGGACCAGAAGGAACTGGCAGACGAGATCTCAGAACCACTGAACTATATCTTTCAGAGATCCTGGAGCACCGGGGAACTGCCAGAAGACTAGAAAAGAGCTGATGTGGTTCCCATCTTCAAAAAAGGAAAAAAAATAGATCCAGGAAACTCTAGACCCATCAGCCTGACCTCAATACCAGGGAAGATTCTGTAAAAGATAATTAAGCAACAAATAAGTGAATACATAGAAGCAAACAAAGTAATAGCCAAAAGCCAACATGGGTTTGTCAAGAACAGATCATGCCAGACTAATCTAATTGCATTCTTTAACAAAGTGACAAAATTAGTGGACCAGAGGAATGCTGTCGATATAATTTACTTGGACTTCAGTAAGGCAAAGTAGACCATAACCTACTATTAGATAAAGTAGAAAGACAGAATCACTACCAGATGGATTCGCAACTGGCTGACCAAACGCACTCAACGTGTAGTCCTCAATGGAACTGCATCTACATGGAAGGAAGTATGCAGTGGAGTACTCCAAGGCTCTGTTTTAGGCCCAGTACTCTTCAACATCTTCATCAAAGATTTGGATGAGGGGATAAATGGGGAACTCATCAAATTTGCAGATGACACCAAGCTGGCAAGAATAATACTAATAATAACAACAACAACAACAACAACAACAACAATAATAATAATAATAATAATAATTTAATTTATAGACCGCTCCCTCTCCCCGAAGAGACTCGGGGTGGTGCCCAGGGGAATTAAAAAACGTACAGACATAAATACACAATAAATATATAAAATCAGATTAAACAATTTATCCCTGCGCTAAAAAACCTAAAATCCTAAAAACTAAATCCCTTAAAAAGCCAATTAAAACAATTTATATTCAGACTAAAAAGGCTGGAGGTGGTTAGGCCAGGCCGGCCTGCTGAAAGAGATGGGTCTTGAGCTTTTGACAGAAGGCGCGGAGGTCCTGAGTTGTTCTAAGCTCAGGGGGTAGGTCGTTCCATAGCGCTGGGCCCGCCACAGAGAAGGCCCTTCCCCTGGGCGTCGCCCGCTGGCATTGCTTAGTGGACGACACCCGGAGAAGTCCCTCTCTGTGGGAGCAAATTGGTCAAAGGGATGTATGGGGCAGGATGCGATCTCGCAGATAGCTAGGTCCCGTGCCATGGAGCGCTTTAAAGATGGTGATCAGCACCTTGATGTGCACCCGAAAGACCACAGGCAGCCAGTGCAGCTCGCGGAGGAGTGGTGTTACGTGGGAATGCCTAGGGGCACCCAGAATTGCCCGCGCGGCCGCATTCTGGACTAGCTGTAGTCTTCAGGTGCACCTCAAGGGCAGCCCCATATAGAGAGCATTACGGTAGTCTAGATGGGATGTCACAAGGGCATGAGTGACCGTGCGAAGGGCATCCCGGTCCAATAGGGGACACAACTGGCGTACCAGGCGAACCTGGTAGAACGCCCCCCTGGCCACGGCCGTCACTTGATCTTTCATGGAGAGCCAGGTATCCAGGAGGACGCCCAGATTGCGTGCCCCATCCACAGGGGCTAGATGTCCCCCCCCTATGGCCAGTGATGGAATGAACTGGTTGTACCAGGACGCCAGAAGCCACAGCCACTCGGCCTTGGACGGGTTGAGTCTGAGTCTGTTCCTTCCCATCCAGATCCGCACAGCTTCCAGACACTGGGACATCACTTCGACGGCATCGTTGGGGTGGTTCGGGGTAGATATATACAGCTGCGTATCGTCAGCATAGAGATGGTACTCTACCCCAAAATCATGGATGATCTCACCCAGCGGCTTCATATATGTGTTGAACAGGAGCGGCGAGAGGACCGACCCCTGAGGCACCCCACATGTGAGGGGTCTCGGGGCCAACCTCTGCCCTCCTGCCAACACAAATTGCGATCGACCAGAGAAGTAGGAGGAGAACCACCGTAAAACGGTGCCCCTCACCCTCAACCCCTCCAGCCGATGCAATAGGATACCATGGTCGATGGTATCAAAAGCCGCCGAGAGGTCTAATAGGACCAGAATGGAGGAACAACCCCCATCTCTGGCCCTCCAGAGATCATCCACCAACGCGACCAATGCCGTCTCAGTGCTGTGTCTGGGCCGAAAGCCGGACTGGCACAGGTCCAGATAATCAATCTCCTCCAGGTGACGGGGAAACTGTTCTGCCACCACACTCTCTACAACCTTCGCCAGAAAGTGAAGGTTGGAGACCGGATGATAATTTACTAACAATGCTGTGTCCAGGGAAGGCTTCTTGAGGAGGGGTCCCACCACCGCCTCTTTCAAGACAGTAGGCAAGATCCCCTCACTCAAAGAAGCATTCACTACTTCCTGGAGCCAGCCTCATGTAACCTCCCAGGATGCCAGTACAAGCCAGGAGGGACACGGGTCCAATAAACATGTGGTGGCTCTCAGTCGCCCACGTAACCTGTCCATATCTTTGAAAGTAACAGAGTCAAACTCCTCCCACAAAACTGTCTCAAGACCTGCCTCAGATCTTCCCTCTAGACTACTTTCGGTGGAGGCCAACTCGCTTTGAATCTGAGCAATTTTATCCTGCAGATATACTCCAAATTCCTCTGCTCTGCCCTGTAAAGGGGCTTCCCGCGGCCTCTGTTGAAGGAGGGAGCGGGTCACCCCAAACAGGGCGGCAGGGCGGTTATTTGCGGATGCGATAAGAGTGGCACAATAGAATCGTTTGGCCACTCTTATCGCCACAAGATAAGTCCTCAAATGGGCTCTCACCTGTGTTCGGTCGGATTCAGAGCATGTGGATCTCCATCTTCTCTCTAGACGTCTCTTGCGGCGTTTCATTGCTCTCAGCTCCTCAGTAAACCAAGGAGCCCGGGTGACTCGGCGCCAGAGGAGAGGCCGCAAGGGCGCTATTCTAGGCGGCCACTAGGTCCTCCATCCGGGCGCGGGTCATGGTCACAGGTAATGGCCCAAGCTCCATCTGGAACCTCTCAGGGTCCATCAGGCGCCTGGGGCGGAACCACCTAGGAATCACTGGTTCCGCCTCCCCGCAGTGGGGTGTAGTGATTGGAAAGTCGAGCCGGAGAAGTTAGTGGTCTGACCATGACAGGGGTACGATGGCTAGGTCCCCTACACCCAGATCACTCATCCACTGACCAGAGACAAAAATCAAGTCCAGCATGTGTCCACCCTCATGTGTGGGACCCTGAATTATCGGCGTCAAGTCCATGGCCGTCATGGAGGCCATGAACTCCCGAGCTGCCTCAGACGACTCACCCACCGATGGCAAGTTGAAATCCCCCATGACGACCAGTCTGGGGATCTCAACCACCACCGCAGCGATCGTCTCAAGGAGCTCGGGCAGGGCTGCTGTCACGTAGCGGGGAGCCAGGTATACGATCAGCACGCCCAACTGCCTCCTTGGGCCCCACTTCATGCAGAGAGACTCACAGCCGGTGGTCTGTGGTACAGTGGTCTCTCTCGGCTCAAGACCTTCCCTAACAATAACCGCTAGCCCCCCACCCCTGCCTATTGCCCGGGGCTGATGAAACGCACGGTAACCTGGCGGGCACATATCCACGAGAGGAAGTCCTCCCTCGTGGCCCAGCCAGGTCTCCGTAATCCCTACCAGGTCCGGCTCCCCCTCCGACACAAGGTCGTTAATAAGGGGGGCTTTGTTGACCACGGACCTGGCGTTGCATAACATCAGCCTAGGGCCCTGGCTCTGTGAACCCAGACCACCTAGCTCACCGGGGGAGCTCAGGGGGTTTGTGCGCATGACCTCTTGTAACGAACAGCCACGCGCCTCCACTCCATGGTGACCTTCCTGTCTCCCATCGGCCCTACCCTCCCTACGATGGAAAAGCCCTCTGTTGGAACGACCCATGTTCCCCCCCCCCCACGTTTCGCCCACCTCTCTGGATTAATTAATCCCTCATTAAGGCGGGCCCTCGTTAAAGTGGAGGGCCAAACCTGCGAGAGGGGGGGACTCCAGCAGTAATATCAGGTCTGCTCTTGAGTACGTGATTGACATATAAAATGGGTCATACAATTAATTTAAGGGGCTACAGTTGGCTACATCGATGTTAAAATAGATGTTAAAATAGATGTTACAATAAATATTAAATAGATTAAAACAATTCACCACCCTCCAGTAAGAAATATAGTCCGGCTATCATAGTTTGTGCATTCTCGGGCGATAAAAGTTGGTAAAAAGTCCATATGGGATGCTGTAGGTAAATAAATACCAGCGACAGCTCCTCCTGGCTCCAGCACTCTGGGCTCCAATTCCAGCTCCAGCTCCAGGGGCTCGGGCAGCATCTCTCAGTCTGGCCTCGGGCCTCGGCCTGGGTCGTCTTTGGCCTTGGCCCGGCTGTTTTTTCGGCCTCCCAGCCCGGCCCCCCAGCCTCCGGTGTCTCGGGTACCTTCGATGTCTCCACCTCCTTGCCTCTGGCACCTCCGGCGTTGTCCTGATGTTCTGGTGTCCTGGTGTCGTGGTGCCGGCAGCGTCCTCCAGCTGTCTGCTGGCATCTTCACCCACTTTCTAGGCCGCTCTAGCCGACACTCCAGAAGATAGGCTTAAGATACAGAAGGATCTTGACAAACTTGAACGTTGGGCACTATCTAACAAAATGAAATTCAATGGTGAAAAAAGTAAGGTTCTACATTTAGGCAACAAAAACAAAATGCACAGGTACAGTATAGGTGGTACCTTGCTCATTAGTAGCAACTGTGAGAGGGATCTTGGAATCCTAGTGGACAACCATTTAAATATGAGCCAGCAGTGTGTAACAGCTGCCAAAAAAGCCAACACAGTTCTAGGCTGCATAAACAGAGGGATAGAATTAAGATCACGTGAAGTGTTAATACCACTTTATAATGCCTTGGTAAGGCCGCACTTGGAATACTGCATACGATGTAGAAAAGACATGGATACTCTGGAAAGTGTACAGAGAAGAGCAACCAAGATGATTAGGGGACTGGAGGCTAAAACATATGAAGAACGGTTGCAGGAACTGGGTATATCTAGTTTAATGAAAAGAAGGATCAGGAGAGACATGATAGCAGTGATCCGATATCTCAGAGGGTGCCACAAAGAAGAGGGAGTCAAACTATTCTCCAAGGCACCTGGGGGCAGGACAAGAAGCAATGGGTGGAAACTAATCAAGGAGAGAAGCAACTTAGAACTAAGGAGAAATTTCCTGACAGTTAGAACAATTAACCAGTGGAACAGCTTGCCTGCAGAAGTTGTGAATGCCCCAACCCTGGAAGTCTTTAAGAAGATGTTGGATAGCCATTTGTCTGAAATGGTATAAGGTTCCTGCCTACGCAGGGGATTGGACTAGAAGACCTACAAGGTCCCTTCCAACTCTGCTATTGTATTGTAATGCGGGATCCCCGTGGTGGAGGCCTCCCAGTGCAATGCTCTGCCACAGCTCCAGAGCAAACCTTTGCCTTACTTACACAGAATTGTAAGACTGGAGTCCTCCGCAGCCTCCGTTGACCAACCACCATCCTGTACCTGCTGCTGCTAGCCTCGTGCTGTTCTTGGCAGGGCTGCTCCTGCTGGCCTGCCAGGGCCCCTTCACCAATGGTCACTGATGGAGCCACACCACTTCACCTGCCATCGCCTTCAGGCTGCGCACCTCCCTGCCCTGCGGTGGGGAAGAATTCTGTTGGCGGACCTCCCTCTCAGAGGCTTGTGCCAGGCAGGAGCAGCCTGCCTAAGAGCAGCATGTACACCTCCTTTGCTAGGGCTTTTGGGGGGGGGATTTGGCCTTATATTAGGCTTTTAAGCAATCAGACTAGTTCTTATTTTTGGGATAGGTCTTATTTTCAGAAAAATGCAGTAAGAGTGCTACTGCTATTTAGCTCATTTTATTTACATTTGCATTGGATATTTATATATTCACATTCATTTTTCTGTTCATCTTAATTCTTTTATTTCATATTATAATTTTTGAAATGAAGTTTACTATTGGTCAAAAATCACAATAAAATTTTTAAATTTTATGAAAGATTTACTTATTTTAAACTACTTTTGTTTTTTCAACAAAGACTGCTTATCTGAAATCTATAGTCCCATGAGTATAGATACATCAGTGGTGGCTTCCGGATCCTGTTCCAACTGTTACTGTTGGAACAAGCCCAGTGTCGTCCATATGGACGCACGCAAGCGCGCATGCGCCTTACCATCTAGCGATGTCTCCACAAGCCTCTGCAATGCTCCAGCTGCTCGGCAGAGCGTCGCACAGATACTATATGTGCCGGACTTTGCTTCCGGTTTCCAGAGGCGACGGATGTGTTTTCCGGCACGTCCGCCGCTTGCTTTCTCTGGTGGGTGCCTTCGGGGGCACTGAGGGTCCTGGAGAGATCCTCTACCGTAGGGACGGCTTCGGGGGGGTCCCCACACAGACGGTGGTTGGTGGGGAGCTGTTCCCGCTTCGACCTAGGAGCTGGAGAGTGGATAGCGGGGGGGGACAGACTCCTCTCGCCAATGGATGCCGGAATAACTGGAAAATTCCTATTCGGATGAAAATGCCGGGGACGGAGGATTACACCGGTTCTCCTGCATTAAGTATGTGACTGTGAGTTTTTCTTAATTCATTCAATCTGTTTAAAAAGAAGAATAGAGGGGGGAGTTTTGTTTGTAGAACCCCCCCCCTCGTAAAAAGCGGCACTTAGAAATGTTCTCCGGAAAGGAGAAGGAAAAAGCATTATTGGCATCCGAATGAATACTACTTTAAAGTGGAAACTTTGTTACCTGTGGAGTTATAGTGGCAACATTGTAAGGAGCCTTTTGCAGCAAATGGAACTTTCATTCGTACTTTCTTCTCAACAATGAAGCGGAAAATGACTTCCCTTTGTTCCTAATTGGAAACTTCCCCTGACTCAGGGAAAGCAGCCCCACAGAGTTTTTAACAGCTTAACTGACAATTTATCTTATACTCTCCCCAAGGAGCATTCAGTGACTCTCCCAAAGTGGATTCTTCCTTTTTTAATTAGATGATTAACTTTCTTCTCTGGTCCTTATTACAACTTTGGATTTTGAATTTTGAATTGAACTTTTCTCCGGCATCTTGGACTTCTCTGACTTCTCCGACACCATTTTTATTGAACAACTACAATTAGAACAATGGCACACAGAAAGCCTCCAGCTGGAAAGTCCCTTTCTGCCCCATCATCTGCCAGATCCAGCCCGATTCTACAACAAGGGAAAATTACTGAGATGCTGCAAAAAGAATTAGCTGGAGAGACCTCCCAAGAACCAACTACTAAGAAGATGCTGCAGGATATAATGAGAGAAATACAAGAAATCAGAAAGGACTTGACAGATTTAAAATTAGAAATGCGAGAGACAAAAGGAAATACAATAGAAAACAAACAAAAAATTGAAGTGTTAGAGAAAGGAGCAGAGGAGACGAAAGAGGAATTAGGAGAAATGCAAAAAGAAACGGTAGACATTACTATGCAGATGTCAAAGATTGAGTTTGAAAGAATGTCTTTTTTCCTCAGATTTCAGAATGTTCCTGAAGAGGAAGAGAAGGACCTTAGGGACTTAATGTGTACAATTTTAGCAGATTTTACAAAAAAAAAAAAAGAATATTTCTGGGGGGATATAGACTTGATTTATAGAATTAATTCTGCATATGGTAGGATAAATGATGTACCAAGAGAAGTTCATATTAAATTTTTAAGAAGGTCTACAAGGGATGAGATACTGAGGGCCCAACGGGGTGGGTCATTGAAATATCAAGACAAAGAGATTGCCATATTAAAGCAGATTCCAAAAAAAATTCGAGAGATTAGGAGGAAGTAATCCTTCTTATCCAAAAAATTATATAAAAAAGGAATCTGGTTTAAATGGCTGATGCCTGAGGGATTGCTGGTATATTGGGAAGGGGGTAGAGTTAGAATTAAAACAACAGGAGAGGTGGAGGCTTTTCTTAGCACTCCCCACTCCTAGAAGAAAAAGAGGGAGCAGGAGGGGCCGCGGCTCCGTCCATTGAAGAGAAGGAGGAAGAAGAAACTATTGCTAAGAGACTCAGATCTCAAAAATAAGTATGTTTTTTTTATTGAAAAAGTTTTTCACCAACAGATTTCCCCCCCTTCTTTTTTTGCCCCCCCCTTCCCCCAACATAAAAAAACATAAATCAAATAAATCAAATACAAATATTATATCCCTTTGCCCCCCTCCCCCATCATAAACTGCATAAATCAGGGCCAGATATTATACCCTCCCCCCCTCCTTCAACCTAGAGTACATAAATCAAGTACCAGTGTAATTCCCTCCCATCCCCAACCTCCCCTTCCCCCCCCCCAACCCATCAAAAGTATGTTTTGAAATTCACTGTAACCAAGATGGATGTTGAAAAAATAATAATGATACAATGTATGAAATGTAATATGATATATCTATTTCTCACCACTATATATTTTTTAAAATGTATTTGTATGAAGCCCCGGAGGCGATCACCAACCCCGACATGGAAGTCCTAAAATGTTATCATTGAACCTTACCACTTCCCCTTTTCCTATAAAAATTGTAAAAATCAATAAAAATTGTTTGAATAAGATGCTGTATGCGCCATGAGCATGCATAGAAGCGCCATCATAGACTTTATAGACAGGTAAGGCGTGTGGATGGGCGGATGGGCCCTCTGGAGCACCATACTGGAACAGTACCCGGCGCTCTGGGCAGGCTCCGGTACGCCCGTACCAGGGTGTACCTCCTGCAATCTATTACTGAGATACATAAACTGCACTAGCCATAGTCTCTTCCTTCTCATCTGTTTTTGGAAAGCAATTACTATGGTGATATTGATTTTGAAATGTATGACGATAGATTAAAAACTTACCTTTTCCAACAGGCCGGCCTGGCCTAACCTACTGTACTTAGCCTTAGTTATTAGATAAATTTTTATATTGGGTTTTATGGTAATTTTAACGGGAAGATTTTAGCACAGGGTGTTAGTTTAATATAGTTTTAAATATTTATGTAATTTATTGTGATATATTGTGTTTTTTATATTTCCTGTGCACCGCCCCGAGTCCCTTCGGGGAGAAGGGGTAGTTAATAAGTCGAATTAAAATAAAGTAAAGTAAAGATTGAAAAGTAGAAGACAAACTTGATTTTTTAAATTCCTTCAGTTGAGTTAAATTTATCTTCAGCGGATTTATGACCTTTTGTTACAATTTTGCAGATACAAAATCCAGTAATTAACAAAATACTAATCTAATTATAATTTATGTATCTTGCTTTTAAACAGGTGAAAAAGCAATAGTTAAATCCAGTCATCTCTGAAGTAGTTTTAAGAAAATACGTTTAATAAAGTTGCCATTTGGGTAATTGTTTCAAATAACTACCCTGAGACTGGTATCATGGAATGTGGAAAATGCAGAGTGGAAAAAGATGCAGATATATCGTCCATCCTGAATGTATCACAAGAGGCAACGTGTTTCCAAAAATACAAGGTTGATAATACCTGTAGTGATCTTCAAATGGGAATTGAGTGTTCCATTTCAAGCCAGTCATGTTACTTAGATGCCTCACGTTTGAACTTATCAAAAGAAAACCTAATTTCATCAGTGAAAGAAGAATTTATTTATGTCCACAAACAGCAACACAATACTTCAAGTGCAGTAGAAACTACAAATGAAATAAATATTAATACAGATTTCTCCTATTTTAAGAATGAGAATGCATACAAATGCAATTATTTGGATGATGACTCTCAGTTAGAATATCACAGTGCTGAAGAACAGGATTATATTGATTGTGTCTGTTCATATAGGCAGAAAACAGATAATTCAGAAAGTTTTCAAGAAAAGGCAATGGTAAATGAAAATAAGATTACAGATCAGCAGCCATTGTACAAACCTGAAGATACATTTTCTACATCAAGCTGTGCTGTTAAGGATCATTACAATGGCAATAAAATATCAACATTCCCCCAGATGTTTCAAGATGTCAGTTGTACACAGAACCAGCATATAACATTAGGTGAAAAAAGAAGTGAGAATCTTAGCATGTCTTACAGTGTTGTTAAAGATTCATCTCATATTAAAGTTAATAAAAAAAAGAATAATTCAAAATTATTTTTAGCTAACAAAGCTGAGCTAGAAGAAAAGATTAAAGTAAAAGTTCTTAGTGATACCACACTGAAATCTGTTACTGCTACTACTAAAGAAATACTTAAAACAAATGATTATCTAAATAAAACTGGAAATCCAAATATATTATGTCAGGAGAGAAGGTTACTACCTTTTTCTCAGGTTTCTCATTATACAGAAGATTCAAATACATATGCCTACAAACCATCAGTTGTAGTTAATGATATAAAAACCTCCATCTACAGTTCCTGTGAACATCATGAAAATTGCAGTGAGAATTTTTCTAGTACAGAATTGAAATGCATCACAAATACATACCATGAATCTTGTAAAAACCTTAAAAGTACAATTAATCAAGCTATTGATGCAACTGCTGATTTTAGAGCTAGTTTTACAACAAGTCGTGCCATTAATGTTAAAAGTCCAGTGGCATCTAAGGCACAAAACACTGTGATAACTATGATGAGTAAATGTAGGCCCAGGGAATGGTTGGCACAAGATTCAGAAATAATGCATGTAATAACTGACTATAGAAGTGTTGGCTGCAATACAGACTGGTCATGTATTCCTGGCAATATGGAGATGATTGACTCACAAGTAGCAATATCTGATATGTTGGAAGATTGGATTACTAGTAATGCTACAAAATATGGATGGAAGTTGAACTCTCAGGTAATTGAAAAATGCTGGGCAGCTTTATTTAATTACCAATTTATTTCCTTGCACTTCTAATAATTCTGAGTAAAATGTTGCATAAGCTGGTGTGGATTGTATAAACTTTTGCTCAGAACAGCTTTGGAATGATGCTGTCATGCAAAATCCTCCCTTTCTCCCCCTCCTCCATTGTGATGGAGAAGCATTAGGGGTCTGATTGATTTTTAAGAGGAAGACCTTAGTCATATTCATTTTATAGATGCTAATTATATTTGTTTTAAATATCTGTAAAGTACCATAGGTAATATAAATGATTACCTACTGTATAAGTAGTAATTATTATACATTAAAATACAGTTCAACAGTCTTTCCTTTCTCCTCTTCACGTAGTATGCCTCCCAAATCTAAGTGTGTTTCTCTAGTAATTTTAATTCTGGCAGACAGTATTAAATGCATATCCTGGTTTCGTTTCATTTTATAGATTTAAATATCTTCCTCTGAACTTTCTGAAGAAATCCAGTGAAAACTTTCATGGCAACAATTGTAGGACTGTCTTAGAACACAATGGTCAAATACTTAATATAGGATTGATTGAAAATTAATAAATGGAGAGAATACTTTAATGTTAGGAGTTACTTGCAGTTACATAATTTTTTATACATTGATCTTTCCAGGATCCTTTGGAATTGAGTAATATCACTAGCAAAGATTTGAATGAAATTCCATACAGGTATGATCTAAAAAGATGCTTTTCTTTAAAATAACAGATGGTCCTCAACCTATGATCATAATTGAGAATACATTGTTTGGTCACTGCAGGTCTTATGTAAGAAATCACATGCCGGCTTCGCTAAAGAACCATAATCCTGGCATTTCCAGTTGTGGTTGATGTTAAGTGAACTTGTAAATTGTCATGCAGATGGAATAAAAAGCTGCTTGCCAAAAAGACTTCTCATGTGGGACTGAATCCCCCTGAACGGCAGCCCTTTTTCTCTCAGAGTTAATAAGGCCATCCCCAAATCCAAGTAGGATTTTGGCATGGAATATTTACAGTATGGGGTATTTGCAGCCAATCCCCAGAGAAAAGTTTCCCTCTTGTTTCTGGGGACTGGTTGCAAATCCTGCTTAGTGTTTGGGATATACCTTTTTCAGCCAGTCCCCAAAAACTAGAGGGAGGTCTTTTGGCAGCAGCTTGCATCCTTCAACATCACCTATTCCAGTGATTGCGAACCTTTTTGAGACCGAGTTTCCCAAGCCGCAACCCAAAAACCCACGTATTTATCTCGGAGTGCCAATACAGCAATTTAACCTGAATAATGAGGTTTTAGTGTAGACAAAGCAACTCATATGTGATTAACGTCTTTTCTCTGAAAAAACCCCTCCATAATAACAGCGCTTACAGAACATAAGACACACCTTCCCCCCCCCAAAAGAATGTGGAAATGTTGGTGCATCTCATACACAGAATACAACTATTTTTGCCCCCCCGAAACCCCATCCCCGCTTCTCATTTTTGTGAAAAATGGGTGAAAAACAAGCCGTTTTTCACCAAAACGGTGTGTCTTTGTCTTCTTCCAACCCCCAGGACCAAGCTGCAGGCTTCAGCGGGGCTGGGGGAAGGGGAAAATGCACCCATTTGGGTGAAAAACAGGCAGAAAATGGGCCTTTTTCACCAAAGCGGGGGTGTTTTTGTTTTCCCCACCCCCCAGAAGCACTCTGCAGGTTTCAGCAGGGCTGGGGGAAGGGAAAAATGCTCCCTGTTTTTGTGAAACAGGCAGAAAATGGGCCATTTTTTACCAAAATGGGCGTCTTTTTGCCATGCCCCAGTCCTGAAGCCTGCAGAGTGCTCCTGGTGGCTGGGGAAGACAAAAACTTCTTTTTCTTATCTTTTTGAAATCTTGGTGCATCTTATACACTGGTGCGTCTTATTGTCCGATAAATACAGTACCTGACTATTGGTTAACACTAAAGAAATTCCTTGAATCAACCAATGTAAAGCAGTAATTCTCAGCTGGGGGTTCTTTTGAATTTGCTGACCACCAGCGAATGGGAGAAAACAATTTCACAGAAGAGGGGATGGAGAAGGCTATGGGATGGTTTGTCTGGGGAAATTCACACCCACTCCCAGACCTCCTTGGGATCATCCAAGACACCTGCAGCCCTCCCCTGTCTCCTCAGGTGTTGGAGCATATGTGTGGGGGATGCTTTTCAAGGAGCCACAAGGGGGCAGAGAGCTGGTTTCTGTCCCAGAAGTAAGATTTGGTCCAACATAAAGGTCTTTTATTTGCTCTTTGTACTCATTGCCTTTGCATTTTTACATTATTAATTCCAGAAGTCAAGCTCTGGATTAAATGGCACTCCAGACAAGATGGCGAAGGGTATCTTGCTTTTAGACATGATAATAGCTGTCTAATAAGGAGAGTTGTGAGCTATTTTTGCATCATCAGAAATTTAATTTCTTACCTGGTAAATATGAAGAGAGAAGGAATAGAATGAGCAAATAAAAGACCTTCATGTTGGGATTGGTTCTGGACAGAATCTTACTTGTGGGACAGAAACCAGACGGCGGGCATTCTCGGCACAGCAGAGGGCGGGGGCTGCATAATTCAGTGTGCTTTCTTCTGGATAACCCATATCTGCCTAGTAGAGGCAGGAAACTTTGGCACCTTTTGCCCAGCAACCGTTTTGGAGCGTTCCCTTTGCTGCAACAACATTTTATCTCAGAGGCTTTTTGCTGATTCTGTGTTCTTTGCGCTCCCTAGGAGAGGCTCAGTGGAGGTTTTTCTGCCCGGCCCTGATCCGGCGGGTCTCTTTCTCCACAGCTCCTGCCCTGCAATTTGGTGTAGCAACAATTGCAGTCTTCTAAGGAAGCTGTTTGTTGCCTGCTCTCCACCGGGACGCTGGTCACCAGTCCACTTGAGCAGTTCTTATCCAGCCAGTAAGCGATCAGCAATACTCTTCCTCCCCATTGCCGTCCAGTGGTGAATCTATTTGAGCCCTGCAATGGCAGACAGAGCTTCCCAAGCCTCAGAACAACCAGGGCCATCAACTAGCAGGGGGTTCACCAGGCAGGCCAGCAAGGCAGCCTCAGAAGCCATCAGCAAGGCCGGGGGAAAAAGGCAGGACAAAGCCCAGGACAAGGCAGCTAGCAAATGCCAGAAAGCACTTGACAAAGAATTCGACAAGGCCCAGCACAAGGCGGGCGTAGTCTCCAGGGATTCCCCTGCCATGGACATTCAGGAGGCCCTAACTCCCGTAGTTGTGGACAATCCCTTACCAGACAGGGATGAGGAGGTGGAGGAGCAAGAGTTTTCCTCGAATGAATCCCCAGAACCATCCATAGTGGGAAATGAAGATCTTTTCCACTGTTCAGTGGAAGTGGACGATGATCCTTCCCCAGCTAGAGTTATATCTCCTCCATCTCCCTTGCCCAGGACTAATAAGAGACCAATTGAGGATCAAGGGCCAGCCCTCTCTGCTGAAATGCAGGAGGTGATAACTAAGGCCATCTCCCAGGGCATTGCTGAGGGCCTAAAGCAAAAGACCAAAAGGCCCAAGGGACCTAGTTCTTCCAGGGCTCCTTCCCAGCAGCAAGGTCATAGATCTCCCTCTCCACACTCCTTGCTGGACAGCGAGGATTCTGCAGTGGATGAGGAAGTTGTGCCTGAACAGGAGTTTTCAGGAGATGAGAATGCTGTCACTGACAAACCGGCCTTCACTGGCCTATTCCGCTGCAATTCTTTCAAAACCGTTTTGACTAAGACTAAGGTGGCCACTCACATGGCGGTCTCAGTTCCTGATCCGGCTCCTGCCAATACCTCTGATCATGATGGTCTCTTTGACAAACCAGAGGTTCTTCAGGAAATTATCCCTGTGTCTAAACTATTTTTAAACATAGTTTTTTTTTGTTTTTTTACTTTATTTTATTTAAATTTATATCCCGCCCTTCTCCACAAAGGACCCGGGGCGGTGTACAGGAAATTTAAAAACATACGAATACAAAGATAAATATATAATTTAAAATAAATATTAAAAATTCCCATCCTGTACTAAAACCAAATTTAAAATACCCAATTTAAAAACTTCCTAAAAGTCCCCACGGGAGGTTAGGCTAGGCCGGCTTGTTGGAACAAATATGTCTTTAGACATTGGCGGAAGAGGCGGAGGTCGGTGATGGTACGTAATTCAGGGGGTAGGTCATTCCAAAGGGCTGGGCCTGCCACAGAGAAGGCTCTTCCCCTGGGTGTCGCCAGTCGGCATTGTCCGGCCGACGGCACCCTGAGAAGGCCCTCTCTGTGGGAGCATATCGGTCTAAGGGATGTATGTGGCAGGAGGCGGTCTCGCATATAGCTAGGCCCCGAGCCATGGAGCGCTTTAAAGATGGTCGTCAAAACCTTGAAGCGCACCCGAAAGGCCACAGGAAGCCAATGCAGCTCGCGCAGGATCGGTGTTATGTGGGAGCATCTAGTGGCTCCCATAATCACCCGCACGGCTGCGTTCTGGACTAGCTGTAGCTTTCGGGTGCACCTCAAGGGAAGCCCCATGTAGAGAGCATTACAGTAGTCGAGTCGGGACGTCACGAGAGCTTGAGTGACTGTGCGAAGGGCAGCCCGGTCCAGTAAGGGGCGCAATTGGCGCATCAGGCGTACCTGATGAAACGCCCCCCTGGCCACGGCCGCCACATGGTCCTCCAAGGACAGCCGGGAATCCAGGAGGACACCCAAATTGCGCGCCCTCTCCACAGGGGCCAGTGTTTCGCCCCCAATGGCCAGAGTTGGAGTAATCTGGCTGAACCGGGGTGCCGGAAACCACAGCCACTCAGTCTTGGCAGGGTTGAGCTTGAGTTTGTTACCACCCATCCAGATCGGTATGGCTTCCAAACACCGGGACAGCACTTCGGCGGCATCGTTGGGGTGGTTTGGGGTGGATATGTACAGCTGAGTGTCATCAGCGTACAGGTGGTACTCCACCCCAAAACCACGGATGATCTCACCCAGCGGCTTCATATATGTGTTAAATAGGAGGGGCGAGAGGACTGACTCCTGAGGAACCCCACATAAGAGAGGCCTCGAGGTCGACCTCTGCCCTCCCGTCAACACATATTGCGACCGACCAGAGAGGTAGGACGAGAACCACCGCAGAACGGTTCCTCCCAGCCCCAATCCCCCCAGTCGGTGCAATAGGATACCATGGTCGATGGTATCAAAAGCCGCCGAGAGGTCTAATAGGACTAGGATAGAGGAATATCCTCTATCCCGCGCCTTCCAGAGATCATCAACCAACGCGACCAATGCCGTCTCGGTGCTGTGACCGGGTCGGAAGCCGGACTGGCGCGGGTCTAGATAATCAACTTCCTCCAGGTGTCGCGGGAACTGTTGGGCCACCACACTCTCAACAACCTTCACCAGAAAGTGAAGGTTGGAGACCGGACGATAGTTCTCTAATAAAGCTGGGTCCAGGGACGGCTTCTTGAGGAGGGGCCTCACTACCGCCTCTTTCAAGACGGCAGGTAAGGACCCCTCACTCAAAGATGCGTTGACAATGCCCTGGAGCCAGCCTCGTGTCGTCTCCCAGGATGCCAGTACAAGCCAGGAGGGACACGGGTCCAATAAACGTGGTTGCCCTAAGTTTCCTTGACAGCCTGTCCATATCCTGGGTGGTAACAAAATCAAACTCCTCCCAAGAAGGAACCTCAAGACTAGTCTCGGACAGTCCCAACGGGCCACTGTCGATGGAGGGTAGCTCATTCCGAATCCGAGTGATTTTCTCCTGCAGATAAATCCCAAATTCCTCTGCTCGCCCTTGCAGAGGGGCTTCCCGCGGCCTCTGATGAAGGAGGGAGCGGGTCACCCCAAACAGGGCGGCAGGGCGGTTATCTGCGGATGCAATAAGGGTGGCACAATACTCACGTTTGGCCACCCTTATCGCCACTAAGTAAGCCCTAATATGGGTTCTCACTAGTGTTTGGTCGGCTTCGGAGCGAGAGGATCTCCATCTGCTCTCTAGGCGTCTCTTGTGGCGCTTCATCTCCCGAAGCTCCTCAGTAAATCAGGGAGCCTGGGTGATTCGTCGCCGCAAGAGAGGCCGCAAGAGCGCGACTCGGTCCAAGGCCCCTGCGGCTGCACTTAACCATGCGGCCACTAGGTCCTCAGTCGAGTTGCGAGGCAGGGTACCAGGCATTGGCCCAAGCTCCCTCTGGAACCTTTCCGGGTCCATTAGGAGCCTGGGGCGGAACCATCTAGGAGTATCCGGTTCCGCCTCCCCGCGGTGAGGTGTAGCGATTGGAAAGTCCAGCTGAAGGAGAGCGTGATCTGTCCATGACAAGGGAGTGATGGCTAGGTCCGCTATTCCCAGATGACAGCTCCACTGTCCCGAGACAAAGATCAGATCCAGCGTGTTTCCCCCCTCGTGAGTGGGGCCTAAAACTACCTGGGTCAGGTCCATGGCCGTCATGGAGGCCATGAACTCCCGAGCTGCTCCAGAGGCTTCGCCCGCCGACGGCAAGTTAAAGTCCCCCATGACTACCAGTCTGGGGGTCTCAACTGCCGCCTCGGCTATCACCTCTAGGAGCTCGGGCAGGGCTGTTGTTGCATAGCGAGGAGCCAGGTATACAACTAGCACGCCCAACTGCCTCCCTAGGCCCCATCTCACGCAGAGAGATTCACACCCGGTTGTCTGAGGGACTGTGGTCTCCCTCGGTTCAAGACCTTCCTTAACCATAATCGCCACTCCCCCACCCCTCCTTAGGGCCCTAGGCTGGTGGAAGGCGCGGTAACCTGGTGGGCACATTTCCACGAGGGGTAGACCCCCTTCGTGGCCCAACCAGGTTTCCGTTATACCCACCAGGTCCGGGTCCCCCTCTGACACAAGGTCATGGATGAGGGGGGCTTTCTGAACCACGGACCTGGCGTTGCATAACATTAGCCTAGGGCCCCGGGTCTGTGATTCCTGCCCACCTAGTCTGCGATGGGAGAACGGAGAGTTGGAGCACGTGACCGTCTGAATCCAGCGGCCACGGTCTTCCAACTGATGATGACCATTCCGTCTCCCTCCGCCCCTGCCCCTCCCCAAGACCGAGTCGATGGAAAAAGCCACCGTAGGAATGACCCCCCCTCCCCTTCCTCCGTTACCCTACTTCCGCCTGCCGGCCCCATTTGCTGTCCCCTCCCAGGACTATTTTTCCCCTCCTCCCTGGAACCCCCTAAAAGCCGAATTAAAAACCTCCCCAAAAACCCCCTCAACTTGCGCTTCGTTCAGCATCAATGGGCCCAAACCGGGACTTTAGCCACGCCTCGCAACAACGACAAGAGACTGTATACAGTGGATCCCTCACTAGAGGACTTACTTAAACTATCTCCAGTAGAGCCCTTACCTCTTCTTCAATTTTGCCTCCAGATCTCCTAGAGGGACTTAAAGCGGAGGACAAAAGGTCCTAGAGGACTTACTTAAACTATCTCCAGAAGAGCCCTTACCTCTTCTTCAATTTTGCCTCCAGATCTCCTAGAGGGACTTAAAGCGGAGGACAAAAGGTCTGAAAAGGCCTGTCATAAGACTCACCAGGTGGCTGCGTGGATGATTAAAACTGCCACCTCCGCGTCCTTCATGTCTAAGGCAACCCTTAAGTGGCTTCATCAGCTTGCGGCTAAATTGCCAGCAAGCGACTCCAAATCTAAACAGGAATTAAACAAGATCATGGCTGGCATTGAATATACGGCCAACGCCACATTGAATTCAGCCAAATTTGCCTCTCGGGCCCTAGCATCTAACATTACCACTAGACGCCTCCTGTGGCTTCGTCACTGGAATGCAGACATGCGTTCAAAATGGAAGCTAGCATCAGCACCCTTCAAGGATGGGAAACTTTTGGCGAGGTTCTTGGCCTGGTTCTTGTTGAAAACAAAAACAAGAAAAAAGTCATGTTGCTAAAAAGGTAGCCCACAAAGGGTTGGGATCTTTTCGGAGGCAGTCCTTTCAGGCCTCTGAGCCCTCTACTAGTTCAGGCCAATATCACTGCCCATACAACCAGGGATCTGACTGGTGTCAGGACCTCCAGTCCTTTCGGGATAGGGCCACCAACAGTTTTTGAGACAACCCTTCCGAGGCGGATCTACTGCCAGGCCCTTCCGTAAATACAAGTGATAGCCAGGGGATGGCTCCCATTGGAGGCCACCTTCACCTGTTTCAGGCCATCGGGGAGAAGACCACATCAGACCAATGGGTCTTACAGACGATCAAGCTAGGTCTGACCTTGGGGTTCCTTACCCTTCCTCCCCGTCACTTCATCTGTTGCCCCACCTTTTCCTCCCCTGCCAAGAAGTCCCTCATGGATCAAGAGATAGAGCATCTGAAGGAGATCCATGCCATAGAACCAGTGCCAATGCTCTCCTTTGCCATTGGCCCCCAGGCCTCCTTTATGCCTTCCCTCCGCTGCCCTTTCTACCCAGCCTGATATGCAAGATCTTAGTGGAACAAGTGGAGGTGATTCTGGTGGCTCCTTTCTGGCCCAGATGCTCGTGGTTCACCGATCTCGTGAGTCTGTCCATCGCCAAACTGGAGAATTCCTCCAGGGGAGGTCTCTCTCACCCAGGGGTCTCTATTCTCTCCAGAGCCCCATAGGCTGCAACTAGCCGCGTGGCATGTGAGAGGAATTTCCTAGAGAGGGATAACTTCGCCGGGGTTATCTGTACCATACAAGCGCCACATCGTCCATCGACTACCAGGATTTACAATGCTACCTGGTCGGCCTTTGTTAGATGTTGCACGATGCAGCAGATCGAGCATGTCTCGGCTTCCATACCTAGTGTCTTGGACTTTCTCCAGTCGGGTCTTGATCAAGGACTGGCAGCTAATACGATCCGTCGTCAGGTGGCAGCTCTTTCCACAGTTCTGTCCTTCAACTCTTATACCTCTGTGACATGCCACCCTAGGGTACGCAGTTTTCTGAAGGGAGCTGCCAATCTCAGGCCACCAATCATCCACAGGTACCCAACCTGGGATCTTCACACAGTTCTTACAGCCTTAATCGATCCACCCTTTGAACTGTTGCGGACTTGTGACTTAAAGCGTTTGACCTTTAAAAGCGCCTTTTTGACAGCCATCACTTCAGCTTGCAGGATTTCTGAGATGGCTGCCCTGTCAGTAAGAGAAGACCTCTGCATCGTACACCCAGACAGAGTCATGGTTCTACCAGAGCCAGGAAGTAATTCTCCCGGACTTTTGCCCTCGGCCGAGGCATCCCCAGGAGCACAGATGGCACAAACCCGACGTGCGCAGGGCCCTCAAGAGATACATCAGACGCACGGCAGCCTTTAGGAGATTGGAATCCCTTTTCGTTTCTTTCCAGCCTAGCAACATGGGACGGAAGGTCACTTCAGCCACCATTGGCAGATAGTTACGTGCCTGCATAGCTTTGGCCTATGAACTTCAATCTCAACGGGTGCCTCGTAACATTATGGCGCATTCGACTAGAAGTGCCGCATCCATGGCGGCCTGGGCAACCCAGCTGCCGATTGAAGAGATCTGTTGGGCGGCCACATGGGCCTCCCCGTCACAATTCGTGTGTAACTATAAGCTGGACAAGTTTGCTTCATCTGAGGCAGCTTTCGGCTGCAGAGTTTTGCAAGGTATCCATTCAACTACGGAATCCACTACCTTACCTGCTTCCCACCCTGGGAATGTTCAGCTTGGGCATATCCCATGCTTGGACTCTTCAAGCGGAGAAGTGTTGTTGGCTTATCTGAACGGTCTTCACTGTGCGCTGTGGGAGAGTCCAAACCTGCCCTAGTTTCCTTGTGGATTCCTGGCGCCTTGCATCTATTGACTATTCACCTTCTTACTTACGGAAACCAACAGAACGTACTACAGGTATGTACTACAGGTCCATACCTTCAGGAAAATCTGAGGAGCAACAGCAGAGGCATGGCTTAAGTTTCAATTCAGGCCAGAGGGCAATCAGACAGAATTAACCCATGCTTGGATTCTCCCACAGTGGACAGAGAAAACCGTTCAGGTAAGTCAACGACACTTCCATTCATAGAAAACCTGAAATGTGAAAAAAATGAAAATGGTCAGAAACCAGCGTTTTCTATGAGGTTATTTCAGATATGTTTTCTAGGAAACTCAATAGAGGTGGAAATAACATCCATACATGGTTTGATATTGTCCGCCTTCTGGTTGGACTGAGTCTGGTTAAAGTTTGTTAAGACACGCCCCTTGTTGCTAGCCTTACCCAGCTTTTCGACTCAGTCCACTTCGAGGACGGTCGTGTCATCACTATCTCCTGAAGAGATTAATTTCTGGATAATTTGGAAAGATTAATTACATTGAACATCCCTGCCTTTCTGGGTATTGGACCTGTCATCTTGCTGCCTGGTCAACTTAGGCTGGAGCGAAGAGGTTGGTGGGTCTCAGCTCGCCTTGGCTGGCATCTGCTTGCCTAAGGCACAGCCAGAGTGGGAGAGAGTGCAGCGCTCTTGGACGGTCATTCAGTGGCCCCGGATCCCCGCTTAGTGACTCTTAGGGGTGGTGGGGGAGGGTGAACACCCACCGGGGAATCCTCCCAGGCTGGCTGACGGCCCTGGCAGAGAGGGTGCAGGTCCGGGAATTGGGTAGGGGAGGAGGGTCGGTTTAGCAGTGGGCAGTTCCATCGAGACTATATGGGAGGGGTAGGTATGACGTGAGCAGAGGACCATATATTAGGGGAGGGTGCACCTGCTGTTTGCAAGCGGTGGCGCGCTCTGGTCCCCAAGGCTCTTCTTGCAATTCAGGGGGTCCTGGATTTCAGGACCTGGGCCTTCGGCTGATGCTGTGTAACGCCAGGTCCGTGATTAACAAAGCCCCCCCTCATGTATGATCTGATTTCGGAGGGAGTGCCGGACCTGGTGGGTATCACAGAGACCTGGTTGGGCCAAGAGGGTTGTGTGTCCCTCGTTGAAATGTGCCCACCAGGTTACCGTGCATTTCACCAGCCGAGAGCCCATGGTCAGGGGGGGGGGGGTGACGGTTATTACAAAAGAGAACTTGGATCCGAAGGAGACCACTGTGCCACAGACTGCCGGTTGTGAGTCCCTTTGTGTGAAGTGGGGCCATGGGAGGCAGCAGGGCGTGCTGATTGTGTACCTGGCTCCCCGCTACGTATCAGCAGCCCTACCCATGCTCCTCAATGTGATAGCCGAGATGGCAATTGAGACCCCCAGACTGTTAGTCATGGGGGACTTCAATTTGCCGTTGGTAGGCGAGTCATCTGAGGCGGCTCGGGAGTTCATGGCTTCCATGATGGCCATGAACCTGACCCAGTTAGTTCATGATCCCACTCACACTGGGGGACACACACTGGACCTAGTTTTTGCCTCCGGCCAGTGGCTAAGTGATCTCGGTTTAGGGGAAATAGTTGTGGAGCCCCTGTCATGGTCTGATCACTCTCTCCTTCGGCTGAGCTTTCCAATCGCTACACCCCACCGCGGGGAGGCGGAACCAGAAGTGACAAGATGGTTCCGCCCCAAGCGCCTGATGGACCCTGAGAGGTTCAAGACGGAGCTTGGGCCACTACCTGAGTCCATGACCCGCGACTCGACTGAGGACCTAGTGGCCGCCTAGAATAGTGCAGCCACGGGGGTCTTGGACCGGGTTGTGCCTTTGCGGCCTCTCACCCGATGCCGATCTACCCTGGCTCCTTGGTTCTCTGAGGAGCTGAGGGTGATGAAGCGTCAGAAGAGATGCCTAGAGTTCATTTGGAGGACCACGTGTGCCAAATCTGATTGGACACTGGTAAGGTCCCATTTTAGGAGATACCTAGTGGCGATAAAAGCGGCGAAATGGAATTATTTCTCCGCTCTTATCACGTCTGCAGGTAACCGATCTGCTGCCTTGTTCAGGGTGTCCCGCTCCCTCCTTCAGCAGAGGGCTTGGGATGCACCCTTGCAGGGTCGTGCAGAGGAATTTGGAGGTTATCTGAATGATAAAATCGTTCAGATCCGGAACGGGTTAGCCTCCGATTGGGTTAGTCCAGACGGGCAGACGGAGGCAGGTCTTGAGACTGTCATTTGGGAAGAGTTCGAGCCCGTGACTCCCGAGGACATGGACAGGACGTTGGGGCGACTGAATGCCACCACATGTTTATTGGACCCGTGGCCCTCCTGGTTGATATTGGTTGATACCAGGAGGTTACACGAGGCTAGCTCCTGGGAATTGTTAACGCATCCCTGAGTGAGGGGTTCTTACCGGCCGCCTTGAAAGAGGCGGTGGTGAGACCCCTCCTCAAGAAGCCCTCCCTGGACCCGGCTATATTAGCCAACTATTGTCCCGTCTCCAACCTTCGCTTTCTTGCGAAGGTTGTTGAGAGTGTGGTGGCGCAACAGTTCCCTCAGCACCTGGAGGAAACTGTCTATCTGGACTAGCACCAGTCCAGCTTCCAAATCGCGCACAGCACAGAAACGGCATTGGTTGCGTTGGTAGATGATCTCTGGAGGGTTGCTCCTCTATCCTGGTCCTATTAGATCTCTCAGCGGCTTTCGATACTATTGACCATAGTATCCTGTTGCAACGGCTGGGGGTGGGGGGCACCGTTTTACGGTGGTTCTCCTCCTACCTCTCAGACCGGTCGTAATTTGTGTTGGCAGGAGGGCAGAGGTCGACGTCAAGGTGCCTCACTTGTGGGGTACCACAGGGATCGGTCCTCTCGCCTGTCCTATTCAACATCTATATGAAGCCGCTGGGTGAGATCATCCGTGGCTTCGGGGTGGAGTTCCATTGGTACGCAGATGACACCCAGCTGTACATCTCCACCCCGGGCTACCCCAACGATGTCGCGGAAGTGATGTCCCGGTGCCTGGAGGCCGTGCGAATCTAGATGGGGCGAAACAAGCTCCAACTCAACCCGTCCAAGACCGAGTGGCTGTGGTTTCTGGCGCCACGATATAGCCAGCTGGTTCCATCACTGGCTATCGGGGGCGAATCATTGGCCCCCGCGAAGAGGGCTCGCAACTTGGGCGTCCTCCTGGACACTCAGCTGTCATTAGATGATCATGTGACAGCCATGGCCAGGGGGGCTTTTTATCAGGTACGCCTGATACGCCAGCTGCGCCCCTTTCTGGATCGTGGCGCCCTACGCACGGTCCCTCAAGCCCTCGTCATTTCCCGCCTGGACTACTGCAATGCTCTCTACATGGGGCTTCCCATGAGGTGCACCCGGAGACTCCAGCTAGTACAGAATGCAGCCGCGCGGGGGATCTTGGGGGCCTGGAATGACCTTCCCCCTGACCTGCGCACAACCACGGACCTGCTCCTCTTCCGCCAGGCCCTGAAAACTCATCTATTTCATGCGGCCGGCCTGGTGTAGCTTTTAAATCTATTTTATCTATTGGGTTTTTATTTGGTTTTTTAGAACAGGTTTCTAGTTTAATTTTTTTTTTAGTATATTTATTGTTCTTGATGTTTTTATGCTTTTATGACTGTCTGTTCACTGCCCTGAGTCCCGTTAGTCCCGTTATATAAATTTAAATAAAGTGAAAGTGAAAGTCACAGCATGTCTGCAGATTCTAAAGATTGACAGGCATTCCTCCTCTTCTTCAAAAGGGGATCAGGGGTCATGGGCCAGTAGCAGCAAATCAGTCAAGCCCTTGCCTATTCCTTTGGAGCAGAATCCTGGCCCTTTCAGTCCTTTGTTTCCCATAAACACCTCAGGACTGTGAAGTTCAGGGGTTGAATTGCAAAGACACTTATTACAAATGTTCACTTTGGGGCAGTAGGCTTTAGGCCTATCCCAGCTATGTTCACTCCTTCAGCTGCAGGGCTTTGCGCAGAGCTGCAGTTACCTTCTATGCCTACTATGAATTCTATGCCAGTGCCCAATATTCAGGACATATTTTTGGCTATTGCCCAGGGCAAAGCTGCCAGCCTGCAACGACTTAGCAAGAGCCTCCTGTGGCTACGCCACCTACACTACCAGTGTCACTGGGTAGAACTCCCTGCAATCAGTCTCCAGTTTCGGAGGATGGGGAAATTAAGGACGTGGAGCTCTCTGGAGACAAAGAACCTGTTCCTGATAAAACTCAATTTTTAGGTCTGTTCCAGCCAGCCCACTTTAAGGCCTTGTTGACTAAGGCCAAAGCATTGGCCACCTTTCAACTTCACCAGTCTGGCTACGTCTACATCAGCTGATTCATTTTTTCTTGAGTAGACGGTTGAATTGGACACTGTTTCAGCTCCAAAATTGTTCTTGGATGTGGTGCAACGCCAGTCTCCAACATCAGGCCCTCATCCACGGACAAGAAATTATACAATGTGGCCAATGACATGGGTCAGCTCCGCCAAGTCCCGTCGGTTGATGCTCCGATAGCGGCGCTTCACTCTGCAACTACCATGTCTGATTCACAAGAGGAGGTCCTCAAGCCAGAGGACAAGAGGGCCAACCTTACGATGCAGTGCATCCCTCAAGCAGCGGCTGGGGCAGTTTGAGCTTTGACGTCTGCATCGTTCTTCTCCCACCCTTGCCTGTTTTTGGTTTCACTAACTCCAACAATGTATTCCTGCAACTAACTTGAGGGCCCATCAAGACCTCAATAAAATAGTGGCAGCCGTTCAATTGACAGTGAACACCACTCTTCAAGCTACTTGCTTTGCGTCTAGGGCCATGAGCTCCTCTGTGGCCTCCTGCCACCTCTTGTGGCTTTGCCAATGGCAGGCAGACATGAGGCACAAGTGGAAGCTACGTCAGCTCCCTATAAAGAGGGGTCCCTCTTTGGAGAGGCTCTGGAACCGCTTCTTATTCAGGACAAGGATAACCGCACCATTCCTTATGTTAGGAGACAGCCCTTCCCAAAAACATAGCTCCCAAGGGGTCGCTGTTCCCATTGGGAGGCAGTTGCAGTATTTTGCAGACCAATGGGACGCCACTACCAATGATGACTGGGTGTGGCGGGCCATCAGGTATGACCTAGCTCTAGAATTCCTCTCCACTCCTAGCTTCTTTATTCGTTGCTTGATGTCTCACAATCCGGACAGACAGGCCCTCATGAATTCAGGAATACAACATCTAAATATCAGGGCGGTTCAACTGGTTCTAGACGATCAATTACACCAGGGCTTTTATTCTATTCTCTTTGTTATCCCTGAAGCCTCGGGGGGGGGGGGAAGCAATTCTAGACTTGAAACGCCTAAACCGGTATTTAAAATACCGCCAGTTTAAGATGCATTCATTGCAATCCATTCTGACAGGGCTATGGGAAGGTGATCTCCTAGCGTCAATTGACCTGACGGAGGCCTACCTCCACATCCCAATCTGATCACTGGAAATTTCTAAGGTTCTGTTAGGGAGGGCGGCATTATCAGTATGGCCTTGCCATTCAGCCTCTCATTTGCCCCCAAGGTGCTGGCAGCATTGGCCGCACACTTAAGACTCTTGTCCGTGTCTGTCCAATGCTACCTTGATGACATGTTATTACAATCCAGGTCGCTATCTGGAGCAAGGAGGGACCTTGACATCACAATATGTATCTTGGAGGCTCACGGCTTCTCTATCAATAGGGGTAAGAGCCATCTAGAGCCCACAACTCAGATATTACATTTAGGGGCGTGGATCGATTCCATTCCCGGTCAGGTCTTCCTGTCGGAGGATAGGCAATCCAGTATTGTGCAGCTGGTTGGGGTGTTATTGAGCCAGCATGGGGTTTCCCTAGCCACTTTGTCCTGCTTGCTGGGGAAACTAGCGTCAGCTATTAACATTTTGCCTTGGGCACTCCTCCACACTAGGGACTTTCAGTGGTTTCTCTTACCCTTCCAGAAGGCTCACAGGAGTATGTCACTGCAGAAGGTCACTGTTCCAGGGGATGTCCTCCGGTCTCGGTGGAAGTCCACAGCCATCACCAGGGGCTGTCACTTCAGGGTGGTTCACAGGGTGGCGGTCACCATGGACGCCAGCCTTTATGACGGGGAGGCTTACTTGCAGCCATAGATGGCTCAGGGACAATGGAACCAGGTGGACAGGACTCACAACATAAACTGGTTAGAACTCAGAGCCACCCACCTGGCCCTCTACAGCTTCCTCAGCAGCATTGCTGGTCAGCATGTGCTGGTCTTGATGGACAACATGGCTGCCAAATCCCACTTGAACCGTCATGGCGGCACAAAGTCCAAAAACCTCATGAAAGAAGCCATGAAACTGGGCCTCTGGGTGGAGAGGCACCTGGCTTAATTGACTGAAGAACATATCTCGGGGGTGGCGAATGTTCAGGCTGACTGGCTCAGCCAGGCCAAGGTGGACAATACGGAATGGCGCCTCCATCCTCGTCACTTACGACAAATCTTGGCCTGCTTCGGCCCACCTGTTGTGGACCTTTTCGCCTCCCCAGAGAACACGCAAATTCCATGCTTTTATGCGAGCTTCAGGACACAGGGCGGAAGGGATGGGTGCTCTCAGGTGTCGGTAGCCCCCTGGACTTTATGCGTTCCCTCCGCTGCCCCGATCCCCTGGGTGTTGCGCAAGGTGATCACAGAATGAGCAGAAGTGGTCCTGGTGGGCCCGCATTGGTCATGACGGCTGGGGTTTGCTGACCTGCAGACCTTGTCAGTGGACAGACCCTGGAGGATCCTTCAGGCTGAGGGTGCCCTCAGCCAGGGGTTGCTGGAGCATCCGGACCCTCAGTAGCTCCAGCTGACTGCTTGGCGCTTGAGCGGGACTCTCTGAGGGTGGACAATTTTTCCTCCAGGGTCATCGGCATGATCCAGATCTCCACGAGGCCTTCCACGGTTCACATATATGATGCTACATGGCATATTTTCTCCAAGTGGTGTGACACAAAGTCTATTCATTCCCCCACTGCCTCTGTACCATGGGTATTGGGGTTTCTCCAAGATGGACTGGAGAAAGGGCTATCAGGTCGCCACTCTGGCCACGATTCTGACTTGGAGGGAGGGGCAGCCTCTATCCCACCACCCGCTGTCAGGAGGTTCCTAAAGGGGCAGTCAACCTGAGACCACTGGTGGTTCACCATTATCCCACATGGGATTTGCCCAAGGTTTGGTCTGCTCTAACGGGAGCCCCCTTTGAAGCCATTCATTCTGTAGAACTACAGTTCCTTACTTGGAAGATGGCCTTCCTGGTAGCCATCAACTCCGTCAAGAGGATCTCGAAGCTGCAGGCACATCTGATTTTAGGAGGTCAGAAGCCTTGTTCGTCTCCTTTCAGTCTGAGACCCTAGGTAGGAAGGTGTCTGCCTCTACTATTGGCAGATGGCTCCACAGTTGTATAGCCAGGGTGTACACTACACAATATCAGCCAGTTCCTGAGGGCATAACAACACACACTACAAGAAGTGCAGCTACTACAGCAGCCTGGGCCACCCAGGCTTCTCTCGAAGAATTCTGCCGGGCAGCCACCTGGGCTTCTCCTTCTCCATTCATCTATATAAATAAAAATGTAAAATAGTTTGTATGAAGCCGCTAATCTCAAAAACTACTGGACCGATTTACCTCAAATTTTCACACAATGTTCCCAAGGACTTCCGATAATAGAATACGTACTCATTTTGTGCCTAGCATGTGTCATGTGCAAGGTACACAAATGTAAAATGTACCCACTGATCATGTTTTCACCTCCCTGTAGCCCCGCCCATCTTGCTGCTTTCCAACAGTCATTGTTGGAAGAGGCCTCATATGGAGGCCTCTTAGGGCCAAAAGAAGGCACTGAGATAGCAAACTCCTAGGTGGCCCATAGAGCGAGAGAGAGGGGGAGAAATACAGTTTAATAAAAGAGGGACTAGGGGAGACATAATAGCAGCCTTCCAATATCTCAGGGGTTGCCACAAAGAGGAAGTCACGCTATTCTCCAAAGCACCAGAGGACAGAACAAGAAGCAATGGGTGGAAACTAATCAAGGATAGAAGCAACTTAGAACTGAGGAGGAATTTCCTGACAGAACAATTAACCAGTGGAACAGCTTGCCTCCAGAAGTTGTGAATGCCCCAACACTGCAATTCTTTAAGAAGATGTTGGATAGCCATTTGCCTGAAATGGTATAGGGCTTCCTACCTAGGCAGGGAGTTGGACTAGACCTCCAAGGTCCCTTCCAACTCTGCTATTGTATTATTGTATTACAGTAGGTAGGTAGATAGGGGAATAGATAGAGAGGGAGAAATACAGTAGGTAGGTGGATGGATGGATGGATAGATAGATAGAAACACAGTAGGTAGGTAGGTAGATAGGGTGATAGATGGAGAGGGAGAAATAGAGTAGGTAGATAGATAGAGGAAGAAAGGAAGAAATAGTAAGTAAGTAGGTAGGTAGGTAGGTAGGTAGGGGGATAGAGGGAGAACGGAAGAAATACAGTAGGTAGGTGGGTAGAGGGATAGAGAGGGAGCAATATAGTAGGTAGGTAGATAGAGGGAGAAAGGAAGAAATACAGTAGGTAGGTAGGTGGGATAGATAGGGAGAAATACAGTAGGTAGGTAGGTAGGGGGATAGAGGGAGAACGGAAGAAATACAGTAGGTAGGTGGGTAGAGGGATAGAGAGGGAGCAATACAGTAGGTAGCTAGATAGAGGGAGAAAGGAAGAAATACAGTATGTAGGTAGGTAGAGGGATAGAGAGGGAGAAATACAGTAGGTAGGTAGGTAGGTAGAGGGAGAAAGGAAGAAATACAGTAAGTAGGTAAGTAGTGGGATAGATAGGGAGAAATACAGTAGGTAGGTAGGTAGAGGGATAGATAGAAAGGGAGAAATACGGTAGGTAGGTAGAGGGATAGATAGAGAGGGAGAAATACAGTAGGTAGGTAGGTTGGGAGTTATATGGTGGTTGTGTCTATGTGTGCAGGTGTAGATCTACACACAGATTCGTTGGCCATTTAACCAGACTGGGCCACAGCAACGCATAGCTGGGTATGGCTAGTTTCTAATTATAATATAGATAAATTTGCATCGGTAGACGCAGTGTTTGGCCACCTGGTCTTGTAGGTCATTGTACCGCACCTGTTCCGGATCAGTCTG